>CP125976.1:56192641-57392641 GCA_030063025.1 Avena longiglumis
AGATAAGTTGCCTTTTGCTCCTCCTTTGAAAGAAAGGTTTGATGTTAATGCTTCTTCATTTGAGAATACTTGATTCTTCTTGCTTCGTGTGCCTAACTTAAAGGCGTTAAAGAAAAATACTTGTTGGGAGATAACCCAAGATTTTCCTTGAGTCTTGAAAGTTATTACTTATGTAATGATCTCTCCTTATCCTTTTTGTTTGCTTTTTGTGCCAAGAATGACCTCTAATGAGAGGGAAGTAAGATTTGGGGAGTTGCTGTCCCGAAACAGATTTCTGTCCTCCACCAAAAACATTCGTGAAGAGGCTCTGTAACTCAGATTAAGCTAAAAATTTACGAATAAATCCCCCAATATGTTGGATAACTTTTGTTAGTTCAACACTTTTTGATTTGAGCAACAGAATATGTTCTAAAAAATTCGTTTCTACCTGCTGGTCTGTTTTGACAGATTTCTGTCATTATTTGCATTTGCTTCTTATTGATTTCTTTTTGAGCTCTCTTCAGGTAAATTGAGTTTCTTTGAAGGAGTTAGTACAGTATCTTGTGTTTTTAGTGAAAAGCCTTGCTGTTCCAAAACTTTGCCAGGGGTCTAATATCTTTTGAATAAGCTAATGTTGCTAATGAAGATTGTGTGAAGTTTTGTATGAAGAAAAAAATTCAGGTGTAGAGAGAGAATGATACAATAAGATGAAGAATGGACAAAAGCTCAAGACTGGGGATGACACCATGGTGTCACCCCAAGAAATATCCAATAGGTACAAGCGTCAAAGCTTGGGGATGCCCAAGGCATCCCCTTCTTCATCAATAAAAAGCTCAGGTCTGTCTAGACACTTCACTTTTATTGTTTCATGCATAGTTGTGTTGTTCTTGGAGCGTCTTAGTTTTCGTTTGCTTTGCTTAGGTTTTTAGTTTTCTTGAATAAAGTAAGTTTTTACCCCCGTTCTCGATGTGTTATTTTGTAAATAAGTTTGCTTGGTGTTTGGAAAGGAGTAGTAAGTTCTTGCTTGAAGTGCAAGAGGAGCTTGCATTGACCGTGACTTAGACTTTAGCATGACATTCTAGGTGTTGTTTTTGAATTATGCTTAGTAATTATTGTTGTAGCATGTATTGTTCCAAACAATTGGGATTCCTTAGTGTGCCTTGAAGAATTTATGCGTTGTTTTAGCATGCAAAAGCATAGTATTGTGGTATTCTCCTTTGATGTTTTGCTTGGGTTGACTTGGCACATGCTCACACCATGTTATGACTATGAAAAGTCACCATTAGCCTCTATGATAATTTATCCCTTGACTTGTAGTACCACTCTTTGCTTTGATTAGTTTGCTTTGTTGCATTGCATAATTATGGCCATTATTGCTCTCTTAGTTGGTTGCTCCCAGTATTTTGCTAGCCTCCACTTGTATGAGTAAGTTCTACTCATGCTTCCAACTCCCAAGAAACCAAGTTTTTCCAAAGTGTCCACTATAAACTCCTATGCATGGTGTGTTACACCATTCCAAGTATATTCTTGTTTTCAACTATCTTCCAATTAAAAACTATTTTGTTATGTGAAAACTTAGTGATTAAAGCCCTCACGAACTTGATGGCACATTTTATTCTTTGCCCTTAATAAACTTGAACCATTGAGACAACTTTGTTTTATATGCTTGCACTTATAAGTTGGGATTAGCGAACCGTGATGTCACGGGAACATTTTCAACATTGCACTTGTACTTTGTACTCCGTTTATATCATGCTCATTTGTCTATGGATGTTAAGGTGTGAAATGAAGAGAACTTGTAAGTCCATGGAGTTTGTATTACATGTTAGAGAAATGTATGTATGCTAGCCTAAGCCATGCCTAATCATGGTGAAACTTGCATCACCATAGTGACATCTATTAAGCATTCTTCTTATATAAAAAAGAGAGACACATTGAGAAAAGAAGAAAGAGAGAAAAAAGCACCATATTCCCATGGTACATAAGAAGAATTGCTGAGATGGTCATTGTTTGCTTGCCTTGTCATTTTGGTTATGGGAAAGCTCCTATACCATGTGCAAGGGACATGAGAACTTGCATGGTCCCTAAGTTGAGTATCCGTGAGTTGTAGCCCTCATATTCAAGGGACATGAGATTGCCAACTTATACTTCGTCAAGCATATACTCCAGCTTTGCCACTTTAACCTTAACCACTTCAAGATGCTTATGACAGGGGCAATCAGGGCTGAAAGCTAACAAGTACCTTAATTTTTGGAAGCTCTTTTTGAAACTTGTAATCCCTGCTTCCTTAAAAAATGCCTTTATTCCACCGTCATTTGAGTCTCCACCTTCTACCTTTAGTCACCATTAAAAGAGCATAGTTTTCATTCTGTGTGCAGTGTTCCAAAGATTATTGATTGATGCATATTGTGTTATTACTTGCTCTTGTGCTATTTGTTTGTAGTCACCCTTGTGAACTTTGCAGGTGTCCCATGCATTATATTGCTACTATATGAGGGACAAGCTGATTTCCACTATGCTATGTTTTCTTCATGTGAAACAAACAAACATTTTTCAATACATATTATTCATGATCTTTGTTTGTAGCTTGCCATGTTGCTTGCATAATTACTATGTCCTATTGTTAGAACATGTTTAGAGTTCTTTGATCCCAGCTTTCAATGCTTGCAAATGGTTTGATCTTTATTGTGAGGGTGCATGTTCACCTCAAAAATTATTCTTTTATCACTTACCTACTCGAGGGACGGGAGTTAAGCTTGGGGATCTTGATATGTTGGAAGCGTATCTATAATTTTGATGCTCCATGCTTGTGTAGTATCTACTTTGCTTTACTTGTCCACACTTTGAGGTGCTTTTTACATGTTTTCTGTTACTAACCTATTAACAAGTTGCCACAGTGCCAGTTGCCTGTTTTCTGCTGTTTTTGGTTTCAGAAAAGTTAGTAAATAAATATTCTCGGAATTGGACGGGACGAAGGACAAAGTCAATAATTTTCCATGGGGAACAAGAAGTTGTAGAGGTCCCAACCTTTAATAAGGTAGAGATCCCTATGTTTGCAATGCTAGTCCCTGGATCAATAGCTAGCATCCACAGTTAAGATGTAATATCAAGAAACAAAGGTCATATTATAACTTTATAACCACGAATAAAATAATTCATTACATCTTACATAGCTCATTTGGCTATCTCATTACAATGCAGCAGAAATAACTATAGCATGGGGTCCTTCATCTTCAAAGTGCCACATGCACTCATGTTGGTTGTAGACTTGTAATCGTAATCAACACACTTCACTAACATCAAACAAACCTGCAACATAATAAGTTATAGCCACAAGGGTCAATACATTTGAATTGTATTGGCAAGTGATACTATGATAGTATAGTGGAGTCTATCATCTATATGCATTTGGCTAGGTGGAGCTTGGGCTTGCTTTGCTCAAAAATAGATTTTTCCTTATCATTTTAAAACACTAAGTTTTTGCTTATCAAAACACCCAAGGAACCACCAATAGAAATTGGTGAACCTTCACCCTTGTTCAACCACAAGATTTTAACTTAGAAATTGGGATGAGGAGATTCTTGATAGTTTCCATGTCTTGATGCTCAAATTGTCCTTTGCCAGGGACATGGCTAAGTACTTAGATTTTACACTCTGCAGAGGTGGTGCACTTTCCCCACAAGACTTGGTTTCACCAAGACAAGATCTTTCAGAAGCCTTTCCTTAGACCAAAATGGACGCGCTCCAAACCTATCAAACCCCTACCACCAACTGTCCATTTGGCTAAGTTATTGCAACCTATATGATCCAGGCAGATCCCATAATGCCATGTGGCTGCACTTGAAGCTTCTCAACATTTCACATCTCAAATATTTTTGTTCCTGGGTGACTTTCCACAAGTGAGATACACAAGGTAAACCATAGAAATGGGCCTTGTGTAACCACTCAACACAAACCTTTCTTTCCATTCCACCCAGGTGATTCATTCACTTAGTTGTTTTATTAAACAAAACACAAGTCCTTGACTTAGAAATATTCCATAGCATGAATATAATCCACCCTTGTTTTCTACTAGCTAAGCTAAGCATGATAGTAGTAGGAATCTTAACTTAGAATAATTCTACTAAGGTTTCATCTACTAGGATTCCCCATGGCATAGTTTATACTTAGCAAAAATTCCATGCAAGTCCTACTTAAAAATATCACTAATGCATAGCGAAAATAATGGGATAAAAGTATGAAGCATCACTTGCCTTTTTGGTAGAGAATTTATAAGTTCACTCCTTGATCTTGAAATAGTCACACTCTTCAAATGTCACTACAATTCAATCAAGCAAGGCACAATTTCAATCTACCATTCAAGCAATCATCACATAAAATAATAAAAACAAAGCAATGCATGCAAGCATGCCAAAGATTGTTTTATTTGGAAAAGTGGTTTCTAATAGGTTGTAAAAATTTTGAAACACTTATTTGTCGTTTATAAAGTGGCAAGGTCATTTATAAATGTGGTAAAACCATTTGATATTAAGTTAGTGAAAATGGCTATTTTAAGTCATTTTTGTTTTGTTAGATTTGATTTAAATCAAAGTAAGTTTTTCTAGTGTTTTCCAAATATAGCTTTAACACAAATGTTAGTATTTTAAGGTCAAGTGCTTAATATTAAAACCATTTGCAAAAGGTTTTACCTATAAACCATTTTTTACACCAAATCAATATTTTATGTTGTTGAAAATGCCTTTAGCAAAGCAATAATTTTTATAGGGTTCACCAAATATATTTTTAAATCATAAAACTCTGTGTTTTAGGGTCAGAATTCAAATCATTTCCCAAAGGTTTTTCTCCAAAAGCATTTTTAACATAATAACATTATTTTTATTTGACTAGAAATGTTCTAAATCAAAGATTCATCTTTTAACTTCACAAAATATACTTTTAATTACACAAGTTGTTTTATATGGTTAGTAGGTTCAAAATAAACCTTTTGCCAAAGATTTTATCCTAAAAACATTGCTAGAATAATTTTTATATTCAAAATATACCTACACATGTTTCTGCAAATTCCACCAATTTTCCGAAGAAATTCATTAAGAAAAGTGCATGGTTGGATAGGGTTTGTTTTTCTGATTCCATTGACATAAAGTTTATAAAATTTGGACGTGTGGATTAAAAGTTATGAATTTTACAAAACCAAACAACCAATAGACAAGTTTCTGTTTTTAAAACAAATTACAGGCCACGTGTCATGTACTGATTGGTTGGTACCGCTTTGGTTGGATCAGCCTCTGCAGTGCGTTGGATTAAAGTGAAATCGCGGCTCATGTGGATACATACCCTTGGTTAAATCTAATCTCACGTCGATCAAGATCCAACAGTTGTAGAGTGTGCGACCGAGGGGATGGGCGGGCGGCGCATGGCGGCGGCGAGCTCATCTGACATCACGGTGGTTATAGGAAGCGAGGGATGAGGAGAAGCTCACCAAAACGCATGAGTGTAACATCCCTAAAATCATTCTTTAGAAACTCATGCATATCATCCATGCATCCATGATCATGTAGGATTTCATTTCAAAATCATTTCAAAATCATTTCAAAAGAGCATATGTGCTCATTATTTTATGTATGAATTCTCTAGCCTTTATGCTACTTGCTATTGAGAAAGGTAGTAATATTCACTCAGATTGTTTGTAATCCTAACTTAAGTGATTCCAAAGGCTTGAGCCAAGTTTCAAAACAAGCATGAAATAAAACCAAAGTTTATGCCTTTTATTATATTTTCCAAAGGCTTGATTGTATTTGTTTTCAAATGACCCAAGTAGGTTTGAGTGAGCAGATGTGTTTGACACATATTTGGGTACAAAGTTCACATACAAAAGACCGGAGAAAGTTTGAAATCAAACTGATTTGAAATGATGTTTGAAAATCATTTTAGAAAATCAAGCGAAAAAGAAAATGAATAAAGAGAAAAAAATAAACAAACAGCCTAATCTGGCCCAACCAGGCCCAATAGCCCAACAACCCTCCATGAACCATTTTCTTTACTGTAAGCGAACCCGAGTGGTGACACTTGTCCCCACCTCCCTGTTTCTCTCCGACAACATGGCCCACTCATTGTCGTCTCCACCCTGACCCTTCTTCCCCAAATTACGCATTGTTTCCGGTGATTAAACCTCGCTTCAATTAGATTGATTGTGAGTCATTTCCTCCCCGACCTTGCGTACTTAATGCTTTCGACCCCCTCTCTTCCCCGGTCTTCTCTCTCGCCCTAGGCTGCTCGAATCGACCAACCACCTTTCAAGCGAGTTCATCGTGAATTCCGTGAAACCTGCGCGCCTTTGTCTATGGTTCGTACTGGCTTGCTTTACATCTCCGTGCACATCTACTGACACTTTCCGTTTGCTCGCACATGGCCTGTAGCCTCGGCAACGTCAAACGACTGAGCTTCGCCGCTTCTGCTCGAACTCCGGCGACCCTTTCCCCATAAGTTCCAGCCTCCCCTCGCCCTCTGTTTGATATGCGTAAGATCCCCAGCGTCCTGCGCATCTAACAGTGACCTCCCCTTGTCTTAGCGGCCCGTCGCCAACATCGTGAAACGAAGCCACAACCGCGGAGGACTACTCCGACGAGCAATCGCGGCGACTCGGCGCCCGCCAACCAAGGACACGTCGAGCTTCTCCGTCGCTGCGGTTGGTGAGCATCCTCCCACCTCGCCGGGTGACCTAGTTGCCGCACCGCCCTGTCGGGCGTCTGCCGCTGTCGCCCCGCCAGCCGCCTTGTTGGTCAATTGGCGGCGTTAGATTTAGATCTAGTGGTCACGATAGATCGTGGGTGAAATGTAAGTTTCAATGAGCCACGCGATTAAGTTAGATCAACGGCTCGAGCGTGATCCAGCGGCGGTACCAACCCGATGAAGATAGCGTGGCACATGTTTCGTTTAAATTTTTAAATTAGATCTATTAGTTGTTTGATTTTGTTTTAATCATAACTTTTGAATCCCGTCCAAATTTGACAAATTTTATATCAATGGAATCAGGAGAGAAAGCCCTTTCCATATATGCAATGTGTTTAATGTTTTGTTTCTGTTAAAATGGTTATTTTACAGAAACATGTGTAAACCTATTTTGTGTATATTAATTATTTGAGAAATATATTAGTGTTCAAATAAAGATTGTTTGGCAAGTTTTGAACTTGTTTATGAACCAGTTGTGCACTTGTCTTGTTGAGTTTCGAAAATCATCACATATCATATTGCATGCATTCATATATTTTTGCTTGTATTTATTTTGTATGTGATTTGGTGCTATCATTTTATGTGTAGATTTTGGTGCAAATAGTGATTGTGATTGTGATTGTGAGGATTGTAGCTACTCTCCAAACTACCAAGGCAAGTGGTGCTTCATGATTTTATCCTATGTTTTTCAAATATGCATTAGAAATATTTTGCTAGACTTGCATAGATAAATTTTGGTCTTTATATGCTATGCTTGGGAAATCCTAGTAGATGTAGAATTGCTAGAAATTTCTAAGTTAAGATGTTTATATATGCCATGCTTAGCCTAGCTAGTATCAACCAAGGGTGGTGAAATATTCATGCTATGATAAAATATTTCTAAGTCTTTGGACTATGTTTTTGCTTAATAAAACAACTAAGTGAATGAATCACCTGGGTGGAATGGTTGTGAATGGTTTATGTTGAGTGGTTACACAAGGCCCATTTCTATGGTTTACCTTGTGTATCTCACTTGTGGAAAGCCACCAGGAACAAAGGGATTTGAGAGGCCAAATGTTAAGAAGCTTCTAGTGACCACTTGGCAATATGGGCTCTTCACGGATCACATAGGTTGCAATAACTTAGCCATTTGGACAGTTGGTGGTAGTGGGATGATAGGTTGGAGCAGCGTCCATTTGGTCTAAGGGAAGGCTTGAAAGGTCTGTCTTGGTGAAAATCAAGTCTTGTGGGGAAAGTGCACAACCTCTGCAGATGGAAGAATCTAAGTACTTATCCATGTCCCTGGTATTGGACAACTTGAGCATCAAGACATGGAAGCTATCAAGAATCTCCTCACCCCAATTTCTAAGTAAAACTTGTGGTTGAACAAGGGTGAAGGACCCCAATGTCTATTGGTGGATCCTTGGTAAAAGTTTTGACAAGTAAAACTTAGTGTTTTCAAGCGATAGGCAAAACCTATTTTGAGCAAAGCAAGCCTAATCTACACTTAGCCAAAATAGTCCACCAATATTCTACTAAGGTATCACTTGCTAATACTATTCAATGTATTGACCTTGTGGTCAGTAACTTGTGATGTTGCAGGTTATTCGATGATGATTAGGAGTCATGAGTCTACACTCAACATGCTTGCGTGGCACATGAAGATGAAGACTTAATTATCTTATTACTTATTTAAACTCTTGTACTAGGCACGTGGCCATGGGTTGTAAAGACTATGTTTGTCTGGAATGGTATAATAATGACCTTTGTTTATGTACTTCATCTTAAACTGTGGATGCTAGCATTGATCCAGGGACTAGCATTGCAATCACAGGGATCCTTTCCTTTACAAAGGAGGGATCTTACAGATGGTATCAGAGCACTGTGTTTCCTATAGGATTATGACCCTAGGATTGGAAACCACTAAGGAAAAAAATTCAACAACTTCCACACTTGTCTTTTCTTCTCGTAAACTTTTCTAATCTTCTTTCTCATCTCTATTTGTAGATGAACTCCATCAACGAAGCCATGAAGAAGGGACCACTCATGAGTATGACTTTGGAATGTGAGACAGAGTTCCCCAAGGCTCTCAAGGACCTCATGGTTTCCATGGGAATACATGGTGCAGCTGTGTACAAAGGTTTTCCTATGATGGATGAAGGAGTTGAGTACTGGTGGGTGCAACTTCACTTGTATAAAAACAAGGAAGATAACCACAAGGACTCAGGATTCTGCATGGTCACCAACACAATGATGCACACCACATTCTTCGATTTAGCAAGGGATGCAGCTTGGAGGGCCATCAAAGAACTTGGTGATAGAATCAAGTGCAGAATGCTTAACACCCAGAATGACCTTAGGGAAGAAAAGAAGCATACCCAAGAGCTAGAGGCTACCAATCAAAGTTTAAGGAAATACATCATAGACTTAGCAATTGAGTCATGTGATCAAGATAAACAGATTGCCTCTAGGGATGCCTTGTTAGCCAACTTGGCAAGTGAGATGGGATTGTAAGCGTACTTCGTTAGTTGGAACACCACACTTATCATTTTATTTTCCAAAATGTTGTCTAAATAAGTTGAACCTTGGATGCTTGTAATGGATTTTATGTATGCTATGACTTGTGTGTTTGCCAATGTTATGCTTGTGATGATCTGTCTTGAAATTTATTTATTGTGTTGACTCTAACTTTTTCTATCTTATAAATAGATGCCTAATGTTACCATCAACACTGTTGAAGAGTTCCAGGGAACTCGATTTGGCCCTCTTATTATTGAGCTCACTAGTTTGCTCAATCTCCCTCTTCCTACCATCATGGTACTTCCCCTCACCAAGTTTGAGAGGAAAGACCTTTGGGGCTTCAAGGTTAATCAGCCCGGACGCCAGACTGAGCCTACCACGGAGGCAATCATCTTCAAGCTCATGCACGATGACAAGGAGAGAGGCCTTGAGGTAGTCATGCAGGACTTGATTGGACGTCTGTTAGGGAGACACTCTCGACAGGTTAGAGGTACTCACTTCCACACCTTCGGTAGACATGATGAGGATGGTGAGGACATTGACTTAGAGGACACTTTGAGGGAGACAGCAGAGCCAATTTGTCTATACCTCCAGGACTTAGAGGTTCTTCTTAGGCACATGGACACTGATAGGACCAACGTCATGCTCAACAATGACGAACTCCAGGTGCAGCTTCGCGAGAAGGACAAGCTCTTCGCGGAGCAAGATGAGATAGTCAAGGAGATGGAGGCCAAGTTCGAGAGTGAGGACAGAAAGTTCAAGAGTCAAGAGAAGCGAGTCCAAGATAGGAACAAGAGGATTCGAGACATGACTGCAGAATTGGAGGCCAAGGACTTCGAGCTCGAGCATCAGCAGACTGTGATTGAGAGGCTTCGTTCTTAGAAGAGGGCTCTCAAAGCCAAAGTAGAGACCTTGACCACCAATGTCGAGGAATACAAGACCGCTATGGAGAATGCAGGTCTTACATTTGTTGAGGAGGAGGTTGATGCCGAGGACTAGTGATGACTACTCATTTACCTTATTTATCATGTCTTTGATTATTGAGTCGCAATGACCATCCAACATGTGGATGGCTTGCTATTGGCGTGTTTACTTTGCAAACTTGTCGTTTATGTTGTTGAACTACTATTATTATGATGCATGTTTGGTGAATGTTTATGTGATGTATTGTGCATGTTAGCATCTATGGGTATCTCATTCTTATCTCTATTGAACAAACCACAGATGCCTCCCACGTGCCAACAACCCAACAACAACAACATCACCCACGAGATCACGACAAATGATGGCTCAGACTCGGTGATGCAGATGATGACTACGTTCATCGAATCGAACAACAACAACAACACCACCACCACCACCACCACCAACAACAACAACAACAACAACAACAATAACAACAACAACAATAATAATAACAATAACAACAACAACAACAACAACAACAACAACAACAACAACAACAATCAGAACAACCCACCGGGTTTTGACATGCTTACCAGGTTCTTGAGATTGAGGCCAGCAAAGTTCTCAGGAACGACTGATCCTATGGTGGCCAATGATTGGCTACACTCCGTGAACAAGGACTTGATAACAGTTGGCAGTACTAATGAAGAGAAAGTCAGATTTGCAGCTCACTTGTTGGAAGGACCAGCAGCTACTTAGTGGGATAACTTCCAGATCACCACTCCCATTGCAGATGTGACATGGGCTATCTTTTAAGATGGTTTCCGTACTACTCACATCTCATCCGGAGTGATGAGTTTAAAGAAGAAAGAGTTTCACAATCTGAAGCAGTGCCACCGCAGCGTGGCAGAGTATATTGAGGAGTTCAACAATATGGCGCGTTATGCACCGGATGAAGTTGACACTGATGCTAAGAGGAAGGAAAATTTCCTTGAAGGGTTGAATGAAGAACTAAACCTGCAGCTAGCTGTGGCTTATGTTCCCACATACCAGTCTCTTCGTGACAAGGCTGCTATTTTGGAGAACAAGATGAAGCAAGTTGAAAGTAGGAAGAAAGCACTCACGATAAGCCTGACTGGGATCGTCTCACAAGCGTTCCCATTATGATGATAGTGGGAGTTCAGGATCCCACAAGCATGGGAAATTCAACAAGCACCACAACCACAACCATCATCATGACAACAAGAGTCACCGTAGTCATGACAATGGCAAGTACAAAAATCACAAGGGTGGATATAAGAGCCACCATAGTGGAAGTGGTAGTGGAAGCCAGCCTGTCAAGAAAGATATTAGTCAGGTTGAGTGTTTCAAGTGCAAGAAGATGGGGCATTATGCAAATGAATGCCCAGAAAAGAAAGTTGAAGGACCCAACAAGCCCAACCCTTTTCAAAAGGGACAAGTGAACCACATCAATGTGGAAGAAATCTATGAGGAACACGATCTTTGTTCTGGTAAGTTCAAAATCAATTCTGTTCCAGCATTTGTTCTCTTTGATACTGGTGCATCTCATTCATTCATATCAAGAGCATTTGTTGAAAGAAATGAACTACCGGTAGAAACTATTGGGTGTCCTATAAAAGTAAGTTCTCCTGGCGGAGAAATGATAGTGAATTCAGGATGTCATGATCTAGTTATAGAGTTTGGGAAGTATAAGTTTCCTGTTAACCTGATAATCTTAAACTCCCAAGGATTGGATGTTATTATCGAAATGGACTGGATGACTAAGCACAAGGGAGTGATAGATTGTGCAAACCATACTGTCTCACTCACAACTCCAGAAAACAAAAGAATCAAATTCAAGACCAACTTTGAGGCAAAAAGAAGTAAGCTAAATTCTCTTAAGGGGGTTAGCATAGACAGTGTGCCTATTGTGAGTGAGTATCCAGATGTGTTTCCGGAAGAATTACCGGGAATGCCACCAGACAGAGATGTGGAGTTTCTTATTGACTTGCTACCAGGATCTGGACCAATAGCAAAAATACCGTACAAGATGTCAGTTGATGAGTTGAAAGAACTCAGAAACAGCTTGGAAAACAGTTGCAGAAAGGTTTTATCCAACCAAGTTCCTCATGTTGGGGAGCACCAGTTTTGTTTGTGGAAAAGAAAGATAGAAGTCAAAGGTTGTGCATAGATTACCGTTCACTCGATGAGGTGACTATCAAGAACAAATACCCTTTGCCTAGAATCAATGACTTGTTTGATCAGTTAGAAGGAGCTTGTGTGTTCTCAAAGATTGATCTCCGGTCAAGTTATTTTCAGCTTAAGATAAGGGAACAAGACATACCCAAGACAACTTTCACCACAAGGTATGGATTGTATGAATATACCGTGATGCCATTTGGTTTGACCAATGCACCAGCATACTTCATGAATATGATGAACAAGGTGTTCATGGAATTCCTTGACAAGTTTGTTGTCATTTTCATCAATGACATTTTAATCTACTCCAAGAGCAAAGATGAGCATCAGGGACATCTACGTTTGATACTTGAGAAGCTTAGACAACATAAACTGTATGCCAAATTCAGCAAGTGTGAATTTTGGTTAAATGAAGTTGGATTTCTAGGACACGTTGTGTCAGGAGATGGTGTAGCAGTTGATCCTGCTAAATTTTCCGCTGTAACTGAATGGGAATCTCCCAAGTCAGTGAAAGAGGTTCGTAGTTTCCTTGGCTTAGCAGGTTACTATAGAAGGTTCATTGAGAATTTCTCTAAGGTAGCTAATCCTATGACAGAATTGCTAAAGAAAGACAAGAAATTTGCTTGGTCAGAGGGATGTGAACTCAGTTTTCAAGAATTGAAGAAGAGACTTGTGACAGCACCAGTCTTGTGTTTGCCAGATTTGGAAAAAGATTTCCAAGTGTATTGTGATGCATCTCATCATGGATTAGGTGCAGTACTTATGCAAGAAGGAAAAGTTGTGGCATATGCCTCGAGACAACTCAAAACTCATGAAGTGAACTACCCTACTCATGATTTAGAGTTAGCCTCTGTTGTCCATGCACTCAAAACATGGAGACATTATCTTTTGGGAAAGCGATGTGAAGTGTTCACAGATCACAAGAGTTTGAAGTATATCTTCACCGGAAGAAATTAACATGAGACAAAGGAGATGGCTAGAACTCATCAAGGACTATGACTTAAGTTTGCAATACCACCGGTAAAGCAAATGTTGTAGCAGATGCTCTAAGTAAGGTTTTTGTGAATAGCCTTACTAAGGAGAATTGCGGATGATCTGTGTGCCCAATTTAGAGATCTCAGATTGGAGATTGTGCCTGATGGACATCTCATGTCTTTGGATGTTCAACCTACTTTGTTGGACAAGATCAAAGAAGCCCAGAAGACTGATAAGGAAATTGAAGATATTAAGTAAAAGATTGGCAAGGGAAAAGCCAAAGGATTTCATGAAGACGAACATGGTACTTTATGGCATGGGAAACGTATCTGTGTTCCACAAGATCCGGAGCTTTGGAAACTGATTTTACAAGAAGCACACAACTCACCGTATTCCATCCATCCGGGTAACACCAAAATGTACATGGATATGAAGGAAAGATTTTGCTCTAATAATCTCAAGAAGGACATCGCCGAACATATTGCTTTGTGTGATGTATGTAGTAGAGTGAAAGCGGAACATCAGAAACCAGCAGGATTGCTACAACCACTACCTATTCCTGATTGGAAGTGGGATAAGATTGGTATGGATTTCATTACCGGATTACCTAGGACCAGGTCAGGATATGATTCTATTTGGGTAGTAGTGGATCGCCTAACTAAAGTGGCTCATTTCATACCCGTGAAGACAACCTATACAAGTGCTAAATTAGCCAAGATTTATATGAGTAGAATTGTGTGTCTACATGGAGTACCCAAGAGTATTGTGTCTGATATGGGAACTCAATTCACTTCTCATTTTTGGAGACAATTACATGAGTCATTGGGAACGAGGTTGGAATTCAGCACCGCATTTCATCCTCAAACTGATGGACAAACAGAAAGGACTAATCAGATTCTTCAAGATATGTTGAGAGCATGTGCCCTAGACTATGGAGCCAGTTGGGATGAAAGTCTGTCTTACGCAGAATTCTCTTATAATAACAGCTATCAAGCCAGTATTGAGATGGCACCGTTTGAGTTTCTATATGGGAGAAAGTGTACCACCCCATTGCTATGGAATGGTGTGGGAGAAATAAGTTTGTTCGGACCAGAACTAATCAAAGAAGCTGAGGAGAAAGTCAAGCTGGTTAAGGACAGATTGAAGATAGCACAGTCCCGACAGAAGAGCTACGCGAATCCTAAGCGTAGAGAAGTCACCTATGAAGTAGGTGATAGAGCTTATCTTAGAGTGTCACCACTCCGTGGAGTGGAAAGATTTGGTGTCAAAGGTAAATTGGCCCCAAGATATGTTGAGCCATTCAAGATTCTGAGTCGTAAAAGAGAAGTTGCTTATGAGATTGAATTGCCATAGTCCTTGTCAGTAGTTCATAATGTGTTTCATGTGAGTCAGCTTAAGAAATGTCATCCAGAAATGGAAGAGACTTCTTTGAAGGATACTATACCTTTGGAAGAGGTTCAATTGGAGAGTGATCTCACCTATGAGGAGAAACCAATCAAGATTCTTGAGACTGCAGAAAGAGTTACACGGACTAAGACTATCAAATTCTGCAAAGTTCAATGGAACCACCATTCCGAAGAAGAAGCAACATGGGAAAGAGAAGATGATCTTCAGAAAGACCACCCTCACCTATTTTGCTAGCCAATCCGAATCTCGAGGGCGAGATTCACCTTAAGGGGGTTAGATTTGTAACATCCCTAAAATCATGCTTTAGAAACTCATGCATATCATCCATGTATCCATGATCATGTAGGATTTCATTTCAAAATCATTTCAAAACAGGAGCATATGTGCTCATTATTTTATGTATGAATGCTCTAGCCTTTGTGCTACTTGCTATTGAGAAAGGTACTAATATTCACTCAGTATTGTTTAGAATCCTAACTTAAGTGATTCCAAAGGCTTGAGCCAAGTTTCAAAACAAGCATGAAATAAAACCAAAGTTTATGCCTTTTATTATATTTTCCAAAGGCTTGATTGTATTTTATTTTTCAAATGACCCAAGTAGGTTTGAGTGAACAAATGTGTTTGACACATATTTGGGTACAAAGTTCACTGTACAAAAGACCAGAGAAAGTTTGAAATCACACTGATTTGAAATGAGGTTTGAAAATCATTTTAGAAAATCAAACAGAAAAAGAAAAGGAATAAAGAGAAAAAAAATAAGCAAACAGCCTAATCTGGCCCAACCAGGCCCAGCTAGCCCAGCAACCCTCCCGCGAACCGTTTTTTATTTACTCGCAAACAAAACCACCGGGTGACTGACCGCCTGTCCCCACCTCCCCTCTGTTTCTCTCACTGACAACTGCAGCCCACTCGACTGTCGTCGTCTCCACCCTGCGACCCCTTCTTCCCCAAATTACGCCGGCTGTTTCCGGTGATTAAACCTCGCTTCAATTCGATTGATTGCGTGAGTAATTGCCTCCCCCGACCTTGCGTACTTAATCGCCTGCAAACCCCTCTCCTTTTCCCCCAGTCTTCCCCTCTCTCTGCCACTAGGCTGCTAAGAATCGACCCCGAACCACCCACTGCTCCGACGAGTTCATCGTCGAATTCCGGTGAGCACTGCGCGCCCCTTTGTCTATGGTTCATACTAGCTTGCTTTACATCTCCGTGCGCATCTAATGACACTTTCGGTTTGCTCTCGCATGGCCTGTAGCCTCGGCAACGTCAAACGACTGAGCTTCGCCGCTTCTGCTCGAACTCCGGCGACCCTTTCCCCGTAAGTTCCAGCCTCCCCTCGCCCTCTGTTTGATATGCGTAAGATCCCCAACGTCCTGCACATCTAACGGTACCCTCCCCTTGTCTTAGCGCGGCCCAAAACGTCGCCAACGTCGAAGAAACGAAGCCGGGCCGCCGGACTACTCGACGAGCAATCGCGGCGACTCGGCGCCTTCGCCAACCAAGGACACGTCGAGCTTCTCCTCGTCACTGCGGTTCTGGTGAGCATCCTCCCACCTCGCCGGGCGACCTAGTTCACCGGCACCGCCACTATCAAAGCGTGCCGCCGCCTGTCGCCGCCACCAGCGCCGCCACTTGTTGGTCAAACGCTGAGCGCCGTTAGATTTAGATCTAGTTGTCACGATAGATCGTAGGTGAAGCGGTAAGTTTCAATCAGAGCCGCGCGATTAAGTTAGATCCAACGGCTCGAGCGTGATCGCGCGCGGTACCAGCCCGATGAAGATAGCGCCGCGTGGCACAGGTTTCGTTTAAAAATTTGAAATTAGATCTATTAGTTGTTTGATTTTGTTTTAATCATAACTTTTGAATCCCACGTCCAAATTTGCCAAATTTTATATCAATGGAATTAGGAGAGAAAGCCCTTTCCATATATGCAATGTGTTTAATGTTTTGTTTCTGTTAAAATGGTTATTTTTACAGAAACATGTGTAGGCCTATTTTGTGTATATTAATTATTTGAGAAATGTATTAGTGTTCAAATAAAGATTGTTTGGGAAGTTTTGAACTTGTTTATGAACCATTACTGTGCACTTGTCTTGTTGAGTTTAGAAAATCATCACATATCATATTGCATGCATTCATATATTTTTGCTTGTATTTATTTTGTATGTGATTTGGTGCTATCATTTTATGTGTAGATTTTGGTGCAAATAGTGATTGTGATTGTGAGGATTGTAGCTACTCTCCAAACTACCAAGGCAAGTGGTGATTCATGATTTTATCCTATGTTTTTCAAATATGCATTAGAAATATTTTGCTAGACTTGCATAGATAAATTTTGGTCTTTATATGCTATGCTTGGGAAATCCTAGTAGATGTAGAATTGCTAAAAATTTCTAAGTTAAGATGTTTATCTATGCCATGCTTAGCCTAGCTAGTAGCAACCAAGAGTGGTGAAATATTCATGCTATGATAAAATATTTCTAAGTCTTTGGACTATGTTTTTGCTTAATAAAACAACTAAGTGAATGAATCACACGGTAGAATGTTTGTGAATGGTTTATGTTGAGTGGTTACACAAGGCCCATTTCTATGGTTTACCTTGTGTATCTCACTTGTGGAAAGCCACCCAGAACAAAGGGATTTGAGAGGCCAAATGTTAAGAAGCTTCTAGTGCGACCACTTGGCAATATGGGCTCTTCTGGATCACATAGGTTGCAATAACTTAGCCATTTGGACAGTTGGTGGTAGTGGGATGATAGGTTGGAGCGCGTCCATTTGGTCTAAGGAAGGCTTACGAAGGTCTGTCTTGGTGAAAATCAAGTCTTGTGGGGAAAGTGCACAACCTCTGCAGATGGAAGAATCTAAGTACTTAGCCATGTCCCTGGTATTGGACAACTTGAGCATCAAGACATGGAATCTATCAAGAATCTCCTCATCCCAATTTCTAAGTAAAACTTGTGGTTGAACAAGGGTGAAGGACCCCAATGTCTATTGGTGGATCCTTGGGAAAAGTTTTTGACAAGGAAAAACTTAGTGTTTTCAACTGATAGGCAAAACCTATTTTGAGCAAAGCAAGCCTAAGCTACACTTAGCCAAAATGCATATAGTATATAGTCCACCAATATTCTACTAGGGTATCACTTGGCAATACTATTCCAATGTATTGACCCACTGTGGCTGTAACTTGTGATGTTGCAGGTTATTCTGATGATGATTAGGAATCATGAGTCTACACTCAACATGCTTGCCTGTGGCACATGAAGATGAAGACTTAATTATCTTATTACTTATTTAAACTCTTGTACTAGGCCTGTGGCCATGGAGTTGTAAAAGACTATGTTTGTCTCTGGAATGACTATAATAATGATCTTTGTTTACGTACTTCATCTTAAACTGTGGATGCTAGCATTGATCCAGGGACTAGCATTGCAATCACAGGGATCCTTTCCTTTACAAAGGAGGGATCTTACATGGAGCTTGCTGATGCTCAACGTGGTAGTCGGAAGACAGGGGCGCTCGAGGTCGACGGTGATTCCTCGCCGGAGTCGTCTCTGTTGACGGGCGGGTTTGGCGACGTTGATGGTGAGGTTGTGGTCCGCGCTAAGACAAGCCAGTGGCGTAGTTAGATGCGCGCGAGAGATTAGATTGCAGAGGTTTCAACCAGAGGGGAGGGGACGGCCGAGTCTCACCGGTAATGCTCGTCGGAGCGGAGGCAGACGGCAGTGAAGCTCAGACGTGGTCGTTGCCGAGCCTACGGTGCTTGCGCGTGCGAGTGGTGGTTATAGACAGATGCATAGGGCGGTGGGGAGTAAGCTCGTGGAGTCTGGGAGGCAAGACGGTGGTTGGGTTCGCCGGAATCGGTCGGAAACGTTGTCAGAGACGGAGGTGGTCTTAGCTCGAATTGGGACGGCCTGGAGGCAGTGAGGGAGGGGCGAGAGAGGGGAAATGGAGAGGAGAGGTAGGCGCTTAAGAGGGCGTGGTTAGGGGGCGGTTAAATGGCGTCGTTACTGCGAATTTTAATCGAAGAAACGGCGACAGAAACGACTGGGGAGGAGGGCGTGGTCGCTGCAGCGGGTGAGGAAGATGACCTGACTGGTGGGGTCTGCTTGACAACGAGAGAGAGAGAGGAAGTGGGGTCTAGCAGTCAGCGACTGAGTGGGTTTGTTCGCAGGTGTGAACCGTTTTCTCCTAGGAGAGAGGGAGTGGGCTGGACTGGGCTAGTGGGCTGGGTTAGCTGGGCTGGCTTCTTATGTATTTTTTTTTGTTCTGAAACCTTTTCTTTTTCCATTTCTATTATTCTGTTTTGATTTTGTTTAATCATTTCAAACACCCATTTGAATTCAAACTTCTACCAAACTTTGTGTATATTCAAATACTGATTAATAATACATTCTAAAGTCAAATTTAGAATAATTCTTTTATTCTTTTTAGGGTATAATTATTATTTAAAATAGGCCCTTGTCTTAAATCAAATAAGATTAAATATATTTTCAAACCTTAATTAAATTTCAAAAATTTCACAAAAGTTTCTCAGTAGGTTTATTTATTTAATAGGGTGTTAAATAATTCACTTTGAATTATATAAAGTGTTTTATTATGATTATTAATCATTTAATTTGGGCTATTATCTTTATTCAAATAGAATTTGGTTAAGGCCATTTTTATTTTATTTGAATATTATTTATTCATTTAATTCATTTGGACTTGGATTATATTTATTCCATTTGCTCATGGATTACGCCAAGATTTAATTTGGTTTTTAAAATATTCCTTATTAATTAATTCTTTTCCTTATCTTATAAAATCCATATCTTTTTATTTATAGATCCAAAATTGGTGATTCCAATTTGTAAATTCTCATTTAATATATGTTTACCCTTTTAAATAACTTTAGGATTATTTGCTCACAATTTGGTATGGATTTTTTTATAGGTGCTTGTTAGCTTTGGAAAATTAATTTCTTTATCTTATTAAATTCATAAGATTTTATTTATGGCTCCAAATTAAGTGAAACCAATTTCTATAGTTTTATAATATTTCTATTTGTCATTCTTGATCATTTATAAATGTTTGTTGACAAATTTTTATATGGATCAAATCCATGGTCTTAGAGATATCTTGGAAAACTCCCATTAGGGTTTTAGGGTTTTGATTTATTTTCCAAGTGTTTAAATTTCAAGATGCATTTATGAAGAATGCATTTCACTTGATTTGAATTTAGTTGGATTCAAATTTTATCCAAGGTTTGTTCAAGATGGGTTTTGATGAATTCATTTCAAACAAAAAGTTTCTTTTCACCCTAGATTTCAACAATTATTTATTTTGTTTAATTATTTTTCACATTACAAATTTTGGAAAATTTTGGGATGTGACAAGTCGAGAGGGGCAGGGAGTCGGACGGAGGGCCAAAACCCCCAAAGGCGGCCACAGGTGGTCTCGCTTTGGCTAGGGTTTGGGAACCCTGGCCTCCTCCCAGTCTCGCCCCATTGCCTATAAGAAGCCCCCGATGGAGAAACCTTGAGTACCTGGTCAGAAATCCACGAAACTGTCTGTAGCCGCCGCCACCATCGTCCCTAGATCAGGGGGGTATGAAGCTCTTCCCGGCACCGTACCGGAGGGGAGATCATCCCGGAGGCCTTCTCTCCGGTATGATTCGTGAGTAGTTCCACCTTAGACTATGGGTCCATATAGTAGCTAGATGGTTGTATCTCATCCTTTGTGCTTTCATGTATAGATCTTGTGATCTCCATTCATGATCAAGATCTAATCTTTTTGTAATCATGCATGTTGTGTTTGTGGGGATCTGATGGATATTGAGATCATTATGTTGGTTTGATTAATGGTTTTATCTTTATGATTCAATCATGTCTATGTTGTTTGTGATCTTGCATGCTCTCCGTTGCTAGTGGTTATCTTGGACAAGTAGTTGCTAGTGACTCCAAGAGGGAGTATTTATGCTCGATAGTGGATTCATGCCTCTAGTTTCCAAGGGAAGTGACAATAATCTCTTCGGTTGTAGATGTGTTGTTGCTACTAGGGAGAAAACAACGGTCTCTTGTTCATGGAACATGTGGACTGTTTACCTTACACACTTTGCTTAAAGTAGCTGTCTATTGCTTGCAACTTAATACTGGAGGGGGTTCGGATGATAACCTGAAGGTGGACTTCTAGTCATAGATGCAGCTGGATGACGGTCTATGTATATTGTTGTATTGCCCAATCAACCTCATAGGATCTTTCTGGCTAGTAATTGAATTGTTTTGCATTGATCAGTTCCTGTCAATTGCCCCGCTGTAATTTGTTTACCCTTCATGCCATGTTGTTTATCTAAGGAGAGCACCTCTAGTGAACTATGGACCCCGGTCCAATCTTTACCATTGATACATCTTCCACTGTTACTTGTTTACTTGCTGCAAACCATTGCTTTCTACACCATACGTTTAATCCTTTATTACAGCACACCGGTGAGCTTGACAACCTTACTGATTCGTTGGGACAGAGTCTTGAGTTTGTGTTATGCATGTCTCCACGTCGCTTCCAACACATGTGTGACGTTTCCTTCATCCTTCTGGTTCGATAACCTCGGTCTCAACTGAGGGAAAACTTGTTGCTATGCTCTTCATACCTTGCTCTTGGGGTTTCCAACGAAGTACTCTGTATAAGAGGCTAGTGGGTGTCTGTCTCTCTTTCAATAATTGATATGACTTTTACATCGGAGGGCCCTAAAAAGGGAGAGAAGAGGCAATCATTGAGTCAATGTTGTGGCTCGACGTTCATAGGTGGGAAGGGGTTCTGCCATGAAAGCCCTAAAGTTGCGTAAAACTTGAAAAAAGATAAAGTAGAGTTGTCTAACTTTATTTTGCAGGGGCGAGTGTTGTGACATGGCAATCGTAAGTTTATGAAACGTGTTTTTCATTGGAGCTCTCGATGGTGATCAAGGCGCTGCAACCATGTCATGACACCATACTTTTGAAGTATTTGATTGCACATCTTGTTTGGCATAGTATATTAGATATACGATGGTAGATAAATAGGATGATCCCTCTCACAATTCCAATGATAGTGTTCCCCTTTTGTGTGTGCCACCAAGAAAGTTTTTCGGTATGAGGCAGGCTATGATGATCGGGTGTCAGACATACCTACATTCGCATACAGTGGGTGTAAGCCATGTTGCAATACAATACTCACAAATTTGAGTTGGAGAGCCTAGCATGTGCAGACATGGCCTCGGAACACAAGAGACCGAAAGGTCGAGCATGAATCACATGTTGATGTGATCGACATTCAGAATGTCTACCTTTGGAGCGAGATCATTAGTCTTGACGATCGGAGATGATATAGTGATATGGGATTATGTGATCGCTAAAACGAATGGAGGGATGTTCATTTTGAGTGGGATCCCTATTTGTTTTAATTTAAGTGTAAACTTAAAACTCAAGCTCATATTTTTATGAACATGGTCTAAACCCTTTGCAAATCCATTATAGATGTCCCGCCCATCGATCTTCAATCTTAACTCATTACTAGAGAAAGACAAGCTGAAAATCGATGGGTCCAACTTCACCGGCACCATACCCTAAGAATCCTCACGGTCCCCTACAAGCTTAACTATGTCTTAGAGGCATCCGCCAAACCTTCTCATACCGCCACTGAGGAAAAAAAGAATGTTTGGCAGTCCAAGGCGGATTATTCCTCCCTCATCTAGAGTGTTATGTTCTATGCCATGGAGCCGGATCTTCAAAAGTGTTTTGAGAAGATGCCTCCTTTCGCGATTCTAGAGGATATAAAGGGGCCTTCTTTGCTCCGCAGGCTCGGGCATAGAGGTATGAAGCTTCCGAGCTCTTCTTCTCTGCCAAGATTGAAGAGCATAGCAGTGTGAGAGAGCACGTGGTCAAAATGTCTGGCTATGTTCAATGCTTAAACGCCTTGGATTGCAAAATCCCCGACGATCTTGCGATTGATAGGGTGATCCACTTGTTGCCCCCTAGCTACAAAGGTTTTGTGATGAACTACGACATGCAAGGGATGGTTAAGACCCTTGCTGAGTTGTTCGCCATGCTAAAAACAACTGAGGTAGAAATCAAGAAGGATCACACGGTGTTGATGGTCAATAAGACCACCAACTTTAAGAAGTTGGCACATAAGAAGGGCAAGAAGCCTAAGAAGGATGGCAAGCCAGTTGCCAATTCTTCTAAGGATCCTAGGCCCAAGCTCGGCGTCACGTGCTACTACTCCAAGGGAGACGGGCACCGAAAGCGCAACTGCCCCAAGTACCTCGAGGACAAGAAAGCCGACAAGTTTGCCGTAAAAGACAAAGGTATATCTGATATATATGTTATTGATGTGTTCCTTACAAGCGCCAGGAGCAACACCTGGATATTTGATACTGGTTTTGTTGCTCATATTTGTAACTCCCAGTAGGAGCTATGGAATAGGCGGCGCCTGGAGAAGGACGAGGTGACGATGCGCGTTGGCAACGGATCGAAAGTCGATGTCAAGGCCGTCGGCAATCTACCTCTACGACTACCTTCGGGATTAATTATAGTTTCGAATAAGTGCTACTTTGTACCCGACTTAAGCATGAATATCGTGAGTGAATCTTTCTTGTTGCAAGATCGTTATTCATTTAAATCTAGAACAAGTGGTTGTTCTATTTATATGAATGATGTCTTTTATGTTCATGCGCGTGTATGCAAATGTTTATTCTTACTAGATCTTGATAGTAGTACACACATTCGTAACATTGATGCCAAGCGTTGCAAGCATAATGACGATAATACCATGTACCTATGGCATTGCCGTCTTGGTCATATTGGTGTAAAGCGCATGAAGAAATTCCAATCCGATGGACTTCTGGAATCACTAGATTTGGAATCTCTTGATACATGTGAGCCTTGTTTCATGGGCAAGATGACCAGGACACCTTTCTCTAGTACTATGGAGCGAGTTGCGGACCTGTTGAGAATCATACATACAAATGTGTGTGGACCGACGAGTGTCTCGACACGCAATGGATATCGTTATTTTGTTACCTTTACTGATGGTATGAGTAGATATGGGTATATTTATTTGATGAAGCATAAGTCTAAAACCTTTGAAAAGTTCAAAGAATTTCAGAAAGAGGTAGAGAATCAACTCAATAAGAAGATTAAGCACCTTCGATCAGATCAGGGAGGCGAATGCTTGAGTTATGAGTTTGGTATGCACTTGAAGGACTGTGGTATTGTACCACAACTTACTCCAGCCAGAACACCACAACGTAATGGTGTGTCGGAACGACATAACGGTACTCTACTGGATAGTGTTCAGTCCATGATGTATTTAACTGATTTTCCTATGTCATTTTGGGGCTATGCATTAAAAACCGCTCTTTTATTTTAAACAGAGCACCATACAAATCCGTAGAGACAACATCATATGAGATATGGCATGGCAAGAATCCATTGTTGTCATTCATGAAAGTTTGGGGGATGTGAGGCGTACGTTAAGAAACTGCAGCCTGACAAACTCGAACCTAAAGCGGATTTTTTTATCTTTGTAGGATACCCAAAGGAGACTATTGGGTATACCTTCTACAACAAAGTCGGGGGCAAAATGTTTGTCGCTAAGAACAACACCTTTTTAGAGAAAGAGTTTCTCGCAAAAGGAGTTAGTGAAAGAAAAATAGAGCTTGATGAGGTCTCGGATCCTTCTCTCCAAATACCGAGTAGCACAACATAAACTATTCCAAAACCGCCCTCTGCAATGGAAGGAGAAATAAATGATTCAGATCATAACATCGAAGCTCCTACGGTTCAGAGATCAGCAAGAGTATGTACCATCCCAGATTGGTATAGTAGCCTTGTGATGTCAGTCTTGTTAGATGAACAAGAGGAACCTAAGAACTACAAAGGGGAAATGGAGAGTGCTGACTCCAAGAAATGTCTACAAGCCATGAACTCCGAGATAGGATCCATGTATGAAAACTAAATTTGGAACTTGGTAGGTCTCCCTGAAGGTCGAAAGGCTGTGGATAATAAATATATCTTTAAGAAGAAGACAGATGATGATGGCAATATGATTGTTCACGAGGCAAGACTTGTTGCAAAGGGTTTTCGACAAGTGGAAAGAATTGACTACAGTGAGACCTTCTCTCCTATAGCAATGTTGAAATATGTCTGGATTTTACTAGCAATTGCTGCATATTATGATTATGAGATATGGTAGATGGATGTCGAGACTGCCTTCCTCAATGGACATATTGAAGAAGAGTTATATATGATGCAACCATAGGGGTTTGTCAATCCTAAGGATGCTGGAAAAGTATGC
Source organism: Avena longiglumis (assembly GCA_030063025.1). NCBI lineage: Eukaryota > Viridiplantae > Streptophyta > Magnoliopsida > Poales > Poaceae > Avena > Avena longiglumis. Next base: position 56,217,641 of record CP125976.1, read on the forward strand.
AAGCTTGAACAATCTATTTATGGACTAAAGCAATTATCTAGGAGTTGGAACAAGCGATTTTATCAAGTGATCAAGGGTTTTGGATATGTCCAAATCAATCAAGAATATTGTGTTTACAAGAAAGCGAGTGGGAGATCGGTGGAATTCCTAGTAGTATATGTGAATGCCATATTACTCATTGGGAATGATGTGAGATTATTAGGAAGCGTAAAGGAATATCTGAGTAGTTAGTTTTCCATGAAGGATCTAGGTGAAGCAGCCTATATATTAAGTATCAAGATCTATAGAGATAGATCAAGACACATTATAGCATTAAGTTAGAGTACTTACATAGATAATATTTTGAAGGAGTTAAAAATGGAATACGCTAAAAGGGGTTTTGTGCCTCTTGTGAAAGTTGTGTCATTGAGTAAGACTCAATGTCCAACAACAGATGTTGATAGAAAGAGGATGACTAAGATACCCTATGCTTGAGCCATAGGTTCTATCATGTATGCTATGCTATGCTATGTACTCGACCTGATGTGGCCCTGCCTCTTAGTTGGACAGGCCATTTCCAAAGTGATCTAGGAGTGGAACATTGGACAACTATGAAAAATATCCTGAAGTATCATAAAATAACTAAGGATATGTTCCTAGTCTTTGGAGGTAGTGATAAATCTCTAAACGTAACTGATTACGTGGATGTTAGATGGAACACGGACTCCGACGACTCGATGTCTCATACATGATATCTCTTTTTGGTGAACGGTGGCGCGGTAACCTAGAGAAGCGTGAAGCAACCAGTGGTGGCACAGTCTTCAATGGAGTCAGAATACATCGCAGTTAACTCTGCAGCGAATGAAGCTATTTGGCTATGGAATTTTGTCATTAAACTGGGAGTTGTTCCTAATAAGGATGAGCCTGGGACAATATTATGCAATAACACAGGTGACATTGCAAACGCGTCAGAACCAAGAACTTATTCCATTGTCAAGCACATCCAGCTAAGATTTCACGCCATTAGACAAAATGTTGAGAATGGTGAAGTGAAGATTTGCAAAGTGCATACGGACCTGAATGCTAAAAAATCCGTTTACCGAAGGACTTACACAAGCCAAGCATGAGCAACACCGGGATACTATTGGTGTTAAGTCATTGCCTATTGTAAAGCTAGATTAATTTGTACTCTAGTGCAAGTGGGAGGCCGAAGGAGATATGCCCTATAGAGGAAAATAATAAAGTGTTTTTATTTGATGTATCTCGTGTATGTTCATAATATGTTTCTTAATGTGCTATAACTATATTAATATGAAACAATTAATACACGTGTGGTATGTAAACAAACCAGGTATCTAGTTATCTATAGCAAAATAGCTCATTGGGCAAATGATGATCTTATGGTTTCACGATCATGGTGATAGTGCCGATTGATAATGAGGTCACATTATTGGTCAATAATGTGATAGAAAAACACCTAAAGTTAATCACAATGAGATTTAGTTGCTTAACATTCATCATTGATGATAACACAGAAACATCATGGCCTAAATCCTTTGATTGTGAGATAATACATGATCACCATTTTAGAAGGAGACTTTGATGATATCAAGTATCAAGCCATAAAAGGGTGATCATAAAGGTATCGTTGGGTTTCCCTAAGAAACGGGTTGAGGAGTTTGTTTATCAAGGCCAGAATTTGCCAATCCAAGTAACAGATAGATACACGTGGACAACTTGGTGATGTTGCATTAAGGACTAGGCCAAGTAATGTAACAGCACGGGAACGAGTAAACGAGCTCATCGAAAACGAGATCGAACACAATTATGGAGATGCTTGAGATCAAATCTCGGATGACCTAGTTATCGTATGGCATAGGGAATAGGACTACGCAGTTAAAGGTTCAAGAGAGGAGATTCGTGAATGCACGGGTGGTCATTATGGGAATTCAGGTCCCCCTGATGATCATTCATGCAAAAGAGTTCTTGGTCATGTCCGGAGCATCTACAGGCCAAATGGTGGCACACTTATGGGTGGGGACACTTTGGGATCGAACCATCATGAGAGAAATGATAGAGAAACCGGAAAGGTTCCGGGTAACATCGATGTTGATCGGAGGGTCCGTAAGGTTATCCGTAGTATGAGATATAATAGTATATGTGTTTTATATATTAATTGTTTGAATTAATATTAAAACATATTTTATCATTTATATTTTGGACAACTTTTATCTTATTGGGCCATTCCGAGAGAAGGCCCATAGGGCAAGGCAAGGAGGAGGTGGGGCCCATGTGAAAGGCCTAGGGTTTCCCGCATGGGTCCCTAGGGTCGGCACTGCCTAGGGTAGCTTGACTCCCTAGGCGTGGTGGGGTTCCCACCCACTTGCCCTATGTTTGCCCTTCCCTATTATAAATAGAGGAGCCCCCTTCCCCTCTATTTACACAACAATCTCTCATGTCTCCCTCTATTTGACGAGGTTTAATCTCGTCAATGCCCATTATTATGAGCTTGGGTTTTGGAGAAGATGGGGATGCTGGAGATCGCGGAACGCTTAGAAAACAAGCAACACGGGGACACGAGGTTTACCCAGGTTCAGGCCCCCGGAGGGAAAACCCTACTCATGTTTGTATGCTCTTGATTACGGCAGAACCGAAAGTACAGGGGTGCACAAATGCAATCTGGCGTGGAGGTGTGTATGCTATGGTATGAAGTGCCCTCCTCGTCGTGCCATCCTAGCCTTTATATAGAGATAGGCAGGTCCCGGGCACAAATCGAGTCGGTTACAGTTTTTAGGGTTTACCCCTTTGAATATTCTATCTATTCTAGTCTTGCTCTCTAAAGATCCGAAGGCTTCATGGGCCCGGTCCACCCAAAAGTCTTCATGGGCCGACGCATATTCTCATGGGCCTTCCTTGGGATAGACCAGGTATGCTAAGGTCATGTACCTGGGTATAACCATGTCAAGAGCCCAGTATTCAAATAATCGTAGATTCGGCTGAGGACTCTTCAATATTTCGGGTGCAGCTGTTTTCTGTTCATCAGAGAATGATTTTAATGTGTAGGGATTGTTGATGCGTGTGCCTGACTCTCCCGACGGATCAGGGCCAGTTAACTGTCTTAGGACAAAACAACATGATCTTCTTCAGATTTGAGTCCCTTGACTCGAAACCAGAACATATGCTGGCGTAATTCGGCTCAGGCCGTTGAGGACTTACAGGAGTGGAATTCCAGTGATTTTCAAATGGTGTACCCAACGCGTCCGTCGGGATTTTCATCGCGCCTGTTGGCACGGATTATTACTAGCAGAGCGCAGTCGTGTGCGTTGCCAGGCCATCAGATGGTATCTGTAGGTCTTATCTTTGTGTCGCAGACGCAACATCCGAATGTTTATCACCGCGGAGGTGTTTCAGGTGGCCAAAGAGGATGTTACTCATTTAGCATTAACTGGGGAAAGTTGACAAAAACTTTTGCATGCTGATCCGAAGGATCGCAGTCGAAGAATTCATAGGGTGCGCGACCAGCGCTCCCTATGGGAGTATCCCCCGAGTGTCCGTTCGAGTCGTAGACTCAAGCAGAGACTTTTAGTTCAGTCGTTGTTGACATTTAGGTCCGTAGGACACAAATTTTTCGGATGCTTGAATCCATCCTCCCTATGGGAGTAGCCCCCGAGTCCATAGTAGAGTCGTAGACTCGACGTAGGACTCGAAGAATAGTTCAATGGTGTAGTACTTTGATCGTATTTTGGGTGCGCGGCCAGCGCTCCTAATAGGAGTAGCCCCCGAGTATTTACCTTAATCATAGATTCGAGTGAGTACTTTAAGTTGTGTAGTCGAAGATTTGTAACCGTTGCTAGTATAGCTTTGATGACATCAGTGCTGACGATCGGTGACCTCAAGCGTCTGCGGCGCCAGAGATGATGTGACTGAACAAAAGTGGGTCCCACCTTCTGACTTTGAATTAACTGGTCACGCACGGCGTGGAGATAATTACGGTGTCGCCTTGGTTTCCGTGCGTAGTGGACGGCGTGTGAGTGACGGTTCCCTGCCATGCTGACACGTGGACGGTTGGATTATGATGTTGGCTCTAGAGCTTCCCGATGAACGGTCACCGTGCGTATTCTTCGTCCTTATAATCATTGGGGAAAAGTTTGTTTGTTTTCACCGCAGCCATTCTCGTTTCACTGCTTCCATCTTCGTGAGTTTTTCTCGCCGCGCGCTAGAAGTTCTTCGAACCTTTCCATCTTCGTTCTTGCGTTCACGTCATCGCCGTCGCTGCACTACGATGGGGAAGTCAAAGAAGGCCTCCACCGCAGTTGGTACTAGTACTGCCGCCGGCGGCAAGAAGGGTTCCGCCACTACTCGCGTCACTGATGGTGGCTGGCGACGATCGAAGACGCGCGAGGGCGATCTCTGCAAGCTCCATGAGCAGGATCTGATCCTACAGGAGAGAGAGAGGCCGTCAGGATACCCGGTGACGAGGTAATTCCCCGTCCTCCCGCTGGGTTTCGGGTCATGTTCGCGCTTTTGTACCTCGGGGCCTTTCTTTCCCGATCCACGATTTTCTCCGTGGATTGCTTTTCTTTTATGGCATCCAACTCCATCATCTTTCCCCGAACTCTCTTCTTCATATCGCTTGCTTCATCACCTTCTGCGAGTGCTGGCTCGGTGTCGAGCTGCACTTTGGCCTCTTCCGGAAGCTCTATTCCGTGAAGAGGCAATCTGGCTCCGATGGCGTTTATCCCATCGGCGGCTGCATCATTTTCCTTAAATCCATTTTTCTCTTCTTTTCTTTTTCTATGTACGAGTCCGTCCAATACTGGAGGAGGCGATGGTTTTACATCCGCGACTCCACAGTGGACGGGCAAAATTTTGGCCTTGCTCCTTTTGACCCCTCCCAGAAAATCCAACCGAAGAGGTCCTGGAAGAACCACATCTTGGATGGTGAGGTGGCGGAGATAGAGGAGCTCTATCGTCGGGTGGAGGACCTCCAGGTGATTCTGAATAAATAGGTGAATGGTGTGGATATTATCCGCACCTTCCTCAAACGTCGGGTGCAGCCGCTCCAGGCTAGGGCGCACCCGATGTTCCTTTATTTTGGCTGCCATGGTCCAACTAGGGTTTTGACTGAGGAGCTCTCCAGGGGGATCTCGACAGGATTCTTTGGCCGTTGCTGAAGTACAAAGCTGAAGAGGATCTCCTGGGGAAGTCGCTGACTCCTCCGTTCGCCGCCTCTTGTCTGGTTCTGCAAGTGTAGATCTGGGGCGTGAGCATAGCGCTTTTTTCGACTGCGTTTTTCTTTCACTTGCTTGTGTTCTGAAATTTGTTTCTTTTGCGTAGGAGTTCAAGGTACCGGGCATGGTGCCTCCGATACCCGAACGTTTTCCGGATGCACCGGACAATGAGGTAGTGGACTCCATGTCTGAGCTTCCCTCGGCACGATCACCGGCGGAAGAAACTTTTGAGTCTAGCAAGGAGCAGACTCGAAAGCGGACGCGGAGCTCGAGCGAATCGTCGGATGCCTCGACTCCGCTGACGCCTAGGAATTCGTCATTCCTTGCGCATCACAGTGGAGGTGATGGTGACTCTTCCTCTCCTATTCAAATTTGTGCCGTGTGAGCCATGGCAATTACCGTGACGGAAGAAGGAAGAGAAGAAAGAAGAGAAGAAGGAAGAGAAGAAGGGCAAGAGGGCCTTGCCTGTCTTAAACTTGAGCGGTATAGACTCGTAAGTGTCTTCAGTTGCTTTTTGGCTCCTCATTCGTTTTTGCTTGCTTGTATTTGACTGAAGTATTTGTTGTAGCCACTCCTCTGATGCCTCCTTCAGCGATGGTGCTGGGGAGATGGTTGGGGATTTGAAGGTTGCACCTCCTCCTCCTCAGACGGTGGCCATCTCTGGGGGCATTACTCCGAACCCTTCTTCGTAGGAGGCTCGGGTGATTGTCCCCCAGAAGACTATAGCCGGACCTTCGGAGTCGCTGTTTGATCATGTAAGTGCTTTTCGTTCTTGTCGTGGGGGGAGCCCCCAAGAATTTCAGATGATCTGTTGATCATTTTTTATTTTGTTTGTTCGTGTCTTGGGGGGAGCCCCCGAGCGTCTTTCGGATGATCTGCTGATCATGCCTTTTTTTGCGTGTCTCGGGGGGATCCCCCGAGCGCTTTTCGTGTGCGTGATTTGTTTTGCCCGTTTCCTTGGGTGCAGCCCCCGAGCCTTTTTTTGACAAGTTTCATCTTCTCATAGCCTTTTGTTCAGGGTGTCAATCAGCTGGTGAAGCAGTGTAACACCCTCAGAATCGGACCTATGCAAGTTTGAGCAAAATTCGCCAAACCCGCATAGAAACGATTCAAAGGTGCCCACCAGGCACTTTCGTGCGGGTGGAAAACGAAGTAATAACATTACACAACAGTCCTCGATGGGACCCACGAATAGGTATATATACAAATGACTCCAAGAGTCAAGAATACATATAGTATACAAAGATCCAAATCACCTTGAAAATGATAGGCGTCCGACTACGGACAAGATGCAAATGGGGCTAAGAGCCCGAAGAATAACCAATGGCGTCCATAACCCTGCCTGGCCAAGCCGGAAGGGTAACCACTATGACATCGATCTCAAAACCTGCTCAACAAAAGGGTCTTACAAAAGGCGAGAAAAACAAAGAGGAGCGTCGATCGAGGCGATGCAGCGAGGCTAGAATTCGGCGGTCCTCGCCTACATAGGTATGGTGGACTGAAGCGGCAGCGGCAGCGTGCACTAAACAACCTATAGAGACTCGATACAACTGGCGGTTATCAGAGGGGGTGAGAATGACCTATCCGGACCCAACCTGAGGCTAACACCAAACAAACCCGTCTGGGTTTCCCTCGAGACCAAACGAGGAAGTCAACCGAGGAACTCACGGTTGGCGCTTTACTTATTCGATTATAGTTGCGGCACTTTACTAGTCGAGTTTAGATAATCGTCCCGATAAAGTAAGCGATGGGCACTTTTAGTTAACCATTCCGTTATAGTTGCAACAATTACTAATCGGATACAAATAGCATGAGATAAACCCAAAACCCAAAGGTTGTTGGTACTTTTATTCAATTTTAGATGTAGTTGCAATACTTACTAGTCGGATACAATTGTCGCAAGCGACAACCAAACAAGCCATTGTGGACAGATTAATTAGCCATTCCATTATAGTGAAGCTGATTACTAGTCATTATAAGTCAAATTTATAGCAAGAAACTTTAGTTATGCTTGTCTATGATCGAGATCTTGTGCTCCAAGTCGTCCATATCCGCGGACACGGCTTTGAAAGTTTTTACCGGCGGTGCACCAATAGCAACACACGCTCGATCAACCTCGGAAAAACCAAATCAAAACCCAACGAGGCTTTCACGGTGAACAATCACAGTTGAGAATTATTTGAGGGCCACCTTTGAGTAGATCCCGCAACGGAGTAAGCAAGCTCGAGCGGCCTCAAGGTTGCGACAATGGCTGTATGGGAACCCGAAAGTGTGGCTGGGCTTGTCGATGCAGCGTAAACATTCCGATCCTAACAAAGATTAATGCTACAGACTCGCACAATTTAAATACGTAAAGTAGCATGGCATAAGTACAGGATCGTAAATAAAACCTCAAACTAGTTGTGGCCCCAAGAAATAAGATGCATCAAGCTCGGCTCGGGGGTCCCATATACCTCCCGGATGTGGATAGCGCAAAATCAAGGAACAGTATCAAGTACTCGGGGTCTTACGGGACACAAGTGGGCGTTCGGAAACCAAATATTTTCTATCACCCACCGATGCCTCGCTTATTCAGTTTTAGTTGTTAAACAGAAATTAAAGTGACGATAAGTAAAACTAGAATCATCTCCATCATCAACATGCGTGATACATCAAGAATCGTGGCATATGACGACACATCAAGACTTGAGCAAGCAACTACGACGCCGCAAGTCCAACTATCTACCAAACAACAGGTCATAGGATGTGTCCAAGGCAATATACATTGCAGGGAAAATCACGGCACGAAACTAAAGCATCGCAACACGTATAGCAATAGATCAACAGAGGAAATAAAGCACTATAAAAGTAAGATAGGTAGAAAGGCGGAGATGCTCACTTTGAAAACATTGTCGAAGGTTCAACCAAGATCGGTGAAGCTCACATCAACTCAACGGCCTTATCATGAAGAAGCAAAACACTAGAAGAAACACCGGATGCAATATTTAATACAACGGCAGAAGATCGGCATGATGCATGTATGATGAATGACATGGCAAAGATGCGATGCAATTAGGTCATATTAAGTGGAACCGGGGCCCCGACAATTAATATATGGTTCATGTTATTTAGAAGCCCCGCAATTTAATGTTGTTTTAACATAGCAAGAGGTAGTACCGGTTCGCTACACCAATTTAAATGAGGCCAATATGAGACTAGATTTGCCCGCATATGGGCCCCATATTTAATTATTAGGTGAATCGGCGTAAGGCCCCCAAACCACATGAATGTATGCGAGATGAACAATCAAATATGCGACAAGTGGTTATTATATTATAAAATGGGGTTCTCGGAAAGGGGTTCACACATTAGGGGTCTCGACGATCTTGGGGTTCCGGGGTTCAGGGTCAGGGTCCAGGGTTCGACGGGCGTCAGATCTCGGGGTTCAGGGTTCGACGAACTTGACGGGACCGTTCTCGGACTCAGGGGCAGGTCTTGGCGCATTTGGAGTCTCCGGGTCATGTTGACGATCATGGCGTTCAGGGAAGTTCTCGGCTTCGCATCCCCGAGGTAGTACTTGTCGTTCCGGGGGCTCGACGAATTCTTGGCGTCCGAGGAGAAGATCATGTCGCATCCGCTTTGTCGTACGGGTTCTTCGGCTCCCATGTAGGGGATCTTGTCGTGCGTCTTGGGGTTCGGCTTGATCTTGGACTCGGCCGGGTCGGGCTTAGGCTTCGAGGACGGTCTTGTGACTCGAACGGTCTTGGTCTCGGCGTCGGTGGTCTTGGCGCGTCCGGGATGAAGGAGTTCTTGTCGCACTGTGGTCCTCGGATCCGGGTCGGGTCGGATCTTGGATTACGTCGGTGTGGAGCTAGTCCGAGGTCTGGAATGTGAGCGTAGTCCTCGAGCCGCTTGGTTACAACATCACAGCACACGCATACTCTTAGACACACGCCAGAAGGTTCGGGGAGGACCCGCGACGACCCAGCTGCGGCGAGGAGGAGCAGGGCCGGCTCAGGATGAGGACGGGTCGGGCCGTCTGTGGACAGCAGCTCCGGCCGAGGAGGACGAGGTGGCAGGCCGGGAGGAGAGCTTCCGGGCTGCAGCAATGAGGAGGAGCCAGGCCTTGAGGCTCAGCCGAGGGCGGGACGGTCGAGGAAAGGCCAGCGCAGGGGTGGAGGGACTGCTGGGCCGGAGGCGGCAGGCCAGCATGGCGCGGCTCAGAAGGAAGCCGAGGCGACGGGCGACGGGGCCACGCGCGTAGGCAGGGTGGGCGGGCGCTGACGTGAGCTTGGAGGAGGCTGGGAGAACGGCCTTGGCGCGAGGCGGGGCCGAGCGGATGGTCGGTCATGTGACAGCTTCAAGTGAGCGGCGACTGGCGCAGGCCGGCGATGAAGCAGGCGGTGGGCGGCAACCCAGCGGGCGGCAGCCTTCTTGGCAGGCCGGCCTTGCGGGAGGGCCGGGAGGGAGTGGCCTAATGAGGCGATGGCGGCTGTGAGCATGGCGGAGAGCCGGAGAGAGGAGGAGGAGGCTGCGGCAGGCGGAGGCAGTGGGCGGGCCGGAACCAGTGAGGCAGCAGGCACTGGGAGGGGCGATGGGAGGAGGAAGAAGGAGGTTGGGGACAGGGGCAGTTCGGGGTGGTGGGGCCGTGGGGACGCGTGGGGTGTGGGCGGTGTTGGGTCTGTGCTGCGTGCGTGCTTTGTGTCGCCACGTGGGGCCACGCGGTGTGGGTGCCATGACAGGGAGTGGGTGAGGCGTGGTGGTGGTGTGGCGACGTGTGTTGGTGTCTTGGGTGAGTGAGAGAGAAGTGGGGTTGGGTCTAGCCTAGGTGGCAAAAGGGCATAGGTTGGGGAGAAGAGTGGGTGACGTGGCGGCTCTGATAGGTGGGAGTGAGGTGGAGGTGAGAGAGGTAGATTCTGGTAGCTTTAGGAATAGCGGCGGTCCGTTTGTTTTATAAAGGGGTGGTCGTTGGTCGGGTTGGCCGTTATTCGCCCTACTAAAAATAATTAAAACGTTTATTTGTTTTAAACGGCCGTCTGCAAACCGATAGCGGCCTAAACAAAATAATCCGGAGCCCCGGGGTTTGGCGTTTGAATAAAGATGGTGCGTTTGGGAAAATAAATCGGGCTTTGCAAAATAGTTTTGGCAAACAATGCATGATGATGACGATGCAATGCACAAATTCAACGCGATTTTCTAGTAGTGGTTTTGCGGGATGCCACAAGCAGCATCTGGCATTGGAGGCCAGCCTTCAGCGGCTCCAAGGTTCATGTGTTTTTTATCTATCTTCTGCTTCTTCGGCTGCTTTCTTGCTGCTGAATCTCATGCTTGTTCTTTGTTGCAGACGAGAATAACACTGCCCTCCGCGAGCTTGATGCTCTCAAAAAGGGCCTCGGGCGAGCGGAGAAAAAAGCTGAAGATGCCGTTGGCGCTAAGGAGCGCCTTGAGCGGGAGCTAGCCGACGCGGCTGCGGCTAAGGAGAGCCTGCAGCAGGAGGCCACAGATCGCGAGGAGCAGATCGCCATCGTTGCGGCCTCGCGCGAGAAGGAGGTAGCTGGCAAGTTGATGGCTGCTGCCAAGGCTCTTTCGAGTGAGTAGTTTCATCTGTTCCTTTTTGGCTTCCTTGTCTTTCTAGTTTTGTTTTGGTTTTCACTTTGCCTCTTTCGTTTATCTACATGCCGCGGGCATCGAGTTTGACCGTGGTGCCCTGGAGCACGGGAGTGCTCTGGATGATGTCACTGTGGCGGTCGAAGACCGCTGCAGTACCGTGGTCGGCTCCCTTGCCAAGGCCAAGGAGGTTCTCCGGCACTTCTACAAGGAGCTTGTCCCCAAGGGCGTCGCCCTCGACGATGTCGATATGCTGGCGGATGGTCTGTCGGCCGAGACGCCTGCGGCATACAAGCGCAAGCAGAAAGATATTGGTGCGTCCATGGGGCTGGCGATGGCCATGGCGTATGGAGCGGAGCTGGATCTTCATCAGGTCACCTCCCAGATGCCGACGACTGCCGACGGATCTGAGGTAGCCTTCGCCCTCTATGCTGCCCGTTGTAAACGCTATGGGCCGAAGCTGATTGACCTGCTAGCGAGTCTGTGATGCGGCGGCGAGGAGGCCAAGAGCAGGCAATCCGGCTCCGAGGCTACTCGGGATGCAACTTCTTAGGCTCTATAGTTGTATAATAGATGTTGTTTCTTTTGTTGTAATGTATATATGAACACTCCTTGTGCCACGTAGTGACTTTTGCTGCATATAATGAATCTCCGAGTTGTTTGCTCAATCGTGCGCTTGTTCATATCCTTGCCTTCTTTTCCTCTAGGGACCTTCAGGTGATGATCCCGTTGATACTTCGTCTGTGCCGCAGCTGCGGCCATCCTTGGATGATGCGTCGCAGCTTGTATTTCTTCGTGACCGCATCTGTAGTCTTGAGAAAGAGTTGCTTGGCGTTCGAGGCCACGCGGATGTTTGGAAGTCGAAGGCGGAGCAGGGCGCTACCAGAGAGGTGTATTCGATGGGGGAGTTGCGGCGTTTGGCCGAACAGCTTCAATGTGAGTTTCTTCGAGCTGTTGCTCATTTCTCGGATGCGTCTGTTGGCTTGTCATCTTAATTTGCAGGTTTTGCAGGTGCTAACCTTGTTCCTAGGGAGGAAAAAGAGCGTGTTGCTGTTCGGATCAAGCTCGACCAGCGGACATGGAGGCCGGCTTTTCGGATGGACCATGATCGTGCTATGGTCCTTGCGACTGTGCAGGATCGTGTTCACCAGGTGTCGCGGGTGTTGCGGCAAGTGAAGACTTCTTTGGCGTCGGTTCTGCACGTGATGTTTCCCTTGGATGAGGCACCGTCGAGTCTATGGGGCCTGTTGGCGAAGTTTCGAGATGTGCATCATGTCAGGGAGCTAGTGCGACATCAGTTGGTTGCGGGGTGAAGGATGCGCTTTCCCTCGGTCGGCTGCATCGCCCTGATGTAGATCTTGCTGCTGTTGTGGCTGGGCCGCCTCTTTGGCCGGATCGTGGCGTGTGGGACATCCGTCCACATTATGCGGCTGTAAGGCAGTATGCCGAACAAATTGTAGATCTTTTTGATCAGCGTGCGCAGGCGATTCTTCAGAATAGGTAGGACCTGTAAAAAGATAGATGTGAAATTTGTATATATCCGACTGGGCGTGTTATGCCCCTTGCTGTAAAGGTTGATTGTTTTTAGCACGTGGTGCTTTATTTGTATGCGTGTCCTTTTTCATTAGCCTGACGTGATCAACTACTCAGGTGTACACGCTTTATCCTCAGTCGACGAAGTCGTGAGGTGAGGGGAGCCCCCGAGTGTGTTGTAACATGAAGAAAAATGCGAATAATAGATAAATTTTGGGGCGAGACACTTAGCTTTATTCATATCGTAGTGAGGGGGTACATTGTTCGGCTGAGTGGCCTTGGCTGAATAGCCTTATTGAAAGTAAAAGGAGGGGGTAGCTAGGGGTAGAAGTATCGCAATTGTGCGACGTTCCATGGGTTGGAGTATGCGACTCGATACTCCCTGTGCTTGAGGCGATAGGCGCCACCTGTGATGACTTCAGTGACGACGTAGGGTCCTTCCCAGGTTGACTCGAACTTCTTCGGTCGCTCTTGCTTGAGTCGTAAGACTAGGTCTCCTTCGACGAAGGACCTTGGGCGCAGTCGACGGCTATGATAGTTGCGGAGGCTCTGTTAGTAGACCGTTAATCGATCCGCGGCTATGTCGCGCGCCTCGTCGAGTGTGTCGATGACGTCTTCAAGTGCGGCCGTCGATTCGGCTTCGCTGTAGGCGATGACCCGTGGGGCCCTATGGCGTGCTGCAGCAAAGACGACTTGACTCGTGCACCATGAAGAAGGGCGTGTAGCCGTTGAATTTGTTTGGCGTCGTCGTAGGCTCCAGAGGACGGAGGGTAGCCCTTGTGTCGTGCTCCTGAGCCGTTGAGTGGGGCCCATTAGGCGCTTCTTGATGCGCCGACGAGGGCCGTTGGCCTTTCGACCACTGCCGTTCTTAGTGCGCCAGGGAGGCGTATGTTATGTTGATTGCGAGATCTTTGCAGAAATCCTGGAATTCTTTGGAGATGAAGTTCGGCCCGTTATCGGTGATGATGTTGTGCGGCACGCCGAACCTGTAGACTATGGATTTGAAGAATTTCACGGCCGTTTTTCCATTTTGGTTAGTAACGGGCATGGCCTCGATCCACTTGGTGAATTTGTCGACTGCGACCAGGAGGTAGACGTGACCTCCTTTTGAAGATTTGGGCGATGCCTTGTGCCTCCACAATTTATGCGCTTGCGTGCGTAGGCGATAGAAAGCGAGGCCTTTTGCCCATGCGGCTGATGAACCTGCTCAGCGCCGTGATGCGCCCAGTGAGCTGCTGGACGCCATTAAGGTTGTTCGGCTTCTCCATGGCCATTATGGCTTGGATTTGCTTTGATCCCTCGCTGGGAGATGAAGTAGCCTAGCAGTTGACCAGATGGGACGCCGAAAGTGCACTTTTCTGGGTTGAGCTTGATCTTGTATCGATCAAGGTTTTCGAACATCTCGCAGAAATCGTTGATCAGTGTCTTGGCCTCCCTTGTTTTGATTACTAAGTCATCGACATAGACTTGGATGTTGCGGCCGATCTGGTCCTTCAGGCATGCCTGCATGCACCGTTGGTACGTGGCGCCTGCATTCTTCAGCCTGAAGGGCATTGTGTTGTAGCAGAACACTCCGAACGGCGTGATGAATGTCGTCTTCTCCTGATCTTCGACCTTCAATCGAATCTGATTGTAGCCTGAGTAGGCGTCGAGGAAGGAGAGCTTCTCGCATCCTGCAGTCGAATCGATGATCTGGTCGATCCGAGGAAGGGGGAAGTGATCCTTCGGGCAGTGCTTGTTCAACGATGTGAAGTCCACGCACATCCGCAGGATGCCCGTGTCCTTTTTGGGGACCATCACGGTGTTGGCGAGCCATTCGCTTTCCTTGATATCCCTGATGAAATTGGCGTCGAGTAGTCTGTTGACCTCGACTCCGATTGCTTCAGCCCGTGGCTCGGACAGTCGTCGGATGGACTGTTTGACGGGCTTGGCATCTGGAAAGACGTTAAGGGCATGCTTGGCGAATTCCCTGGGAACTCCTGGCATGTCCGCAGGACACCAGGCGAAGATTTCCCAGCGCTCACGGAGGAATTCAACGAGCGTGCTTTCCTATGCGGGGCTGAGGTTGTTGGCGATCAGCGCCATTTTGGAGGCGTCCGTCGGGTGGACCTGCACCTTCTTTGTGTTGACGGTGGAGTCGAAGGACATGTCCAGTGCGTTCTGTCTTGCGACTGGGGGTGCCCTGTTATCTGTCACCTCTCAGAGCCTTATGAGCTCCTCCTGCATTCCGAATGACTGGGAGATTCTGTTGAAGTCCCTGTCGCAGTGGTCCGATCGGGTGAAGCTCCTGTGGACCGTGATGACGCCCTTAGGTCCTGGCATCTTGAGTAGCAGGTATGCGTGGTGCGGTACTGCCAGGAACAATGCGAATGCCACACGCCCGAGGATGGCGTGGTATTATGATGGCCAGTCCACCACTTCGAACTCGAGTCGCTCGCGCCGTAAGTTATCGGGCTTGCCGAAGATGACGTCGAGCCATATCTTTACCAGGGGGAAAATGCCCTTCCCTGGGACGATGTCGTGGAACGTTGTGTCGGATTGTTCCAGACTGCACAGCGGGATCCGCATTGCTGCTAAGGTGCTGGCGAACATCAGATTGATGCTGCTGCCGTCGTCCATGAAGACGCGTCTCATATCGAACCCTCCGATCTGCGCCTCGAGCACCAGGGCAGCATGACCTAGGCGAGGGACCTGGAAGGGGTGATCCAAACAGCTGAACGTGATGCAGGACTCCGAACCGTTGAGGTACTCAGGGATGGCAGGTGGAGCGGTGGTCACAGCCAGATTGATCTGACGGGTGATTTTCTTCTGCACCCTGTTTGTTGGGCGCCCTTTTTGGATCATCAACGATCCTTTTGGCACGGGGTACCCGTTTCCGCCGTTGTTCTGTGCGGGTGAGATTGGATGATTCGGAGGTCCCACAGGTGGTGGTGGAGGACCTCCGTGGGCGATGTCTCCTGGTGCGGGTGTGTTCCCGTACCCAGGGTTCGGGGCTTGCTTCCTCATCTGGGACATGGTCTCGCTGAGTTTCTGGAACTCGCGGCAATCCTTGAGCATGTGGCTTGCCTTCTTTTTTTCATCCTGCTTGTCGATGTAGAAGTGGATGGTGCATGTACCCGACAGTTTGTCATATGCTGAGGGTCTGTCGTCACGGCCGCGGCATTGCCATGACTGCGATGGGCGTCCTCCATCGCGGAAGTTGTTTCCACGGTATCCGCCGCTGCTGCTGTTGTCATCGCTGCGGCGGTCGACGTAGCCAGTCGCGACCATGTCGGGTCCGTCGCGATCGTCGTAGATGCGCGGTCTTCTCTTGCTACGGCGTTCACATCGACGGTCGTAGTCATCTTCCTCCTCCCAGTGAGCTCGGTGGATGGAGTCCTCGCCATCTGCCCACCTGTTGGCGATGTCCATGAGGTGGTCAAGTGTCTTGGGCTTGACGCGCCCAAGTTCTTCCTTGAAGTCCTGGCATTTGACACCATCCTTGAAGGCGTCGATCGCTCTCTCCTCAGAGATGTGCGCCGCGGAGTTCTTGGTATTGGACCAGCGTAGTATGTACGAGCGAATGGATTCGCCCGTTCGTTGGGTGTAGGCCTGTAGCTCCTCGATCGAAGCTGGCCTCTTGCTGGTGCCTTTGAAGTTTCTGATGAAACTATACGCCAGTTCCTCCCAGCTTCGGATGGATCCCGAGGATAGGCTGCTGAGCCAGATCCGGGCTGCGTCTGTTAGCTGCAGCTGAAGGCATTGCAGGGCAGTGTCCTTGTTTCCGCCGTGTAGTTTGACGGACGACAGGTGGTCGCTGAGCCACGCCTTGGGGTCCTGTGTGCCGTCAAACTTCAGAGTGTCCGAAGGGAGCTTGAAGTTCCGCGGCATCCGTGTCCGTCGGACGGATCTGCTGAAGCATCGAGCTCCACAGAGTTCTCCTTCGTCGTCATCCTCCTCGGATTCGGACGAGCATACGCGTTTGGCGTGCACTTTGTTGATCTTGCGTTGGGTGAGCTCGCTTCGAGCGTCATAATCGCGACTGCGATGTCGCGAGCTCTTGTTTGAGGTAGGTCGTGTTCTTCCTCGTCGGATGAAGGCGTGGGGCTGCGGTTGAACCTGATCGCGGCCTTCTTTTTGTCTCCGCAGGAGCTTCTCCGTGGAGCGTAGCTCCAATGAGTTCGAGTCCGGCTAATGCGGATTTGTGCATGGCCCTTTTCGGGTCCCCCACCAGAGGTGGATGGGACGCGAGGTATGTAGTGGCTGCCATGATCGCAGCTTGCGGTGTCTTCGGATGACGTTGTCGTCGGCATCCATCTCCATGAAAGACGTGTTGAGGGTTCGAGTCACCTCGTCACGTGCCTTGGGTTCCATGTTCTCCATGCGAGAACGATGCTTGTTGTCGTGGTTGCCGTGCGAGATGGAGCTGCCCATGGCAGACAGTGCAGCTCGCCGCGCGCTGGACTCCGAGGCCGCTAGCTTGCGCTTGTCGAGCACTTCTTTCATCTTCACCTGCTTCTTGTGCTCTTCGACGAGGAGCAGATGGTACACCATCAGTAGGTCCTGTGAGGCACCTGCAGGCAGGTTCTTGTTGCCTGCCACAGCTTCGCGTGCCTGAGCCCATCCTTCCTCGCTGAGGTGGATGATCCGATTGGGATTGGTGTCCTCCTCGTTGGGCGGGGGGACTGGTTTCTCCTGTTCTCGCTGTTTCTACCATGCGGGTTAGGTGGCGGGTTGTGCTCCTGATCCACGTCGCTTTTAATAACTACGACACATTGGTGGCGCTCGTAGCGGATTGCTGCTGCCGCATATTTCGGATCCGGAACCGTAGGTCCCTTCCTTCGATGGTGGATCGCACAGATCTGAGTTGCAGTTGCTACTGTCATAGGACTCATCTGTCGATGGCGATGTGCGTAGCACGGGATGCGGAAACCATGAAGCGGGCCTGATCGACGCAGGGGCACCCCCTCTGGGAGACGGCGAGTGCCAGTCTGCCCCACCTGGAAGCAGAAGCTCCCGAACAGGATCTCGAGCCTGTCGCCAACGGGCTCGAAGTCCTTCAGAGTGGCTGGCGAGTGGGCGATGAAGTTGAAAGCGCCGAAGAGGAGATGGCTCTCCGTCGCCGAGGAGTTGTAGATCGCTTTGGTTGGGACCGTCACGATCGCACAATCAGCGTCCCCAGTTCCCACAGGCAGCGCCAATTGACGAGGTTTAATCTCGTCAATGCCCATTGTTATGAGCTTGGGTTTTGGAGAAGATGGGGATGCTGGAGATCGCGGAAAGGTTAGCAAACAAGCAACACAGGGACACGTGGTTTACCCAGGTTCAGGCCTCCGGAGGGAAAACCCTACTCCTGCTTGTCTGCTCTTGATTACGGCGGAACCGAAAGTACAGGGGTGCGCAGATGCAATCTGACGTGGAGGTGTGTATGCTATGGTATGAAGTGCCCTCCTCGTCATTTCCTCCTAGCCTTTATATAGAGATAGGCAGGTCCCGGGAACAAATCAACTCGGTTACAGGTTTTAGGGTTTACCCCTTGAAATATTCTATCTATTCTAGTCTTGCTCTCCAAGGATCCGAAGGCGTCATGGGACCGGGCCACCCGAAAGTCTTCATGGGCCGGGACATATTCTCGTGGGCCTTCCTTGGGCTAGACCAGGTATGCTAAGGTCATGTACCCGTGGGGTATAACCATGTCACTATTCCCTAGAGATCTCTCCACCTAGATTAGATCTAGCTCTTTGGGATTAGACACCTCCGCACTACCGCCGTGCGTAGGACGGTTTGGCTTCCATCTTCTTCCGTGATCGGAGCCCGAGAGACGTCCCTACACCGAACGTGTGTAGAGCTTCGAGGCGTAACACTTAGGGCGCTTGTCTTCATCGCTATACGCCTTCATGCGTAAGGCGTATCACGGTCTTCAAGGGTATGAACTCCGTCCTCCCTCTCCATTACTTATGTCTATATAGAATAGATCTTGGTTGTCGTGTTCGGGTAGCTAGAAATTTTTTGATTCCTTCTACGAACCCCAACAATATACCCTCTAAGAAATCACATGTAAATGTTTCCTAGGTGTATTCATAAGTTTTGAATTTGTTTGTGAATAGATTGTCAATAACACATTTCATCAAATGTGTTATTTGATTGTTGAATTATATGTTGCAGTACGATTGTTTTGATTGTCCTTTGATCGACAAGGTTATCGAGTCACATACCCTAGACTAATATATGAGTCGGGTGATGAACCGATTTCATTGGTCATGGGCATGATGATGTCAATGTGACTCATACCAACTTAACTAAAATGTTTAGAAAGCTAGACAGATCCAATTTATGACGCATTGAGTGAGTTGCCATTTTCTAGTCTCAAACAATGTATATCCAATAGCCTTAGACCCAAGGTTCTCAAACAAAACGTTGTTCCATTAATGGATAGTTAGAAAGTTAGATTTTGGGCCAGATAGACTGCGTGACACGGTTGACTAAGATTTGTTCCTCCGTATTGGAGATATATTCCATGTTAGTCCATTGAGTTGGACTAAGTGTTAGTCCATTGAATGTACATCATGGATTGATAAGAGAGTCAAGTTAATAAAAGGAGCCACACGAGCATATAATAGTTTTTTATTTTTTGTTTTCTTTTTATTTTATGTTCTGTATATCCTTATTTTTTTCAGCATGTTTCTCTTTTTTCCATTTCCTATTTTTTATATTTTTATACAAACTAAAATACATAATTTTGTGAAAATCATGTTTTAAAAGCCTTTCGTGGTTCAACACATGAACATTTTTATATCATGAATATTTTTTGAACCGGTGAATATTTTTCAAATATATGAACTTTTTTTGGATAATAAGGAAATAAATATATGAACATGTTTTGTTTGTTCCATTAACATAGTTTTGCAATCTGTGAACGTTTTTCTTAACCTAGTAAACTTTCTTTCGAATCTGTTAGCCTATTTTTGTAATCCGTGAACACTTTCTTTGAACCACATATTTAAAAAAAGATTGACATGTTTTTAATGAAGAAAGAAAGAATAAAAATAAAAGTTAGAGAAAAACTAGAAAACCAGGACAAATACAAAAATAGAAAACCAATCAGAACCGCAAAATAAGGTGACAAAGTTGCGCCAGGCCCAATACCCAAGTGTGTGCCGCAATGCTGGACAACGCAAATCCCTATTTGACGCTCACTCAACACGTGCAGTAATTCGCCCACGCGCGTGCAGGCTTGGACCGGCCCATCTAGGTGTTATCTCACGTTAGATATACTACCCGTGGTTTTCCTGGGTTTCCTACACGATTAACGCACGTGTTTTTGTTTCTGGTTGAGACAACGTGTTATGGTTCTATCGCACGTTTAACACCGTCAGGGCTTTAGTTAGTGATGTCTTTCTTGTGCACGTATTAGAAAATCCCTCGCTCGGCACACCCTCGCTCGTGGTGTGGCCTGGCCCAGTCGGCCTTCTCCTTCCTCTTTTTTTTATTTTTGTTTTTCTTTATTTATTTTTCATTTTTACTTAATTTTACTATTTTTCTACTGTTTTTTTTTTCAAAAAAATCAGATCTAAAAAATGTTTGAATGAAAAGTGTTTAAATTTGGAAAATATAGTTTTGAAAAATATTCGACTTTGAAAATCATTTAAATTTGAAAATTATCCAAATTTAGAAATAGTTTGAATTTTAAAAATTATTCGTATTTTTGTGAAATGTTTAGATAGAAATAAAAATTAAAAACATATAGAAAAAAGAAATATCGGAAAAAATGGAAAAAAAGAAGAAGCATTGGGCCGACCTAGTTGGCAGGGTGCACCTGGTTCGTGTCGCCTATAGCACCCGCCGCGATTTATCCTGGCTCCCATAGAAAACAATAAATTTTACTTATATTTTTTTTAGAACAACATGTCAAGCTTTTATTGATTCATGATAATGTTTACAGGAACCGTTACATCATAAGGGGTGGTAAGCCAAAGATGACGACCAACTCCTAGATTCAGAACACGCTTAGCTAGGTTGTGAGCTTCATAATTTGAAGACCTTCCCTCGAAAACAAACTTGCAGTAATGGAAATTCTGAGCTGTGAGATTGATCTCAGAGATAATCGCTTCATTTTTGCCCATGGATCCATCTGATATATCTTGTACCACCTGGTTGCCTAAGTCACTGAATCCTTTCGCCATTGATATCGCCAGACTAACGCCCGGTTCTCATGACAAGCTAGCGTCTCCAGAATAGCCGGATCAGCGATACCATCATAGACCATGGCCGAAGCCCCCTTATAGATGCCGTGCCAATCGCGACACACTGCCGACACTGATCCTTTGTTGCCTGATTTAGATACTCCAGCATCTACATTGATCTTCAAGACACCAGACCATGGAGGATCCCAAGGGCTGTTGTTATTGCATGTAGGTCCACTAGTTGAGCTTGACGATGGCTTGGCAATGTCTTCGAGCTCCTGAACGTAGGATTGATGAAAAGATGAGTCGACAGAGGACTCTGAAAGATATCCTCATGGATGGGCTTTCTCCGTGCAGCCCAAGTAGCCTAGAGAGTGATGGACATGCGGGTGAATTCATCATGCGATAAAGACTCCATCATCTCAAATAACCACTGGTTTGCTCTTGGTTTCCCATTTGCTGCAATATGTTCAGAAATTGATCTATCCTCCAAGGCCCAACGCCACAGAGAGAGCATCTGCTAGTGTTCGACATGTTCCTGTGCTCAAGAACGTCACAGGTTGGAAGGGAGTGTTGTGCAAGTCTTCAAAGAAAGATCCTGACTTTTCGAAGGCACCGCAATTTTCCAAAGCATCGACCATCCTTTCTCCTCGATCCTTCTAGAAGAGGATCCTGCATTACCCTCAAAATAATTTTCTCTACTGATCTTCATGTTGATTATCATGCGATAGGCATATCGCATATCTCACAGTGAAAATGCCCTTGTATAAATTTTACTTATATGACGTTGTGTGTTTACCGAGGATACGCACACGTCCCGTAGCGCTAATCGTTAAGCGGACCGGCCCACTAGTGACCTGGTTCATTTCCGGTTTGGGAAACCTTTTGGAAACTTTGGAACCATTTCTACTGTTTTTCTGGTTTTCTAATTTTTTGGCTAGTTTTTTTATTTTTCGTTTTGCAATTTCTAAAAAATGTTCAGATCTAAAAAATGTTTGAACTTGAAAAGTGTTTAAATTTGGAAAATATAATTTTGAAAAATATTCAATTTTGAAAATCATTTAAATTTGAAATTTGTCCAAATTTAGAAGTAGTTCGAATTTTAAAAATTATTCGTATTTTTGAGAAATGTTTAGATAGAAATAAAAGTTAAAAACTTATAGAAAAAAGGAATATCAGAAAAAAATGAAAAAAGAAGCATTGGGCCGACCTAGTACATCTGTTAAGAGGGTGCACCTGTTTTTTTTTTTTTGAACGTGGGTGAACCTGGTTCGTGTCGCCTATAGCACCCGCCGCGATTTATCCTGGCTTCCATAGAAAACAATAAATTTTACTTATACGACGCTGTGTGTTTAGCGAGGATACACGCACGTCCTTGTAGTGCTAATTATTAAGCGGAACGGCTCACTAGTGACCTGGTTCATTTGCGGTATTGAAAACTTTGGGACTGTTTCTACTGGTTTTTTTGGTTTTCTAATTTTTCGGCTAGTTTTTTGCGTTTTCGTTTTGCAATTTCTATTTTATTTTTGTTTGTTTCTTTTTCTATTTCATTATTTTATTTTATTTATTTTTCTATTTGTTTTATTTTTAGAAATTCAGACATTTTAATTTTTGTAACAATTCCAATTTGAACAAATTTCACATTAGAACATTTTTACAATTTGAATATTTTAAGATCCGAGCATTGTTTTCAAGTCTGAATATTCTTTGAACTGAACATTTTTTCCGCTGTTTCTTTTTTTTAATGGAGAGTTTTCAAATTATGAACAGCTTTCGAATTTGAACAGTTTTCAAGGATGACAATTTTTTTCAAATATGAACGTTTTTCAAAATAAATAGAAACCAACCAGAGCTAGAGCCAGAGCCAGAGCCAACTTCAGCCTTCAGGCTGGTCCTAGTGCTAGTATCGTAAGGTGTATCATGTATGATAATTTGGCAAAAATCTGATGTGACCATAATTAATGAAGAGAGAGGTGGTTAGTGTATCATAGATAGATACCGTATCATTGCACGTAAAACTAGAATCATAATGACAAGTAAATCTTGTACACACATTTTACATAGAGATTCTACAAATCAATAAATATACCACTACTATAATACTACTATATGATATAATGCACTATAGACATAGTATCATACTACTAGTATCATATGCATGATACTAGTAGTCTGATACTACCACTAGGACCAGCCTCATGTAGGTGAGCGGAAAAAAGCGAATGACGTGTGAAGTGTATTAATTGGGCCGGCTAAAGCGGCGACCACATAAGAGGCGCGTGAAGCGCAGGGCCGGCCCTGACATGCCAGGGACCCTGTGCAAGACGACAAAGTGGGCCCTTTGTGCAATATTTTAAAATCAACATAAAGTAGAAATATTTCCTTTTAATCTTAGTAGATATATAGTACTCTCTCCGTCTTAAAATAGATATCTTAGATTTGTTAAAATATGGATAAACCTATATACTAAATAGTGTCTAGATTTATTCAAATTTTGATAAATTCGAGACATCTATTTTGGGACGAAGAGAGTACATTACTTAACATAAAGTACTCATTTTCTTATTTGTCACAATGCTCAATTCAAGAAAAAGACTATATTTTACGAGAAAATAGATCTCAACCTAAGAATGCACTGTACACTCGAACTCATACTAAGAGTCAATGAACCGTATTCAACAATTGCTAGAGCCAGCAAATACTAGAAGAATTCAGATTTGTCCTTAGAATTTATTGATGGATCCCTATTGAGACATTATAGCACACAAATAATAAACAAATTAGGGCATGCGATTGAAACAAAAGTACCTGCACGTAGTCAAGGAGAGGATTGAAGCTGAGTCGGTTGCTTGCTCCCTGCCGTGAGTTTGTCTTGTACAGAACGAAACGAGTTAGCACCAGGAACCGCCTTGCTGGCGTGCCCTGACAGTCCGACCGGGTGATGGGCGATGTCTGCGGGCAATCCGCCAATCCTCTTGTCATTCCCCTTGCAGTCAAGTTGAGAGGTTAAACAAGCATATGGAGGATTTAGGAATTAGGAGAATACTGGCTGAATTCGAACAGGATGAAGAAAATAAGAGAGGATGAACTCGCGAGATTTATAGAAAAGGGATTTACTTGCCAAATAAGATGAAATTGATGACTAAATTCGTAGGGAATCAACAAATCGGGGCCTCCTCCATTTATTTTGGGAAAGGCTAGAAATCACAACGAAGACCGGTACGTCATGATTGTGGAGGGAGACGAGGAGGCAAGACCGTGAAGTGAGAAGAGAAGAAGAAGGAGGCGCTCGATCACAGGTGTGCGCGTAGCTAGCAGGTAAAAAGCCTAAAGCGCTAATTTTCCGGTCTATTTTTTCTGAATAAATAGACCTATACGTTGACTGACATATACCTGGGTTGGGGCCCCTTGCACGCGAGGGTCCTATGCGGGTGCACTGGTTGCACCGGCTCAGGGCCGGGCCTGGTGAAGCGTTGACCTCCCAGGGAAAACACACCGCATTATGGAAGGAAGCTGAACCTTTCATGGACTTAGGCAAGGACAAGGCCTTGTTACATTTTAGGCCATACGTAATGTTTAGCCCCTCAAACCTTTCCATTTTTTGGAGAGAACGAACCTATTCTTCTGTTCTCCCCTCTGCGTCTGCGGTGCACTAAAAGCATTATCCGTGACCGTGATCGCTCATCTGATGCCAACGTCAACGCCCGCGGCTGGTACTGTGGACGAATGCTGCATTGTCACGCTTCCACGCATCCTTTGCCGGCGGTGTGTCCAGCCAGAGACCTCGTTACTTGCAACTGTTCGCATCTCCTGATTGTGGGAACAGACAAATTGCAGTGTGCCGCACTCGCTTCGGCATCTGGGTAGCGCGCCACATGCCTACAAAATATGTATGGAGTTCCTCTTTGTTCCTGACTCTGACCATGATCAGGGATTCAGGGGGTTAATTAATTTCCATCCGAAGCTGTGAATCCGCATGGCGCATATGTAGTTGTGACAATCCTACTAGTGGCAACACACCAAATAGCTAGGATCAACAGTATATTCCACAGATACACAATCTGGTGGAGAATTCAGAGTTCAGAGAGAGAGAGAGAGAGAGAGAGAGAGAGAAGACAGCTAAGCTATTACAATGATCATCGATAGTTTCCCCTCCTTCCCGTCGCCGCATTATATGGGCGATGTCTCCTCACCTCTTGGGCTTGACAAGTCTGGACCTAGCTGGGCTTGGGCCTCATTAGTACCTTGGAAGCCCATTGTACTGTCCGTGGTCGTCACATTCCCCCCACCTTGAGTTCCTGCGTGTCCCCACAAAGTCGCATTTGGGTAATCGTGCATCAATCGATTCTTGTTCTCCCATGTAGTCCAAGAGTCCGGAAGCCCGGACCATTGCACTTGCACTAATGTCACCAAATTTTTACCAGCAACAATCTGCTTAGTGTCAAGTACCTGTAGCGGAATTGGCTGCTCTTCCAACGAGACACATTGAGAAGGCAAATCAGGTTGGGCCACTATATTTGCTGGTAATGATTTCTTGAGCAAAGAAACATGAACCACAGGATGAATGTGACTGCCCTGAGGAAATTCCAGTTTGTAAGCTACAACACCAACTTTTTGCAAAACCTTGTATGGCCCAAAAAAAATTGTAAGTGATCTTCTGATTAGTTCTCCTGGCCACTGACATTTGAACATAAGGCTGGAGATTCATATAAACCTGATCACCAACGGCAAACTGCCTTTCCACTCGCTTCTTGTCTGCTTGGCTTTTCACCCTTTGTTGAGCTCTCAAGAAAAAAAATTGAATGACCTTCTGCATTTCCTCTTTATCAGCTAACCAAGTATCCAAATCAGGAACTGTATCAGTAGGTATATCTTGGATGCCAAAATGTTTAGGTTTGTATCCATACAGAACCTCAAATGGTGTTTTACCCAAGGCTGAATGATATGTTGTATTATACCAAAATTCTGCTATGGAAATCCATTTAGACCATCTACTAGGGCAAGATTGAGTCATACACCTGAGATAGGTCTCCATACACTGATTCAATCTCTCAGTTTGGCCATCTGTTTGAGGATGATAACTGGAACTCATATTCAGAGTTGTATCAGTTAATTTGAACAGTTGTTGCCAAAAGGTGCTGGTGAACACTCTATCTCTATCTAATATAAGCACTGAAGGCAACCCATGGAGTTTGTACACAGGATCCACATATAACTGAGCAATAGAAGCAACAGTATAGGGATGGGCCAGGGGAATAAAATGACCATACTTAGTGAACTTATCAATTATGACCAAAATGGTATCATACTTAGCTGATTTGGGTAACCCTTCCACAAAGTCCTCCCAAGCTTTCTGAGGAATGGGCAAACGTTGCCACAAGCCTGGTGTACCCACATGCTCAGGTTTAGCTTGCTGACATACTGTACAATGAGCAACATAATCTTTGATATCCTTTTTCATATGGGGCCAATAAAACAGATCTCTAATCTTATGATAAGTTGTAGTAAATCCACTATGTCCCATACTCCACTGTCATGCAATGCTAAAAGAACTGCTTGTTTTGCCTGTGTATGAGAACCCAACCAGATTCTACCTTTGTACTTAATGACACCTTCATGCAAGTAATAGCCCTGTCCATCTGGACTATGGATGCTCAGCTGATCCAACAACTCCTTAGCTAATGGATCCAAAAGATAGCCTTCCATTATTATCTCAAGCCACCTTGGTTTGGTAGTGTACATAGCCAATAATTCCTGCTATGGTGGACATCTAGATAATGCATCCGCTGCAGCATTAGCAGTATCCAACTTGTATTTCACTTGATATTGCAGCCCCAACAGTTTACAAAAGGCCTTGTGCTGTATAGAATTAGTGAGCTGCTAACCTTCCAAATGAATCAAGCTTTTATGATTAGTGTAAATAGTGAATTGCTGATGTTGTAAATACTGTTTCCACTTCTCCACAGCCATTATCAGAGCCAGACATTCTTTCTCATATGTTGACAGGGCTGTTGGAGATATGCCCAAGAGGCAATAATAAAGTGGTTATTAACATATCTTCACACTTATGATAAATGTTTACATACCATGCTATAATTGTATTAACCGGAAACATTAATACTTGTGTGATTTGTAAACTAAAATAAGAGTCCCTAGTAAAGCCTCTTGTTAAACTAGCTTGTTGGTTAATATATGATCATGGTTTCCTGATCATGAACATAGAGATGTTATTAACAACAGGATCATATCATTAGGAGAATGATGTGATGGACATACTCCTATAGATAAGCATAGCATAAAGATCAAGTCATTTCAATAGTTCAATTGCTATATGCTTTCTGATACATAGTAACCTAATTCCTTCGACCATGAGATCATGCATATCACCTTTACGGATGGATGCTTTGATGACATCAAACACCACACCGTGGCGGGTGGCTATAAAGGTGGCATTAAGTGTTCGGAAAGTATTGGTTGAAACACATGGATCAAGAGTGGGATTTGTCCATCCTCATGACGGATAGATATACTCAGGCCCTCTCGGTGGAATGTCATCCAATTAGCTTGCAAGCATGTGACTTGGTCACAAGGGATCACATATCAGGAACGAAAAGAGTACTTATCGGTAACAAGGTTGAACTAGGTATGCGGAGATCTGACGATCATAACCTCGGATAAGTAAAGTATCGTGAGACAAAGGGAAATTGGTATCGTATGTAAGTGGTTCATTCGATCGCAAAGTAATCGTAGAAATATGTAGCCATATGAATTTCAGATTCCTCTATTGGTTATTGTTAGAAGTGTCTCGATCATGTCCGCATAATTCACGAACCGTAGGGAGACACACTTAAGGATTCGACGTTGTTTGAGTAGTTATGGTATTATGAGAAAGAGACGAATGTTGTTGAGTCTCGGATGGGATCCGGGATATCACGAGGTGATCCGGAATGGTCCGGAGAATAAGATTCATATAAGGAAAGTCCGTTTGAGTTCGGGAATGATTAGGTGTTTTCATCGGGAATGTTCTAGAAGGTTCGGATTGTCGGCACTCCGGGGAAGGGTACATGAATGTGTCATTGCTCATTGAATGATTGCATCATGTACTAAGTGTTCTTGCTGTCCCAAATAAAGGATTAAATTGAATCCTAAAGCAGAAAAGTCAAATGTCGGTTTGAAAGTCAAACGCCAAAACAAGAAACTGGGAAACAAGCAAGAGGAGTTGGAACCAACTTTGGAGGAGGAGTTGGACTCCTCCGGGCGCCAAGCCCTAGGCCGAGTTGGGAGGGACTCCTCCCTCCTGGCCCAAGGAACCCCTCCCATATAAGGAGGCGGGGCTCCTCCATAGACACATAACTTTCTACTCTAGATCTCGGTTTAGAGCCGTTTTGGTTTAGAGCTTCTAATTGCTTTAGCTTGGTTTAGAGCCTTCTAATTGGTTTAGAGCCTTCTAATTGGTGTGTCTAATTACTAGACCACTAATAGCCTCTCTCTCATAAGCTCCACCATACTTGCTTAAGCGAAGCCTCAGGATCTCCCTCTACTTAGGTACCACGCCGTTGTCTTTAGGAATCGCGAGAGTGCTACAACCTCCATTTTCTTTGGAACAAGGGAGAGGAAGGTCTTCGTCGAGTACCGAGCGTGTGACCGATCTTGGGGCGCTAACGGAGCGTGGCATTTGGAAGGATCGTCTCGCGATCTTGAGATCGGAAGTGTCTGACTACATCACCCACGAATCTGCTCGTTAACCGCTTTGGAATCTTGAGGTGAGTTCCTCTATCGACTCGTTGCTACAATCTAGTAGATAGATCTTGGCTTGTTTGTTTGTATGCGATAGAAAATTTTGTTTTCCATGCTACGAACCCCTACGATCAGTATCGAGCCGTGTCTATATGTAGATCTGTTGCACGAGTAGAACACAATGGTCATTGTGGGCGTTGATGCTTTTATTGTCGATTGCTTCTTGTGTACTTTGCATCTTGCGGTATGTTGGGATGAAGCGGCCCGGGCTAACCTTACATGACATCGTTCATGAGACTTGCTCCGCGCTTGACATGCAACTTGTATTGCATAAGTGGCTTTGCGGGTGCCTGTTTCTCCTAGCATAGATAAGATCCAATTTACAACGGGTGATCAACAATGCTAGTATCAATGTTGTGGTTCTTGTTCGTAAGTTAGAGCGACACTTATTGAAAGCCCCAAACCACGTAAAATATGCAAAGAAAGTAGAGGCGTCTAACTTTGTTTTGCGGTGTCTGATGATGTGATATGGCCATGATTGTGATTATATTTGATGTATGCAATGTTCCTTATTGTAAGTCGACCGCGAGAGCCATATGGTTGTTTTTAATTTATGTTAAGACCAGCGTGTCTATTCAAAGTAGTTGTAATAGTTGAAGCGGTGGGCGACAACCATGGAGTAGCGTCATTGACCTTGATGCAATGCGTGATGATGGAGATCATGTTTGTGCTAGAAGATGGAGATCGGAAGCACAAAGAAGAAAAACCATATCATATCACATATTATGAATTGCATGTGATGTTAATCCTTTATGCATCTTGTATTGCTTAGTAGACTACGGTAGCATTATAAGATGATCCCTCATGCACATGAATTTCAAATCATAAAGTGTTCACCCTTAGTTAGCACCGTTGCTAAAGCTTGTTGTTTGAAACACCACGTGATGATCGGGTGTGCTAGATTACGCAAGTGTATACAACGTGAGCAAGCATTTGCTCATGCGAAACTAAGGTTTGATCTTGTGAGCCTAGCATGTCTGAGACATGGCCTCGGGAACACGGATTACGAAAGGTAGAGCATGAGTCATATAGTAGATATGATGAACATGTCGATTGTTCGCCATTGAAGCTATATCAACTCTCGTGATGATCGGTTTTGATGTGGTGGATTTGGTTCGTGTGATCACTAAAACAATGTGAGGATATTGTTTTGAGTGGGAGTTCACCTAGATTAATTTAATTATTAATTAGAACTCAATTTATCATAAACTAAATCAAAGTGAATTTGCATAGTTGTTGTAGTCATTGGCATCCGTTACCACCTTGCGCTTAGTTATAATTGAGATGATAGAGCTATAGAATTACGTTAGTTACTTTACTAACTGGTATCGTATTGTTTTGAAGTGTTAATCTAAAGTTTAAAAGTCCTATTGCAAACTTTCAAGAAGTTCCGTTACTCCATGAAGTTTAATAATTGGTATTAAAACAAGAGTAACAATTCCAATGTTAGTATATAAGTATCATGTTTGTCTCCACGATTCTTGATATTCAAAGGATTCTCTTAATATCAAGGTTATCTAGGATCTGAAAGAGTTGTTTGAAACCATGATGTGTGGAAGATATTGTGATATCTGAAACAAAGTTTTGGTTGCAACATGATAGAGTATAATATGGCAAAAGTCATGTTCTCATATTTGATGAGAATTTGCAAAAAGGTTGGAGACACTAGTTGTCCTAATCCTCCAAAAGGTTTTGGAGAGCAACATTATACTTACGATTCACCGTTACAAGCTAAAAGTAGCTTGATCATGGATAAATCCATAATAAGGGTGAATATTTGATGTAGGTAAAATGTTTACTACACCAAGAAGATTACTAAATAAAGGAATTTGAAAGAACACCAAACATTTGATGATGGTGATCTACTTCAAAGTGCAAGTCCAAAGACATTGGTATTTAACTATACACGCTTTGGACTATATGTCATATGTATGACTCCACTGTTGATGTTGATAGATTCTTTCAAGCGAATAGGAAATCTTGAAAGAGAATCTCATAAATATATGGCGTAAAGGAAAAGACTAGAATTGTTCGGTTTAAGTATATAGATGATATACATGTTATGGCTATATTCTTTGCTTATTAAACAATGTGGTTCTTAAGTATTTAATACTGAATTTGTTGGTATGAATCGTCATACGAAACAACGAATTCATGAACTACAATGGCCTAAGTAACTAGCAAAAGAATATGTGATGATGTTCATCGAGAACAAATAAAGGGTTATTGTGTTGCTCGTTAAACATCAAAGCTTGCCTTCAAGATTTGTTTTATCAGGTATTATGAGAACAAAAGGGTTGTTCAAATAATTGCCGTAATCCATAAAAGATGGATGATTCACAAAATCTCGTTGGAGAAATCACGTCCATAAAACTAGTGCTAAAAATGTCGAAAGACAAATTGATTGAAAGGTCACTTAGGAAGTGACATCGCCGTTTAAATTATATTGGAAAGAACACATGAAGAAACTCCATGTGGATGGAATTTTGGAGTCTTTTGATTTTTGATCACATGACGCTTGTGAAACTTTCCTAGAGATAATTAAAACTTCGTTCATAGGCCAAAAGGAGCGAATGACTAGCTTATTGAAATTGTACATATTGTTGTACAAAGACCATCATGTGTAGTCAAAAGCGATGGATTTCAACTTCATATGCTTTCTCCGAAAATTTGAGTGAATATATGAATATTTACTTAATAAGGATGAAGTATGAAACATTTGAAAAGTTCAAAGACTTTCAAGATGAAGTACAAAATCATTGTAACAAGAATATAAACAGTTTATGATAAAGATCATAAAGGAAGATATTTGAGTTCTGAGTTTAGCATAATACCTAAGATTTAAGGAATCGTTCCATGGATTTGCATTTCCCGAAACACCATAAGAGTATGGAGCATTCGAGATATGTAATTAAACCTTGTTTGACATGGTGAGATCAAAGGTGTAATTCATAAAATTGCCATTGTATTTTAAAGATTAAAAGCTTTAGAGATTACCGTTTCCAACGAAAAGAGCTTCATCATAATCCGTTGAAATGACACCATATAAGGTTATGGTTTGGGATAAAACCCAAGTAGTCCTTTCTTAAACATTGGTATGTTATACATAAGAAAGATGTTTGCAACCAAAGTCGGATGAATCTGTCTTTGTTAAAGTATTTCTCCATAAACACCGGAGACAAAAGTGTTTGTCGCTTAGAACGTCAAGTTTCTTTGAGAAGGAATTTTTCGTGAAAAGTTAAGTGGGAGGACAATAGAACTTTGATAAGGTTAAAAGAACCTTAGCTATATGTGCAGAGTCTTGCGACCAAAAAAGTGTTAGGAGGCAACAATACTCATGGCTCACGTGCCTCAAAGGTTGTGATCACGGAGATCTAAGTTCCTATTGAAACAAGTAGGTCAAGTAAACAATCAAATACCAAGATTTGAGGGTTGAATCATTATTTGAGAATAATGAACCGACTACATGCAAAGAAGCGATGATGAGCCCTGACTCCGTAAAATGGCTTGAAGCCATAAAATCCGTGATAGTTCCATACACGAGAAATCAAGTTTTGAACTTGAAGGACCCTCGAGAAAGGTGTAAGACCTTACAGTTGTGTCTGGATCTATAAAGAAATAGACATGGATGTTTTACATCTATGAAATAGTCGACATGTTGGGAAAGAGTTCACAATAATGTTCAAAGGTTGACTATGACAAGATCTGATCTTTCATAGCGATATTTAGTCTAGACGGATTAATGTAGCAACCACTACATATACTTTGTTATATGGTAGTTGAATAAACAAAACAAGTTCTTCTAATAGAATCGTTACCTAGGACGTGTGCATGACACGGTCCATAGGGTTTTGTTAATTCAAAGGATGTTAAAAACATATGCAAACTTCAATGGTTGAAGTAAGCATCGCGGAGTTGGAATCTTCACTATGATGAAACTGTTAAAGGAGTTTTAAAAGTTCATTAGAGATAATGAAGATGCTTGCATTTGCAAGAAATTAAGTGGGAGCGCTAAGACATATTTCTAATACATTATGTGGAGGACATATTGTTGATTAGAAAAGATGTATCTTTTATTAACACATATTAAGAATTTCATCCTGATGAAAGACTTAGGCAAAACCCAAATATTTGGCATCAATAGACGCTAATATGGTTGTGCCAGAAGTACATAGACAAGATATTGAATGAGTTCAATATAGAAACTACAAGAGAGGTTCTTGTCACACAGAAAGGATTGAATAAGTTCAATGTTGATGATATATTCAAGTGTATTGACATTTGGTAAAGTGAAACAAATAATCAAGTATAGATTGATACTTGATGTATGAAATTACAAAGAGTATTTATATCAATCATCTTTGTGATATGTACAAATCCAGATATGTCCTATGCTCTAAATGTTGTGAGCATATACCAGAATGATTCGTAAGATGATCATTGGACAATAGTAAGGATATTCTTATGATCTTTTGGAAGAACTAAGAGTATAATATTTGTAGAAGTGACAAATAGATGGTTAGTTCATTGTAAAAGTACTACATTGATACTAGTTTTGTCACAAGGTACAAACTAAGTTTATCTCAATCTAAACTAAGGGTGGCACAATATAATGGAAGGTGAGTTCCAAAGTTAAGACATTGTGACAGATACTACAACAAAAGGCCAAGTATATAACTGCTATTTTAGCAGCAAAAGAGGGCATTTGTGTCAAGTAGTTTGTTATCAAACTAGGTGTAGTTCACAATGGGATAATACTATGAAGATATATTGTACGACAATATTATCAACATGTTTTAACCCCAAAGAGCTAAAGGTCACACCGAAAGACCAAATTTATACAAAGCCATCTCATTAGAGAATGAGTGATGCGTAGAGACGCAAACACATGCAATTACACACGGACCTGGAAGTGTCAGATCCGGAGATCAGTTGACCACTAGCAATCGTGTACACACAACACCGGAAAGCCATAGGTGTTATATACACAAAGGTTTGAAACTAGATTATTGACTCTAGTGCAAGTGGGAGACTGTTGGAGATATGCCCAAGAGGCAATAATAAAGTGGTTATTAACATATCTTCACACTTATGATAAATGTTTACATACCATGCTATAATTGTATTAACCGGAAACATTAATACTTGTGTGATTTGTAAACTAAAATAAGAGTCCCTAGTAAAGCCTCTTGTTAAACTAGCTTGTTGGTTAATATATGATCATGGTTTCCTGATCATGAACATAGAGATGTTATTAACAACAGGATCATATCATTAGGAGAATGATGTGATGGACATACTCCTATAGATAAGCATAGCATAAAGATCAAGTCATTTCAATAGTTCAATTGCTATATGCTTTCGATACATAGTAACCTAATTCCTTCGACCATGAGATCATGCATATCACCTTTACGGATGGATGCTTTGATGACATCAAACACCACACCGTAATCGGGTGGCTATAAAGGTGGCATTAAGTGTTCGGAAAGTATTGGTTGAAACACATGGATCAAGAGGGATTTGTCCATCCTCATGACGGATAGATATACTACAGGCCCTCTCGGTGGAATGTCATCCAATTAGCTTGCAAGCATGTGACTTGGTCACAAGGGATCACATATCACGGGAACGAGAAAAGAGTACTTATCAGTAACAAGGTTGAACTAGGTATGCAGAGATACCGACGATCATAACCTCGGATAAGTAAAGTATCGTGAGACAAAGGGAAATTGGTATCGTATGTAAGTGGTTCATTCGATCGCAAAGTAATCGTAGAAATATGTGGGAGCCATATGAATTTCCAGATTCCTCTATTGGTTATTGTTCGGAGAAGTGTCTCGATCATGTCCGCATAATTCACGAACCGTAGGGAGACACACTTAAGGATTGACGTTGTTTGAGTAGTTATGGTATTATGAGAAAGAGACCGAATGTTGTTGAGTCTCGGATGGGATCCGGATATCACGAGGTGATCCGGAATGGTCCGGAGAATAAGATTCATATAAGGAAAGTCCCGTTTGAGTTCGGGAATGATTCCGTGTTTTCATCGGAATGTTCTAGAAGGTTCCGGATTGTCCAAGACTGGGGGAAGGGTACATGAATGTGTCATTGCTCATTGAATGATTGCATCATGTACTAAGTGTTCTGCTGTCCCAAATAAAGGATTAAATTGAATCCTAAAACAGAAAAGTCAAATGTCCAGTTTGAAAGTCAAACCAAAACAAGCTGTGGAAACAAGCAAGAGGAGTTGGAACCAACACGGAGGAGGAGTTGGACTCCTCCGGGCCCAAGCCCTAGGCCGAGTTGGGAGGACTCCTCCTCCCTGGCCAAGGAACCCCTCCCATATAAGGAGGGCAGGGCTCCTCCCATAGACACATAACTTTCTACTCTAGATCTCCGTTAGAGCCGCTTTTGGTTTAGAGCTTCTAATTGCTTTAGCCACGGTTTAGAGCCTTCTAATTGGTTTAGAGCCTTCTAATTGGTGTGTCTAATTACTAGACCACTAATAGCCTCTCTCTCATAAGCTCCACCATACTGCACCGCTTAAGGCGAAGCCTCATGGATCTCCCTCTACTTCCTGTACCACGCCGTTGTCTGCCGGAATCGCGAGGAGAGTGCTACAACCTCCATTGCCTTTGGAACAAGGGAGAGGAAGGTCTTCGCCGAGTAATCGAACGCAGTGACCGATCATGAGCGCTTTAACGTATACCGAAGGATCGTCACGCGATCTTGAGATCGGAAGTGTCGACTACATCACCCACGAGAATCGCTCGTTAACCGCTTTGGAATCTTCGAGGGTGAGTTCCTCTATCGACTCGTTGCTACAATCTAGTAGATAGATCTTGGCTTGTTTGTTTGTATGCGATAGAAAAATTTTGTTTTCCATGCTACGAACCCCTACAAGGGCTTGTGATCTAGCACTCAATGATTTACTAATATAGGAAATAGGATGTCCTTATTGAGACATAACTGCACCTATACCCAAGCCAGAAGCATCTATGTGAACTTCAAAAGCAATTTTAAAATCTGGTAATGCTAGGACAGGAGCATTTGTTAGAGCGGTCTTCAAAGCTAAAAAGGCTTGCTCTGTTTCAGATGTCCAAACAAATTGAGTATGTTTCTTGAGTAATTCAGTAAGAGGTCTACTGATGATGCTATACTGAGCAATAAATTCCTATAGTACCCAGCTATGCCCAAGAATGCTCTAAGTGTTGGAGATATGCCCTAGAGGCAATAATAAATGTAGTTATTATTATATCTTTGTGTTTATGATAAAAGTTTACATTCATGCTATAATAGTATTAACAAGGAAACATTAATACTTGTGTGATTTGTAAACTTAAATTGAAGTCCCTAGTAAAGCCTCTTTAGAATAGTAGCTTGTTGGTTAATAAATGATTGTGGTTTCCCCATCATGAACATTGAGATGTTATTAACAACAAGATCATATCGTTAGGAGAATGATATGGTGGACATACTCCTATAGATAAGATTAGCATAAAGATCAAGTCATTTTAATAGTTCAATTGCTATATGCTTTCTTATACATAGTAACCTAATTCCTTCGACCATGAGATCATGCATATCACCTTTACCGGATGGATGCTTTGATGACATCAAACACCACACCGTAACTGGGTGGCTATAAAGGTGGCATTGAGTGTTCGGAAAGTATTGGTTGAGACACATGGATCAAGAGTGGGATTTGTCCATCCATATGACGGATAGATATACTCTGGGCCCTCTCGGTGAAATGTCATCCAATTAGCTTGCAAGCATGTGACTGTCTCACAAGGGATCACATATCACGGGAACGAGAAAAGAGTACTTATCAGTAACGAGGTTGAACTAAGTATGAGATACTGACCATCATAACCTCGGATAAGTAAACTATCGTGAGACAAAGGGAAATTGGTATCGTATGTAAGTGGTTCATTCGATCGCAAAGTAATCGTAGAAATATGTGGAGCCATATGAATTTCAGATTCCTCTATTGGTTATTGTTCGGAGAAGTGTCTCGATCATGTCCGCATAATTCACGAACCGTAGGGAGACACACTTAAGGATTTGGCGTTGTTTGAGTAGTTATGGAATGATGAGAAAGAGACCGAATGTTGTTGAGTCTCGGATGGGATCCGGATATCACGAGGAGATCCGGAATGGTCCAATAATAAGATTCATATAAGGAAAGTCCTGTTTGGGGTTAGAGAATGGTTAGGTGTTTTCATCGGAATGTTCTAGAAGGTTCAAATGTCCGGCACTCCGAAGGGGAAGGGTACATGAATGTGTCATACCAAGTTGGAATGATTGCATCATGTACTAGGTGTCATCACTGAAAAAATAAAGGGTTTAATCAAATCCTAGTTTGAGAAGTCAAACGCCAATTTGAAAAGTCAAACGGCTATTTTGGGAAGTGGAGGGGAAGTGGGAAACCGAGTTGGGGAGGAGTTCCTCCTCCACCGCCGGCCCACTTGGGATCCTAGTTGGGGAGGGACTCCCCTCCCCTTGGCCGGCGCCTCCCACCTATAAGAGGAGGGGCAGGGCTGCCCCTCCTAGCACCCAACACCTCCACCCGCAAACCCTAGCCCTAAGCCGCCGGCCCTCCTGCAGCCGCCGCCGCCCTAGGGCAAGACGCCGCCGCCTAGCTAACCCTAGATGTCGGCCAAGCCTCCTCCTTGGTGTGTAGAAACCCTAGATCACCGAGGGCTCTCTCATAGTCCACCATACTCGCTCCGGCTTAAGGTGAAGCCTTGTGAGATCTCCCCTCTACTTCCGGTACCACGCCGTTGTGCTGCCGGAATCACGAGGAGAGTGCTACAACCTCCGCTGCCTGCTGGAACAAGGGAAAGGAAGGTCTTAGTCGAGTACCGAACGTGTGAACGACTGTGGGAGCTCTGTCGGAACGCAGCGCCGGAAGGATCGTCCACGCGATCTTGAGATCGGGAAGAGTATGACTACATCACCCACGAGAATCCGCTCTCGTTAAACACTTTGGAATCTTCGAGGGTGAGTTATTCCATCGACTCGTTGCTACAATCTAGTAGATAGATCTTGGCTTGTTTGTTTGTATGCGGTAGAAAATTTTTGTTTTCCATGCTACGAAACCCTACAGTGGTATCAGAGTCATGTCTATATGTAGATCACATTGCAGGTAGAACACAATGGTCATTGTGGGCGTTGATGCTTTTATTGTCGATTGCGTCTTGTGTACTTTGCATCTTGCGGGATGTTGGGATGAAACGGCCCGGGCTAACCTTACATGACATCGTTCATGAGACTTGCTCCACGCTTGACATGCAACTTGTATTGCATAAGTGGCTTTGCGGGTGTCTGTTTCTCCCAGCATAGTTAAGATTCAATTTACAATGGGTGATTGACAATACTAGTATCAATGTTGTGGTTATTGTTCGTAAGTTAGAACGACACTTATTGAAAGCCCCAAACCACGTAAAACATGCAAAGAAAGTAGAGGCGTCTAACTTTGTTTTGCGAGGTGTCTTTGTGATGTGATATGGCCATGATTGTGATTATATTTGATGTATGCAATGTTCCTTATTGTAAGTTGGCAACCGGCAGGAGCCATATGGTTGTCTTTAATTTTTGTTAAGACCCGCGTGTCTATTCAAAGTAGTTGTAATAGTTGAAGCCGGTGGACGAAAACCATGGAGAAGCGTCATTGACCTTGATGCAATGCCGGTGATGATGGAGATCATGTTCGTGCTTGAAGATGGAGATCGGAAGCACAAAGTAGAAAGGCCATATCATATCACATATTATGAATTGCATGTGATGTTAATCCTTTATGCATCTTGTATTGCTTAGTTAACGACGGTAGCATTATAAGATGATCCCTCATGCACATGAATTTCAAGTTCTAAAGTGTTCATCCTTAGTAAGCACCGTTGCTAAAACTTGTTGTTTCGAAGCACCACGTGATGATCGGGTGTGTTAGATTCCGCAAGTGTATACA
The DNA here is from genome assembly GCA_030063025.1 of Avena longiglumis. Classification (NCBI taxonomy): domain Eukaryota; kingdom Viridiplantae; phylum Streptophyta; class Magnoliopsida; order Poales; family Poaceae; genus Avena; species Avena longiglumis. The sequence continues at coordinate 56,255,902 of CP125976.1, forward strand.
ACGTGAGCAAGCCAGATTTGCTCATGCGGAAGCTAAGGTTTGATCTTGACGAGCCTAGCATGTACAAACATGGTCTCAGAACACGGATCACCGAAAGGTAAAGCATGAATCATATAGTAGATATGATGAACATGTCGATTGTTCGCCATTGAAACTATACCAACTCTCGTGATGATCGGTGTTGATGTGGTGGATTTGGTTCGTGTGATCACTAAAACAATGTGAGGGATATTGTTTTGAGTGGGAGTTCACCTAGATTAATTTAACTATTAATTAGAACTCAATTTGTCATAAACTTAGTCTAAAACTATTGCAAATATGTTGTAGATCAATGGCGGCCCCTACCATCAATTTTAATGCGTTCCTAGAGAAAGAAAAGTTGAAAAATAATGGAAGCAACTTCGCGGATTGGTTCCGCAATTTGAGGATTGTCCTCACAGCTAGTAATTTGACCTATGTCTTTGGATGCACATTGGTGACCCACTGCACTCTGCTACCGATGAAGTAAAGAATGTTTACCTCGCCAAGACTCAAGACTCCACGCTCAGGTGTGCTATCTTGTATGGTTTAGAATCGGAGCTTCAAAAAAGGTTTGAGAATTCAGACCCACATGATATTGTCCGTGATCTCAAATTGATCTTTGAGACTCAGGCGGCAATTGAGAGCTATGAGGCTTCTGAAAAGTTCTTTAACTGCAAGATGGAAGAGGGCAGCTCCGTCAGTGTGGCATCCCGCAAAACCACTACTAGAAAATCGCGTTGTTTTTGTGCAGTGCATCATCATGACCGCAAGCTCATGTCATCATGCCGCATTGCATTTGAGCATCGTCATCATCTTGCATTTGCTTGCATAGAGCTATTTGCGTAAAACTGCTTTATTTTCTAAACGCCTGCTTGCTTTTCAAAATGCAAACCCGGTCGCGAATATTTTGTTTTGACTAAATATGTTTTGCAAACGGTCCGTTTAAATAAATAAAATATTGCATTATTTTTAGCGGGGCGTAACGGGCGAATGACCAACGACCACCCTAAAAATACAAACGACACCCCATTAATCCTACACTACCAACCTATCTACCCAGCCTCCTCTCCACCTCACTCCCTCCAATAGCCTCTCGCCACCTCATTACCCTCTCTCCTCTAACCAATCCTAGCCCTCCACCTAGACCCTCTCTCTCACCCTCCCCACCCACACAACACCCAACACCACACACGCAGCCAAGACACAGCCCCCACCCCTGCCCACCACACAACACCACGCACTTTGACCGCCCGCCTGATCCCCACAGCCCCTGCCCTGCTCATCTTCCTCCTCCTCCTTCAACCTCTCTTCCGACCCTCACCTCACTGCGCCCGGCCCGCCTCCCCGCTTAGCCTCGCCAGACCTCCACCTCCACCGCCTGCTCGCCCGCCACCCGGCCCTGTCAGCCTCCTCCCTTGGCGTTCGCCCGTGTCCTCTCCCGCGCCGCCGCTGCCACCTCAAGGCTCCTCGCTGATCCCCGCCATGGCGCCTCGAACTCCCTCAGCGCTCACGCCCTCTCACCGCCAAGACGCCACCGCCCATCAACCTCCTCTCCGCGCCGCCACCGCCTCCCTCGCCAGGCCACCACCTCCTCATGCGCCCAGGCCAACCGCCCGCCGCCTCCTGCGCTCCTCGCTGGCCTCCGCCGAGCTCGCCAGCCTCCTCCTCCCGCGCCCAGCACTCGAGCCCGCGGCTGCCTCCTCCTCGCTGCCTCGAGGCCCCTCGCTGCCGCTGCCCACCGTACTGCCGCCCAGCTGCCTCCGCCGCCCCTTCTCGCCTGGCCCGACTCCCCGCCGGAGCCGCCTCGCTGCTGGCCAGGCGATCGGGCCCCTGCACCGCAATCAACAAAGTTTGCTCCTCAGGGATGAAGGCTGTCATGCTTGCGGTGTAGTCGATTCAGTTGGGTATCAACGATGTTGTGGTCGCTGGTGGCATGGAGACATGCCAGATGCCCCCAAATACATGACAGAAGCAAGCGATGGTGCTACTGCAATTGTGCTAGTCAGTGGGGAGAAAGATAAGAACCTTGGTCTTCAAGTTCTTGCAAGGATCCTAGGGTATGCAGATGCTTCTCAGGTTGGATGACGCCAAGCCCTACATCTTGGATTCGCCAGGCGAGACCTCGTAGACCATCGGTCAAGTTCGCCACCGACCAAGGGACGGACCGACAAGGTCTTTTACTTGGACACCGAGTACTTCTTCCCGACTCCGAGCAAAGTTCGCCATCGACAATCGAAGCCGGCACCTCCGAGATCTTCTCCCCGATACGGCAAGATCTCCACCCCGGAACGCCAAGTTCGCCACCTTGAACGCCAAGACCGACAACATGGCCCGACTACCGCGGAGACGACGAGGTCTACGCCGTTAACCGAGAATGTTCTGCCGAGACGATCCCGTCGAACCCTAGACCCCGAGACCCGACCCCGAACCCCGGAACCCAAGATCGGCCGAACCCTAATGTGTGAACCCCTTCCCGCAAACCCTATTTTATAACCTAATACAACTTGTCGCATCTTAAACATTCATTTTGCATGCATATTTGTGTGGTTTGGGGGCCTTATGCCGATTCACCTCATAATTAAATATGGGGCCCATATGCGGGCAAATCTAGTCCCATATTGGCCTCATTTAAATTTGTGCACCGAACCGGTACCATATCTTACCATGTTAATACAACATTTAATTTGTGGGGTAGCTAAACAACATGAACCACCTAATTAATTGTCGGGACCCCTGGTTCCGCTTAATATGACCTAATTGCACCGCACTTTGCCATGCCATGCATCATATCATAAGCATGCCGATCTTCTGCCGTTGTATTAAATAGTGCATCCGGTGTTTCTTATAGTGTTTTGGTTCTTCGCGGATAAGGCCGTTGAGTTGATGTGAGCTTCGCCCCGATCTTCGGTTGAACCTTCGACAATGTTTTCAAAGAGCATCTCCCTTTCTACCTATCTTACTTTTATAGTATTTATTCCCTCCTGATCTATTGCTATCTATGTTGCGATGCTCTAGTTTTGTACCGTGATATCCCTTGCAGCCTTATATTGCCTTGGACATATCCTATTACTGTTGTTTGGTAGATAGTTGGACTTGCGCGTCGTAGTCGCTTGCTCTGCGTCATGTGGTCGTCAATTGCCACGCTTGTTGGAGTAATGCCGCATGTTTGATGTTGGAGATTATCATGGCTTTACTTATCGTTCACTTTAAATTCTGTTTAACAACTAAAATTGAAGTAAGCGAGGCATCGGTGGGTGATAGATAATATTTGGTTTCGAACGCCCACTTGTGTCCCGTGAGGACCCCGAGTACTTGATACTGCCTTGATTTATCGTGCTATCCACATCCGGAGGTATATGGGACCCCCGAGCCGAGCTTGATTCATCTTATTTCTTGGGGCCACAAACTAGTTTGAGGTTTTATTTACGATCCTGTACTTATGCCATGCTACTCAGTTTACGTTTGCGAGGAGCACTGCATCGCTTTAGGTAAGCGAGTGTTTTCGTATCGACACCCCGGTTTTGGTTCCCGGTCGTTCTGACCAGCGACGCAAACCTTGAGTCCGTCTCGAGCTTGCTTACCGTGGCGGGTGTACTCCAAGGGTGGCCCTGAAATATTTCTGAATCCTGTGATTGTTCAGTCGTGAAAGCCTCGTTGGGTGTTGATTTGGTTTTTCCGAGGTTGATCGAGCGTGTGTTGCTATTGGTGCACCCCGGCCGGGTAAAACTTTCTGAAAGCCGTGTCCACGGATATGGACGACTTGGAGCACAGTATCTCGACCATAGACAAGCATAACTAAAGTTTATTGCTATAAATTTTACTTTATAATGACTAGTAATCAGCTTCACTATAATGGAATGACTAAATAATACTGCCCACAATTGCTTGTTTGGAGTGTCGCTTGCGACCATTGTACCTGACTAGTAAGTATTGCAACTACAACGGAATGGCTAAATAAAATTACCATCAACTGTTGGGTTTTGGGGTCATCTCATGTTAATTGTATCTGATTAGTAAGTGTTGCTACTATCACGGAATGGTTAACTAAAAGTGCCCACTGCTTACTTTATCAGGATGACTATCTACATTTTGACTAGTAATTGTTGCAACGATAACTGAACAAATAAAACTGCCAACTGTGTGAGTTCCTCGGTTGACTTCCTCGTTTGGTCTCGAGGGGGAAATACCAGGATGGGTTTGTTTGGTGCTAGATTCAGGTTGGTTCCGAATAGGTCTTTCTTATCCCTCTCTGATAACCGCCCGTTGTATCGAGTCTCTATAGATTGTTTAGTGCATGCTGCCGCTGCCGCTAGGTCCACCATACCTATGTAGGCGAGGACCGCCGAATTCTAGCCTCGCCGTGTACTGGCCTCGATCGACGCCTCTTTTCCTTTGCCCTTGTCGCACCCCTTTGTTTAAGGTGTTTTGAGATCGACGTCGTTAGCGGGTTACCTTCCGCTTGGCTCAAGGTGGTTATGGACGCCATTGGTTATTCTTCGTGGCTCTTAGCCCCATTTGCATCTTGTCGTAGAATGGACGCTATGTCGTTCTCAAGATGATTTGGATCTTTGTCTTGTATATCAGTATTCTTGACTCATGGAGTCGTGTTGTATATATATTCTGCATGGGTCCCATCGAGGACTGTTGTGTAATGTTATTACTGCTTTCCACCGCACGAAAGTGCTGGTGGGCACCTTTGAATCGCTTTATGCGGGTTTGGCGGATTTCGCTAAAACTTGCATAGGTCCGATTCTCGAGGGTGTTACATAGTGGTATCGAGCTTCAGCCATTGCGATACCCCAAGTCCACTGAGGATAACCTAGCTAACGGCCAAGTAGAGTGTCAAAGCTATTTTGAAAAATTTGTTGGATAGTTCGATTAGGTCTGATTTTACTCCTTACCCTCCGCTATTCTCCTCTTATCTCGACGTGTTTTGAATCGCTCTCTTATCTTTCTTGAGTCCGTGATTTCGTGGTTGGGTTTCCGTGTACTTCGTGGTTTCGCTTCCTTCTTTGATAACGGTGTTCTACCATCCGGTGTTCATGCTGCTTGAGGAATCCGCCTGCGGTGGTACCATTCTTTGTTCCTTGTTTGTGCCTTCCGGTGTTTTCCAACGCGACGACATCCTCTATGCCAGATCCGATGCAGAGTCTGCATCACTCCGTTGATCCGAACCTCGCTTGTCGAGATCTTCAGTCTGATTCGGAGAGTTGGTTGCATAATCCGCCTATTCATGTGCAGAGTAATGGTTTGGGTGCGCGATGGACTGATCACCATCCGACTACTCTTATCATTCGCTCTTGTACCTCGAATCAGTGGATCCAGCAGTCTTACTCCGTCCACGGAAGTTAGGGGTGGCTTTATTTGTGGATACCTCTACCTTCGACCTTTTGTTTCCGGAGTGTTCTCTCGACGATCACGGACAACGACCTCTTGTTAGTGGTGTCGCGAGGATCTACACGAAGCGCGAAGGATCAGACCGACGGCCTTCTTCCCGGTACCATGAGGCGGATCTCGAGGGCGAGATCCCTTGTTAGTGGTGTCGAATTGTGGCATCCCGCAAAACCACTACTAGAAAATTGCGTTGTTTTTGTGCAGTGCATCATCATGACCGCATGCTCATGTCATCATGCCGCATTGCATTTGAGCATCGTCATCATCTTGCATTTGCTTGCATAGAGCTATTTGCGAAAAACTGTCTTTATTTTCTAAACGCCTGCTTGCTTTTCAAATGCAAACCCGGGTCGCCGGAATATTTTGTTTTGACTAAATATGTTTTGCAAACGGTCCATTTAAATAAATAAAATATTGCATTATTTTTAGCGGGGCAGAACGGGCCGAATGACCCGAACGACCACCCCAGAAAAATACAAACGGCACACCCCATTAATCCTACAGCTACCAACCTATCTACCCAGCCCTCCTCTCCACCTCACTCCCTCCAATAGCCTCTCGCCACCTCAGCTACCCTCTCTCCTCTAACCAATCCTAGCCCTCCACCTAGACCCTCTCTCTCTCACCCTCCCCACCCACACAACACACCCAACACCACACACACGCAGCCAGCACACACACAGCCCCACCCCCTGGCCCACCACACAACACCACGCACGCACCTGACCCGCCCTCTGCCCCGATCCCCACAGCCCCGTGCCCCCTGTTCATCTTCCTCCCTCCCTCCTTCAACCTCTCTTCCCCGACCCTCACCTCACCGCCGCTGCGCCCCGGCCCGGCCTCCCCGCTAGCCTCGCCGCAGACCCTCTCCACCTCCACCGCCTGCCTGCCCGGCTCGCCGCCACGCCGCCGCAGCCCCCTCTCCTCATGGCGTTAGCCCGTGTCCTCTCCTCCTCTGCCGCGCCCACTCACCTCGCCTCCGCCGATCCGCCTCATGCTCCTGGCCTCAGCCGCCTCGGCCTCACCGCCCAGACGCCACCGCCCATCAAACTCTCCGGCGCCACCGCTCCTCAGCCAGGCCACCTCAAGGCCGCTCGCCTCGGCCAAGCCGCTTACCTCTGCGCTGGCGCCGCCACCTCCGCTGCCTGGCTGAAGCTCGCCTCCTCCTCCCACTGCGCCCGCAGACTCGAGCTTGGCCTCCTCCTCCGCCTCCCGAGCCCCCGCCGCCACCGTCTGCCGCCCGAGCCGACCTCCTCCCGCCGCCGCCTTCCTCGCCCGCTCCGACCCCCGGAGCCGCCCCGCCCGCCGCTGCGCCCGCCGCTTCAAGGCCGGCGATTGTCCTGCACCGCAATCAACAAAGTTGCTCCTCGTGGAAGGGTCATGCTTGCGGTGTAGTCGATTCAGTTGGGTATCAACGATGTTGTGGTCGCTGGTGGCATGGAGACATGCCAGATGCCCCCAAATACATGACAGAAGCAAGCGATGGTGCTGCTGCAATTGTGCTAGTCAGTGGGGAGAAAGCTAAGAACCTTGGTCTTCAAGTTCTTGCAAGGATCCTAGGGTATGCAGACGCTTCTCAGGTTGGATGACGCCAAGCCCTACATCTTGGATTCGCCAGGCGAGACCTCGTAGACCATCGGTCAAGTTCGCCACCGACCAAGGGACGGACCGACAAGGTCTTCTACTTGGACACCGAGTACTTCTTCCCGACTCCGAGCAAAGTTCGCCATCGACAATCGAAGCCGGCACCTCCAAGATCTTCTCCCCGATACGGCAAGATCTCCACCCCGGAACGCCAAGTTCGCCACCTTGAACGCCAAGACCGACAACATGGCCCGACTACCGCGGAGACGACGAGGTCTACGCCGTTAACCGAGAATGTTCTGCCGAGACGATCCCGTCGAACCCTGGACCCCGAGACCCGACCCCGAACCCCGGAACCCAAGATCGGCCGAACCCTATTGTGTGAACCCCTTCCCGCAAACCCTATTTTATAACCTAATACAACTTGTCACATCTTAAACATTCATTTTGCATGCATATTTGTGTGGTTTGGGGGCCTTATGCCGATTCACCTCATAATTAAATAAGGGGCCCATATGCGGGCAAATCTAGTCCCATATTGGCCTCATTTAAATTTGTGCACCGAACCGGTACCATATCTTACCATGTTAATACAACATTTAATTTGTGGGGTAGCTAAACAACATGAACCACCTAATTAATTGTCGGGACCCCTGGTTCCGCTTAATATGACCTAATTGCACCGCACTTTGCCATGCCATGCATCATATCATAAGCATGCCGATCTTCCGCTGTATTAAATAGTGCATCCGTGTTTCTTATAGTGTTTTGGTTCTTCATGATAAGGCCGTTGAGTTGATGTGAGTCACCGATCTTCGGTTGAACCTTCGACAATGTTTTCAAGCGAGCATCTCCCCCTTTCTACCTATCTTACTTTTATAGTATTTATTCCCTCCTGTTGATCTATTGCTATCTGTGTTGCGATGCTCTAGTGTAACACTCTCAGAATCGGACCTATGCAAGTTTTAGCGAAATCCGCCACACCCGCATAGAAACGATTCAAAGGTGCCCACCAGGCACTTTCGTGCGGGTGGAAAACGAAGTAATAAGACACAATTCCCTCGATGGGACCCAGCAGATATATATATAACTGACTCAAAGAGTCAAGAATAAGATATAATATACAAAGATCCAAATCACCTTGAAAATGATAGGGCGTCCGACTACGGACAAGATGCAAATGGGGCTAAGAGCTCAAGAATAACCAATGCCCATAACCCCGCCTGTGCCAAGCCGGGAGGGTAACCCCGCTAACGACGCCGATCTCAAAACCTTAAACAAAAGGGGTGCCGACAAAGGGCAAAGGAAAAAGAGGAGCCAAGATCGAGGCCAAGACACCGAGGCTAGAATTCGCCCTCGCCTACATAGGTATGGTGGATCGGCGGCAAAGATGCACTAAACAACCTATAGAGACTCGATACAACCGCGGCAATCGAGAGGGGTAAGAAGGACCTATCCGAACCAACTCGATACTATCATCAAACAAACCCATCTGGCGTTTCCCTCGGTACCAAACGAGGAAGTCAACCGAGGAACTCACACGGTTGGCGCTTTATTTGTTCGTTATCGTTAAGCAATTAGTAGTCGTATAGATAATTGTCCCGATAAAAGAAGCAAGGCCCTTTTAGTTATTCATTCCGCTAGTTGCGTAATTACTAATCGACATCTGAGATAGCATGATGTAAACCCAAAACCCAGCAGTTGTTGGTACTTTTAATCAGCCAATTCCGTTGTAGTTGCCATACTTACTAGTCAGTACAATGGTCGCAAGTTTACACTTCAAACAAGCAATTGTAGGCGATTATTTAGCCATTCCATTATAGTGAAGCTGATTACTAGTCATTATAAAGTCAAATTTATAGCAATAAACTTTAGTTATGCTTGTCTATGATCGAGATATCGTGCTCCAAGTCGTCCATATCCGCGACACGGCTTTCGTAAAGTTTTACCCGCCGGGTGCACCAATAGCAACACACGCCGATCAACCCTAAAACCAACTCAAAACCCAACGAGGCTTTCACGACCGAACAATCACAGATTCAGAATATTTGAGGGCCACCCTTAAAGTAGACCCGAACGTAAGCAAGCTCCGAGACGGACTCAAGGTTGTGGACGGCCAGTGAACGATCGGGAACCCAAAATCGGGCTTGTCGACACCGCGAATCGTGCCACGATCCTAAAAAGCAAGTGTGCTATCTCGCACAATTTAAATACGTAAGTAGCATGGCATAAGTACAGATAGTAAATAAAACCTCAAACTAGTTTGTGGCCCCAAGAAATAAGACGAATCAAGCTCGCTCGGGGGTCCCATATACCTCCCGGATGTGGATAGCGCGATAAATCAAGGAACAGGTATCAAGTACTCGGGGTCTTACGGGACACAAGTGGGCGTTCGGAAACCAAATATTTTCTATCACCCACCGATGCCTCTGCTTATTTCAATTTTAGTTGTTAAACTGAAATTAAAGTGAACGATAAGTAAAACTATGATCATCTCCATCATCAACATGCGGCATTACATCAACAACTGTGGCATTGAACGACACACAGCAGCACTTGAGCAAGCGACTACGAGGCGCAAGTCCAACTATCTACCAAACAACAGGTAATAGGATGTGTCCAAGGCAATATAGGGCTGCACGGTATATCACAGGTACGGTACTAAAGCATCGCGACACAGATAGCAATAGATCAACAGGAGGGAATAAATACTATAAAAGCAAGATAGGTAGAAAGGGGGAGTTGCTCGCCTGAAAACATTGTCGAAGGGTTCAACCGAAGATCGGGCGAAGCTCACATCAACTCAACGGCCTTATCTGCGAAGAACCAAAACACTAGAAGAAACACCGGATGCAATATTCAATACAACGGCAGAAGATCGGCATGATGCATGTATGATGTATGGCATGGCAAGGATGCGCTGCGATTAGGTCATATTAAGTGGAACCGGGGTCCCGACAATTAATTAAATGGTTCAAGTTATTTAGAACCCCCGCAATTTAAATGTTGTTTTTAACAAGGCAAGATATGACAACGGTTCGATGCACAAATTTAAATGAGGCCAATATGAGACTAGATTTGCCCGCATATGGGCCCCATATTTAATTATTAGGTGATTCGGCATAAGGCCCCCAAACCACAGACAAGCATGCATGCAAGTATGGAAATTAATATGCAACAAGTTATTATTTTATAAGATAGGGTTTCGGGAAGGGGTTCACACATTAGAGGGTCTCGACGAACTTGGGGTTCCGGGGTTCGGGGTCGCTCTCAGGGCTCGGATCTGGGGTTCGACGGAAGCGTTCTTGGACTCCGGGATCTAGGGTCTTCGGATCGGGGTGGATCTTGGCTTTCGGGTAGATGAACTTGGCGTGGCGTCGGGGCACATCGGTTGCTTCCGGGTCGGTGCCGGTCTTGTCGGTTCAGCGGTTTCGATTGTTTGTCGACTCGTCTCGATCGGAAGATCTTGGTGTCCTATGCGGTCGATCCTGCCGTTCCGGGATGGAGAACTTGTCGTCCGGGGGAGACCTTGGCGGTTTCTAGCCTCAGGTGGCATCTTGGCGTCCTGGGGGACGATCCTGTCGTTGGGAAGAGCTTGGCATCTAGGTTCTCGGCGAATCTTGGCGTCCGAGGTTCGGTCCATCCTCGACCATCAGGGTCCATGACGAAGATCTTGGAATGGGCGCCACTTGTTCGATGTCGACCTTGGCGGTCACTTGTACACGTCGTTCTTGTTGAGGGTGGTCTTGAACACGCGGAGGGGTCATGGCGACGCACGGCGACGGCAGAACGGCCGCTTCGCGACAGCACAAAGCGGCGACGGGCGCTGGACCGGCTTGTGCATCGGCGGAAGCGGCGGTTCGGGCGGGCGCCAGGAGGACGCGACGAGCGAGGCGCAGGGCGAGGGAGACGCAGAACGGAACGAGCGGCTCGGCAAGGGGCTCGCGACGGAGGCGAACGCGGTTGGCGCTGCGGCTGACGCGACGGAAGGAGCCCGGCGAAGGAGAGGTCCGCAGACGGGCGGGTCACGCCGGGCGGAGAGGGCTGCATGGTGGCCGAGGCGGCGCCAGCAGAGGAGAGGGTCGGATGGCGACGACGGCGGCGGCGAGTTCCCGGCACGACGGCGAGGGAGCCGACGGGCGTTCTGTGCGGCGAGGGAGGTCGCAGACGGTGGCGGCGGCACTCGCCGAGCAGGGAGGCGCGGGTCATGGAGGTGGCAGGCGGGAGCGGACGCGGCAGAGACGCGAGGAGGGCTGAGCTCCGCTGGGAGGAGACGCCTGAGGCGAGCGAGGCGGCTGATGGCGACGCCCAAGGGCGAGCAGCCGCGGGCGCGGGAGCGAGAGCGGGCGAGGGCTTGAGGTCCGGCGAGGGGGCGGCGAGGCGGACGGAGGGCAAGCTGGGCGGCCGCGTACAATGTGAGCGAGGGAAGGAGAGGAAGAGAGCCAGGGGAGGGAGGGCATGGTAGGTGGGTCCCGTGGGGCCGATCATGTGGCAGATGGGGACGGGTGGGGTGCGGGAGCTGGCTTTGACCAGGGGAAGGGAGGGGGCTGGTGCGGGCCCAGGGGAGGGTAGGGGCCACGGGTCAGTGGGTGTGGTGGGTGCGCAGGCGTGTGTGTGTTTGGATGGGTGAGTGGGAGGTCCATGGAGAGAGAGGAGAGAGAGAGGGAGGGCTGGCCAAGTGGCTCTGGTTGGCTAGGGAAGGGAGAGGTGATGTGTCACGGCTGTGGTCGGGGTGATGTGGCCAAAGGGTGGGTAGATTATCCGTAGGTTTAGGATTAGAAGCGAACCGATTTGAAAATGGGGTGGTCGTGGGTCGACACGCCCGCTCGACGCCCCGCTAAAACAATTAAACTTTTTATTTGTTTTAAACGGGCCGTCTGCAAACCGATAGCGGCCAAAACAAAATATTCCGGGGACCCGGTTTTGGTGTTTGAATAAAGATGGGGCGTTTGGAAAACAAATCGGGTTTTGCGAAAAATAGTTTTAAGCAAACAATGCATGATGATGACGATGCAATGCACAAATTCAACGCGATTTTCTAGTAGTGGTTTTGCGGGATGCCACATCTAGTTTTCGTACCCGTGATATCCCTTGCAGCCTTATATTGCCTTGGACACATCCTATTACCTGTTGTTTGGTAGATAGTTGGACTTGCGCGTCGTAGTCGCTTGCTCAAGTGCTGTTGCGTGTCGTCAATTGCCACAGTTGTTGGAGTAATGCCGCATGTTTGATGTTGGAGATTATCATGGCTTTACTTATCGTTCACTTTAAATTCCTATTCAACAACTAAAATTGAAGTAAGCAGAGGCATCGGTGGGTGATAGATAATATTTGGTTTCCGAATGCCCACTTGTGTCCCGTAGGACCCCGAGTACTTGATATCTGTTCCTTGATTTATCGCGCTATCCACATCCAGGAGGTATATGGGACCCCGAGGCGAGCTTGATTCATTTTATTTCTTGGGGCCACAAACTAGTTTGAGGTTTTATTTACGATCATGTACTTATGCCATGCTACTTCAGATTTACGTGTGCGAGGAGCACATCGCTTAGGTAAGCGAGTGTTTGCTGCATCGACACCGAAGTTGGGTTCCCGATCGTTCACACCACCGACGCAAACCTTGAGCCGCCTCGAGCTTGCTTACTGTGGCGGTGTACTCCAAGGTGGCCTCAAATATTTCGAATCTGTAATTGTTCACCGTGAAAGCCTCGTTGGGTGTTGATTTGGTTTTTCCGAGGTTGATCGAAAGGTGTTGCTATTGGTGCACCGGGTAAAACTTTCTCAAAGCCGTGTCTCATGGATATGGACGACTTGGACAAGATTCGACCATAGACAAGCATAACTAAAGTTTATTGCTATAAATTTGACTTTATAATGACTAGTAATCAGCTTCACTATAATGGAATGACTAAATAATGCCTTAATTGCTTGTTTGGAGTGTCGCTGCACCATTGTACCGACTAGTAAGTATTGCAACTACAACGGAATGGCTAAATAAAATTACCATCAACTGCTTTGGGTTTTGGGGTCATCTCATGTTAATTGTATCCGATTAGTAAGTGTTGCTACTATCACGGAATGGTTAACTAAAAGTGCCCATGCTACTTTATCGTGATGACTATCTACATTTTGACTAGTAATTGTTGCAACGATAATCGAACAAATAAAACCGCCAACGTGTGAGTTCCTCGGTTGACTTCCTCGCTTGGTCTCGAGGGGAAATACCAGGATGGGTTTGTTTGGTGCTAGATGGTTGGTTCGAATAGGTCTTTCTTATCCTCTCTCGATAACCTGTTGTATCGAGTCTCTATAGATTGTTTAGTGCATGCCGCCGCCTCACCACCATACCTATGTAGGCGAGGACCGGCAATTCTAGCCTCGCTGCATCGGCCTCGATCGACGCCTCTTTTCCTTTGCCCTTTGTCGCACCTTTGTTTAAGCAGGTTTTGAGATCGACGTTAGGGGTTACCCTTCCGCTTGGCAGGCAGGGTTATGGACGCCATTGTTATTCTTCGTCATAGCCCCATTTGCATCTTGTCCGTAGTGACGCTATGTCATTCTCAAGGTGATTTGGATCTTTGTACCGATATTCGTATTCTTGACTCATGGAGTCGTGTTGTATATATATCTGCTCATGGGTCCCATCGAGGACTGTTGTGTAATGTTATTACTTCGTTTTCCACCCGCACGAAAGTGCCTGGTGGGCACCTTTGAATCGTTTCTATGCGGGTTTGGCGGATTTCGCTAAAACTTGCATAGGTCCGATTTTGAGGGTGTTACAGTCAGTGAGCATGTGCTTAAGATGTCTGGGCACGCAAACAAACTTTAAAGCTTGGGTATAGTGATTCCTAATGCTTTGGGGATTTACCGTGTCCTCCAATCACTACCACCAAGTTACAAGAACTTTGTGATGAACTACAATATGCAAAACATGAACAAGAAGTTGCCAGAAATCTTTGCCATGTTGAAATTTGCAGAAGTGGAGATCAAGAAAGAGCACCAAGTGTTGTTGGTCAATAAGACCACCAAATTCAAGAAAGGCAAGTCTAAGCAAAAGGGACACTTCAAGAAGGGTGGTAAGAAAGTTACCGCGCCGACGAAGAAGACCAAGGCTGGACCTAAGCCTGATACTGAGTGCTTTTACTGCAAGGGAGAAGGTCACTGGAAGCGGAATTGCCCAAAGTACTTGGCGTATTTGAATAACGACAACATCAAGAAGAAAGGTATATCTGATATACATGTTATTGATGTGTATCTCACTAGTACTCGTAGTAGTGCCTGGGTATTTGATAATGATTTGGTTGCTCATATTTGTAACTCGAAACAGGTGCTGCAGAATAAACGGAAGCTAGCGAAGAACGAGGTGACGATGCGCGTGGGAAACGGATCAAAGGTTGATGTGATCGCGGTCGGCACGCTACCCCTTCATCTACCAACGGGATTAGTTTTATACTTAAATAATTGTTATTTGGTGCCTACGTTAAGCATGAACATTATATCGGGATCTTGTTTATTGCGAGACGGTTACTTGTTTAAGTCCGAGAATAATGGTTGTTCGATTTATATGAGTAATATGTTTTATGCACATGCACCTTTGATAGATGGTCTATTCTTATTGAATCTCGATAGTGGAAATACACATATTAATAACATTGAGGATAAACGTTTGAAATCGAGCGATAACTCGACCTAGATGTGGCACTGTCGTCTTGGTCACATTGGAGTGAAGCGTATGAAGAAACTCCATTCCGATGGACTTCTTGAATCACTTGATTTCGAATCACTTGATAGATGCGAAGCATGTCTGATGGGTAAAATGACTAAGACTCCATTTTCTGGTATGATGGAGCGGGCTACGGACTTATTGGAAATCATACATACCGATGTGTGTGGTCTAATGAGTGAAGCATCGCGCGGTGGTTATCGTTATGTTCTTACCTTCACGGATGACTTGAGTAGATATGGGTATATCTATTTCATGAAACATAAGTCCGAAACTTTCGATAAGTTTAAGGAGTTTCAAAGTGAGGTAGAGAATCAACGTAACAAGAAGATTAAATTTCTACGCTCGATCGTGGAGGTGAATATCTAAGTTACGAGTTTAGCGAGCATTTGAAGAAATGCGAATACTTTCACAATTGACACCGCCGAACACCAACGCATAATGGTGTGTCCGGACATCGAATCGAACTCTCTTAGATATGGTTCGTTCTATGATGTCACTTACGATTTACCGCTATCATTTTGGGGTTATGTATTAGAAACAATGCATTCATTTTAAATAGGGCACCATCTAAATCCGCTGAAACGACACCGTATGAATTATGGTTTGGGAAGAAACCTAAATTGTCGCTCCTTAAAGTTTGGGGTTCGAAGCCTATGTAAAGAAGTTACAAATAGGACAAGCTTGAACCAAAGCGAAAAATGCGTCTTCATAGGATACCAAGGAAACTATTGGGTATACCTTCTATCATAGATCCAAGGCAAAATCTTCGTTAAGAATGGATCCTTTCTAGAGAAGGAATTTCTCTCGAAAGAAGTGGCTGGAAGGAAAGTAGAACTCAACGAGGTTGTCAAACCTTCTCTCGAATTATGACTAGCGCAAAGACCGGAAGAAGTTCTGTGGTGCTCGCACCAAGAGAGGAAGCTAATGATGATGATCATGAAACTTCGTTGAAGTTGCTACAGCCTCAGGTCAACGAGAACTCGTACCACTCCCGATTGGTATGATCCCGTTATGAGTGTCATGTTGGTGGACAACACCGATGACCCCACGACATATGAGGAAGCGATGATCCCAGATTCCAATAAATGGCAAGAAGCCATGAAATCCGAGATTGGATCCATGTACGAAAACCAAGTATGGACTTTGGTGGACTTAGGATGGTTGGAAGGTATCGAGAACAAATGGATTTTCAAAAAGAAACAGATGTCGATGGTAATGTTATCGTTTATAAAGCTCGACTTGTCGCAAAAGGGTTTCGACAAATTCAAGGAGTTGACTACGATGAGACTTTCTCACCAGTAGCGAAGCTAAGTCTGTGATGATTATGTTAGCAATCGCTGCATATTATGATTATGAGATATGGCAGATGGATGTCAAAACAGCGTTCCTCAATGGAGACATTGATGAAGAGTTGTAAATGATGCAACCCAAAGGTTTTGTCGATCCTAAAGATGCTAACAAGGTATGAAAACTTCAACGGTCCATCTATGGATTGAAGCAAGCATCCCGAAGTTGGAATCAACGTTTTGATAAGGTGATCAAAAGTTTTGGTTTTATACAAACTTATGGAGAAGCTTGTATTTACAAGAAAGTGAGTGGGAGCTCTGTAGCATTCTTAATACTATATGTAGATGACATATTGTTGATTGGGAATGATGTAGACCTTCTTAATAGTGTCAAGGAATATTTGAATAATAGTTTTTCAATGAAGGATCTTGAAGGTACTTACATATTAGGCATAAAGATTTATAGAAATAGATCGAGACGCCTAATATCATTGTCACAAAGTACATATTTGTACAAAGTTCTAAAGAGGTTTGGAATGGAAGATAGCAAGAAAGGGTTCTTGCCCATGTTGCCCAATACGACGTTGAGTAAAACTCAAAATCCGACAACGGCAGAAGATAGAGAAAGGATGAGCAAGACTCCCTATGCCTCAGCCATAGGATCTCTAATGTATGCCATGCTATGTACTAGACCCGACATTGCATATGCTGTTAGTTTAACTAGCAGATATCAAAGTGATCCAGGAGTGGATCATTGGATAGCGGTCAAAAACAACCTTAAGTACTTGAGAAGAACTAAGGATATGGTTCTTTCTTATAGAGGTGATGAACAACTCGTTGTTAATGGTTACACCGATCCGGATGATTCTAAATCACAATCTGGATACGTATTTACTTTGAATGGTGCAAAGTTAGTCGAGGAGTGCAAAGCAAAGCGTTGTGGCGAGATCTTCAACTCAATCGAATCGGAATACATGGTCGCTCAGAGGCTTCACAAGAAGCGATATGGATGAAAGAGTTCATTACAGAGCGGTGGTTCCTAGTGCTACCGGACCCAATGTCAATCTACTGTGATAACATGGGTGCCATAGCCAATGCGCAAGAACCAAGGTCACACAAGAAGTCAAGCACTTCAAGCCACGCTTTCACGCTATTCGAGAACATGTCCAAGATGGGGACATAAAGATTTGCAAAGTACACATGATCCGAATGTGGCGGATCCGTTGACTAAACCTCTCCCGAGGGCAAAACATGACCAGCACCAAACTGCCATGGGTGTTCGGTATATTACCATGTAATCTAGATTAGATGACTCTAGTGCAAGTGGGAGACTGTTGGAGATATGCCCTAGAGACAATAATAAATGTAGTTATTATTATATCTTTGTGTTTATGATAAAAGTTTACATTCATGCTATAATAGTATTAACAAGGAAACATTAATACTTGTGTGATTTGTAAACTTAAATTGAAGTCCCTAGTAAAGCCTCTTTATAATAGTAGCTTGTTGGTTAATAAATGATTGTGGTTTCCCTATCATGAACATTGAGATGTTATTAACAACAAGATCATATCGTTAGGAGAATGATATGGTGGACATACTCCTATAGATAAGTGTAGCATAAAGATCAAGTCATTTTAATAGTTCAATTGCTATATGCTTTCTGATACATAGTAACCTAATTCCTTCGACCATGAGATCATGCATATCACCTTTACCGGATGGATGCTTTGAGGACATCAAACACCACACCATAACTGTGTGGCTATAAAGGTGGCATTGAGTGTTCGGAAAGTATTGGTTGAGACACATGGATCAAGAGTGGGATTTGTCCATCCATATGACTGATAGATATACTCTGGGCCCTCTCGGTGAAATGTCATCCAATTAGCTTGCAAGCATGTGACTGTCTCACAAGGGATCACATATCACGGGAACGAGAAAAGAGTACTTATCAGTAACGAGGTTGAACTAAGTATGCAGAGATACCGACGATCATAACCTCGGATAAGTAAACTATCGTGAGACAAAGGGAAATTGGTATCGTATGTAAGTGGTTCATTCGATCGCAAAGTAATCATAGAAATATGTGGGAGCCATATGAATTTCCAGATTCCTCTATTGGTTATTGTTCGAAGAAGTGTCTCGATCATGTCCGCATAATTCACGAACCGTAGGGAGACACACTTAAGGATTCGACGTTGTTTGAGTAGTTATGGAATGATGAGAAAGAGACCGAATGTTGTTTGGAGTCTAGGACGGGATCTGGGATATCACGAGGAGATCCGGAATGGTCCGGAGAATAAGATTCATATAAGGAAAGTCCTGTTTCGGTGTTGGAGAATGGTTCCGGTGTTTTCATCGGGAATGTTCTAGAAGGTTCCGGAATGTCCGGCACTCCAAAGGGGAAGGGTACATAAATGTGTCATACCAAGTTAGAATGATTGCATCATGTACTAGGTGTCATTGCTGAACAAAATTAAGGGTTTAATCAAATCCTAGTTTGAAAAGTCAAACGCCAATTTGAAAAGTCAAACGGCTATTTTGGGAAGTGGAGGGAAGGAAACTGAGTTGGGAGGAGTTCCTCCACCGCGCCCACTTGGGATCCGAGTTGGGAGGGACTCCTCCCTTGTTGGTGCCTCCCATAAAGAGAGGCAGGGCTGCCTCCAGCACCCAACACCTCCACCCGCAAACCCTAGCCCTAAGCCGGCCTCCCGCAGCCGCCTCTAGGGCAAGCCGCCGCCTAGCTAACCCTAGCCTCACCAAGCCTCCTCCTTGGTGTGTCTAAACCCTAGATCACCAAGGGCTCTCTCATAGTCCACCATACTGCCGGCTTAAGGCGGCTCGCGAGATCTCCTCTACTTCCCACCACGCCTTTGCCGCTGTAATCGAGGAGAGTGCTACAACCTCCGTCAGCTTGGAAAAAGGGATAGGAAGGTCTTCGCCGAGCAACGTGTGACCGACGCGAGAGCCGCTTAACGCAGCGGGAAGGATCGCTCACGATCTTGAGGTCGGGAAGAGTACGACTACATCACCCACGAGAATCCGCTCTCGTTAAACACTTTGGAATCTTCGAGGGTGAGTTATTCCATCGACTCGTTGCTACAATCTAGTAGATAGATCTTGGCTTGTTTGTTTGTATGCGATAGAAATTTTTTGTTTTCCATGCTATGAAACCCTACACTAACCTGCTTAACAGTTGCTAGTTGAGGCCAATTTTGAATTTCTTGAATTTTAGAAGGGTCGGTAGCTACTCCCTGAGCACTCATGATATGGCCCAGATATTCCAATTTAGTTTGAGCAAAGGAACATTTTGATCTTTTCACATACAACTGATGCTTCTTCAACAACTGAAACACTTGTTGTAAAAGTCATTGATGTTGTCAAGTGTCTTTGGTATATAGAAGAGTATCATCCATAAAAACTAGGACCCCTTTTCTCAACAACTCTGCAAAAATCACATTCATGGCTGACTGAAATGTTGCAGGAGCATTGGTCAAACCAAATGGCATGACCTTGAATTCCCAATGTCCATGGTGAGTTCTAAAAGTTGTTTTGAATTATTCCCCCTCAGCCAATCTGATCTGGTGATACCCACTTCTCAAATCTAACTTGTTGAAAAACTGAGACCCAGCCAATTCATCCAACAACTCATCAACAATTGGCATTGGAAATCTATTCTCATCACAAGGCATTGAGATATCTATAGTGACACACATCCCGCATCCTCCATCCTTTTCTTTACTAAGATAACGGGAAGCATAAGGACTTACTTAGGTTGAATAATCCCTTTTGTAACATATCATCTATCTATTTCTATATTTCATCCTTTGTGTAGGAGCATATCTATAAGGCTTCTTTTGCATAGGAATGGCACCAGATAATAATGGAATGGCATGATCAAAAGCTCTGACTGGTGGTAATCCAGTGGGTTCTTGAAACAAAATTGCATGAATATCAATGACTTGTTGGATCTGAACAGGTATAGATTTATGTCCCTGTTTTTCTTCCCTTGCTTCCAATGTTATTAACTGAGCCACTCCTTGGTCTAACATCATATGCATCTCAAGCTTGAAATTGTTGGACAATAGTTGTTGTTATTATTGATTCCTCGTAGAGTAATCCTTTGCCCATCATGCAAGAACCTGAGTTTCTTCCTTTTCCAATCCAAAAACATTTTCACTCCATTACAAGTTTCCAACCATTCCATTCCTAGGATGATATCATAGCATTTAATTGGCAATATTCTAACAGGTGTAGTGAACTTAGTGTCCTGCACTCCCCATTGCAAGGATGTCACTCTTGTTGTGCTTGTAAGATTAGACCCATCAACACTGGTGACTTGCACAGGCGCCAGCTGTTGAATGGGCAACTGTAATTTGTGAACGAGCTCACTATTGATAAAATTACTAGAGCTACCAGAAACAATCAATATAAGCACTTGAGTTTTTCCAATGTACCCCAAAAGCCTGATTGTTTTCTTGCCAGTTGTTCCCTCAAAAGTTGCCGCTGACAAACTCATAGCTTGTTCCTCTTCTGAATCACTGCTGGCAGAATCTTCTCCTTCTTCTTCACTGCTAGAATTATCCTTGTCCAAATCTAATGCAACACACAACTCATCCATGACTGCCAACTATACTTGATTAGGACATTTGTGTCCTGGAGCATATTTACCTTCACATTTGAATCACTCTCCTCTAAGATTATCCACCTTTGAAAGCATGGGTGGCACCACTGCCAGAAGCTTCCCTTTGTCCAATTCACCTGGTTCTTGTCCCAATTTGTATGGACCAGCATTGTTATGCCATTTCTTATACTCATATCTCCTTTTATTATAGGTATGCATCTGAGATTCCTGCAAAAGGGCTAAGGAAATGGCAGCATCAACTGTTCTTGGTTTATGCAGAATGATAGCCTGCCTAATATCCTTTCGCAATCCTTTGACATACTTAGCCACAAAGAAAGTGTCATCTAAAGCATGATTATGAGCCAGCAATTGATGCATCAACACCTCAAATTCTTTGGACTATGACTCAACATCCCCTTGCTGCCTGATACTTAAAGTTTTGTTCATATCAACATAGTACAGATCCTTAGCAAATTTTTGACAGATCACACACAAGTGCCCACCCATTTATATCATGTTGCCTCATAAGACTATAACCATAATGCTGCAGATCCAAGAAATGCAGTGGAATAATCTACTTTATACTCTTCAGAACATGAAACATATTGAAATACTTCCGCCTTCTCCTTCCACGTTCGGATGACTACCATCAATTTTGGGAAACTTGTTTTAGGCATGCAAAATCGACCGATAAAACTCTCTACTGCTTTCACTCGATGAAATTGTACCTGATGCGAGGAAGAAGGCTCATAAATTGCACAAGGAGTATGGCACGCACAACTAGTCAGAGCATGCTCGGAAGGAATGCCCTAATGTTCAGACTCGTCATGATTCCTATAAGGAGTAGATGTTGTTCCCAGAGGAGTGGTGATGACACTCTCCATCGATGTGAGACGAGTACCCAGGCGCATCATCTGCGATTCAACCGCATCCACCTTGCTTGCCAAATTGTCTTGGGATTTAATTAAACGCCAACGTAACCACAACTCTCATGCCTAAGGGCATTTTGACTTTTGTCTCGCTGGTCAAGTCGGTCCCCGATAAACCGCTCAATTAAGAGGAGAGTTCATCCATGGTGAGCGCCATGGCCTGTTGTTGATGCTCCACTGCCATAACCCGCACCGTCAATGAAGGAGGGCGCTCCGTGATGAAGATCCCCAATCACCAATTCTACCGCCGCCGGACCAACGAGTACTCAGGAACCCCTTTCCTCTATAATTGGCCAATCACTCCACCGGAACTCCGCAAATCTAACCGAGAACACAGGGATTTTACCGTAAAGCTAGGTATGCATCACGAACCTCGTCTCGCAATCGATCCGTCCGAATGAACACCGCCGCCTATTCACGCCACCACCAAATGATTGATTTGAGCTGACACCGCCTTGTGAATACGAACTAGGTATGGGGATTTTACGAGAGAGCCCAACCCAATCTAGTCGCACTCGATTCGCCGCCGGATCCGCCCCCCACACGATCCCTGGAAAAAAATTGGAGTAATTTCTTCAAACTCGTCCCCAATCGAAAGACTCCTGATACCAATTGTGACAATCCTACTAGTGGCAACACACCAAATAGTAGGATCGACAATATATTCCAGAGATACACGGTCTGGTTGGGAATTCAGAGTTCAGGAGAGAGAGAGAGAGAGAGAGAGAGAGAGAGAGAGAGAGAGAGCTAAGCTGTTACAATGATCATCGATAGTTTCCCCTTCTTCCCGTCGCCGCATTACATGGGCGATTTCTCCTCGCTTCTTGGGCTTAGACTTGCCGCATTACATGGACGATGTCTCCTCACCTCTTGGGCTTGGCAAGTCTGGGCCTAACTGGGCTTGAGCCTCATTAGTACCTTGGCAGCCGTGGTCGTCACAGTAGCTCTTCAACACTCGCCCGCTCTCTGCCCACCGTTGTCGTCAGGCCCCGTGCGTCATCAATTTTTTCAAAAATGCTGTGTAGTTGGGTACTCGTTCTCCCCAAGTCCCAAGTTGGACCTGCGTAGCGTGTCTGCGAGGAATGGCAATGATCACAACACAACGATGCCCAGTCCAGGCCGTCTCTTCCTGGGCACCAAACACAAAAAAAAGGGACGGCACGAACGAACCGCAGCAATACTGTGAACCCTTTTTTTCATGGGCTCTCGCACAGGCCACAGACAAGCGATCTAGGCCAACCCTTGGCCACCGGTACCGCTGGTTTCCCTGCCCTCCCCTCAGCTGCTGCAGCGATTGGAGGGTGGGGAGCCTCGGATCTCGGATCGGATGACCGGTCCTCGTAGCGTCTTCGAGTTATTCGCCTCAGGTGTAGGGGTATCGACAGCGACAAGAATAAAGGTCATTTAGCCCGCTTCAAATCGGTGTGTTCATCCCTGGAGGAGCGTCGATGGGCTGAAGTTTTCCTATGGCAGCGGCGCTCGGCGAAGGGGATGATGTCTCAACGTATTTGTGTCCTTAAGTTGAGCCTCCTACTGATGAAACTCGGCCATGTACGGCTTCGTCAGGGAACTTGCGAGTTTGGTATCCATCAACTCCATCTGGCCCGAGCTAGGATTATCTCCCGACCATTCTTAATACTAGTTTCTCCGGGACGCGATCTCTTGAGATCGTGGTCGTTGGCATCTTCTGGTCTACGTCAACGACTTATCGGTAGCTGTTTCTAAAAGTGCATGGTTATGTTCAAGTTTTCTCCAACACGAGCTTTTGCTCATGGCAATGTGGGCAAGGAATGCATAAGAAAGATGTTGTTGAACTTTCCAAGACTTATGTTTTATTTACTTTCTTAAGGATGTCCTCGTAAGGCTGGTATTAGATAAGATATGGCTTTTTGTCTTTTCGCAAAAAACAAAGGAAACAAAGAACATAACCCCAAAACGAGCAAGTACCTAGACAATAACACCAAGCTTTAGGGCATCTTCACCAACATGTCTGAACCGGTCCGCGCGGACTGGCAAACAACGGTACACCGGCCTAGCGAGGCGACCCATCCGGGCAATTCGCGGAAACCGGCCTATCCATGCATCAAATTTGGTCCACGGTTGCGTGGTCCGGACAGCGTGCTTGTTCCTCCCGCCTCCTCTAGTCCATTTGAACCCTCTCATCAATGGTACAAGAGGCTTGGACAGATGGCGCGGCTGGCCAGACATGATGGATCACGACCTAAAATTGTCTATGGCGCGATCTAAACGGCCAAATCGAACAGTTTGAGTCGCCCGTTTATGTCCTATTACCGGTGGAGCTGCCCTTATAGTACATAGCACCAAAGCATCAGGAGTGCTAAGTTGAAGGGTATCCTGAAGTCGAGACAACACCTAGAGAAATTCCCTGCTAGTATAGTGATTGCTCTACACCTTGCAGATCCAAGAAAACCACAAACTTCATCGAGCGGTATCTCATCGTCGAGGCACATCGCGACTCTGGAAGCAAGATATATATAGTTCATGCATGCTCCAAGCAGCCCATGGCGCGCGCGATTGACTACTTTTCTCGAATACAGTTTCCGTTTGACCTTCAGTTTTCATTCATATTGTCTCATGCATGCATGGCCGCATGGGAGTTGCGTGCTGTTTCTGTCTGGTCACTGGACTGGAGCTGTGGAGCAGATTCGAGATCGCTGTAAAATACTGTGTGGCTCTGCTGCTAAATCACATTAAGGGGAATATATTAGAGAAACAAGTAGTCGGCCGTCGCTATGTTCGAAATAAAATGAGCCACTGGGACCAAACTCGGGATTCCTTGATCTGTCTTGGAGCTCTGCGATGAGCACGTGCATGCCTCCTTTAGCCTCTGAACATTTTTGTCGAGTGGAAAGGTAGCGTGGCAGTTGGTGCGTCCTTGCCGCTCTTGTGTCCAGCGAGAGCCCCCCACTGCTCCATCCCGGCCACTACGCAACGAGCTAGATGGTGGAGTTCTCAAGTCACGGTGTCTCCAGAGTACTGAGTTTGGCTGGTGGGTGTCGCAGACTAGCCATGTGCCCGAACGCTCGGGTTACTAATCAGCAGGCAGACAACTTAATCAATTAATTAGTACTAGTCGGTTTGAAATACTACTCGTACAAGTTCATTATGCGTGCCTGATTTCGGCCGGAGTAGGAACGTTTCCTAGCTACTATGCGGTCTCTCTCGCCTGCTAAAGTTGGTCGATCGGAGAGAACGTTGCCTCGCCATTGATACGTTGAGTACTGTGAACGGGACTCGCTTTCGTCAATCACACACAAACATGATAGATAGGGGTGCTAGGAGTAGCATGGCATAGGAACGCGTGGACTACGTGCATTGTTAAAGCAGGAGACACCAACTAGGCTGGTTAGCATGTACTTCTTCCGTGTCAAAATATAAGATGTTTTAGCTTTGTCTTTTAGTATATAAATACTAAAAGAAGTCTAAATACAATTGTTTTACAAATCTAAAACATCTTATATTTTAAAATGGAGAGAGTATTTCCTCTGTTTGGAAAATACTACTAATAGTAGGGACTAGGCCAACTTGCAATGATTCAAGGAGAAACGGTTTGTAGTTGAAAAGCCGTTTACACCGGTCAAAGACGTCAAATATTCAGCTAACACGACAGATGTAGCAGGTCCACTGATCCTTCGAGCTAGTGTAGAAGTTTACTCTTCTTTCTTTGAACATCTAGTAGTGCTTCACTCCGACGCAGCATCCAGCATGGCAGTGCACTGCGACGCCTGGAAAATTCATGGCGGTCACGAGGAGTGGCGTCCCGGACCCTGCAGCATTATTATTTTTTTGCCTTTCTAGATGCTACTCCTTCCGTCGATAAATAACTAGTACTCACTCCGCCGTAAAATATATGTCTTAAATTTATTAAAATTTAATTGAATCTAGACACTATTTAGTATTTAGGTTTATTTAAATTTTGACAATCTATTTTAGAACGGAAGGAATAATATAAGTTTGTCTAAATTCAATATATCTATGATCCATATTAGTTGAATCAAGTTTGTTTAGATACTTGACTAGATATACATTAGCGTCTAAATTAATCTAAGTCAACTATTATGGATCGTACTGAGCAGACGCATTTCATTTTATATTCGAAATCTAGACAAACTTCTTCTAGTAGACGGAGAGAGTACTTTTCATCCGGGATCGAGTACACCCAAGGGGATCGGATGTACAGTACATGACGTACTGTGATGGAGAGCAACTCTCCAGGCATCCAACGCCGGCCGTATTTTCGTCCCGTGAGAGCTGCCGCTGGTCTACGGTCGATCCGGCTTCTACTGGGCAGCACGGCTGCACCAGTGCGCTGCTAGTCCGTACAAGTGGCGCAAATAACGTGCACGCGTCGCCTGACACTGCGACTCACTGGCTCACTGCAACGCGTGGGGTGGCATTGGCCCGGGTGTTTGTCTTCTTCTAGGAGTGAATAAGCCCTCGTGCCTCGACGTACATCATGATCATTGACTCATACTGTATATGAGTTGCGAAGGATTTCAATCCATGAATGTTTTCTTGCCCATGCTATTTAATTTAACATGAACATATGCCATAGAACTAATTCTAGTTCTATAGAAATCTTTTTTTAGGGTAGTTTCTAGAGAAATCTCGTGGTGTAAATTTGATAGAAAGAACATTAGGTGATACTCCCTCGGTTTCACAACATAAGCCTTGGTAAGAAAATTTGGTCTTTTCCTGGTAGATGGCAACGCATTTTTTTTTGTTTTCGCAGTTCATTTTTTTGCTACGGATTTAGAAAAAAACATGGTAGATAATGGATGGACACATGGTTAGATATTGAATTTTTGGTAGCACGTGCGATTTTGAGTCCGATCAATACACGTCGGACCGCCATGTCAATATCTTTGGACCAAGAAACATCTCCAGATGACCGAACCGGTACGGGAAGTAGATATCTCTGCCAATAGGCGGCGGCGAAACCTATTTAGAGTTCCTTCCCTCTGCCAGCGATGCTATCGGTCCATCCCGTCTTTGATGGCCGTAGGGCCTTGGAGGCGTGGCGGACCACGATCCCTCGCCGGCGGGAGGTCTCAGTGTTTTGTTTAGACTATTTTTAGTGTCTTTTTTAGGATGTTGAGGCGGTGGCTACGTCTGAAGTCAGAATAAGATACTCCCCGTCCTATCCTCGCTCCGGTGGTGCGTGTGGAGTCGTGTGTCCGACAAATCCCTTGGGATCTGGTCTTTTTCGTTGGTGTGTTTTGAAGTCAGTCTCTTTCGATCTACGTTGATCATCTTCGGCGATGGTTGCTGCTCTGGTGCGTTGGTCCTTTGGGGCTTTAGCACGACGACTTTACGTCTGTCTACTGCGACAAGCTTTGCCCGTCTCCGGTGATGGAGGGGCGAGGACGGCGGCGCGCCTTCGGCTCGTGCGAGTGTTTGTAGTCGTCGCTAGGTGGTTCATTGACCTATTTGTAATTTTTATTACTTTTAAGACTCTTTGTACTGTTGTTGATGATTATTAATAGAATGGTAAAATTTTGCAAAAAAACATATCTTTAGTGGACCTTTCTTCGGTAACATTGTTTGATGCAGTGGGCATATAGTCTGGTTGTTGGGTCCCGATATCAATCACTCTGTACAAGAAATGTATTTATGATGGACTCTTTTTTTGATCGCATCTACTGTTTCGATCTTGATGGTAATGTTGCTCAATGCAGATGTGTATGGTATAACTGTTGGCTTCCCAATGTTTGTCTCTTGGTACAAAGACGTGTGTGTTAGAATTTTCTTTTGGCCATGTCTATTGTTTTGATGTTGAAGATAATGTTGCTCGATGCACTCGAGTATGGTCCAGTTGTTCGGTCCCAAATATCATCCTCTATATAAAAAACACGTATATGTGGACTGTTTTACTCGTCCATAATTTTGACCTTGTAGGTAACATTGCTTGATGCAATTGTCTATGATCTCCCTATTGGGTCTCCGATATAAGCATTTCATACGAAATGTTTAATATATTGAATAGTTTGTTACCCATGATTGTTAGCTAATTGTCTTTTATTTTTGAACCAACAAGTTTAACTTGACCTTGTTAAGGTTTAATGGAAGCTGCGTGCGGCTGGATCCAATGACAACCTCTCCATACAACATTGTTGGTACATGAGAAAAATATTACACGACCAGCATTCGAACCCGAGACCTCTATTTACAGCATAATGTGTTGTGTTGGATAATTCATTACCCGTGATTATTGGTCAATTGATTTAGTTTTGAACTAGCATGTTAAATTTAACCTGGTTAAGGTTTGATGGATGATGTTGATGGGTGGGTCTCGATGTCATTCTCTATGTACAATAAAGTTTCTACATGAAAACTATAGGGGTTCGTAGCATGGAAAACAAAAAAATTCTACCGCATGCACACAAACAAGCCAAGATTTATCTACTAGATTGTAGCAACGAGTCGATAGAAGCACTCACCCTCGAAGATTCCAAAGCGGTTAACGAGAGCAGATTCTCGTGGGTGATGTAGTCGTACACTTGCTGATCTCAAGATCGCGTAGATGATCCTTCCGGCGTTGCATTCCGCAGCTGGCTCAATCGGTCACATGTTCTAGATTGATGAAGACCTTCCTCTCCTTGTTCCAAAGACGGAGGTTATAGTTCTCCCCTCGCGATTCCGGCAGCACGACGGCGTGGTGTCGGAAGTAGAGGGAAGATCCCGCAGGGCTTCGCCTAAGCCAGTGCGAGTTATGGTGGATTAGGGTTTCCCGGAGATCTAGGGTTTATATGCCCGGGAGGAGGAGGTGTCGGCGGCGGCTAGGGCGGCGGCGGTGTGTAGGGAGGGCTTGGTACTTGTGTGTCTTGGGGCAGCCCTCCCCCTCTATTTATGAGAGGGGGTCAGCCTTGGGAGGGGTGGGTTTGAATCCACTTCCAAACCCAAGTTGGATTGAGAGAAGGACTTGTTTCTTCTCCCACTAGGAAAACATTGTTTCAGTTTGACTTTTCAAACTTCCCGTTTGACTTTCAATTTAGAGCTTTAATTCTCTCTCACATATGACCATACCAAGTGACCTAGGATATGATCCAATCATTCCACTTATCCATGACACATTCATGGACCATTCCCCTTCCGTACCGGTGAACCTTCTAGAACCTCTCCGATGAAATCATCAGAAACTTTCCTGAACTCCGAAATCAGACTTTCCTTATATGAATCTTATTCTCCGGACCATTCCGGATCTCCTCGTGATTTCCCGGATCCCATCCGAGACTCCGAACAACATTCAGTATCCCTATTAACATTCCATATCTACTAAACAACATCGAATCCTTAAGTGTGTCTCTCTATGGTTCGTGAATTATGCGGACATGACCGAGACACTTCTCCGATCAATAACCAATAGAGGAATCTGGAAATTCATATGGCTCCCACATATTTCTACGATTAATTTGCGATCAAATGAACCACTTACATACGATACCAATTTCCCTTATCTCATGATAGTTTACGTATCCGAGGTTTTGATCGTCGGTATCTCTGCATACCTTGTTCAACCTCGTTACCGATAAGTACTATTTTCTCGTTCCCGTGATATGTGATCCCTTGTGAGCCAGTCACATGCTTGCAAGCTAATTGGATGACATTCCACCGAGAGGGCCCAGAGTATATCTATCCGTCATATGGATGGACAAATCCCACTCTTGATCCATGTGCCTCAACCCATACTTTCTGAACACTCAATGCCACCTTTATAGCCACCCGATTCACGGTGGTGTTTGATGTCATCAAAGCATACTTCCGGTGATGGTGATTAGCATGATCTCATGGTTGAAGGAATTAGGTTACTATGTATCAGAAAGCTTATAGCAAACGAAGTTTTGAAATGACTTGATCTTTATGCTACGCTTATCTATAGGAGTATGTCCATCATACCATTCTCCTAATGATATGATCTCGTTGTTAACAACATCTCAATGTTCATGATCGAGAAACCACGATCATCTATTAACCAACAAGCTAGTATATTAAAGAGGCTTTACTAGGGACTCTAATTTAGTTTACAAATCACACAAGTATTAATGTTTCCGGTTAATACTGTTATAACATGAATGTAAACATTTATCATAAACATAAAGATATAATAATAACCACTTTTATTATTGCCTCTAGGGCATATCTCCAACAAAAACATATATCACAATTCAAAGATACGAGCGATAGACCTCAAGCACAGGTGAACCTTGGGCCTTGTTTGTTGAGTTAAATCTTGAGTTGCCCCTTGACCTTGACTTCATGTCCGGCTTGTTCCAAAAGGCCCTTGAGGCAAGTGCAAGATGCTCATTGAAGGCATACTTGATGTCCTCTTTAAACCACTCACTAGTGTCTTATTCATCATCAAATTTCATAACCTTGACTTTCAAGGCAAGATTCACCCTTGAGGATCCAAACGCATGAGCATGTGTGAATTTTGCATTCTTCTTGGTAATCGTCATGGAAATCATTTCACTCAAGCCTTATTGGCAAGTCATCGAGTGAAAATTTCTTCTTCCCTTGATGGATTTGAGCTTTTGTTCTACAAAAGGAAGAATAGCTTGGACAAACTTTCTCTTCATGAACTTGTAATCAACATATCTAGCTCCAAGTTCCTCATGGTGCAACATAGAACCTTGAGCTGCCTATACATGTCTTTGGGAGTCTCATCATCTTGCATAGCAAATACATCAGAGTCATTGTTGACCTCATCAAACTTGGAGCTTCAGATGCTTGCATTTCCCACAAATAGCTCTATGAGATGATCCCGTGCTTCCTTGGCAGTGGATAATTGGAGAGTGTGGGCTAAGTCTTTGGGAGTCAATGCCTTTTGAATCATGCCCAAGGCGGTGGCATTGAGTTGCTTGTCCACCACCTTAGATCGAGTCGACTTCTTTCAATCATATGGATAGAAACCTTCTTCCACAGTCCTCATTAACTCAATAGAAGAGCTGGAAATATGAGATTGCATTAGATATTGCCAATAGGCGAAATTTGAAGTATCTAACATGTGTGGTACTCCTTGAAGAATTATATGAGACATGGGAATCGGTGGGTCCGAAGTATACTTCAGAGGTGGGGGAACCACCGAGTAATCCTTTTCATCACCTCTCTCTTTGGAGGACGAGTCACCTAGCCCCTAGGTGCTCTCGCTTGGGCGCTTGGAAGTTTGAGAAACAAAACCAAAGCCCGAGTGAGTAGAGACCGCCACGAGAGTCACCTCGGGGGCGATCACGGGAACATTCTCAAGAGGAGGCTCAGTGGTTTGGGGAGCAACAAGAGGAGTGGCATTCATGGAGTTAGGCTTGAAGGACTGCAAAAGAGTCATCATTTCCTTGAATTTCGCCATCATGGAAGTCTCTAATTTCTTGAGGTCTTCCATGGAGGCCAAATTCTTGGTGGGTTCACTACCACTACCCTCATTTTCGGCCATCCTCTCTTAGGCGGTAAAGCCCGAAGTAAGAGCCCTGGCTCTGATAAAAATTGAAAGGAAGGACTTTGGTTGATTAGGTGACTACGAATTTTTATCTTTTTGTTCAAGTTTAGGCTTTGCAAGAGATAAGGTTCTATAGATATGCATGAAGGGAATATAACTGAGAGGCAATAATAATGTGGTTATTATCATATTCTTGTTTATGATAAATGTTTATTTCTCATGCTATAATTGTATTAATTAGAAACGTTAATACATGTGTGTTTAATAAACAAATATGAATTCCTAGTTATGCCTCTCATATAAACTAGCTCGTTGATTAACATGATGATCAAGGTTTCCTGATCATAGACATTGGATGTTGTTAATAACGAGGTCACAATATTAGTGGAATGATGTGATGAACATTCATTCGAAGTATAGTAATATGATCAATGTCATTATGTTTAAATTGCTATAACATCATTACAAGTGACTTTAGTCCTTAGACCATGAGATCATGCCAATCACT
The DNA here is from genome assembly GCA_030063025.1 of Avena longiglumis. NCBI lineage: Eukaryota > Viridiplantae > Streptophyta > Magnoliopsida > Poales > Poaceae > Avena > Avena longiglumis. The sequence goes on from CP125976.1 coordinate 56,287,428, forward strand.
AACATATGAAGAGTAGCTTGATAACATCAAATGTCACACTGTAACATGATGACTATAAAGTTCGGTTCAGATACTCCGATAATGTTATGTAGAGGCTCATATATGAAGAGTGAGATTTTTACATTCAAATGATGGAGAGATATAATCTGGGACCTCTCGGTAATATCACATTGATATAGCTTGCAAGCAAGTGATGGAGATCACTAGAATGTTATATCACAGGAACAAGAAAATAGTACATGTCGATAACGAGATCAAACTAGGTATGGGGTTATGGGGATACCGATGATCGAATCTCGAACATGTAAAATATCACAATACAAAAGGATTTATTTGCAATATAAAAGGTTCACATGATCACAAGAAGTCATCGTTGAATGTGTGGGAGTCAGTACAGATCTCCAGGTCCTGTTGCTGATTATTGATCGGAGAGGGATCTCGATCATGTATACATTATTCCCAAACCGTAGGGTGACACACTTAAGGGATACTGACACCATTTGGAGCAAATAAGATGCCAGAAAAAGAATATGAAAAGCGCTAGAATTATTTCAATGGACACCGGAATTGTTTTGGGTGAAATTGCTGAGATTGGTTATGCATGTGAAATTGAAATGTAGCAAGGGTTTTATGTGAATGTTTGTTAATTTATGTAATTAACAAAATTCTGAATAAAATAAATAAAATAATTTTATTAAATGAAAGCTTGCATTAAATTTGGTGGAAGTTTAATGGATGTGAGTGGATTTTTAAGTGAAGGCATGTTTATGTGAGTGAAGGCTTTTTATTTTGAGTGGGAGCTCCACCCACATGAATGTGCAAGAGGTTGGGGAAGCCACCATGGACACCACGCCATGCCCCTTAGCTGCCTCCCCTCTCCTCCTCTCATATCACACCTCCTCGCGAAGGATCTCTCTCCCCCTCTAAAATTCCGCCATGGTCTCGGATCAGCGAGATACATGTTCCAGGTGGATTTTTCTGGAGTAAGGATTTGTTGCTTCCGCTGCTTTTCTAGAGGGAGGGCGTGGAGGGTTTTGGGGTTCTGGATGTGTGTGTGATCACGGATGCTCCGCTAAGTTGCGGGGCTGTCGGACTTATACACGATCTTGAGATCGGCAAGAGATTGACTACATCACCAACGAGTCCATACTCGTAAATATTTGTCGGCCTTCAAGGGTATGTATTCTGGATGTATATCCACTTGTTGATTGTATCTAGATAGATGGATCGTGGCGTATACAGTTTCCATCGTAGGAAAATTTTGTTTTCTATGCTGCAAACCCGACAGTGGTATCAGAGTCGTATTACGTAGATGCTTTGCATGGGTAGTACACATATGAGTATGTGGGCGCTGATGGTCATGTTATTGCTTCTTATGTGTATTTTGGATTTTGGTGGCATAGTGGGATGAACCGGCCCGGACAAATCTTACATGTCCTCGCACATGAGACCCGTTCCACGCTTTACATGCAACTAGTTTTACATAACTGGCTTGCGGGTGTCTGTCTCTCCTACTATAGTCAATATATGATTTACAACGAGTTGCCAGTGATTTTATTATCATAGTTGTGGTTCCATGTTCGTAGGTAAGAATGGTTCTATCTCCGAAATCCCTATCCATGCTTTATTTTTAGAATTCCATGTTTAAAACTCTCACATTGAGCTAGTTTATGAACTCAAGTTTTCTTGATTTCCCCTTTTGATTTCTCATATTAGGATTAAATTTTTTCACGTAGAATCGCTCGTATATCATGTAGAAACTATATGCCTAAGGTTTTATGTTGAAAGTTTTTAGTACATCAAGATGAACAAGCTTGGTAGCCTTTTTCGCAAGAACAAGAGCCAACGCGGTGAGGGCTTGGGACTCCGGACTGAGATCGACAACAAGTACGCCATGGTTTCATCAAGGCGGGTAATGCCCACATGTTGGGCCGATGATGCATTTCTCACCACTTCAGGTTTGAGAGCGGATTTCGACCACATGTGTGCGAGTGCAGAGTTATCAGTACTCGCCTACGCAAGCCACTACACCTACACCGAGATCACCTCTGAGTTCCTCGCCTCCTTCTATGATGACTATAGGGAGACATGTAATGCGTGCACGGTGAACTTCACCATAAACCAGCAGCCATATCAAATTTATTTCCAACAATTTTGTGATGCTTTTAGATTCCCTCATGATGGGAAACTAACTGTTACAAATTTATATGGCGTCTCTGATGACCCACAAGTATAGGGGTGTATTGTAGTACTTTCGATAAATAGGAGTGTCGATCCCAACGAGGAGCAGAAGGTGCTGAACAGTGGTATGGAGCAGAAAATCCCTGTGAATACTTAGCAAACGGATTTTTAGTGGTTTTCTGACAAGGCAAAGAAACAAAGAGCAAGTAATAGAAGTAACGAACAAACGGAGCAAGTGGCCAAATCCTTTCTTATCAAAGGACAAGCCAGTGAAAATACTTATAAGAACCAAACGTTCTCGAGGACACATGGGAATTCTGTCAAGTGCTTTCGCTTCAAATAGCTGAGTACTCTTCGCTGGTGTTTGTAAGTGTTGTGTGGGTGAACCTGTGCTAACATACTGCCCTTCCTAGGACTAATACATACTTGTGATTAAACCCCCAGCAAACATCCGTAACTATTGGAAAGTAATTAAGATATAAATCTAACCACAACCATAAACTCTGAGATCCTACGCTCCCTTGTGCAAAGGTGTCCTAACGGGGGTTCAGGTTTATGTCACTCCGGCAACCTCACAATTAGTAGCCAATTACACAATACATTCCCCTAGGCCTATAAATGGTGAAGTGTCATGTAGTCGACGTTCACATGACACCACTAGAAGAATATCACCACAACTTAAATACTAAACCATTGAATAATAACTCATCACCGATTCACTACTAACAACATGACTTCTCCCATGTCCTCAAGAACTAAACGAACTACTCACAAGACATCATGTGGATCAAGATCAAAGATGATATGATAATGGATAACAATCTGAACATAAACAATAATCCAATGGTTCCACTCACAAGCATCAACTACAATAGTAATCAACACTGGGAAAGTTTCCCCTAAGAACTAAAGCAATATCCAACACAATTGTTACAGCGGGATGGAGTGGTGGTTATGGTGCTGGTGGAGATGATGGTGTGGACGACGATGATGATGATCCCGATGAAGCCTAGCTTGATGATGGTGTTGATGGCGATGGTCTCCCCTCTTCGGGAAGGAATTCCCCCGGCAGAAATCTATCAGCCGGAGAGATCTTTCTCTCTCGGTGTTTTCCGCCCCCAGATGCGGCGGAAATCTATCTGTGGTCGCTCCCTGAGCCTTAGGGTTTCGAAGGGAAGATATAGGTGAAGGGGCGGAGTCGGAGGCCAGGCAGGTGGGCCACACCTACCCTAGGCGCGGGGTGAGGTGGGCCCGCGCCTAGGGGTGTGTGGGCCCCCTGAGGCCCATCTCCATCCCTCCTTATGGCTTCCTTCGTATTCTCTTAAAATAATATGTTTTCATATTTTTCTGGTATTTTTCTGATCTTCGCGAAATTGCACTGAAACGCCTTCTTTTCCATCAGAATCTAGACTCCGGCGGTCCATCCTCCAGGAATCATCCAACATGCATAAACAGATGAAAAGCCATAAGTAATACCTCATAGTAAGACAAATATCAATGAATAGGGGTCAATTATGATATAGAAATGTGATGCAAATTGGGCGTATCAACTCCCCCAATCTTAGACTTCGCTTGTCCCCAAGCAAAAACTGAGCTCAGTAAACGTGTCCACAGGTTTATGGAGTGAAGTTTCGATAAAAGAATACGAACAAGAAGCATCACACTTACCATTGCACAACTCATAGAAGAGAGCAACTCACCATTATATAACTTAGCTTGCAACCAAGTACATCAGTCACATAGAGATGCATAAAGATAAATCATAATTGGAATTGGCAAACTTGTTCTTGGTTAGAAAACACCTGGCAAACAGTTTCACAAAAGCTTTTTGTAGAAGTTTCAAAACAGGAACACTCTTTGCTCAAAAAGGTTTTTCACAAGTAAAGGCTTTCAAAGTAATACCCAATAGATAAGAGTTTTGTGCAAACAAGGAAAATGAAGAACATGATTGAATAAATCACCATATGAATGCTTGAAACACAACAACTCAAAAGCTTGCTGGAGGTAGAGAGGGAGTAGGTTTACTGACTCAACTGGTAACTGGTAGAAAGGTCCCTTCTAAGAGGATAGCATGTATTACAAGTCATAAAGAGCTTCCAAAAGATTATGGCACTTACTAGCTTTGAGCCTTCATTGCCCCTATCATAAGAATCTTTAGATGATTAAGGTTAAAGTGAACAAAGATGGAGTATATGCTTGATGAAATATAAGTTGGCAATCTCATGTCCCTTGAATATGAGGGCCACTCCTCATGCATACTCAACTTTGGGTCCAGGTAAGTTCTTGTCATTGTAAGTATTTGCATATCATTGAGAACCGCCAACGGGGTACCCCTTGCACATGATACAAGAGATTTCCCATAACCAAAATGACAAGGCAAGCAGACAATGAGCACCTCAACAATCTTTTTATTTACTATGCATATAGCTCTTTATTGAGGATGCTTCATAGATGACTCACTATGGTGATGCTGCAAGTTTCCACCATGATTAAGCATGTCTTAGGCTAGCGGCCCAAGCGTTTCTATAACACTGAATACAAACTCCATGGACTTACAAGTTCCCTCTTTATTTCACACCATTGACATCCATAGACAAAAGAGCACGATATCAACTGTGTATAGAGTACAAGTGCAATGTTGAAAACGTTCCCCGTGACAACACGGTTCTGCTAATTCCAACGTATAGATGCAAGCATATATAACTTCGATGTCCACAATGGTTCAAGTTTATTAGGGGCAAGTAAATAAAGTGTGCCATCAAGTTCGTGCGAGCTTTACTAACTAGTTTTCACATAACAAAATACTTTTTAATTTTAAAGGTAGATGAAGCTTGAGAATTTGCTAGGAATAGCAACAGCTACTAGTTAGATATGGTGGACACAAGTGGCAAAAGTTTTGGGTTCAAAGGGTTTTTGGGAACATGAGAAGCATGCCTTCTCAAAACAGGTTTTTGGCTAGCAAGGCTGGGTAGCAAGCAAGAGAGTTGAAAGAAACAAGCGAACATACAAGTAATAAAGCCAAACATGCAATCTTCCTTGAAGACACAAAATAATCTTAAATAAATAATACCAAGCTTATGAGCCAACAAGAAAGAAAACAAATGATACCAAATACCTGTAAGCTTTTTCTTTCTTTCTTTTTCTTTCAAACTAATGCCACTGACCAGAACTCGGTTTGCTAAAACCAATTTAGATCCACTTGATGATCCCAGAGTGGTGTCAATACTGAACAACAAGATCCATCATATAATAGAGATTGCAAACTAAAAATAAGAAGTGCAAAAAGTAAATATGAGACTTCTCATTAATATTCCAATAAAGGCACTCACACCAAAGGATATATAGATAATCAACTAAAGGAGAGATACTTGTTGGAATTATGCCCTAGACGCAATAATAAATATGTTATTATTATAATTCTTGTTCATGATAAAGTTTATATTCCATGCTAGAATTGTATTAAGCGGAAACTTTGATACTTGTGTGGTTTATGAACAACACCGTGTCCCTAGTACGCCTCTATGGACTAGCTCATTGATTGATGATGGTTAAGGTTTCCTAACCATAGACATGAGTTGTCAATTAATAATGAGATCGTGTCATTGGGAGAATGATATGATGGACAGACCCAAATCAAGCAGAGCAATTAGATCGTGTCATCGTGTTCATCTTTGCGAAGCTTTTTCTTATGTCAAATATTGTATTCCTTAGACCATGAGATAATGCAACTCTCTGGTATCGGAAGAAATCTTTGAGGTCATCAAACGTCATCCTATGAGAGGGTGATCATAACGGTGTCTCTCAGGTGATCGGAAAGTACTTGTTGGGTTGTATGTATCGAGATGGGATTTGTCCCTCCCGAGTCGGAGAGATATACTTGCAAGCACGTGGATAAGGAGTTAATCACAAAGTGATATTGGATTACGGAACGAGTAAAGTACTTGCTGTGAACGAGATTGAAATAGGTATGTCGATACCAACGATCGAATCTCGGGCAAGTAAAATATCGCGTGACGAAAGGAATATATATATGGGATTAATCGAATCCTAGCATTGTGGTTCATCCGATATGATCATCGATGAATATGTGGGAGTCAATATGGGTTTCCAGATCCCGCTGTTGATTATTGATAGAAGATCATGTCTGCATATTCTCGAACCCGTGGGGTCACACACTTAACGTGTCTCGGCGCTAGGATAGAATGGATAATTGGTTTATGAGTTTTTGTTCGGAGTCTCGGATGAGATCCAAGACATCACGACAGGTTCCGGAATGGTCCGGAGAATAGGATTCATATAAAGGAAAGCAGTTTTTGGATTTCGGAATTGTTTCAGAATGTTCGGTATTGTACCGGAAGGTTCTAGAAGCTTCCGTAGTGGGACCAACGTGGCCCCACTTGTCGGAGGGGGGCGTGGGCCTACGAGGGAGTGCCCTGGACGCATTGGGCCAGGGTCACAAGGCCCCATAGGCCCAGCCGGCCAAACCCTAGGGGATCTTCTAGAAGGGGGGAGACTTGCCCCCCACTCCACCCTTGTGGCCGTCGGACCTAGGGCTTGGAGGAGGGGCAAGGGCAGCCGGCCAGCCCTCTATATAAAGAGGGCAGGGGCGCACCCTCCTCCCACACCCCAAAAACCCTAGCCGCCATACTGCCGCCCTCCTCTCTCTCTCTCTCTCGACTGCGCGTAGGCGAAGCCCTGCCGCAGAAACTCTCCACCTTTGCACCACGCCATGGTGCTGTAGATCCAACCTATCTCTCCACCCCACTTGCTGGACCAAGGAAGGAGGAGACGTCGCAGTGCCGTACGTGTGCATCTCTCGGAGGCGTCGCCACTTGCAACGTTGGATCGGATCGGATCGCGAGGAGGAGAAGGCTAGTACGACTACATCAACCACGTTCTGTTGAACGTTCCGCTGTGCGATTTCTTCAAGGGTATAAAGATCTCATCTATCCCTCTCGTTGATTGCATCTCCTAGATTAGATCTTGGCTTTCCTGTTCGCATCCATAGAATTTTTTTGATTTACTATGCTGCGAAACCCTTCAATACTTCCCCATGCAAACAAAACTATAAGATAACCTCTCTACCACAGATATGAATCCACTAAAAAGGTAAAAGATAAAAGATAATGGTGGTGGTACCGCGACACTCCCCCAAGCTTGGAACAAGCCAAGGGGATGCCAAACCTGATGACGAATCACTCCTTCGGTGGTGGTGTTCTTCCAACTCTATCTCCACGGGCTTCTTGCCTTTGTTTGGCGGAGGCCATGGTGCTCTAAACTTGAGAAGATTTCCTGACATAAATAGATTGAAACGAAAACACGACGAGAACACGATGCAAGAACCTCGGGGAACTCGGGGGGTTATATATTACGAAGATTCAATGCATAAGGAAAGTTTTGACACAGAAACGAAGTGGACGCAGAGTTTGGGGGAGTCAAACCCCCTCCAGGTGCGACCAGGCTGGGTTCGTGCCTAGGGTGGATTTTTCCACCCCGGGCTCTGTTTCCTCTTCAGTTTCGTCCCTTAGCTTTCCTTATGTATTAAAAACATCAAAAATATAAAAAGATTGGAGTTTCAGGAACCTTCTGTTTTCACCACTTTTACCTATTCAAGGACGAACTCTGTAGTTTGTGGTGTTTGGTTCTTGATAAACTCTTCTGGAGTCATCATTTGAATGACATCCACTTCTTCATTGTAAGAATCTCTAGAAATATAATGTTTTAGTCTTTGACCATTAACCACCTATGTTGTGTCATCCTTCAGAGAAGAGATTTTTATGGCACATGAACGGTACACTTCCTTGATAACAAAAGGTCCTTCCCATTTGCAGAGTAGTTTCCCTGCAAGAAATCTGAGACGAGACCTATATAAAAGAACTTTCTCACCAACATGGAACTCCCTTTTGAGAATTCTCCTATCATGCCATCTTTTTACTTTTTCCTTAAAGGGCCTAGCATTTTTGTAAGCTTCCCCTATCCACTCATCTAGATTAGTTAAATCTAGCAGTCTCTTCTCACCAGCAAGTCTAAAATCTCTATTCAACTCTTTCACTGCCCAATAAGCTTTGTTTTCTAATTCTAAAGGCAAGTGACAAGCTTTCTCATAGACCATTTTGTAAGGAGACATCCCCATAGGATTTTTATAAGCAGTTCTATAAGCCCACAAAGCGTCATTCAACTTTTTAGCCCAATTTTTTCTAGACCTATTGACAGTCTTCTGCAAGATAGATTTAATTTCCCTATTGGAAAGTTCTACTCGCCCACTAGTTTGGGGGTGATAGGCTGAAGCTATTATGTGGTTTACATCATACTTAGCGAGAGTTTTTCTAAAACCCCCATGAATAAAATGGGAGCCTCCATCAGTCATGAGATATCTAGGTACACTGAACCTAGGTAAAATAACATCTTTGAGCATTTTCAAAGAAGTCTTACCATCAGCACTGCTCGTAGGTATGGCTCCTACCCACTTTGTAACATAGTCAACAACAACAAGAATATGAGTATACCCTTTTGAAGGAGGAAAAGGCCCCATGAAGTCGAATCCCCAACAATCAAAAGGTTCAATAATACGAGAATAATTCATAGGCATTTCATTGCGTCTAGAGATGTTACCTACTCGTTGGCATTCATCACAGGATAAGATAAACTTCCTTGCATCTTTAAAAAGAGTAGGCCAATAAAATCCAGATTGTAAAACCTTCTGTGCAGTCCTATCCCCAGCATGATGTCCTCCATAAGCACTGCCATGACATTTTCTCAATATCTCTTGTTGTTCAAATTCTAGAACACATCTTCTCATAATGCCATCTACTCCTTCTTTATATAGGTGTGGGTCATCCCAAAAGTAATGCCTTAGATCATAGAAGAATTTCCTTCTTTGCTGGGCTGTAAAGGTTGGAGGAAAATACTTGGAAACAATAAAGTTAGCATAATCAACATACCAAGGATTTTCATGTGGACTTACCCTTATTGCAGCTAACTGTTCATTTGGAAAATTATCATTAACAAGCAAAGGGTCAAAAAAATGTTTTCCAAACGAGATAAATTATCAGCAACAGGATTATCAGCACCTTTCCTATCCACAATATGCAGATCAAACTCTTGTAAAAGCAACACCCACCTTATAATCCTAGGATTAGCGTCCTTCTTTGTCATAAGGTACTTAATAGCTACATGGTCAATATGAATAGTAACCTTGGAATCAACAATATAAGGTCTAAACTTATCACAAGCAAAGATTATAGCTAAGAACTCTTTTTCAGTAGTAGCATAATTCTTTTGACCAGCATCTAGAGTCTTGCTAGCATAATGAATAACATTCATCTTCTTGTCAACATGTTGTCCAAGGACAACACCCATAGCAAAGTCACTAGCATCACACATGATTTCAAAAGGTAAACTCCCATCAGGTGGTTGGACTATAGGAGCAGTTGTTAAAGCTTTCTTCAAAGTTTCAAAAGATTCCTTACAATCATCATCAAAAACAAAAGGTACATCTTTTTTAAGAAGATTAGTAAGGAGCTTTGAAATTTTGGAAAAATATTTAATAAATCTCATATAGAAACCAACATGACCAAGGATACTACGAATACCTTTGATATCCCTAGGACAAGGCATCTTCTCAATTGCTTCAATTTTAGCTCTGTCAACTTCAATGCCTCTTTTAGAGATCTTATGTCCAAGAACAATTCCTTCATTAACCATGAAATGACATTTCTCCCAGTTAAGAACAAGGTTGGTTTCTTCACATCTCTGCAAAACTTTATCAAGGTTGTGCAAACAGTTATCAAAAGAAGTTCCATAGACGGAAAAATCGTCCATGAAAACCTCCACAATTTCTTCACAAAAACCATGAAAGATAGCAGACATACATCTCTGAAAGGTAGTAGGAGCATTACATAAACCAAAAGGCATATGCCTATAAGCATAAGTACCATAAGGACAAGTGAAAATGGTTTTCTCCTGGTCCTGTGCTTTCACAGCGATTTGAGAAAACCCAGAATAACCATCAAGAAAGCAAAAGTGAGTCTTTTTGGACAGACTCTCAAGCATTTGATCAATAAAGGGCAAATGATAATGATCTTTCTTAGTAACTTTATTAACCTTTCTAAAATCAATGCACATTCTATACCCAACCACTACTCTCTAGGGTATAAGCTCATTATCCTCATTAGGCACAACAGCAACCCCCCCTTTCTTGGGAACACAATGAATAGGACTAACCCATTGACTAACAGCAATAGGATAAATAATACCACCATCAAGGAGTTTTAATACCTCATTTCTTACCACTTCCTTCATTTTAGGATTTAGGCGACGCTGGTGCTCAACAGTTGGTTTTGCATCAGGCTCAATATTAATAGCATGCTGACATATAGTGGGAGAAATTTCTTTTAAATCATCAAGAGTATAACCCATAGCTCCTCGGTGCTTCTTCAATACCTCCAATATCCTTTCTTCTTCCTTCCCTGAAAGTTTAGAACTAATAATAACATGATATATCTTCTTATCATCAAGATAAACATATTTAAGATCATCAGGTAAAGGTTTGAATTTGAAAAGAAGATCCCATTTGGGTGGTAGTGTGGTACCCAAATCTTCCACGGGTAAATTACGCTTAAGTAACTCAGGCTGACGAAGGAAAACCTCATCAATCTCATCTCTTTCCTTCATAAAGGCATCACTTTCATGATCTTCCATGAACTGCTACAAAGCATTGTTAGGAGCAAGAGAAATAGCAGACAGTTGTTCAACCTTGAAATCCTCATCAGGTAATTCATTTTCATGAGGGGTTTTGGCAAATTTGGAAAAATTAAACTCATAAGATTCTCCAGCAAACTTAGTCAAAACTTTTTCCTTCCTACAATCTATGATAGCCCCACAAGTATTAAGCAAGGGTCTAGCAAAGATGATATGATAGGTTTTACTAGCTTCTTTACCAAGTACTAGGAAATCAGCAGGATATTTAATCTTACCACAAAGGACCTCCACATCTCTTACAATACCAACGGGGCAAACTTGATCTCTATTTGCAAGGTGAATAACCACATCAATGTCTTCAAGCTCACAAGGACCAATCGCATGCATAATTTCCCTGTAAGCTCATAAGGAATAGCACTACAACTAGCACCAATATCGCATAAACCATAGTAGCAATGATCACCAATTTTAACAGAGAGCACAGGAACACTAGCTTTTCTAGCCTTACTAGGATGAGAGATAATATTAGAAGCGTCTTCACACAAGACAATATACTCATCCTCTATATTTCTAGTAACAAGATCTTTCACAATAGTTACCACATGCTCGATATCAATAAGCTCATCGGAACCTACAGTTTTCTTTGCGCTTTTACTAACCACATTATCCAAAATAGAGTGCTCCCTTACCTTGGAGGGAAAAGGGATCTTCTCAACATAAGGTTCAGGCAAAATAGGATCAACAGTACAAACCTCTACACTGGCAGGAACGTGGGTAACAATGTCTTTATAAGGAGCATGGTACGTGTCCCACTCTTTCTTAGGAATCTCAATATAAGAGGCAAAAGCATTAAAACATTCCGCAAGAACTTGTGGATCAAGGCCAAACTTATTGCTAATATCATGGAAGTAATTAGTTCCCATAAAAGATTTAATGCACTCATAATCATAGTTTATAACTGACTTTCTTCCTTTGTCATTCTCCCAAGCCTCGGTATTATCTTGAATACGGTCTAAAAGATCACATTTAGCTTCTTCCTTCATACTTGTGAATGATCCAGCGCACGAAGCATCCAATAAACCTTTATCAAGAAGAGAAAGCCTAGCATAAAAGTTATTGAGAATAATATTGTTAGGGAGTTCATGAATAGGACATTTAAGCATTAGCAGCTTCAATCTCCCCCAAGCTTGAGTTGTACTTTCTCCCTCAAGAGGCCAAAAGTTATATATAAGACTTCTATCCTTTTGTATTTCACTCGGAGGATAAAATTTAGAGTAAAAGAGAGATGCCATCTCCTCCCATTCCATGGATTGTCCATTCTTTAACAGCTTATACCATACCTCAGCTCTCCCTTTCAAGGATATGGAGAGTAACTTCTTCTTCACCTATTCAGTTGTGATACCTGCACACTTAAAAAACCCGCATAATTCATGGATATAAAGCAAGTGATCACCAGGATGGACAGTTCCATCCGCAAAATAATAATTATCCATGACACGATTAACAATACTCGTAGGTATCTTAAAAGGATCTATCTCAACAGGTGGTGGTTCATCTACTACCCTATCAGCGGTAGTAGTTTTCCCAAACAGAAAACCAAGTGGGTTATTCATATTGGAAACAAAGTAACAAACAGTAACAAAAGCAATACTCATAGTAAAAGTTTCCCTTACCAGTTCCACTCTTCAATAGCGCTTCACTCCCTGGCAACGGCGCCAGAAAATAGTCTTGATGACCCACAAGTATAGGGGGTGTATCGTAGTACTTTCAATAAATAGGAGTGTCGATCCCAACGAGGAGCAGAAGGTGCTGAACAGTGGTATGGAGTAGGAAATCCATGTGAATAGTTAGGAAACAGATTTTTAGTGGTTTTCTGACAAGGCAACAAAACAAAGATCAAGTAATAGAAGTAACGATCAAACATAGCAAGTGGCCCAATCCTTTATTAGCAAAGGACAAGCCGGTGGAAATACTTATAAGGACCAAACGTTCTTGAGGACACATGGGAATTTTGTCAAGTGATTTTGCTTCAAATAGCTGAGTACTCTTTTTTGGTGTTTGTAAGTGTTGTGTGGGTGACCTGTGCTAACATACTGCCCTTCCTAGGACTAATACATACTTGTGATTAAATCCCCTGCAAACATCCGTAACTACAGGAAAGTAATTAAGATATAAATCTAACCACAACCTTAAACTCTGAGATCCTACACTCCCTTGTGCAAAGGTGTCCTATCGGGGTTAGTTTCACTCTGCAACCCCACGATTAGTATCCAAATACACAATGCATTCCCCTAGGCCCATAAATGGTGAAGTGTCATGTAGTCGACGTTCACATGACACCACTAGAAGAATAGCACCACAACTTAAATACTAAACCATTAAATAATAACTCATCACAGATTCACTACTAACAACATGACTTCTCCCATGTCCTCAAGAACTAAATGAACTACTCACAAGACATCATATGGATCAAGATCAAAGATGATATGGTAATGGATAACAATCTGAACATAAACAATAATCCAATGGTTCCACTCGCAAGCATCAACTACAATAGTAATCAACACGGGGAAAGTTTCCCCTAACGAACTAAAGCAATATCCAACACAATTGTTACAGCGGGACGGAGTGGTGGTGATGATGTGTATGATGATGATGATCGCGATGAAGCCTAGCTTGATGATGGTGTTGATGGCGACGGTCTTCCCCTCTCCGGGAAGGAATTCCCCCGACAGAAATCTGTCTGCCGGAGAGATCTTTCTCTATCGGTGTTTTCCGCCTCCTAGAGGCGGCGGAAGTCTATCTGTGGTCGCCCCCTAGTGTTAGGGTTCCGTAGGGAAGATATAGGCGAAGGGGCGGAGTCGGAGGCTGAACAGGTGGGCCAAACCCACCCTAGTCGCGGGGTTAGGTGGGCCCGCGCCTAGGGGGTATGGTCCCCGTGAGGCCCCCCTAGCTCCTCCTTCGTCTTCCAGTAAAATAATATGTTTCCATATTTTTCTGGTATCTTTCTAATCTTCGCGAAATTGCACCGAAACACCGTCTTTTCCATTAGAATCCAGACTCCGGCAGTCCATCCTCCAGGAATCATCCAACATGTATAAACAAAGGAAAATCCATAAGTAATACCTCATAATAAGACAAATATCAATGAATAGAGGTAAATTATTATATAGAATGGTGATGAAAATTGTGCATATCAGGCCGCTACCCTAAGCCATGCCTAATCATGGTGGAAACTTGCAGCATCACCATAGTGAGTTGTCTATGAAGCATTCTCAATAAAAATCTATGCATATGGTAAATAAAAAGATTGCTGAGATGGTCATTGTATGCTTGCCTTGTCATTTTGGTTATGGGAAAGCTCATGTACCATGTGCAAGGGGTACCCCGTTGGCGGTTCTCAATGATATGCAAATACTAACAGTGACAAGAACTTACCTGGACTCAAAGTTGAATATGCATGAGGTGTGGCCCTCGTATTCAAGGGGCATGGGATTTCCAACTTATACTTCGTCAAGCATATACTCTAGCTTTGCCACTTTAACCTTAACCACTTAAAGATGCTTATGATAGGGGCAATGAGGGCTGAAAGCTAACAAGTACCATAATTTTTGGAAGCTCTTTTTGAAACTTGTAATCCCTGCTTCCTTTATAAAAGGCCTTTCTTCCACCACTATTGAGTCTCCACCTTCTACCTTTAGGCACCATTAAGAGAGCACAATTGTCATTCTGTATGCAGTGTTCCAAAGCTTATTAATTGATGCATATTGTGTTATTACTTGCTCTTGTGCTATTTGTTTCTAGTCACTCCTGTGAACTTTGCAGGTGTCCTATGCATTATATTGCTAATCTATGAGGGATAAGCTCATTACCACTATCTATATTTTCTGCATGTGAAACAAACAAACGTTTTTCAATGCATGTTATTCATGATCTTTTTTTATAGCTTGCCATGTTGCATGGTTACTATGTCCTATTGTTAGAACCCCATATTTCATGCACATGTTTAGAGTTCTTTGATCCCAGCTTCCAATGCTTGCAAATGGTTGGATCTTTATTATGAGGGTGCATGTCACCTAAAAAATTATTCTGTTTATAACTTACCTACTCGAGGACGAGCAGGAGTTAAGCTTGGGGATGTTGATACGTTGGAAACATATCTATAATTTTTTATGCTCCATGCTTGTTTTGTATCTACTTTGCTTTACTTGTCTACATTTTGAGGTGCTTTTTACTTGTTTTCTGCTACTAACCTATTAACAAGTTGCAACAGTGCCAGATGCTTGTTTTCTGCTATTTTTGGTTTCAGAAAAGTTAGTAAATAAATATTATCGGAATTGGACGGGACAAAGCACAAAGTTGATTACTTTCCGTGGGGAACAAGAAGTCCAGAGGAGAGCCCGGGAGGCCAGCCAGGGGGGGCAGACCCACCCCAGGCATGGGTGGGCCTAGCCCCGCGCCTAGCTAGGGTTTGGTGGCCCTGTCCGCCTCCTCGGTCTTCCCCTTCGCCTATAAGCCCCCCTGCGTAAACCGAGGACCCGATCAATCCACGAAACTGCATGGCCGCCGCCACCATCGTCCCTAGATCGGGGAGTCTGAAGTTCTTCTCGGCACCCTGCTGGAGGGGAGATCATCCAAGAGGCCTTCTCTCCGGTATGATGCGTGAGTAGTTCCACCTTGGACTATGGGTCCATTTAGTAGCTAGATGGTTGTATCTCCTCATTTGTGCTTTCATGTATAGATCTTGTGAGCTCCGTTCATGATCAAGATCTAATATATTTGTAATCATGCATGTTGTGTTTGCGGGGATCCAATGGATATTGAGATTATTATGTTTGTTTGATTAATGGTTTTGTCTTTATGATTCTATCATGTCTGTGTTATTTGTGATCTTGCATGCTCTCCGTTTATAGTAGCTATCTTGGCCAAGTAGTTGCTAGTGACTCCAAGAGGGGGTATTTATGCTCGATAGTGGGTTCATGCCTCTAGTTTCCAAGGGAAGTGACAATAATCTCTTCGGTTGTAGATGTGTTGTTGCTACTTGGGATAAAACAACGGTCTCTTGTTCATGGAACATGTGGACTGTTTACCTTACACACTTTGAGTTGTATGTTACTTGCAACTTAATACTGGAGGGGGTTCAGATGATAACCTGAAGGTGGACTTCTAGTCATAGATGCAGCTGGATGGCGGTCTATGTATATTGTTGTATTGACCAATCAACCTCATAGGATCTTTCTGACTAGTAATTGCATTGTTATGCCTTGCTCAGTTCCTGTCAATTGCCCCGTTGTAATTTGTTTACCCTTCATGCCATGTTGTTTATCAAAGGAGAGCACCTCTAGTGAACTATGGACCCCAGTCCAATCTTTACCATTGATACATCTTCCATTGTTACTGTTTACTTGCTGCAAACCACCATTACCTTCCACATCATACGTTTAATCCTTTGTTACAGCAAACCGGTGAGCTTGACAACCTCACTGATTCGTTGGGGCAAAGTCTTCAGTTTGTGTTGTGCAGGTCTCCGCGTTGCTTGCAACACCTGTGTGACGTTTCCGTCCTCCTACTGGTTCGATAACCTCGGTTTCTTACTTAGGGAAAAATTGCTGTTGTTCTACTTCACACCTTGCTCTTGGGGTTCCCAACGAAGCGCTCCTACATCAACTCAGCACAGCCAACACGGCCCAGGCGTTTCTCTAATACAAGATACAAACTCCATGGACTTACAAGTTCCCTCTTTATTTCACACCATTGACATGCATAGACAAAAGACCACGATATCAACTGTGTACAAAGTACAAGTGCAATGTTGAAAACGTTCTCCGTGACAACACGGTTCTGCTAATTCCAACGTATAGATGCAAGCATATACAACTTCAATGTTCACAATGGTTCAAGTCTATTAGGGGCAAGTAATAAAGTGTGCCATCAAGTTCGTGAGAGCTTTACTAACTAGTTTTCACATAACAAAATACTTTTTAATTAGAAAGGTAGATGAAGCTTGAGAATTTTCTTGGAATAGCAAAAGCTACTAGGTAGATATGGTGGACACAAATGGCAACAATTTTGGGTTCAAAGTATTTTGGAAACATGAGAAGTATGCCTTCTCAAAACAGGTTTTTGGCTAGCAAGGCTGGGTAGCAAGCAAGAGAGTTGAAACAAACATGCAAACATACAAGTAATAAAGCCAAACATGCAATCTTCCTTGAAGACACAAAAGAATCTTAAATAAAGAATACTAAGCTTATGAGCCAACAAGAAAGAAAACAAATGATACCAAATACCTGTAAGCTTTTTCTTTCTTTCTTTTTCTTTCAAACTAAAGCCACTGACCAGAACTTGATTTGCCAAAACCAATTTAGATCCACTTGATGATACCAAAGTGGTGTCAATACTGATCAACAAGATCCATCATATAATAGATATTGCAAACTAAAATAAGAAGTGCAAAAAGTAAAAGATGAGACTTCTCATTAATATTCCAATAAAGGCACTCACACCAAGGGAGACATAGATAATCAATTAAAGGAGAGATACTTACACATGCAAACCAAACTATAAAATAACCTCTCTACCACAGATATGAATCCACTAAAAAGGTAAAAGATAAAAGATAATGGTGGTGATACCGCGACACTCCCCCAAGCTTGGAACAAGCCAAGGGGATGCCAAACTGATGACGAATTACTCCTTTGGTGGTGGTAGTATTCTCTTGATAATCTCCTCAATAAGTTTCTTCAACTCCTCGAACTCAAAAGTAAGAGTATGGATTAGCTCCGAGTTTTGCTCTATACGGTTCATGATCATGTCAGTCCGAGAATCCCAGTTCTTGTTATTCTTTCCCCACTCTTCATCCTTAGCATGATCCTTCTCTGCATTGTTAGAACGAGGCATTTCCCAAACCGAGGGCAAATTCCCTTTGGCCACATTGTTGATATTGATATTCATGTATAAGTATATGGAAAGGTCTCTTGTTACGTGGAGGAGATGATCGTGGAGAGAGAGTATGACGTCGATATTTCCCTCGTGTAGACATCTGTGTTGTCCTATTAAGCTTGGTAGGTCGTGCCACCAAACCAATACTTGCGATGGTAGCGCGAGTGTCTGGTTGCTTGTCCTCCTCCATGTCTCCTTCATAACCTACCGGAATCTCCTCTTACTTAGGGACTTGAGGTTCTTCTTCCTCGGGCTTCTTGCCTTTGTCGCTGGCGGAGGCCATGGTGCTCTAAACTTGAGTAGATTTCCTGACAGAAACAGATTGAAACGAAAACACGACGAGAACATGATGCACGAACCTCGGGGGATCCGGGGGTTATATATTACGAAGTTTCAATGCATAAGTTAGGTTTTGACACGGAAACGAGGTGGAGACGAAGTTCGAGGGTGGGACACCCCCTCTAGGCACGGCCAGGCTAGGCCCGCGCCTGGGGTGGGTTTGTCCACCCCGGGCTCCGTTTCCTCTTCATTTTTGTCTCGTAACCTACCTTATGTATTTAAAACATCAAAAATATAAAAATATTGGGGTTTCACGAACCTTCTGTTTTCACCACTTTTACCAATTCAAAGACGAACTCTGCAGATTCCTTTTTCTTTCTCCTGAGAATTTCCTTTTTACAAAACCCTTGCACAAACTCAAATACAACATTAGTGTAAGCAAAAAAAATAAAACTTTGGTGCACACTTCAACTGAAAACCCATCAAAACAAAAGCTTCTGCAAGAGGCAAATGCAAATGATGGTAGAAATCTGTCAAAACAGACCAGCAGGTAAAGATTGATTTTTTCGAAGACCTTGTGTTGCTCAAATCAAAAAGTGCAGAACTGATGAAAGTTGGGTAACAACTTGGAGAACAAGCACAGAAAAATGTAGCTCCATCCGAAGTACTGAGATTCCTCACGGATTTTTACAGTGCAGCACAAAAATTTGTCCCACGACAGCCACTTTTCACAACTCCTCTACTTCACAAAAGTAGCTGAACTTGACACAAAAACCAAAACAAAAAGGATAAGGAGCGGTTATTACAGAGGTAATAACTTCCAAGATTCGACAAAACTCTTGGGTTATCTCCTAACAAGTACTTTTCTTTAATGCCTTTAATTTAGGCTTGAAACTTCCAAAGATGCTTACATAGGGTATATATATCTAGAGTGAAAGAGAGCATCAAGAAGCAAATAACCAACACACTGGAATCTAACCCACTTCCTATGCATGGGGGTATCATGAGAAAATGAATTGTTGAAACAAAAAGCCACAAGCATAGGAAGACAAAACAGATGCAACTTTAAAGATTTCAACATAAAACGGGGAAAATTAACATCATTGAGATGCATAAAACCATGTTTACCTCTTTCATAATAACTTTCAGTATAACTTTGAATAAAGTTGGCAATATAACTGTCACTGTAAACAACTTTATTATCAGAATAAGCATACTTACAGTCACCAAAAAGAGGTCCAAGGTCATAGACTGGATTAATATCAAGTTGTTCCATCCTGAAATATTTATTAGGCAAGCTATTTTCACAAGGAGCTCTAGCAAATTTGGAAAAATTAAACTCATAAGAATCTCCATCAAACTTAGTTAAAACTTTTTCCTTCTTGCAATCTATAATAGCTCCACAAGTGTTCAAGAAAGGTCTACCAAAAATGATAGGACAAGTTTTGCTAGATGCTGAATTAAGCACTAGACAATCAGCAGGATACTTAATCTTACCACAAATAATATCCACATCTCTTACAATACCTATGGGGCAAATGGTCTCCTTATTAGTAAGGTGAATAACCACATCAATGTCCTCAAGCTCACAAGGACCAATCTCATGCATAATTTCCATGTAAAGCTCATAAGGAATAGCACTAGAACTAGCACCAATATCACATAAACCATAGTAGTAATGATCACCAATTTTATCAGAAAGCACAGGAACACTAGCTTTTCTAGCCTAACTAGGATGAGAGATAATATTAGAAGCGTCTTCACAGAAGACAATGTGCTCAGCCTCTATATTTCTAGTGTCAGTGTCTTTCACAATGGCTATCGCGGGTCCATCATTCAAATGCTTACCAGGCTCCACAATTTTCATTGTACCTTTGCTACTTGCACTAATAATCATAGAATACTCCTTTACCTTAGTTGGGAAATGCATTTTCTCAACATGAGGTTTAGGCACAATATGATTAGTAGTACAAACTTGAGTACTTCTAACTGGAACATGACTAACAACATCTTTAAAAGGAGCATGGTACTTATTCCACTTCTTCTTGAGAATTTCAATGTAAGAGGCAAAGGCCTTAAAACAGTTGGCAATACTTTGGGAATCAAGACCAAACTCATTGCTAATATCACGGAAGCTATTAGTTCCCATAAAATATTTAATGCATTCATAATCATAGTTTATACCTGACTTTCTTCCTTTGTCCTTCTCCCAAGCTTCAGCGTTCTCTTCAATACGGTCTAGAAGATCCCATTTAGCTTCTTCCTTCATACATGTGAATGATCCAGCACAAGAAGCATCAAGTAAATCTTTATCATGAAGAAAAAGCCTAACATAAAAGTTATTGAGAATAATATTGTTAGGGAGTTCATGAATATGACATTTAAGCATTAGTAACTTCAATATACCCAAGCTTGAGCTGTACTCTCTCCATCAAGAGGCCAAAAGTTATATATAAGATTTCTATCCTTATGAATCTCAATGGGAGGATAAAATTTAGAGTAAAGGAGAGATGACATCTCCTCCCATTCCATGGATTGTCCATTCTTCAGCAGCTTATACCAGTCTTCAGCTCTCCCTTTCAAGGATATGGAGAGTAACTTCTTCTTCACCTGTTCAATTGTGATACCTGCACACTTAAACAACCCGCATAATTCATGGATAAAAACCAAGTGATCACCAGGATGAACAGTTCCATCCCCAAAATAATAATTATCCATAACACGATTAAAAATACTTGTAGGTATCTTAAAAGGATCTATCTCAACAGGAGATGGTTCATCTACTACCCTAGCAGTGGTAGTAGTTTTTCCAAACAGAAAACCAAGTGGGTTATCCATATTGGAAACAAAGTAACAAGCAGTAACAAGAGCAATACTCATAGTGAAAGTTTCCCTTACCAGATCCACTCTTCAATAGCGCTTCACTCCCTAGCAACGGCGCCAGAAAATAGTCTTGATGACCCACAAGTACAGGGTGTGTATCATAGTACTTTCGATAAATAGGAGTGTCGATCCCAACGAGGAGCAGAAGGTGCTGAACAGTGGTATGGAGCAGGAAATCCCTGTGAATACTTAGCAAACAGATTTTTAGTGGTTTTCTGACAAGGCAACAAAACATAGAGCAAGTAACAGAAGTAACAAACAAACGGACCAAGTGGCCCAATCCTTTCTTAGCAAAGGACAAGCCGGTGGAAATACTTACAAGGACCAAACGTTCTCAAGGACACATGGGAATTCTGTCAAGTGCTTTCGCTTCAAATAGCTGAGTACTCTTCGCTGTTGTTTGTAAGTGTTGTGTGGGTGAACCTGTGCTAACATACTGCCCTTACTAGGACTAATACATACTTGTGATTAAACCCCCTGCAAACATCTGTAACTACAGGAAAGTAATTAAGATATAAATCTAACCACATCCTTAAACTCTGAGATCCTACGCTCCCTTGTGCAAAGGTGTCCTAATGGGGTTCAGTTTCATCACTCCAAGAACCCCACAATTAGTAGCCAAATACACAATGCATTCCCCTAGGCCCATAAATGGTGAAGTGTCATGTAGTCGACGTTCACATCACACCACTAGAAGAATAGCACCACAACTTAAATACTAAACCATTGAATAATAACTCATCACAGATTCACTACTAACAACATGACTTCTCCCATGTCCTCAAGAACTAAACGAACTACTCATAAGACATCATATGGATCAAGATCAAAGATGATATGATAATGGATAACAATCTGAACATAAACAACAATCCAATGGTTCCACTCACAAGCATCAACTACAATAGTAATCAACACCGGGAAAGTTCCCCCTAAAAACTAAAGCATTATCCAACACAATTATTACAGCGGGACGGAGTGGTGGTGATGGTGTTGGTGGAGATGATGGTGTATACGAGGATGATGATGATCCCAATGAAGCCTAGCTTGATGACGGTGTTGATGGCGATGGTCTCCCCTCTTCAGGAAGGAATTCCCCTGGCAGAAATCTGTCTGCCGGAGAGATCTTTCACTCTCAGTGCTTTCCGCCCCTAGAGACGGCGGAAATCTACCTGTGGTCGCTCCTTGAGCCTTAGGGTTTCGAAGGGAAGATATAGGCGATGGGGAGGAGTCGGAGGCCAGGCAGGTGGGCCACACCTGTCCTAGGCACGGGGTCAGGTGGGCCCGCGCCTAGGGGTGGGTGAGGGGGGTGGGATCCCTGAGGCCCATCTCCGTCCCTCCTTTTGGCTTCCTTCGTATTCTAGTAAAATAATATGTTTTTATATTTTTCTGGTATTTTTCTGATCTTCACGAAATTGCACCGAAACGCCTTCTTTTCCATCAGAATCCAGACTCCGGCAGTCCATCCTCCAGGAATCATCCAACATGCATAAACAAATGAAAAGCCATAAGTAATACCTCATAATAAGACAAATATCAATGAATAGAGGTAAATTATGATATAGAAAGGTGATGCCAATTGGGTGTATTAGTCTCAAGCGAAGAAACTTGGGAGGTTATTTCTGTTGACGGTGGTAGGGACTTCTACCAGAAGAATATGTACACCATTAAGAACCCGATAATCCACTACTTCGCCTTGTTCCTCGCCAACACTCTATTGGGAAGATGAGATACTGGTTCCATGGCCCATGCAGATATGGCCATGATCACCAAGACACTCTTTCCCAATGCACCACATAGTCCCAATCTTGCGGCTCTACTCCTCCAGCACCTCTGCCACCATAGCAAAAAAAGAAAAGGTGCGCATTGGTGGATTGGTGACCCACCTTGTCCAAGTCTATGAAATTACATTATCTGTTATGCAACCTATTGACGGCTCTATACTTATGGACGTCAAATATATAACTGGTTGTGGCTTCCTCGGTGTCTACCGAGCTGACAAAAGACTCCGAGCATATCAGTTCGGTTATCTTGACGCCTCACAAGATGTGCAGGTGTCGCTACCTTGTCCACAAGCTTTCTCGATTATGGGGAAGGACAACTGGATCCTCACCCGAGACCAAGTGAGGGAAATCATGGTTGAGCTCCAGCCTGACTCCAAAGAGGATGAAGGAGAGAAGCATGGAGAGCAGGAGTAGCATGATCCTGTTTAGGAAAGACAACAACAACAACAACAACAACAACAACAGGAAGGACCCTGGGACCCATGGCCCAATCAACAACAATAGCAGGGGTTCAACGGCGTCCCCTATCAAGAATTTATGCAACTCAACCAACATGTTGGGGAGATTGACCACACTCTCCAGGGAGTGAATGAGGATGTTAGTTCCCTCACTAACAGCTTCAGTCACTTTATGACCAACTTCCCCGACTACTACCAGCAGTACCCGTACCAGCCACTGAATGACGGCAACAACTAAGCCTGGAAACAACCTAAGCTTGTGGGAGGTTTAAAAACCTCCAAACTTTGCATTCATATTTTTATTTCTTCTTTTGATTTATTTCTCTTCTTTAAAAAATGCATGTTTACTTTCAGTTTTGCATTCCTAAATCAAAAAACACAAAAAATTTAGTTGTAACTTCTATTGCAAATTTGTTTCTTTGTCTCTCGCGTAGATTTCTCAATTTCAGGTGACTTTACAATAGAGAAGTATAGTGGGGTTCAACTCAAGTACAAGAACAAAGCAAGTAAGAGGAAGTATCACATTCCTTTTATCACCTCTTCTGCAATTTTAAATTGACCCTATAACTATTTGCTCGTTTGCACTTGAGTCACTCCCCACTTAGCTTGTTATCCTATAAATTGTATTCCTTTGCTAGTGTCTCCTTTTTAGCTTTGAAATAATGAGCAATGAACTTGGTTAAATTATTTCCAACATTTTTACAACAAGAAAAATCATCCAAAAGATGACTTGAGTCCATGTTTAACCCAAAGGATTTGATTTTAGAAACTACTCAACCCCATTAAGCTTAATTTAATAGACTTGATAGCACTTTTGAATGGAATTATTTGATAAAATTGATGCTTTGAAGTAGTAGAGATTATGCCACTGTTTTTCTAGTAACTGAAGTAAGATATTGCTTTACGCGTGTCATTACAACACTGTCGTGCTCCACGGAGAACTATTAACTCTGCTGGCCAACGAATGATCTAAACATGGGAAACCACTTGATTTCGGCTATTGAGTTATTTAAGTGTTTGTAGCTACAATGCTATGATGAGTAAAAGTTTTAGTTTCCTCGTGGTCTCACGTTCCAAGTGAAGTTGTAGTACTCCTCTAGCCCATTATTACTCAATTGGCATGGTCACGAGTATGCAACAAAGTCCCAATTAACAAGAAACATTGGCATAATTTCTCTATGGAAGAACTGAGATTTTTTAAAAGCAATGAAAGGAAAAAATATGTTTTGAGAGTCTTGAAATTTTGACGTGGGAGTAGATGAGTTATTCTTAAATTCAATATTTTTGGTGCTAATTTGAGTACTCTTAACTAGTTAAAGAAACAGGAGTAAAAAGTCTTTCACCTCTCAACAAAGAGAGAAACCAAAAGAATTTGTTTCACTTTCCTAGCTAAACTATTGACACTTGCTAGGGCATATAATTTATTTGCTAGCAATATATACGTGGTTAGGAAGTGGAGTCAGTGCAATCTTATGAATACTTATATGATCATGCTTAAGATTGCAGAAATTGTGAAGAAAGGAATTTGGCACCAATTCGAGCTTGTAGGTCCTTTTATTTCAGTTTTGAGTCTCCGTTATTCTTCTCTATTTTCTTGTCACTCAAGGGCGAGCAACATCTAAGCTTGGGGAAGTTGATAAATGTGAGATTCAATATATTTTTAATGGTTTTTCTTGATGGTTTTCGTATTGATTTGATGGTTTTCTAGCTTTACCTAATGCTAATACTTCGGTAGCAAAGAAAACTTACTTTTCAGTGTATGTTTCAGGTTCTAAACATCAACAAAAGGTTTCAATAGCAAAAATATAATATTCAGGTGAAAACAAGCAAGTCTCTTTTTGGAAGAAATCGAGAAAGGCAACTAGTAGGTTTACCGACCAACTATACGGTGGGAATATTTTCTCCGGCAGTATAGTTTTGGCCATATAGTTGTCGTCGCCTTCGTCCTGTCCAAAGGAACAACTTTCGTGAAGGAGGCAGAGGAAAAAAACAGATCACAACAACCACCATTCCATCCAGAAAGGAGAAAGAAGAGATCCAGAGAAGAAGGGGAAGACGTTCTCCATATCGCTCCACGCTCTTCAACCGCCTAGCCACAACACCTCCATAGCCATTACTAGTACTTGAGAGAGAGATCTTCACCTTGAAAGATTAAGGTTTGAGATTGTTTCTTCCTATCTCGAATTGCGTTGGATTTATTTTCTATTCTTATTGTGGATCTTCACGGTAATATTGAGAAGAACTCCTTTTATTCAATTATATCGATGATGATTTCTTCTCTCAAGTGTGAGTAAGTTCCTTTGGGTGTGGGAGACGTAGGGGATTGGTGAGATGTGATGTGCCTATATATATCTTCCATTAATCTGTGATTAATATTAATTACAATATTATGTGTGCTTGACTATCTATGGGATGCCTAATGCTTGTTGTCCAATTAAGAGCCTAGATAACATGATACTTTGTTCTACATAGATTAGATCTTGTTTGCTAGAGGACCGGCGACCCCCCGAGTGATACAGGGATATCAATGGAAAACTAGTTTGACTCGAGGAGCACGAGGAACCACTGTGCCTATTGAATTAGTCTGATCCAAGGAGCTTAATTGCTAAGCAGCCTAAAGGATCTTAATTGCCTAGTGACCGACCTTGGTTTTGGTAACAGACTAGTGGGATTATTGACGTTGGGATAAAATCTATCAAGAGGAGTTCCGTCTAATTATGGGTTGCTCGCCTACACACACTTATAAGATTATATAGTTACACTTATCACTCATCCACTTGGCACAATCACTATCACCATGAACTGTATCTCTCCGCGCCTGCTTTATCATCTGCGGAAAACAACAAACAATCGAATCGTTCTTTACTTTTATGCTTTTTATTTCTAAACTTTACATTTTAGTTTATTTAATTACATTTAGTTTAATCCAAACTTTGTTCTTATTTCAACACTTGCAGTCAATTCACTCGAAGACCTGTGACAACTTTGAGTGTGATAGAGACTTAATTCATAAACACTTTCCTTTGGGCTCCATATCTTAACTCCGAAACTAGCTACAAACGATCTGTGCACTTGCAGATATCACTCATCTACTAAGAATAATGGCAGAGGTCCTAGGATACCTCTCGCGCCAAGATGAGAATCGACTTTTTGTGTGTACTATTTGATCTGGTCAGAGTGGCGAGTTCCGAAAGGCTTTGACGACGAACTCCCATGGGCGAATAATGCGTGAAGATTGCCGGATTGGAGGGATTTTCATGCGCACCCATGTTTTACTCTGACCGTTTGGATTCAGAGGAAGCGCTTCGAAGCTCTCTTGGCTGTTAATATCATGGGGAACGTTCTCGTTCTATGGTGCTAAGGGAGAATATCATGGAGACCGTGATCTGAGGACCGACAATGGTGGTTCGAGTCTGGATGGTGATGAGGAATTGACTTGGTGACTCGTGACTTGGAGCAGTGGCATGCAAGTGAGGCGACTGCACAGGAGAGATTCACAGTCCTATCTTTCAGGGTGAAAACCCAGGGTCTGGCATTAATTGGTTGTGTCCAGCAATGGTATTTTGAATGTATTATTTTGAGATCGTGGACTTTCTTTAGGATGGAAACCTGAGATCTATGATTGGGCGATGATGATGTTGGTGCACTGTTCCCTTATTAGAGTTGTCGTTTTTGAAAAAGCCGAACTTCTGGTGCTGTCTTGATGATGGTTGTATCGCTATTTCAACGAATGAGTCACTGTAGCGAGACTTTTTTTAATTATTCTATTTTTTTTGGCCGCTAGGGCAATGCGTTGTTAGAGAGGCTGGGTGTAATTGGTACTCCCTCTGGTCTAGTTTATTAGGCACGCACGTAGTTTAAAAATATCTTTGACCATCAATTTTGATCAATAAAATATGCAAAATATGTCTCAAAAAATATACCATTGGAAACTAATTTTAAAGATGAATCCAATTGTATAATTTTTATGATATATTGTATAAAATTTATTGACTAAAATTAATTGTCAAAATTATCCTTTGTGTGTCTAATAAACCGGACCAGAGGGTGTATCTTAGAGTATCTTATGATATTAATATAATATGCTTTTTTCCAAAAAATAATGATTTCCTTCCCCTTGATCTCCGGTGATGTCCAAACTCAGGTTGGCGACCGTGAATTGGAGGTTCCGGATCGAAAAAAAAAGATTCCACCGGCGTGCCCCTGGGGCAATGCTTCACGAAAACCGCACCTTCCTAATGGCGGACCTACGGCCAGCCAAAGTACAGTTGCAAAAACTTCCAAATGAAGAAGACCCGAGCAAGCTGGGATTCCGACGCGCAATCGTCTGCATGCTAAATTTAACCAGCCGCCGCTCTTCCCTACCAAATCGAGCGCCTATACGGCCTCCTTTTTCACGGCTCCTCGGCCTCTTTCCCCTCCCCCCGTCTCCACCTCCACCTCCACCTAATTAATAATCAGGCCCCCACCCCACGCTCCCAATCCGAGGTCAAAACTTTAGCCACGCAGTCTCGAGGGAGGGAGCGAGGGAGGGGAACAGTGCGAGCGAAAAGCGAAACGCCCTCAGTCCAGCGGGGGCCAGAGCAGCCAGCCGCGATGGCGAAGCTGCACCTCTCCTCCTTCTCCCGCCGCCCCACCCTGCACCAGCTCGCGGCCGTCGCCCTGCTCTGCGTGCTCTCCTACTTCGCCGGCGTATGGCACCACGGCGGCCTCAACTCTGCCCCCGCGGGCGGCGGCGGCGGTTCCTCCTCCTCCGTCTCCATCGCCACCACCGCCTCCGTCTCCTGCGTCTCCCCATCCCCGACCGTCCTCAAGCGCGGCGGCGGCGGCGGCGGCTCCTCTCCTCCCCTCGACTTCGCCGCGCACCACGCCGCGGAGGGGACGGAGCTGGAGTCCGCGCCGGCGCAGCGCGTCTACGAGCCGTGCCCGGCCAAGTACTCCGAGTACACGCCGTGCGAGGACGTGGAGCGGTCGCTGCGGTTCCCGAGGGACCGGCTGATGTACCGGGAGCGGCACTGCCCCTCCGACGGCGAGCGCCTGCGGTGCCTCGTGCCGGCGCCCAAGGGGTACCGCAACCCGTTCCCGTGGCCGGCCAGCCGGGACGTCGCGTGGTTCGCCAACGTGCCGCACAAGGAGCTCACCGTCGAGAAGGCGGTGCAGAACTGGATCCGCGTCGACGGCGACAAGTTCCGCTTCCCCGGCGGCGGAACCATGTTCCCCCACGGCGCCAGCGCCTACATCGACGACATCGGAAAGCTCATCCCGCTCCACGACGGATCCATCCGCACCGCCATCGACACCGGATGCGGGGTAAACTATTCCCTTCCCCAAAACACATAATCGCTTACCTTATTCTGAATCACTTAGTAGTACCTTATTTGAATCCTCCGATAATCACGCGGCCGAAAAGAAGCATCTTATATGGTAAAAAATCGGGGGTTAATTGAGGTTTAAGAACAGGGAGCGGAGATCTCGGGAATGAGATTTGCTTTGCGGGTGTCCGAAGTTTCTTGACTGCATGATCCTCGTCTGGGCCTGCGCGTATGGGTCTGGCCCGGGAAGGAGCCGCTGCTCCGACCCGATCACCGATCGCTCGATCAGAGACCCCTTTCTTTCTTTAGAAGAAGATTTGGTAGCACTTATTAACCTTTCGCGTTTGTAACGTAGCTAGTATACAGGCTGTAGTGAACTGTCGCACAGTGTTTCTTTGAGAAAGGCTGAACTGGGCACACTAGATCTGTCATCTTTTCTCTAACGCCACTGCTTACTTGGTACTAGTACTTCGTTACGTACATACACACGCCACTTCGTTTATAAAGTTGTCCCACGTGCACAGCATTACAACTCGAGCCTGCCTGTTGCAATTGCTTTCCATGGATCAAACTCTCTCTGAGTGCACTGTAGGAATCTGAATCTGTTGTGTGCAGTGATTTCGTTAAAATGCATTGCCTTCACAGGTGTCACTGCCCTCTCGCTCTCATTCCCTGTGCCATCTTAAAAATTGAGGCAATTTTGTCCTGGACAATTTGAACTGTTTGTTTCGGAGAGTCCACCTTTCTAGTGTGCAGTGTAGGAATTGGGTTTCCGGCTGCCTAACTTGCTAAATTGCTCTGCTCAGGTGGCAAGCTGGGGAGCCTATTTGTTGTCGCGCAACATCCTGGCTATGTCCTTCGCTCCGCGGGACTCTCACGAGGCACAGGTGCAGTTTGCGCTGGAACGTGGCGTGCCTGCGATGATCGGTGTGCTCGCCTCCAATCGGCTCCCCTATCCTGCCCGCGCCTTCGACATGGCGCACTGCTCCCGCTGCCTAATCCCGTGGCAGCTCTACGGTATGTACCTTAATGATTGCACCCAAAAACCACAAGTGATTGCGAGTTTTCAGTGGATTATTCGTTACTTAATAATGTGCACATGGACACGCAGACGGTCTGTACTTGATCGAGGTCGACCGCATCCTGCGTCCTGGGGGCTATTGGATCTTGTCAGGACCACCGATCAACTGGAAGAAGCACTCGAAGGGGTGGCAGAGGACCAGGGAGGACCTGAATTCAGAACAGCAAGCCATCGAGGCTGTTGCCAAGAGCCTCTGCTGGAAGAAGATCAAGGAAGTTGGCGACATTGC
This sequence comes from Avena longiglumis, assembly GCA_030063025.1. Lineage (NCBI taxonomy): Eukaryota > Viridiplantae > Streptophyta > Magnoliopsida > Poales > Poaceae > Avena > Avena longiglumis. The sequence goes on from CP125976.1 coordinate 56,317,277, forward strand.
AATCTGGCAAAAGCCTACTAACCACATGCACTGCAAGGCCTCCCGCAAAGTCATCAAATCCCCGCCCTTCTGCTCGAATAAAAATCCAGACGCTGCCTGGTAAAACTTGCAGTACCACGTTCTCCATTTTGAAGTGCAACTCACGATTATGATGCACATGATAAGATAAATTCTTGTGATTGATTGTATTTTAGGTACGACAAGATGGAGGCCTGTATATCTCCACTCCCGGAGGTTAGTGACATCAAGGAGGTTGCCGGTGGTGAGTTAATGAAGTGGCCGCAGAGACTCACTGCCGTACCACCTAGAATTGCCAGTGGTAGCATTGAGGGAGTCACCGATGAAATGTTTAAGGAAGATACCAAGTTATGGAAGAAGAGAGTTGGGCACTACAAGTCCGTGATAAGTCAGTTTGGGCAGAAGGGCCGGTACCGCAACTTGCTGGATATGAATGCCCACTTTGGTGGCTTTGCTGCGGCATTGGTGGGTGACCCTATGTGGGTAATGAATATGGTCCCAACTATTGGGAACTCGACAACTCTTGGGGTGATATTTGAGCGTGGCCTCATTGGAAACTACCAAGACTGGTAAGTTATTGCACTGCAAACATTGCTCCTCTATAACAGTGATAAACATCATCTATTTTGTTGGAGTGTGTGACCTCTATCTGTATCACTGCAGGTGTGAGGGCATGTCCACCTATCCCCGCACCTACGACCTTATTCATGCTGATTCAGTTTTCACTCTTTACAAGGACAGGTAAACATAAGTTACTGATGAAATTGAAACTCTACATTGCCCTTTTGATGTCCTAGTATTTGATAGTGATTCTTGTTCCACCCAGTCAAAATCTGATAAAATATCTTCTGCTTGCAAGGTGTGAGATGGACACCATTCTGCTGGAGATGGACAGGATCCTGAGGCCGGAGGGCACGGTGATCATCCGAGATGATGTCGACTTGCTAGTGAAGATAAAGAGCATCACGGACGGGATGAGATGGAATAGCCAGATCGTGGACCACGAAGATGGTCCGCTCGTCCGGGAGAAGCTCCTCCTTGTGGTGAAGACATACTGGACACTCGGGGACGAAAACAATAGCGATAGCGTGAAATAATAAAGCATAAAAGTTGATTAGTCGGCATATACTGGGCAGATCTCACAATTGTGTCTTGCTTCCCTGTTTTGCCTATTGATTTTGATGAAGCTTAGTTTCTTGAGTGTTATTCTTTGGCGAAATAGTAATGTAACATGATTCAGATCTGCCCAGTCTGTTATGGTGTAGGAGAGAAGGGAAGCTAGCAAAGATTTTGATATGAAAGGACAGCCAAATAGGGCAAAAGAGAGATTGATGTATAGAGTTAATTATAAGTTCCCCATGGCTGTTCTGTGGTTACTGAATCTGCCCATAGATGGTTACAACCTTTAGAAAGAAAAGCAGTTCTTCAGTAATTTGGTTCTACCTACTTTGACCGAGAGGTTGACACCAGCCTAACCTAACTTCTAACAGTACATAATCCGGTGATGAAACGCCCGCCACGCTAAGTACATGAACGACATTTTTGCTCATGCGTATGCGGTTGTCACTCTCAACTAAGGCTTGACCTTTGCCTTTGACCTTCCATCTTGTTGTAAGTTCGGTGTACCACACCGAACGCGATTGTAGATCGGGATGCAACGTTTGGGTTCCTGGCCACGCTTGTCGCACAACATAGAACTACTTAGCGAGCTGCTCTGCAGAGGAAAAATGACGATTTAGTAAATGAAATAGATAGGTCACATGTCATATTCAGAGCCAGCATCTCCTCGTTATTTTGTGCAGACGTCATGGTCGGTGCCGAAAGCTGGACAGGCAGACAAACCAAGCAAATTTTCCCAAAAATCTGCCAGAAAAATCGCAGCTAAGCTGACCATCCAATGCGATATTGGCAGATATGTATAACACAATTTTGTCGTTGTCAGGCCATGCGGTTTTGTCCCTACCGTACTGGACCACATATTTATTTTGATGAAAGTTTTCAGGCAAAATAAGAACTTTGTACTTCCTCTGTCCCAAAGGAGGAAGTGGCACACACATTTTAATGTTAAACTTTGACCATCAATTTGACTAAATACATACTACCTCCGTCCCAAGGCTTAAGCCATATAATTTTTTTAAAAGTCAAACTACCTAAAGTTTGACTAAGTTTTTGGAGAAAAATATTAATATTATAATACGTAATTCATACCCTTTCATACATCATGAAACATATTTTCACATGACATCTATATAATATAATAGTTTTTCTAAAAGTTTTGTCAAATTTTACATGGCTTGACTTTTTAAAAAAATTATATGCCTTAAGCCTTGAGATGGAGGGAGTATCTGTTACGTACTATAAAAATAAATTACCTTACTGAATTCATATTCGATAAGAGGTTTGAATGATATGATCTTTACAACAAATATCTTATGTTTGTAGTTAATTTTAAAAATTATGGAAAAGGTGGATGCCACCTAAATTGCGCGCGCGCGGGGGGTAAAATCTAAATATGGTAGGTTCTCCTATGTGCACCAACAATTTATGCTAAGAAAGACAAGCAACTATGTAATAGCAAGATAGATAACATCAAGCACCAAATGCTATCACAAAGTAAAGTGCATAAGTAAATAGGTTGGATATAGCAATAACCGAGGCGCATGGAAACAAAGTTTTATCCTAAAGTTCACTTCCAAATAACCTAATCTCCGCTGAGGTGCGGCGTCGGCATCGTAATGCTCCCCGAACGCTACAAAAGGCTCACCTTGAGGCGTGGTCGCATAATGCTCACCAAATGTCACACAAGGCCTCCCCCAAGATGCGGAGGCAGGATACTCACAGATGCTACAAAATCTTACCTTATTCTTCCGAATATGCATCACCAAGACGGTCACCCGATCCACTGGGACACGTGAGGATGGTCACCAAACCCGTAGAAGGTTGGGGAAATCTTCACACCTCAATTGGAGGCTCTCAAGTAATCACCACCAAGGACAAAATCTTAGGGTTCCAAGAACCCATGAGGAACAAGCTTCGGGTTCCAATACCCCAAGAGTAATAAGCTTCTCACTTTCACCAACCAATTTTTCGTAGAGAATTCAACCGATGCACTAACTGCAATGGCAAGAACAAAAGTTCTCAAGTCCTTTTCTCCCAAATTCCACCAAAGATACAAAAGCTATTAGGAAAATAAAAGAGGAAATCCACAAGAGGCTTCAAGATCTGGATCCAATATGTTCACCTCATTTAGATGAGAGATTGATTGGTAAAAATGTAGATCTAGATCTCTTTTTTTTTCTTAAAAAGATGCAAGAATCTTGGGAGGGAGAGAGAGTATGCAAGCTCAAGAGGGCCAACAATGTGGTGCAAAATGTGCTCAAGTCGTTGGGAACCTTTGGAGACGAAGACCCCTTGCCCCACAGATCTAATCGTTATGTACGCGAGCCTGCAGAGTCGGACTTTATGGTCTCGGTCGGACCCCTCTGGCCATACGGACAACTCCAGGAAGTGGTCCGACTAAGGACACTGCAATAAATAGACAAACGCCCAAAAATCCTGGATGGGGGACCACTCCAGTGTCGGACCACTCTAGGCCGATGCGTAAACCGAAAACAGATAACGATCCGGACTCGAATTGATGGACTTGGGCTCATTGGAATCACAACAACATCTACAAATTCATGCAGAGGAATATCATAGTCCAACAAAGTAAGATAAAACCAAATGGTGAAAGGTTTGACCTCTCTAAAAGCGATGAACGGGTAAAACCTATAAAAAAACGCAAGAAGTTTTCCTTGCGAATTCCCTTTTTATGGGTTTGAGATTGTCTTGAAGATAGCCATAATTTTTAGAACCTCACATGGATAAAATACAAGTAACAACCAAGAAAGATGATGTCAATGATTCAAAGGTTTGAGCTTTGTACGAGCGATATAGTCAAGTTACTCACTCGAGAGCCTTCTTGATAGTAATGGCTATCTATCATCATATAACCTGGTCTCCTAACTAACAACATGGGACTGTTAAAAGATAAAACCTATCAAAGTCATATCTTTGTCTTGTACATTCCACTTGAACTTGATAACGATCTTGTCCTTCTCAAATCCAAATTTCTCCCACCCATGTGTTTTCTTAACACGAAGATATCAATGACTGCGAATATTGGTCACACCTAAGGAAATCTTGGACTACCTAAATTTAATAAAATCCAAATAAAAGTTTATGTATCTAGTCCCAAAATAGTACCCTATAAACATTAGGGAGATAAAAAAAAGGTGGATCTTGCAACAATAATGACCAATTTATTGAGTCCATCTCCACTAGCTACTCCTTAGTCCACAAAGTATGTTTCTAGCTTTTGTTCCAAGTTAAACCTTTTCTAATTTGATCAACTTTATAAAAAAATGGTACTCCCTCTGATCCATAATAAGTGTCGCCGATTTAGTACAAAGTTACACTAAATCATCTACACTTATTATGGATCGGAGGGAGTAGCAAAATATATGACACATAATCCATTTGTTCTAAAGTTTTGCTACATTTTTTATAAAATTAGTTAAATTTTAAAAAGTTTGATTTGGAACAAAAGGTGAAAGTACACCTTTTTATGGAGTGAGGGAATAGGTGCTAGCATACATAGAAAGCAATGAAACGGCCCTAGAAGGCTAGAACGGACTGGTCCTGGACATGAGGAGCGAAAGAACAAACACCTATCGGGTGATTGGGGGCACGTACCGAATTGAATCGATATTATTATAGACTTTTGGACAGAACCGGATGTCCCTCTCATCTGAGATTCTTCTTTGGCAGCTTGCAGCTAGGTAAAGTGTCAATCTCACCTAACACTGCATGATAGAGCCTGTACCTCTCCAGGCTATGCATGTAAACAGTCGGGTGGTTACTGGTCGAGGAATGGCAATCAGCCAATGATATCCCAAGATCTATACATAGGGATGATGCCTGTAGGCTGTAGTTGTTAAGCATCTCTGTCACTGACGTGACATGAAATATAATTGAGTGCTACGATCAACTATCATGCAAGACCGCGGCACCGGTTACTGCATCACAGTTCACAGAGTTCACTGTTGGCCCGTGAGAAAACCGTTGTTTGAAATGAAACGAAAAGGTACTGAGCTTTTGCAGCAACCTTATTTCAATATGACATCCAGCTGTGCAGTACTATATATCTGACCAAACAAAGGCTGCTGGGACAAGGGGAAAGCACGCACGGACATGGCTGGTTGGAGGCAGGCAGGACCGCAGGCGCAGGAGATTCCGAGGAGCATTTGATCTGTTCCAAGGAAACCTGACATTTGGATCAAGACGCGCTGATGTACGAAAGAAGAAAATTCTCTGCTCCCACTGGTGCCCACTGCCCAACAGCAAGAACGAAGCAACCAGCTGGGGGAAGAGATAGCTGAGAGAGATGAGCAAAGCGCCCCTTCTGAGCTGGCGTGCCACCGGCCCTGATGAAGCGCCACACCTTGTTTCAAAGAAATGGAAAAATTGTGGAATGTGGCCGGGGCACCCATGGTAAGCCCTAACGCTGGGCCTCTCCAGTGGGATCTTATTTTAACATGCCTCGCATCTGCCACAGCCAATTAAATATTTTTCTATAAATATTTCAAAGACGTCTTTCATGGGAGCCCATTAACAGGTAAATTTATTTTATTTTTGTATAAACCTATTTTTATAAAACGTTTTATGGGAAATGATTGGTCATACAGTTAAAAAATGATTGTTCATGAGGTTCAAAATAAATATTCAATGCAATACAAGATAATTGTTCATCTGGCTCAATATAGATGCTAAATACTACAAAGAAAACTTTTTGTATACTCATAATAAGGTAAAAGATAAGAAACATTTATATACTCCCTTTGTTTTAAAATATAAGATGTTTTAGGTTTTAAAGAATGAATGTATTTAGACATGTTTTAGTGTGTAGATTTAGAACGAACTTACACGCTAAAAGGCGTCGAGATACATTCTCAAGTAAAAGCTAAAACATCTTATATTATAGGACGGAGGAAGTATTTATGGATAAAATAGAAAAGATATGATAAAAAGAAATAAAATAAGTTAAAAGGAGAAAGCTAAGAAAAAAATATAATAGAAGAATGAAAGTAAAAATTATGATAACAAAGGAAAAATGGAAAGTAAAAAATAACAAACAAATAAGAAAAAAGTGAAAAAAAGGACCTCACCTTGATGGGACAGTCCATTCTGTGTCGTATGGGTGTTATGTTTGTGCGCGATGCAGGGGCGTCAAATAGGTTTCCCGTATTCCACTATATCGGTGGACTGACTCATCGTCATCGAGACAAACACATATTTCTACATTCGGGGCTCTTGGGCCTTGCCATGAGATCCTCCACCTAGAGTAAAGCAAAAATCATCCGATATAGCTCGATCTAACATATTAGGATAAGTTCAAAAATAAAATATTGATACATTTCAAAATAAAATGTTTATTTATCAATATAATATTCAAAAATATTGAAAAAGTGATATCTAGAATATATAATATAATATTACTTAATAAAATTATAAAATAAAATGTTTGCATATAGAAAAAATAATATTCATGTATACAAAAATAAATAATTATGTGTTTTGAAAAATAGTCATGTATTTGTGTTAAGAAATAAAAAGAAGAAAACTAGAAGAAGATGAAAAAGTGAAATAAAGATGTATAAAAATCTAATACAAAGAATCTGGAAAAGAAATAAAAGAGATAAATATAACTAGAAAAAGGAAAAATTAAAAGGCTAAAGAAACAACAAAGAAAAAAAGAACTCACGGATTCTTGTCCTACCAACCTAGAAAAGGGGAGGAGGTGTAACAGATAGCTTGCTAATTATGTTCAAACACTGAGACAGGAAATCCTATTTGTCACGTTGCAAGAACGATTCTTGGCATCTGCTACAAATCTTGTTAAAATGTTGTTGATATTTTCGGGCATGTGCAAATGTTATCCACCGTGGTGCATACATGCTTTTGTTGGATTATTAGGCACAATTTCTACGATTAATTTGAACATAAATCATGACAACAAAGAGCTACAATCACGTGAACCTCTAACATACTAGATGTATTGATCAACATGAACAAGAGAAGAATATACGCACAGCCAATGTAGTAAAACAACATATGTTGACGGTCTTGATCGATCGGTTGTCGATGTAGTCGCCAAGCAGAGCTGACGAAGAAGTCGGGTTGAAGACGACGCGCATGAGGTCCATTGACGGCCGGAAGACGCTACGTGATGACGAATCTGAAGCAGCATGGGCTTCCAAAACCTTATTCGCCTCTCCTGCATGAGATCGCAAGGCGAGGTTCCGAGACTGCTCCTCGTCCACGGTGCCAAGCAAGCGGGATGGAGTAGACTACGGTGACGACGCAAGTAGAGAGGATGACAAAACCCTAGATTGGACAAGACGGGCGGGCGGGCGGGCGGGCGGGCGAGCGTCGTCAGAGGAGGAGCGCGCGCGTGTATCTCTCTTATTGTCACTCACTTACAAAGTAATGCAACACTCCACCTTATAAGGTGGTGCAACTCTCCTCCAACTTCCCATGTGGGACTAAACTTTAGTTCCCACTCCACTCCCATGTGAGCTGCTACAAACATGGACCCAAACACATATGGGCTGCCACAAATCTAAGCTTTAAGATTTAGAAAAAATCTGAAATACATATGGTCCTAAATGGATTAGTCCCATTATTTCTAACGGCTTCGACCTTTTTAGATGTTATATTGCGACCATTGGGGATTTGTTGTGGTCCGTGTGGATTTGCTGCATACTCATATTTTTTTTGATGCATTGGTGTTTTCGGAATGTTGCCATGGTTCTTGTACGATTTTAACCCACCACGGGCCAAAATGATGCGAGGACGCTGCTATAGTATAAATCTTTTGTTGCTTCAAGGATCGGATGGCCGAGATTTCATGTTTTATGATGATCAGACGGCTGTTGGAGGCGGAGGATGGGGAGCTCTCATACCCTTGAGGACGCCTAGTCGTTCCCCGGCTCCACATAAAAATAGCACCGTAATTCAGAGCGACCGCCGAACCGAACATACGAGCCTTGCCACCAACTGCAACGAGTTCAGCAACCACTGTTCTTCCCACAACCTTTGCGTTTGAATGGCCCCCATACACCACGCCCGAAATCGCGCCACCTGCTCTTTACATACCGAGGATTGACCGTGCTCGCTAATCTAGCTAGTGTCTGTCCGTTACCCAATGCACGCGGTAGGTTTTTGGTCGATCGATCACACGAGACATGTAGTAGAAACTATATACAACTTTGAGGCATGCTTATAGATAGATCGTCCTCGTTAGCACCCGCGTCTCCATCCTAGACTAGAAGATGGTGGACTACGCGGCGGCTGCCGTTGCCGCGGTGGCGCTGCTGCTGCTGTACGCGGTGCACCGGTGGAGGAACCCTCGGTGCAGCGGCCGCCTCCCGCCGGGCTCCATGGGCCTCCCGCTCGTCGGCGAGACCTTCCAGTTCTTCTCCCCCGACGCCTCCTTCGACATCCCTCCTTTCATCCGCCACAGGCTCGCGAGGTACACACCTGTGCGTACCCTTTTAGAGCGAGGCCCAAAGAGGATTTTGTGGGCCAATTTGTTTCTTAACGGTAGCTACTTTTCGGATAGGTACGGCCCGGTGTTCAAGACGAGCCTGGTGGGGCACCCGGTGGTGGTGTCGGCGGACGAGGAGCTGAACCACATGGTGTTCCAGCAGGAAGGGGAGCTGTTCCAGAGCTGGTACCCGGACTCGTTCGTGGAGATCCTCGGCCGCGACAACGTCGGGGAGCAGCAGGGCACCATGTTCAAGTACCTCAAGAACATGGTGCTCAGGTTCTTCGGCCCCGAGAGCCTCAGGGAGTCCATCCTCCGCGACGTCGAGCACGCCGTCTGCAGCTCACTCTGCACCTGGTCCACCCTGCCCGCCGTCGAGCTAAAAGAAGCCGTCTCCACCGTGAGTAAAATCTTCTGGGTAGTAACAAGCAATTACGTTCAGGTTTTTTTGGTTCCTTACTGAGTAATTTGGGTGCAGATGGTGTTTGAGCTTTTGGCGAACAAGCTGATCGGCCTGGAGCCGTCGAGGTCCAAGGTTTTACGGAAGAGCTTCTTCGACTTCGTTCGGGGGCTCATCTCTTTCCCGCTGTACTTGCCGGGAACTGCTTACTACGCATCCATGCAGGTGATCAACCAAACTTATTACCTGCCTATCATCACGAAATAAATATGTCTGCACAAGTTGTGGATTAAGGGAAAATTGGGATCACTTTCAGGGACGGATGACTGCAATAGAGGTGCTGCAGCAAGTTCTGGGGGAGAGGAAGGAATCAGCGCAGGCGCTCAGAGCAGGGGAATTTGCACGGGGCCACGGCGACTTCCTGGACTACATCGTCCAGGAGATCACCAAGGAGAAGCCGGTCCTGACAGAGGGAATGGCGCTGGACCTGATGTTTGTGCTCCTCTTCGCCAGCTTCCACACCACGTCGCTGGCACTCACACTGGCCGTCAAACTCCTCGGCGAACATCCTCCCGTCCTGGAGGAGCTCACGGTGGGTACAACTGAACTAGCATGTCGTCCGAGCATAGCAGAGCAGTGTGTCCTAAATATTGTGTGATTTGGCTTGCTTGTAGGTGGAGCATGAAACGATTCTGAACCGGCGTCAGGCAGGCAGCGAGTCTGATGGTGATACGGTTACATGGAAAGAGTACAAATCCATGACGTTCACATCCCAGGTATTGTATTTAGTCGTACTAATGCTCAAATCAAGATGGTGTCCAAATAAACTTCCGCAAGATGATGACAGGCACATGCATTTCTGTTTTACAGGTCATAAACGAGACGGTCCGACTGGCCAACATTGCGCCTGGCATTTTTAGAAAGACGCTGAAAGATGTACACTTCAAAGGTGATCATGCATACAAAACCAAACACTGTATATCCCGATGTTAAGATCTCAATCATGCTTCGTGCCTAAATAAAAGGAAAAGTAACAGAGTACTTCTCAAATGACATCTTTTGGCGACAGGATACACAATTCCAGCTGGATGGGGAGTGATGGTCTGCCCTCTAGCAGTGCACTTGAATCCAGACATTTACCCTGATCCACTCGCCTTCAACCCTTCAAGGTTTAAGGTTTGTGGACATCAATGCTCAACTCATGCAAGATCAAACAGCCACACCCATCATGCAAATACAGGGTATTGTACCACTTCATCTAGTACAACTTAATGGCACTTTAGTTAACAAGGGTTCCACATGCACACAGGATAAAATGGATATAAACCGTGGGTCAAGACACTTCATGGCCTTCGGAGGAGGTCTCCGGTTCTGTGTTGGAGCAGACTTCAGCAAGCTACAAATGGCCATCTTCCTCCATTTTCTTGTCACCAAATATAGGTGCTCATATTGTTTCTCTGATGGCCTGACTTGGAGTTCAAAGTTCTGTACATGTTCATGTCTCTTCCATTTCCTGGTCACCATTTTCTTCAAAATGTTTCAGGTGGATGCAATTAGGTGGAGGCAAGATAGTCCGGAGTCCTGGGCTAGAATTTCCTGAAGGTTACCACATCCAAATCAGACAGAGAGACTAATCAGCGCTGGCTTGAAGTCCTGGCAGTAGTAGAAAGGCATAGAAATATACTCTTTACATTAGATGCTTTTACCATAGGTTCGCAATTCTGGTGTACTGTTTGATGAAATGACAGTTGCGCAGAATTATGTATGTTTGGTTAGTTCTGCAGTGAAGTTCTTTTTTTTTAGCTATAAAAGCGCATGGGAAAAATCCACATGGGACAGTCCTCTTGCTCGGAGAATTGGACTGTTTCCATCAAAGAGACAAGATCTAATCAATGTTTAAAGAGAGTTTAATTAACATGTGTTCTGAAAGTAAAACGAAAATTAGATCCATCCCAAGCATCAACGACAGAGTAACAGCGCTCTTTAAAAATGACATAGAAATCGCAAAACAGGGTAGCCAAAGAATAGTGTCATATCCACACATCTTTTAAAACATAATCTTCATGCCATTGCGAAATTCCATTTATATCCTATTTTAGCAGTATAAGCAGCCGAAATCACCCCTTTCTAAAAGGGAGAGCAATGTAGAGTAGATCTCAACATGTTTGGAGTTAAGCTATATTTATAATCAACAACCATTTTCCAAATTTTATTATTGTCCAAATGGTATCTATCCATGAAGAGAGTAAGCATAAACTATATTTTCTAAAATTTTGAATACCAAGCCCCCAGATTACGTTTTTTCGCAAATCAAACTTCAGTTAGCTAAATTATATTTTTGTGAATCCATTGTGTCATTCCAAAATAAATGTGTCATCTGAATATTAATAGCAATAATTCCCCACTGGAAATACCAGAAAGGACATGGGATACAATGGGATACTAAGGGACCGTTCGGCAGCCCTCTAGCTTCTGACTCCAGCTACGGAATGAGCAGAGCTGCGCCGAACGCACTGGCTCCACGGATCGGACTGGCCGGAGAGCTCCGGCCTTTGGCCCTAAAACGCAGAGCGAGCCTACCGTCGCTCCTCCAAAAGAAAAAGTGCGAAGTGGATGAAAATTACGTCCAACTGCCACCGATTAGTAAAGGAATCAAACAAAACGATACGTCCTTATCTCTCTACAGACCTTGTCCCTAGTACAATCCTTCTCTCACGCGTACGATGACCATGGCGGCGTAGCCCTAGTACATCTTCTCGCCCCGCGCCGCCGATCGACTGAAAGCTGCCGCGGCCGCCGATTGGACCGGCGGATCTGATTCGAATTTCCATCGGGATCTCACGAGACCGGTTCTACCTGATTCATCGCCACGAACTGATATGTGCCGCTGCCATGGATTTCCGGCCGCCGCCTCCAAGTTCTACGCCGTCGGAACGAGAACCCCTCCGCTGCTTCCTGTCATCCACGGTGAGTCTCCTGGTCGTGTCGTGACTGTCTTCAGTACCCAAACCGGTCTCTCACCCATCTCAATTTTATTGGTCGGGTCCCTTCTTGCATATATGCATACTTTATAGAACACACCATGGACGTCTAGCACTGTATCATCAAGAATGCAAGCATACACCACGAACGTATAGAAACAATTGTCTGTCCGACTAGCTTTCATGGTAGAAAACCATATGTCATCGCATGTATGCTTCATGAAGTACTACTTGTCCGTGCATACTTCTCTGATGCTAACACAGTTCCGTGGTCCCCATTGTTATTGCTCCGTTTGCAAAGCTGAATTAAGCTGGCAATATGCTAACGATTGATGCATGCATTTGTTATATGATAAATTCGTTAAAATCCAGAATATTCATATGATACACAAATTTCAATAGTATACACAAGTGACTTGAAATTTTATAGAAGAGTTTTGATCATGACTGCTTAATGGACCGATGATAACACTCGGATTATTACCGAGTTGTTTGTCGAGCAATTGAGGATGGGAAATAGGCCGAACACTCACTTGACTCCCAATGCATATGAGGAAGTGGCAAAACACTTCACAATAAGAACAGGTTTGGAGTACAAGAGAGACCAATTGAAGAACAAGTGGGACAAACTAAAAATTGATTACAGCATATTCAAGAAACTAAGGCTGAGGGAGACTGGAGCGGGATGGGACTACGAGCAGAACACTGTGATACAAGATGATGAGTGGTGGAAGAAGGAAAAAAAAGTGAGCAGTCATGCTTATTTTTTTCCATATTGTAATTTATTATATTATTATTATTTGAAAAATGTTCTTTTGTATTACATGATATTAAAGGATGTAACAAGTTTAAAAAGCAAGGACTTCACAATGAGCAAAACTTGAAGGTCATGTTTGAAGACATCACTAGTGATGGTACTGATCACTGGAATCCCGGATCAGGTGTACCACCTCATTCTAGTGAAGTATGACGTGCCGCATTGAATGTCGATAATGTCGTGGATTGCGATTTGGATGATGCCGAAGCACCACCAAATCCTACTGATGAAGAAGCAAGTGGTTCAACAATTAAGAGGCTTGGAAAGTTTGTTCATGACAAGAGCAAGAAACCTAAGACTGCACAAGTTATGCAGGAGCAAATTACAAGGATTGGTGACATCGCTGAGAAGTCGCATTTATCATTTGAGTCTTTCATAAAAAATGATGACGCCACATCAGTTACAAGGATTGGTAACAACAGAAAATCTCAGTTTAGAATAATGCAAGGAAACACCAAGATAAAAAAGAGGAAATTGGCCAAGTTTAGAACCAAAATCCATGGCAAACAAATTCCCTCACCCTCTTGCATATTTATAGTGATCAAGTCACTTTTTTGAAATTAACTCTCACACTAGACATTCAACCAAAACAAGTTAAAAGCCATTTAAACTTTCTCGTAAGAAATAAATATTATTCTCATCATTATTTTTCACAAAAATGACTCAGTGACCACAATCGTACGATTTGTCCGGCCTGATTGGCCATAACTTCCACCGTGATTTAGTTTGGAGTGGTCTTTTTGCTCTTATTGTTCCATTGTTGTGTGTCCTATTTTGATATTTAGGGCCAAGAGGTACTAGATTACTAGGGATTTCCTTCTTGATGCAGGTGAGTTGCAGCCGGCAATCCGAACAAAGGACATGTCTAGCTCACCCTCGCGAGATCGCCACCCTTTGTCCTGCCCATTATAGCATGTGTGTCGTCCAAGGCACAAGGGTAGTTCTCGATGGGCAATAAATCATATAGATGAACAATCACCAAGGAGCATGAAACATAATACATAATTTGCGTACCATCGTACTTAGAGTCAATAAATCACCAAAAAACCTCTGTCTCAACTACTTTGGGTGTTTCTACCTTAAATACAAAAATTCTTCAACAAAGCTGCTGTGGTGTAGTGGTTATCACGTCAGTCTTACACACTGAAGGTCTCCAGTTCGATCCTGGGCAGCAGCATTTATTTTCTGTTTTTATTTAACGCTGCGTCAGTTAAACAGTCTTTGCCAGGCCCAATGGACCCTTTCTTTTAGTCGAGTTGCGTCTCCCTGGTCAGGCCCGGTAGCACACGCCCACCGGCACAGATGAGTTCCATTCATCTGTTTAGGAGGTGTTCTAAAAAAAAATGTTTACGAGGAACCTTGCCACGGACCCAACAAGTAAATCACTCCTTCGTGCAATCTATATTTAGAAAAAAAAGTAAAACACTCTCGCCTCCATCAATATTAGTCAAATGAGATCATGTTCGGCCCTCTTGACTCGATTTCATCCTAATTCAAGAGATACCTTGCCGGTACAAATCTCCCACAAGAAGAAGAAGCAACAAATTTTTGTGAACAAGCAGCGTGTGAAATGGACGGCACCTCCACAAGAGATGGTTAAAATAAGGGCAGCCCTACGCGTTCTCCGAGGGATTTGTGTTTTTTATCCCCCGGGTCCCCAGCCAACCACGTGTCCTCTTTTTGGATTAAAATCCCGCTTTTGCTATATTTGTCTCGCTTTTGCTACATTTGCCTCGCTTTTTCTATATTGTAGCAAAAATGGTTAGCTCTAGAAAATAGAAAAACATACCGAACTTCGTCGGAGATCTTGCCGGCGACTGTGTAGCAAAAACGTTGTGTTAAACCTCGCCGGAGACTCGTCGGAAGCTTTCGCTGGTAGACCTCAACGGAGACTGTGTAGCAAAACTTTTATACTATTATAGCAAAACCAGAGAACAATGGTAGCAGAAAATTGTCCTAATGTAGCAAAAACCCGACCTCATCTGAGACTCGCCGGAGAATTTTGTCGGGAGAGCTCGCCGGATACCTCGTCGGAGATCACGTAGCAATATCTTTGTGCTATTGTAGCAAGATCATAAAATAGTTGTAGCAAAAACACTGTGACATTGTAGCATTATTGAAGTATTTGTTTACGGTGAAAAATACATAAAACGGTGTAGCACTCACAGAATACCAAAGTAGCAAAACAAATACAAGTGTATAGCTAAATAAATATACGAATGTAGCAAAAAGAAATATAGATCTGCATCCTAGGAAGAGGCGAGCAGGCCTCGACCGCCATGGCAGGCCACCTTGACCTCTCTCCCCCTTGGCAGCAGCACTGCGCATGGCGTGGAGGCGGCAGGGTGAAGGAGAGCGGGGTGGAGGCCAGCGGCCACCACGGCCACGGCCACTGCATTCCGCCTGGGAGACAGCAGCTGCCGACAAAGACCGTGTAGCAGGGCTCTTGTCTCTAGAGGAGTTGGCGGATGGGGAGGGCTCGCCTGCGGGAGTACCAGAAGACGCTGCGGGGCGCGGGGTGGGAGGAGGGGCGAGACAGGGAGCGTCGATGAGGAGACCATGGCGGCGCACCATGGCTGTGGGCAGCGGTACAGCCGTGGGTGAGTTAAGTCTTGAGGCAAAGACGCGAGACCAGCGGCGGCGGCGAAGCAACAACGGGCGACGACGGGTCATGGTGGCGGAGGGGCGTGGGGGCGAGAGCCACGAGCCGGCCAATGCGTGCGTGCAGTTGGAAGATGACCGCAAGGAAGAAGAGATAAGGAAAGAAAAAAGTCCATCGTGGTGGGTCTCTCTACACGCGTGATACTAGGGTGGGCAAGCGATGACCCGGGGGATCGGATCCCCCGGGGGAACCGTATCGTTTTCCATAAAATAAAGGTAGATGTCGAGGTGGCAAAATCTAAAAATAAGGGACAGATTGCTCGGAGACGGCCAAGTGTCTTTGATCTGATATTGCTGATAAAGAAAGGTTTGGCAAGATTGTTACGGAGTGCATTACTTAGGCTCGTCAGTTCAATCTTGTGGAGTTCTTCCATAAAGGAAGGGCGGCGATTGGAGAAGCTCACAACTTAGCTCGTTTTGCTACAGCCCTTGAGATAGGCAGATTAGTTTGGCTTTTACAGCCACCTGGATTTGTATGTATCCCTATGAACAATTTAGCCGAATAAATAAAGCAGGTGGTCGATGTTCTAAAAAAAAAATCCATTGATGAGAAACCTTGCCACGGACCCAACAAGTTAAACACTCCCGAACAACCCATCAATATTAGTCAAATGAAACATACGTATCATGGCAGCATCACTTGTCTCCTCCTGTCATGCGAGCGTAGTAAGGTAACTCGTCTGAATTTTATACGGTCAAATGCTTAATCTCCACTCGAGGAATCCGGTAAAAAAAATATGAAACCCAAGAACTCCATCGATCGACATGTTCGTGGAGACACGTCCGATGTAACGCCCCCGAAGCGACTTGGAGTCCAAGAGAAGAGACTCCGCCGGGAGAAGGTGCACGCTTGCGACACAATTCCGGCCGCTCCATGAACTCGTTGCCCGTACGTTCTCGTCGGCGCACATGAATGTGTCGAGCGTGACGCAGAGTGCCTGCGGAGATGTAGGAGTATGTACGTTGAGTAGTAGGAGTATGTTGGACCAGCCAGCCTCGCTAGTAGAGGAGCTGACCTTTCAGTTTGACCGGAGACCATCGCCTGGACCTTGCGTTTCCCCTGCGCCAAGACGAACGCATATAGAGTGTCCTGCCACGAGCAGGCCTATTATTATTGATGGATCCTCTAGAATAGTGCTGTGGATTAGGATGTACTCCACCAATACCATGCTGGCCATGTTTTGCTGAAACTGCATATGCGTTTCAATCTACCTAGATGTCAAACAGGTTTTCTTAAGTTCAGACTTCTCGTTGCTTGCTCTGGATCTCCAGCAAGTTTGGGACTTGGGAACTGTAATCTATCTTATAAATAACTGTGGTATATGTTCCTCTACGGCTTCAAGGGCTACGAACGGGAAGCAAGATGGAGGATTGGCAGAAGAAAAAAAGTGCAAGATGGAGTAGTTGCTACTTTCCTGTAACACAATGCATGTGGTCTGAATACGGCGATCTCAGAAGCAATCTCACAAAAGCTCTGAACAACTCTGAAACTTAACAAATCAGCTGTGCTGCAACACGCCGAGACTCTGAAACTCACGCGGCGTGAGCAGAACGGGAGGTCCGAGACGTGGGGTGCCGTTTCGTTGAGCCATCTTAGTCAGACTGCTGTGCTACAGCTTGGAGCCTGGATCTGCAGATTTGTCTCAAGATTTGGGTCAGAGCCGGAACGATTCCCCCGCCAAGTAAACTATCCAGGCACACAACCTTTCTGAATTTTGATGTCTAGGAGCGAGATCCTCCTGCTGCGGATTAAAGGAACCGCGGGGGCAACTGGCAAGGGATATGGGGAAAAATGGCAGACGACGAGTTCCTTTTCTTCTTCTTTCTTTTGCTTATCATAATCACTGTGTCATGCAACGCAATCGCACCAAGATCACGGCAAGTACGCGTCGATCACTTTGTTTATCGGCCTGAACCTATGTAGTGCTACTAGATTAATTAACAATCTAGTACTACCTCCGTAGTTCAATTTGAACTGTTAGAATGACTTATATATAAAAAATATAAGACCTATATACCTATATAGAAAAAATATTACTCCATCCGATTTATAATAAGTGTCGTTGATTTTATGGAAAATAAGAGTAGTCCCAAATCTCTGCATGTATCGATGCACTGCCATTTTGCAAACAAATTATAGTCTTTACATAAAATGAATTCTAAAAACCAATTATAGTCTCATTGGGTGCAGACATGGTCGTATCTACCGTTGAAAATATGAGCAATCTACCACATAATTTAATCGATATAAACAGTACATAAAACATGACTAAGATAATCGAAATTAAACTAGCCATGAAATCTAGCAAAGAGTAGGTAAAAACCAAGTCTATACAGATTGCTAATAGGATGATCTAAAACAGGATCTCAACCAGTTGAAGGAAGATATCATACGGTGCAGCAGAGGAACTGCTCGTGTTGACGTCAGTGTTAGCATTGGAGTTGGTGTTGGCGTCGGCCAAAGAGATCGTCGGTGTCGAGAGAAAAAGTCGTTGTTGAGAAATAAGTCATTGGCGTCCATGTAGGTGTCCGTGATGAAGCCAGTAGTCGCACAACAACGCTCTCCAAAAACCTTATTGTCATTTTCCCGCCCGGGGACTTAAAGCAGCTAGGTTTCAGAGGCCTATGTTCAGACTCGCGGTGCACACCCCAAGATAGGATGGAGAGGACCTGATGAATGCTCAGTGCTCTCACACTAGAGGCAATGGTTTTACACTAGAGGCGATGGTTGTAGTGGTGTGTATCTCTGGAGAGGCGTGACCTCTCTCTTGTAGGCATGACATGGAGAGCAGATCATGCATCTATGGGAGATGAAAGGAATAGCGAGGAGGCGAACCGAACAGGTACCGAACAACTCATATTCACCTTCCACTAGTGCAGAACGCTTCAGCTTCATACAACTATTCATATTTCAGTCATGTGTGACAAAAAGGAGGGAAGTCCCACATGTGGCATAGGTTGGTCCTTGGCTCGGCTTATTCCCGCAACCCGTGTGTGCGTCGTGATGAGGCGAAGCGAATAGAGGAGGAGGAGTGCGCGTGTAAATCTCTTTCCTTCTCATACTTGTACAAATGGTGGAGCAATCTCCCTTATAAGGAGGACCAACTCTCACTCAAACAGCAATATGTGACTAAACTTTAGTTCCATCTCTTGCCATGCATGAATGGAACAAGTGGGCCTCTAGCATTTTAAAAATTATTATCATATTATAAATGGGTTGGGCCATTATAGGCAAAATTTCCAACAGTCCCCGCTAGGTCCCATAGGCACACAAGATTTGCATGTAGTTCCAAAATGAAAAAATTATATATCGATACTATAGTGAAGACAGTTAAGTTGAACTTCCACCTAAAACTATGTTCTACACTAGTAAGCTTGAACGTTGAATTGTGCCTGCAACGCAAGTTTACTACAAATCTAGCTTCGCACAAAGCCTTGACCGATACTAGGCTTTCACTAGACTTCTCCGTGGATGGAGCTTATCGTCATACTTCATGACCTTTCATGAGTTTATTAGTGAGCATCCAACTCTCATAGACTGCGACTTTTGACAATGAATCATATAGGTGTGTTCTTCAAAAGATGTTATGGATAATATATATGCTTAAAATAAGCTACTTAGAACACATTATGATAAAAATCAACCTCGTGTAATAGGAGAATATTGCATATTCATGGAGTAGTATTATTTAGATGTAAGATATTCTCCTCTTAGTTGAACAACATCTTGTCTCTCAATTCTAATTTATGGGATCTTCGATCACAAAGAGTGGTTTACCACTTTGGACAACTAAGTTGTGGGTCTAATACCCATCTCATTCAATGCGTTTTCTACCAAATTATGTGATAGATCCTTCATGAAGGGATCTTACGGATTCTTAGATGTATGAATATAATCCAAGGCAATAACTTCGGAGTTTTTCATTTTTCTAATAAATTTCTATCTTTTTTTCACATGCCTGGATGACTTCATATTATACTTAGAACTATTTATCTCAATAATCACATTTTTATTATCACGATTCATCAAGATAACGAGTATTGGTTTTTCAACCAGAATTAAGTTCATCAAGTGTTGATGAAGCTACTCTGCTTTAACAGTTGTCGTGTCTAATGTTGTGAGTTCAGATTCCATAGTTAACCTTATTAAGATGGTCTGGCTGAAAGACTTCCAAGAAACATCACCACCACCAAGTGCAAATACATATCCACTGGTGTTCTTTATATCAATAACATCAGATATCCGATTTGAATCACTATAACCCACCAGTACCCTTGGATACCCGGTATAGTGTTACTAAAAGAGAAAGAGACGGATGACTGCAAAGTCTTTTGGTGGTGATTTCATTGTATAACTCGTGTATGATACCCCACTACCATTTCAAAAGTCTATGCATCTTGACTACTAGAAAGAAGCCGTCCGTACTAAGATGGATTCCATCTTAGCTAATGGAACATGAGAGCTCATCGACCGTCCCTATGGGTGCAAACATGTAGGATGTAAGTGAGTGTTTAAGAAGATACTTAGGCCTGATGTTACTATTGAGAAGTACAAGGCAAGGGTTGTGTCCAAGGGTTATACTCAAAATAAGGTGAATATTTCTTTGTCCCATTGCCATATTGACCATGATTCGAGCACTACTTTCATTGGCTGCCGCATAGGGTCTTCTTGTTCACCAAATGAACGTTAAGACGACTTTCCTAAATGGAGAGTTGGACGAGGAAATTTACATGGATCACGCAGATGGTTTTGTAGTATGTGGTTAAGAAGTAAAGGTGAGTAAGTTATTGAAGTATTTATATGGTGTAAAACAAGCCCCTGAGAAGTGGCACGAGAAGTTTGAAACAACCTTAACTGATGCAGACACAGTTGTGAGCGAAGCTGATATGTGTGTATACTATCATCATGATGGGGCGAAGGATTTATTATTTGGTCGTATGTTGATGACATTGATCTTCGGAACCACTCTTAATGTTATTAAAGAGGCCAATAATTCTTAGCACATTCTTTTGAGATGAAGGATCTAGGAGCAGCTGATGTTATCCTGAACATCAAGATACTGAGGTGTAGGGGTTCGTAGCATGGAAAACAAAAAATTTCTATCGCATACAAACAAACAAGCCAAGATCTATCTACTAGATTGTAGCAACGAGTCGTTTGGAATAACTTACCCTCGAAGATTCCAAAGCGGTTAACGAGAGCAGATTCTCGTGGGTGATGTAGTTGTACTCTTTCCGATCTCAAGATCGCGTAGACGATCCTTCCGCCACGTTAAGCAGCGCTCCGTAGTCGGTCACACGTTCGATTTTCGACGAAGACCTTCCTCTCCCTTGTTCCAGAAAAGCGGAGGTTGTAGCACTCTCCTCGCGATTCCGTGAAGACAACGTGGTGCCTAAGTAGAGGAAATCCCGCAGGCTTCGCTTAAGCCGCAAGCAGTATGGTGGAGCTTATGAGAGGCTATTAGTGGTCTAGTAATTAGACACACCAATTAGAAGGCTCTAAACCAATTAGAAGGCTCTAAACCGTGGCTAAAGCAATTAGAAGCTCTAAACCAAAACGGCTCTAAACCGAGATTTAGAGGTAGGAACTTGTGTGTCTAGGAGGAGCCCTGCCCCTCCTTTTATAGGTGGAGGGGCCTTGGCGCGCCAGGGGAGGGAGGGAGTCCCTCCCCAACTCGGCCTAGGGCTGGGCGCCGGCCTGGAGGAGTCCAACTCCTCCTCCAGGTTGGTTCCAACTCCTCTTGCTTGTTTCCCACAGCTTCCTGCTTCCCACAGTTTCTGTTTAGCCGCTTGACTTTCAAACGGCAATTTGACTTTCATGTTTTTGGAACAAGAACACTTAGTACATGATGCAATCATTCCAATATGTAATGACACATTCATGTACCCGTCCCCTTGAGTGCGGACAATCCGGAACCTTCTAAAACATTCCGATGAAAACGGAATCATTCCCGAACTCCAAACGGACTTTCCTTATATGAATCTTATTCTCGGACCATTCCGGATCACCTCGTGATATCCGGACCCCATCCGAGACTCAACAACATTCAGTCTTCTTTCTCATAATACCATAACTACTCAAACAACGTCGAATCCTTATGTGTCTCCCTACGGTTCGTGAATTATGCGGACATGATCGAGACACTTCTTAAAAATAACCAATAGAGGAATCTGGAAATTCATATGGCTCCCACATATTTCTCGATTACTTTGCGATCGAATGAACCACTTACATACGATACCAATTTCCCTTTGTCTCACGATAGTTTACTTATCCGAGGTTATGATCGTCGGTATCTCTCGCATACCTAGTTCAACCTCGTTACGATAAGTACTCTTTTCTCGTTCGTGATATGTGATCCCTTGTGACCAAGTCACATGCTTGCAAGCTAATTGGATGACATTCCACCGAGAGGGCCCAGTATATCTATCCGTCATGTGGATGGACAAATCCCACTCTTGATCCATGTGTTTCAACCAATACTTTCCGAACACTCAATGCCACCTTTATAGCCACCCGATTACGGTGTGGTGTTTGATGTCATCAAAGCATCCATCCGCACATGGTGATATGCATGATCTCATGGTCGAAGGAATTAGGTTACTATGTATCGGAAAGCATATAGCAATTGAACTAATGAAATGACTTGATCTTTATGCTACTTATCTATAGGAGTATGTCCATCATATCATTCTCCTAATGATATGATCCTGTTAATAACATCTCTATGTTCATGATCAGGAAACCATGATCATATATTAACCAACAAGCTAGTTTAACAAGAGGCCTTACTAGGGACTCTTATTTTAGTTTACAAATCACACAAGTATTAATGTTTCCGTTTAATACAATTATAGCATGGTATGTAAACATTTATCATAAGTGTGAAGATATGATAATAACCACTTTATTATTGCCTCTTGGGCATATCTCCAACAGTCTCCCACTTGCACTAGAGTCAATAATCTAGTTTCAAACCTTTGTGTATATAACACCTATGGCTTTCCGTGTTGTATGTACACGATTGCTAGTGGTCAATCGATCTCGGATCGACACTTCCGTGTCCGTGTGTAATTGCATGTCTTTGCGTCTCACGCATCACTCATTCTCTAATGAGATGGCTTTGTATAAATTTGGTCTTTCGGTGTGACCTTTAGCTCTTTGGGGTTAAAACATGTTGATAATATTGTCGCACAATATATCTTCATAGTATTATCCCACCGTGAGCTACACCTAGTTTGATAACAAACTACTTGACACAAATGCCCTCTTTGTCGCTAAAATAGCGCTTATATACTTGGCCTTTTGTTGTAGTATCTGTCACAATGTCTTAACTTTGGAACTCATCCAAATCCATTATGGAACTCACCTTCCATTATATTGTGCCACCCTTAGTTTAGATTGAGATAAACTTAATTTGTACTTTGTGACAAAGCTAGTATCAATGTAGTACTTTTACAATGAACTAACCATCTATTTGTCACTTCTACAAATATTATACTCTTAGTTCTTCCAAAAGATCATAAGAATATCCTTACTATTGTCCAATGATCATCTTACAAATCATTCTGGTATATGCTCACAACATTTAGAGCATAGGACATATCTGGATTTGTACATATCACAAAGATGATATAAATACTCTTTGTGATTTTATACATCAAGTATCAATCTATACTTGATTATTTGTTTCACTTTACCAAATGTCAATACACTTGAATATATCATCAACATTGAATTTATTCAATCCTTTCTGTGCGACAAGAACCTCTCTTGTAGTTTCTATATTGAACTCATTCAATATCTTGTCTATGTACTTCTGGCACAACCATATTAGCGTCTATTGATGCCAAATATTTAGGTTTTGCCTAAGTCTTTCATCGGGATGAAATTCTTAATATGTGTTAATAAAAGATACATTATTTCCAATCAACAATATGTCTTCCACATAATGTATTAGAAACATGTCTTAGTGCTCCCACTTAATTTCTTGCAAATGCAAGCATCTTCATTGTCTCTAATGAACTTTTAAACTCCTTTAACAATTTCATCATAGTGAAGATTCCAACTCCGCGATGCTCACTTTAACCATTGAAGTTTGCATATGCTTTTAGCATCCTTTGAATTAACAAAACCCTATGGACCGCGTCATGCACACGTCCTAGGTAACAATTCTATTAGAAGAACTTGTTTTGTTTATTCAACTACCATATAACAAAATTTATATGTAGTGGTTGCTACATTAATCCGTCTAGACTAAACATCGCTATGAAAGATCAAATCTTGTCATATACAACCTTTGAACATTGTTGTGAACTCTTTCCCAACATGTCGACTATTTCATAGATGTGAAACATCTATGTCTATTTCTTTATAGATCCAAACACAACTGTAAGGTCTTACACCTTTCTCGAGGGTCCTTCAAGTTCAAAACTTGATTTCTCGTGTATGGAACTATCACGGATTTTATGGCTTCAAGCCATTTGACGGAGTCAGGGCCCATCATCGCTTCTTTGCATGTAGTCGGTTCATTATTCTCAAATAATGATTCAACCCTCAAATCTTGGTATTTGATTGTTTATCCGACCTACTTGTTTCAATAGGAACTTGGATCTCCGTGACCACAACCTTTGAGGTACGTGAGCCATGAGCTTTGTTGTCGCCTCGGAACACTTTTTCGGTCTTGCGCAACTCGCACATATAGCTAAGGTTCTTTTAACCTTATCAAAATTCTATTGTCCTCCTACTTAACTTTTCACGAAAAATTCCTTCTCAAAGAAACTTGACGTTTTAAGTGACAAACACTTTTGTCTCCGGTGTTATGGAGAAATACTTAACAAAGACAGATTCATCCGACTTTGGTTGCAAACATCTTTCTTATGTATAGCATACCAATGTTTAAGAAAGGACAACTTGGGTTTTATCCCAAACCATAACCTTATATGGTGTCATTTCAACGGATTATGATGAAGCTCTTTTCAGTGGAAAAACGGTAATCTCTAAAGCTTTTAATCTTTAAAATATAATGGCAGTTTTATAAATTATACCTTTTCATCTTACCATGTCAAACAAGGTTTAATTACATATCTCGAACGCTCCATACTCTTATGGTGTTTCGGGAAAATGCAAATCCACGGAACAATTCCTTAAATCTTAGGTATTATGCTAAACTCTGTAACTCAAATATCTCCCTTTATGATCTTTATCATAAACTATTTATATTCTTGTTACTATGATTTTGCACTTCATCTTGAAAGTCTTTTGAACTCTTCAAATATTTCACACTTCATCCTTATTAAGTAAATATTCATATATTCACTCAAATTTTCGGAGAAAGCATATGAAGTTGAAATCCATCGCTCTTGACTACACATAATGGATTTCATACAACAATATGTACTAGTTCCAATAAGCTAGTCATTCGTTCCCTTTCGGCCTATGAACGAAGTTTTAATTATCTCTAGGAAAGTTTCACAAGCGTCATGTGATCAAAAATCAAAAGACTCCAAAATTCCATCCACATGGAGTTTCTTCATGTGTTCTTTCCAATATAATTTAACGGCGATGTCACTTCCTAAGTGGCCTTTCAATCAATTGGTCTTTCGACATTTTTAGCACTAGTTTTATGGATGTGATTCCTCCAACGAGATTTGCGAATCATCCATCTTTTATGGATTACGGCAATTATTTGAACAACCCTTTTGTTCTCATAATACGATAAAACAAATCTTGAAGGCAAGCTTTGATGTTTAACGAGCAACACAATAACCCTTTATTTGTTCTCGATGAACATCATCACATATTCTTTGCTAGTTACTTAGGCCATTGTAGTTCATGAATTACATTGTTTCGTATGACGATTCATACCAACAAATTCAGTATCAAATACTTAAGAACCACATTGTTTAATAAGCAAAGAATATAGCCATAACACGATATCATCTATATACTTAAATTGAACAATTCTAATCTTTTCTTTTACGCCATATATTTATGAGATTCTCTTTGATTTCCTTTTACATTTGAAAGAATCTATCAATATCAATAGTGGAGTCATACATATGACACATAGTCCAAAGCGTGTATAGTTAAATACCAATGTCTTTGGACTTGCACTTTGAAGTAGATCACCATCATCAAATGTTTGGTGTTCTTTCAAATTCCTTTCTTTAGTAATCTCTTGGTGTAGTAAACATTTTACCTACATCGAATATTCACCCTAACATGGAATCGTCCATGATCAAGCTACTTTTAGCTTATAACGATGAATTATGAGTATAATGTTGCTATCCAAAACTTTTTGGAGGATCAGGACAACAAGTGTCTCCAACCTTTTGCAAATTCTCATCAAATATGAGAACATGACTTTTGCCATATTATACTCTATCATGTTGCAAAAACTTTGTTTCAGATATCACAATATCTTCCACACATCATGGTTTCTGAAATAACTCTTTCAGATCCTAGATAACCTTGATATTAAGAGAATTCTTTGAATATCAAGAATCATGGAGACAAACATGATACTCATATACTAACTCTTGGAATTGTCACTCTTGATTTAATACCAATTATTAAACTTCATGGAGTAACCGGAACTTACTGAAAGTTTGCAATAGGACTTTTAAAATTTATATTAACACTTCAAAACAATACGATACCAGTTCGTAAAGTAAATTAACCAGAATTCTATAGCTCTATCATCTCAATTATAACTAAGCGCAAGGTGGTAAACGGATGCCAATGACTACAACAACTATGCAAATTCACTTTGATTTAGTTTATGATAAATTGAGTTCTAATTAATAATTAAATTAATCTAGGTGAACTCCCACTCAAAACAATATCCCTCACATTGTTTTAGTGATCACACGAACCAAATCCACCACATCAAAACCGATCATCACGAGAGTTGATATAGCTTCAATGGCGAACAATCGACATGTTCATCATATCTACTATATGACTCATGCTCTACCTTTCGGTAATCCGTGTTCGAGGCCATGTCCAGACATGCTAGGCTCGTCAAGATCAAACCTTAGTTTACATGAGCAAATCTGGCTTGCTCACGTTGTATACACTTGCGAATCTAGCACACCCGATCATCACGTGGTGTTTCAAACAACAAGCTTTAGCAGTGCTAACTAAGGGTGAACACTTTATGATTTGAAATTCATGTGCATGAGGGATCATCTTATAATGCTACCGTCGTCTACTAAGCAATACAAGATGCATAAAGGATTAACATCACATGCAATTCATAATATGTGATATGATATGGCCTTTTCTTCTTTGTGCTTCCGATCTCCATCTTCTATACGAACATGATCTCCATCATCATCGGCATTGCATCAAGGTCAATGACGATCTCCATGGTTGTCGCCCACCGCTTCAACTATTACAACTACTTTGAATAGACACGCTGGTCTTAACATAAATTAAAGACAACCATATGGTTTCGCCGGTTGCCAACTTACAATAAGGAACATTGCATACATCATATATAATCACAATCATGGCCATATCACATCACAGCACACCCCTGCAAAACAAAGTTAGACGCCTCTACTTTCTTTGCATGTTTTACGTGGTTTGGGGCTTTCAATAAGTGTCGTTCTAACTTACGAACATGAACCACAACATTGATACTAGCATTGTTGATTACCCGTTGTAAATTGGATCTTAACTATGCTAGGAGAAACAGGCACCCGCAAAGCCACTTATGCAATACAAGTTGCATGTCAAGCGTGGAGCAAGTCTCATGAACGATGTCATGTAAGGTTAGCCCGGGCCGCTTCATCCCAACATACCGCAAGATGCAAAGTACACAAGAAGCAATCGACAATAAAGCATCAACGCCCACAATGACCATTGTGTTCTACTCTGCAACAGATCTACATATAGACACGGCTCGATACATCGTAGGGGTTCGTAGCATGGAAAACAAAAATTTTCTATCGCATACAAACAAACAAGCCAAGATCTATATACTAGATTGTAGCAACGAGTCGCTTGGAATAACTTACCTCAAGATTCCAAAGCGTTAACGAGAGCAGATTCTCGTGGGTGATGTAGTATTCTTTCCGATCTCAAGATCACAGAGACGATCCTTCCGCGCCACGCTCGCAGCGCCTCCGTAGTCGGTCACACGTTCGTACTGACGAAGACCTTCCTCTCCCTTGTTCCAAAGAAAATGGAGGTTGTAGCACTCTCGGCGATTCCAAAGACAACCGTGGTGCCTAAGTAGAGGGAAATCCCGCAGGCTTCGCCTTGGCAAAGTAGTATGGTGGAGCTTATGAGAGAGGCTATTAGTGGTCTAGTAATTAGACACACCAATTAGAAGGCTCTAAACCAATTAGAAGGCTCTAAACCGGGCTAAAGCAATTAGAAGCTCTAAACCAAAACGGCTCTAAACCGGAGATTTAGAGGTAGGAACTTGTGTGTCTAGGAGGAGCCCCGCCTCCTTATAGGTGGAGGGCCTTGGCGCCAGGGAGGGAGTCCTCCTCAACTCGCCTAGGGCTGGGCGCCGCCGAGGAGTCCAACTCCTCCTCCAGTTGGTTCCAACTCCTCTTGCTTGTTTCCCATTCCTCGCTTCCCACGCTTGCTTCCCAGCTCGCTTTTAGCCGCTTGACTTTCAAACCGCAATTTGACTTTCATGTTTTTGGAACAGCAAGAACACTTAGTACATGATGCAATCATTCCAATATGTAATGACACATTCATGTACCCTCCCGAGTGCTTGGGACAATCCGAACCTTCTAAAACATTCCCGATGAAAACACCTAATCATTCCTGAACTCAAACGGGACTTTCCTTATATGAATCTTATTCTCCGGACCATTCCGGATCACCTCGTGATATCCCGGACCCCATCCGAGACTCAACAACATTCGGTCTTCTTTCTCATAATACCATAACTACTCAAACAACGTCGAATCCTTATGTGTCTCCTACGGTTCGTGAATTATGCGACATGATCGAGACACTTCTCAACAATAACCAATAGAGGAATCTGGAAATTCATATGGCTCCCACATATTTCTACGATTACTTTGCGATCGAATGAACCACTTACATACGATACCAATTTCCCTTTGTCTCACGATAGTTTACTTATCCGAGGTTATGATCGTCAGTATCTCTGCATACCTAGTTCAACCTCGTTACCGATAAGTACTCTTTTCTCGTTCCCGTGATATGTGATCCCTTGTGACCAAGTCACATGCTTGCAAGCTAATTGGATGACATTCCACCGAGAGGGCCCAGAGTATATCTATCCGTCATGTGGATGGACAAATCCCACTCTTGATCCATGTGTTTCAACCAATACTTTCCAACACTCAATGCCACCTTTATAGCCACCCGATTCACGGTGTGGTGTTTGATGTCATCAAAGCATCCATCCCAAGACAGGTGATATGCATGATCTCATGGTCGAAGGAATTAGGTTACTATGTATCAGAAAGCATATAGCAATTGAACTAATGAAATGACTTGATCTTTATGCTACGCTTATCTATAGGAGTATGTCCATCATATCATTCTCCTAATGATATGATCCTGTTGTTAATAACATCTCTATGTTCATGATCAGGAAACCATGATCATATATTAACCAACAAGCTAGTTTAACAAGAGGCCTTACTAGGGACTCTTATTTTAGTTTACAAATCACACAAGTATTAATGTTTCCGTTTAATACAATTATAGCATGGTATGTAAACATTTATCATAAGTGTGAAGATATGATAATAACCACTTTATTATTGCCTCTTGGGCATATCTCCAACATGAGGAATGATGATATTGGGATTACACTACTTCAATCTCACTATGTAGAAAAGATCCTGAGTAGCTTTGGATATAGCGCCAACAAGTCTTCTCCAACACCATATGATGATAGTGTGTTGCTTCGAAAGAATTGCAAAAATGATAGAGATCAACTAAGATACTCTCAAATTATTGGCTTGTTTATGTACTTAGCCAGCACCACAAGGCCTGGCATCGCCTTTGCTATAAGCAAACTCATTCGATTTGTTACAAATCCAGGAGATGATCATTGGCATGCTCTCTCGAGAGTTATGCGCTATCTAAAAGGCACTATGACCTATGGTATTTCATTATCATCATCCTTTGAATTTTCAAAGTGTTCCATTGGAATGATGGGTTTAGAAGTTGTAGTAAATTTTGAGTAGATGAACTAGGCTCCTGATTCGATGAGCTAGGCATATCCTTCAGGGAAATATATCCCAAATAAAGTCGATTGGTACTCCACGATTGTACCAATATGCATCTCAGGTACCTTAGATTTTACTATCAAGAATCTATAAACAATACTATAAAAATCTAGCCTAGAAAAACACAATTAACAGTTTTGGGTTCAAGCTTGCGCTACTTGGTCATGGAGTATTTCTTTCCACCTTTTGTCAACAAACCATTCATCTCACAAAGATCTGAATATAGTGGTGTCAAATCTCTCACCTCTGCAACCGTATGTGTCTTGTGAGGTTTCTTTGCTTGCATGAAAACTTGGCACTTAGATGCTTTGACAGTGGTGAAATTGTGGATTAAATTCATTTTAGCTAGTTGTGTCATGCAACTAAAGTTAATATGTCAGCGATGTGAATGCCGGGCATTTCACTTGAGATTTGTGCAAACTTGATTAATAATTTTATTACAAACGTCTAATAAAGATAGATGGAACAAGCCTCCACACTCATAGCCTTTACCAACAAAATTTTCAAACTTGCACACAATAAATTTATTGGTCTCGGAGACAATGTTATAGCCAACTCGACACAGAAAAGAATCTCTAACGAAATTTTTATTAATGGAGGGCACAGGATTCACATTCTTTAGATGCATAGTCTTTCTCGAAGTGAACTTCAGATCGACCATACTAACACAACAAACATAAGCATGTGAGTTGTTGCCCATCAGCACGAAGGAAGTCCCTGTGACCTGATATGAAGAAAATATGGAAATATCAGAACAAACATGTACACTGGAGACTGGAGGGGGCTATCATTTCCCTTCCTCGCTTATCTCTCATCACCTTCTTTGAGAGTCTCTAGTGTCTTCCTGGCGCCTGGCCCCTCTTCCCCCGCCGGCCTTGATATCCAGAGTTGGGATAGGGGAGGTTGCCAGGTCCATGTATATAGGCTAGGTCTGGTGTATATCGTCTTAGTTCTAGGGTTAGGTGTTGTTTTGTCCTTCGTGGCGACTAGCGAGATGTCGGGCTGATCTCCTCCGAGCTACCATATGGCACGACGGCCTTCCTAGCGCTTCTTTGGTGATGTCCCGAGATTGGGGATCACTAGAGTTGTTGTGGAGGATGGGATCCCCTAAATAAGTGCAGTGCTATCTCCGGATCCGGCAGATGGTGTCTGCCGCTCTCTGGCCAGCCATGGCGGCGAGGGGAGAGAGGAGTTTTATGCGATCTGCGAATCTAAGAGCTGGCGGGTTTTCTTTGCATGTACTAGTTGCGGTAGAGTGGCGGCTATGACTCCAAGAAGCTTTTCCTCTGCGAGATGCCATGGGGGATTCGGAGGGAAGGCGAATCAGGAGGGGATGTCAATAAGCTCAATCTAGAGCCATATGTTCTTGATCTAGTTGCTCCTCCCCATGACTCTACATGTCTTCGTGCTAGAGAATTCAGAGTTTCTGAGGGGGTGTTCTACATTGCAGCCTGGAGAAAATCATCGATGGTGCATCGTCGGCTAGACGCCTCTATTCTGCCGATTCATATAGTCAAAAGAAAACTGCGCCGAGCTCTAGCGTCGGCTTGCCGGTGTCATCTCATCGGCAATCTCCTTCCCGGTGTGCCAAATCGGAGGCCCCCCTCTAGCTTCATCACGGCTTGCAGTGTCGGCTCTGCGCGAAGTGGCCTAGTCCCCGATGGCAGAGAAGTCGGTCGTGCTTCGAGGCTTTGTTCTGAGTTCGGTGGAGAAGTGTCGTTGTATTTCTCTTTCTAGATCTATGGTTCTTTATGTATTTTAGA
The DNA here is from genome assembly GCA_030063025.1 of Avena longiglumis. Classification (NCBI taxonomy): domain Eukaryota; kingdom Viridiplantae; phylum Streptophyta; class Magnoliopsida; order Poales; family Poaceae; genus Avena; species Avena longiglumis. The sequence continues at coordinate 56,348,742 of CP125976.1, forward strand.
GGACTTGTTTGTATTTCCCTTTTTATCTAGGGTCCTCTATGTAACTTGTAAACCCACCAACGATATTTAATACAGTGTATCAGTCCTTTAGGACCGCTCCTTGTTCAAAAATAAGCACCAATCATAAGAATCACATACCGAAAGGATAGTAGGAAATCTATCGTATCCAACATCCTTTTCCCAGTATCACCAATGACAACATTAGCGGTCTTGCCGCTCTTCCCATGTAGATGTTTGTCAAAGCGGTTAGGGCAACTAGGCGCCTAGTGATCAGCACATTGTACTATTTTGCCAATTAAATGAGAAATACAATGTTTTCATGTATATGACATAGTTATTTTTTTCCAATGAAGAGAATATATTAATATAAAAACCATATATCAAGTACACCTAACCTCCACAACAACTCAATATCACGAGCAATTTGAGCCAGCAACGATGCATACAACAATATTTTAAAAAGAAAAAAAAAATAGACCTAAGGCACACATTCACTAACATTGACATCCACAACAAGTCAATATCACGGGCAATTTGAGCCAGCAACAATGCATACAACAATATTTTAGAAAGAAAAAGAAAACAGACCTAAGGCACACATTCACTAACAAATCCATTAAATCACATGTATTGTATTATATACTCTGGGAAAGTTTCATTTTATTTAAACATATTGTTTAGAAATAAATCGAATTTTAAGATTGTGACTCAGAATGTCCACTCATTTCTGTCCGTTGGATCAGCTTTGAATGGCTCATATGGGAGCAAAATCACGGCTAGACTTTATAACTCAAAGTCACTGAAGCTGCATCCTTCCAACACTGCCCCTCCCAGGCTCCAATAGTCGTGAAATGGAAAAGGGAAACGACGCCACGTTCTCGTGGCTGGCAATACCAGACACCCATCTCATCTCCCCCATCATGCCCCCTTGACAGCTTGCTTGGCGCGGTTGCGTCATCCCTTCACTCGTTTTCGTGGATTGTGTGGAATGGCACACCGTAGTCCGTGGGCTAGCAAGATCCTGATCATCCCGCCACCATGCAATCCAACATGGCTGCTTGGCAATAAGCAACGTACAAACGCCCCAAGCCAAGCCAATTGGCTGCGGGCGATCCAGCTGCTGCGTACGTATCTGTATATACATTATAGAAGCATTCATCTGTGGCAGTGATCTGCCCCGAATTAACATTCAGCCACTAGATATACTGTACATACATACGTACATCCCTTTTGCTTCGTAAGAAACCGGCGCATTATCATTCGATCGGCGGTTGGGCCGATCGTGGAGCAGATCGACCGGGTCCCGATCGAATCCGCACGTATCTAGACTCGATCGATTTTTAACCCCTTCTGCGGCTGTGTTCTGTGAGGTTAACCAACAAGCCACGTCACGGAGTTAGGGCACGTAGTGTTATCTTAAGCACACCACGCCTAGCTCATGCCTGCTGTGCACACTTAAGTAATCTATCTTCCCCTCTTTGTTGGACTTCCGAGACGAGAAAGTGTACTTGCAGATGGAGTTGTTCCAGTTGAGAGCCATCACTCTGCTTCGATACGCGCTGTCTCGGTGCTGTCCTTGACGAGCGAAATGAACTGGCAATATTCTCAAGTAGCTAGGGGCAGCACCACATCACCATGGCATGGGACGATAGGTGCAGCATGCCGCCTCCACGCTTCTGGCTGGCTCCACGTTTCTTGGTCAGGTTGCTGAAAGATCAGTGAAAGAACGAAGGCTACCTTTGGGCTTTGGACGTGTTTGATAGCCTGCACTTCCTTGGGACATGTTAAGTTGGGTAGAAATTGGGTTGGTCGGCTGCAGCATCCCATGTTGTGGCCGCGCAGGTTTTAAAGCAGGCCGAAGCTAGACCCAGGGACAACGATCGATTCGGCCATTTTTAGCGGGTCTGAATCGGGCGAGCGCACGAGTGCCCTAGAGCGTTGTTTCTCCCTCCTCTCTAAACATGCTTACTCTTTATATCTTGGGATTAATACATACAATCTTCAAATCGAGTTGAGCTATACATGAAAAAGATGCGCATCGACGATGGGATTCCATTCTGACCATCGGCTTCGAGATTGGTGAATTGTATCTTCTCAGATTTATGGTCAAAGTTAGAGCTTTTTTGTGCTTGTTTCCTCACATTTGTCGCACACGACCAACTGCTCGAAGTGTCCTTTGAGGAGTAGTTTGATCTTGTTGTTTCTCACTATTTTCATGTTACAAGTTTTATATTTTGATGCATGTATAGAGATCTCTCTGTAGATGATAGTGTTCTCTATTCAGGTAGGTGAGGAAGATGAGCTCCTTCTCTCTCCTTACTCAAACATGCTTCCAGTATCCTCTTTCAATCAACACAAATATGTCTCGCGTCGAGTCGAGCTGCACATAAAAAAGATACGCATCGATGATGGGTTTCATTCTGACCACCGACTTTGAGGTTGGTGAACTGTTTCTTCTCAGATTCATGGTCAAAGTTGGGGCTTTTTTGTGCTTGTTTCTTCAGATTTATCGCACACAAGCAACCGCTCAAAGTGTCCTTTGAGAAGTAGTTTGATCTTGTTGTTCCCCATAATTTTAGTGTTGCAAGTTTTGCATTTTGATGCAGATATAGAGATCTCTCTACAGATGGTAGTGTTCATGTACCCGAGGAAGATGGTGTTGAAAATGAGGTTCAGGGACAAGTCGTCACCGTCCATCGTCGTCGCTGACAGTTGCCAGTAAGTGCAGATGCCCGCCGCACTCCATCGCCGACAGTTGCCAGTAAGTGCAGGTGCCCGCCGTACTCCATCGCCGTTGCATCCCTCCAGCAAGAAGAACAAGATCGCTGCTAATGGCTGTCTTAGTGTGTGTGTGTTTCAATGTGACAATGAAACATGTGCAGACAACCAAACACCTAAGTTAGGTTGCTGAAAGACCAGTGAAAGAATGAAGGCTATCTTTGGGCTTTGGACGTGTTTGATAGCCTGCAGTTCCTTCGGACATGTTAAGTTGGGTAAAAATTGGCGTTGGTTGGCTGCAGCATCCCACGTTGTGGCCGCGCAGGTTTTAAAGCAGGCCGGAGCCAGACCCAAGGACAATGGTTGATTCGGCCATTTTTAGCGGGTCTGACTTGGACGAGCGCACGAGTGCCCTAGAGCATGCAACGTTTCCTTCCTTCTCCCATTTCTCTCTCCTCTCTGAACATGCTTACTCTTTATATCTTGGTATTAGCACATACAATCTTCAAATCGAGTCGAGCTATACATAAAAAATATGTGCATCAACGATGGGATTCCATTCTGACCATCGGCTTCGAGATTGGTGAAATGTATCTTCTCAGATTCATGGTCAAAGTTAGAGCTTTTTTGTGCTTGTTTCCTCACATTTGTTGCACATAAGCAACCGCTCGAAGTGTCCTTTGAGGAGTAGCTTGATCTTGTTGTTTCTCATAATTTTTGTGTTACAAGTTTTATATTTTGATACATGTATAAAGATCTCTCTGTAGATAAAAGTGTTCTCTATACAGGTACGTGACGAAGATGAGCTTCTTCTCTCTCTTTACTCAAACATGCCCAGTATCCTCTTTCAATCAACACAGATATGCCCCGCATTGTGTCGAGATGCACATAAAAAAGATACGCATCGACGATGAGGTTTCATTCTGACCATCGACTTTGAGGTTGGTGAACTGTTTCTTCTCAGATTCATGGTCAAAGTTGGGCTTTTTTGTGCTTGTTTTTTTAGGTTTGTCGCACACAAACAACCGCTCAAAGTGTCCTTTGAGGAGTAGTTTGATCTTGTTGTTCCCCACAATTTTCATAGAGTTTTGTATTTTGATGCAGATATAGAGATCTCTCTACATATGGTAGTGTTCATGTACCCGAGGAAGATGGTGTTGAAAATGAGGTTCAGGAACAAGTCTTCACTGTCCATCGTCATCGCTGACAGTTGCCAGTAAGTGCAGGTGTCCGCAGCACTCCATCGCCGATAGTTGCCAGTAAGTGCAGGTGTCCGCCGCACTTCATCGTCGTTGCATCCCTCCAGCAAGAAGAACAAGATCGTTGCCAATGACTGTCTTAGTGTGTGTGTGTGTGTGTGTGTCAATATGACAGACAACCAAACACCTGAGTTCCGTATCTGTCCTCATTCAAAAAAATCTCCATGCAGGCTACCAAACAGGATGCAAAAGGTGGCTCAACGCCTGTATCTATGTGGCAGTGCTGGCCTGGACATGTCCCAGTGAGCCCCAAAATCCATGTAGGCTACCAAACACCTCCATGGTGTTTTGGCTCACGGATACAAATAAACCTATTATACACAATAGATAAAAAATAAATGTAGAAATGTCAAAAAAAAGTTTGGATAAAAATTCCAATCCGCGTGTACATCTGGACATTCTATGTTCATACACAAGTTTTCATGAAAAAAGAACATCTTATGTGATTTGTGTAAAAAGGACAAAAAATGTTCAAAAATATTCATGTTGGAGCATCCGAATTTGTCTTTTTATACGGAACACAAAAAAATGTTTCTTTTTTCTTAAAAATTTATGTGCCAACATAGAATATCCGGATATACATATTTTTATATTTTTATATTTTTATATTTTTTTAACATTTCAAAATATGTTTTTAAACAATAGGTTAATATGCACCTCCGAGCCGAATTGAATATCCAACTAACTATGGCTTGTTTTTAGTGAATAATTGGGGCTAGCTATGATTTTGTGTAACTTGCTCGTTCTTCTGGTCGACACATTCATGTCGTTGAACTTCTTATTAGGTACACACTCCATTTCGAAATTATAAAAAATTCTATCATCTTTTGGAATCGCATACATATATACTCTTTTTAGTGTGTGCTTCTTTTATAAAGAACATTTTATTACTTAAAGGGTTTAAACATTAGAACCGTCTCTGCATATCTAGGATATACATAGCCCGCAAGAAGTCCAAAGCTCACAATAGAAAAAAAGGACAAAATGCAATTTATCTTAAAGAAACTACGAGAGGCCTAAGCTGATGGGGTCCAATCCATAGACAACAATGTCATCCATGATAGATAAAAATATTATTTGACGTATCCTTCAAGTGTATATAGACCTCCATAAACAAGTCGTGGAACTTAACAGGATATAGAGTACACTATAAACGGAGCATACCGGTACACATGTAGATTATCTGCATAAGAGATGATTTTTTATAGTTAAAATCTTTCTACATAGCCAAAACCACCAAATAATGGCTAGCGATCCCAACCTAATAAGAATTCTAAACATGTGATCAATCTCATGCAGCTAGTTGCCAAATATATTAGCAACGTGACACGGACGATACAAGCCAGAATCTACTTGGATGACTGACCATATAGAACGAACAAATTTATATTAAAATAAATAAATGTTTAATTATCTTACCGTGATGAAAAACACATCTCATACTTTCCTGCCAATTTCTCTTAACAAGGTTATCTTTTGTAAAAACGACACCTTGATGAATATACCATGCAAAAAATATATTCTTGAGTGATATTTTTATCTTCCAGATCTTCTTCTTATTATCAACATGCACGATCGAATGGACAAAATCTCTATACAAGGAATTCAGAGAGAATTTTCCACTCTCATGTAGATTCCAACTAAACTCATCGGCACACTATGACAATAGTACCGACAAACGCTGCAGTAAAGCATGCCATGATGCAAGTATGGAGCCAATTAAATCTCTCATGAATGTCATATTTGGTGGGAAAGATTCCAAAACCGTGGCAATAGTATCATCCTTGTGACGCACAATGTTATATAAAGCTGGATATTGTTTCCATGGAGTAGAATTCTCCAGCCACTTATCCTCCCAAAATTGAATTCCCAAGCCATCCTTAATAGAAAAATGTAAGAAATATATTTCTTCGTGGCCATAAGACCGACCCAAAAGTGTCGGTCCCTAGGCTTTAGCCAACTTGGGAAAATTAATTTGAGCCTACATATTTCCTTTTCAGGAGGATTTGTCATACTCCCTCCGTTTCGGTTTACAAGTCCTACGCGTATATCTAGGTTATCAATTTGACCTATATAATTTGAATTATATAATATAAAATTATATCATTGAAAAATACAAAGTCTAAAGTTTTCATTAATATATTTTTTATAATATATACATCATACTAAGTTGTTCAATTTAGCGACATAGAACTACGTGCAGGACTTGTAAACCGAAACGGAGGGAGTACATCATCTTTGGTAAGTAGGTTAAAAAGGCATTTACCTAGAAGGATTGTATTCTTCATCTCAAGGTCAGAAATACCCAGCCATTTTTATATGTATTTGTTCACTTATTTTTATGTACTCCATGTTAATATATCTAAAACATCTTATAATCCGGAACAAATGGTATGTATATGCATGCACATGACAGCCACCATAATTAGGTGTATATGTTGCATCGGAGGTTGGTCATACATTAGTAGGTTATCATGTGCTAGCTACTTCTATGGGCGTATATATGCTCAATACTACTACTTAGATCACGAATATATATGCTATAATGTAAATGTATTGATAATAAGGGAGTCTATGTCACAAGCTTAAAAAAAGAACAATGTTTATATATTTCTTAGATTTGTAGTAGAATATGAATTTTCTTAAACAGATTTCACGTAATGTATTGTTTGGCTAACCAATTTTTTCTCTATTTTGTGATACTTTATGCACGGTTATAACATAAGTTTAACTAGACATCGTTCAGCAACCGCAACCGAGTTGTAATCATAAATGTCGTAAGTACTCATGCAAATGTGAGCGGAATAGTGGCACCAAAACAACTTTAAGGAGGGGGAGAGTTTAAGGAGTCAATAGCAAATAATATTAAACACGTCTTATAAAGAGGATAAGAAAATATAAATTACTCAAAGATGGTGTGACGCAACTTGTTTTAGTTGGACCGGATTTTCCTATGGTGCAGGTTAATAAACATTACAGTTAAATTATTATGGTCATATGGCAAGAAAGCTTTCACATTTTTACCTTTTTTGCATTTTGTTTTTATCTAAATATCAAAATGACTATGTATAATCATTTATCATAAAAGGCATGTAGGTGTGTTTGGCAAGTCTACATCGTCGATTAATGGAATGATGTGTCCGAGACAAAACATATAATTGAAATCATTTCAAACTAAGAACAAGGAATCCAACAAATTATACAATTCAAATTTCCTACTCCCTTCATTCATATTACTTGTCACAGAAATGGATGTATATAGACACGTTTTAGTGCTAGATACATCCAATTCAGTTACAGTTAATATAGATAGGGAGTACTATATTCATGAGTGCTTCCCATTATTTTATAAGAATAAATATATAAAATTAAATTAATCATTATTTTGAACAAAGCAATTAAGTTCAATTTGAATCACCATTTATAATTAGAAGTATGTATAATATAATGTAGAATGTGTTTAGAGGTATCTTACCGAGGTTAAAGAATTACAATTCAACCTAACTTAAAATTATTAAACTATTTAAAAAACTTCAAATGCAATTTAATTCAAAATCAAAATTCAAGATACATACAAGATCAGGACTTCTTTAGTGTATCTTTGATTAAATCAAACATTTGTGTAGAAATAAGTGTTACTAAAATGTGTCAAGCATTTCTAATATTTTTTCTCTGATGTGCCATCCGAGTCATCTGGCATGTACACCTGACAAGCACTTAGTCTTGTGAGAAGGGAGAAAATGTTATAAGAGGTCATTTTTCTCATTTAGCTTTAAACCCTCAAAGAATATGAAAATAGAATCTTCAAACGGGACCTTGTCACGGTTGAAGTTGCATGTTCAAGCCCATCGGACACAAAATAGGGTTCAACGAATAGGGAAGCAAACACTCTTGCTATCTGACTTATCCTTATGGAGCAAAAAACAAGTTCGTTTAGACAATATCCATATTCGGCTTGTTTTTGGAAATCGACCAATAGGTGGATGGTAAAAGTGGAATCGCCCATAAAAATGTCTATATCTCAATTATGTGCGGCCGTATTCTGATACATAAACAATTTGATTGCTACATCTTGTTTCGCAGTTGGTCCTAAATATTGGTAAGAAAATTGTCAAAAAGTAGGAGTCGATGAATGGTGAAATAACCACTCTTGCCACCTGGCTATCTTTGGGGGACGGGGTTGTTGTGGGCAGTTTTATAATTAATTGTGGGTACATAAATATTTTGTTATTATATCTCCCTGGTTGATTTGTTATTGTTCAGCCACTAGCCTTTCATAGTTGCATCCCTTTGCTGTTGTAGAAGAGCACAATGACGCTGCAGTTGCAGCTTGGGAAGGCGCAAGAGACATGCACGAGTTGCCTCTAGTCCAGTCTACTCTAGCTCGGGTTCACTCCATGATTTGGATCTAATTCTACACGAACGATTTAATAAACAAACCAGTGGAGCGGAAGCCCATTTCTGGTGTTTCGCTGTTTATCATGTTACTCACGGTACGGCACTGGGGCCACTTGTGTGTACGTGCGCGTCCCCCGCTGTTTCGTACTCATACGGACGGAAGAATGAACTGTACCCACAAGCGCCCAGGAACACGTACGCATGTTGCAAGGTGCATGCATGGGTCGGTGGTGGCATCTAGTGCCCGGCCGCATAAAATAAAATAAAGATAAACAAGAATGGCTGGGAAAACAGACGAAAATCAGCATTTCCCTCTGCCTGCTCCAGCAAGAATGCCAGGAAAGGGCATAAAGAAACTGTCTGGATTCTGGCTGTTCTCCTTCCTGAACTTGAACACCCTGCCGCAAAAAGTTCAGACAGTAATCGTGGCGTTTTCCTCTTTCCTGTAGGGTGCTTTGGTTAGCAAGGCATCAAATGGGGAACTCGTGTATAAAAATCCTGGGAACGGATGGACAACCACAGAACACCACCAGCTATGTCGAATCTATTTGGCACATCAGACGAATTTACGCGTGGAATGCCGCTTCTGCTGGTGTTTCCAGGAAGATTCAGAGATAGGATTGGTTCTGTTCTTCTGGGCTGGATTCAGGCTAGCAATTCTGGATATAATAGCAGAGGTAATCCATTCTGGATATAATAGCATTGGTAATCCACATACTGTATGCCCTGCTAGCTGGTCGAATAGTATACTGTCACTAATGAGGCCTAAAGTAAGAGCTTATTAGATCGGGACACATATTTGTACAGACAAGAAAGGAAAGACACGTTCTGTTCAGGCTCAGAAAGTAGTTTTAAGTGATGACTCACACCAAGTACCCTTGCCATCACAGCTTGGCGTGCCGGTGAATATTCAACCATTTGTCTTGTGGTAAGCACGTAGGCCACGAACCACAATGTACTTTGTATAAATGCTACTGTATTTCTGATGACCTGCAACTGCAAGATATCTAAATAGCTCCTCTTCCTTTTTCGAGGATGTTAGTTCAGCAGCTACAAGTAATGGCAGGTCTCATGTTCCACTTGAAGTAGACTGAAATAATGAGATCTCACTCTTGATGGAGCAAGGTAAGGTCTAAGGTGCATTGCTACACATGCCCTGGGTAAAGAAATCAGCAAACGCATCGTCTGGCACGTACTCGGGAGGGAGAGCAGAATAATCCATGGACTGGCAACATACCGGGCAATACTGCTGTTTTTTCCCCCTATTTCGAAAAAAAAAAGTTGGTTGTTTTTTCGTCCATGAATTCTTAACCAGTTCGAGCCAGCTCTCAACAGCCATGGCGGAACCGATCAGAGAAGTACTTCCACCGGCGCAAACCCGTGTACCCGGACTCCAAGAGAAATGTTGCATGGTCGTCTCCTCACACTATTAAAATGACCAGACATATACATGTCTTATTAGGTCGAATATAATCCAAGTTGTCTCAAGTGCATTACTCCTAATTATTAGAGCTTGTGTTTATGTTATCTTAGAACTCTAGTCTAAGTCGGTTTGGGTCTAATCCTAGGCTGGCCGACCCCCTCCTCTCTTCTATATAAACATTGTAATATTGTCTAAATCAATACAAGTTCTTATTCTTTTAAAATATCATGGTATCAGACGTCTAGGTTTTCCGCACCTGGGATGGCTCCTCCGCCAAAACCGTCGCCGCCGCCATCGGCTACGCTATGGACCGCGGCTGAAGCTCGCGCCGCCGGCGCACCATCCTCCTCCTCCTCCTCCTCTACTCCTACCCACCAAATACCCCAACAAATCCCTCAACTATCTCTTGCCGACACGATCGCCAACGTCTCTCCCTATGTACCGATCATCTTGGATCTCGCCAAACACAACTTCTACCACTGGCGCCACCTGTTTCACGTGCATCTCGGGCGTTGCGGCCTTCGCAGCCACATCGATCTCGCCTCGACACCGCGCCCCTATGATCTGCACTGGGTGAAAGACGATCTCACCATCATCCAATGGATCTACACGCGGATCTCCACCGAGCTCTTCAACCTCGTCTCCACCGACGATGCCACGGCAGCGTAACTTTGGGCTGCCCTCCAGCAGCTCTTCCAGGACAACTCTGACTCACGCGTCAACGCCATCCACATCGAGCTCCGCACCAGCACTCAAGGCGACTCTCCTGTCACCGTCTTTTTCCAACGCATCAAGGCGATCGGCGACGAACTTCGGGAGCTCGGTGATCCCGTTGACGATCGTGCACTCATCAACGCCCTTCTTGTCGGGCTCGGCGATCAATTTGAAAAGCAAGTTGCCTTTATTCCTCTGCTGAAACCTTACCCTAGCTTCGCCGAGGTGCGATCTATTTTGCAGCTCGAGTCCCAGAACCAAGCACGCAAGGCTGCCCGTCTTCCTCAGGTGTTTCACACGGCGCCTCGCCCGCCGCTCCTGCCTACTCCTGCTGCACCACCGACGGCCCCTCCTAGATGGCGCCCAAGCCCCAATTACCGTGGCAAAAATCCCGTGTATCGGCCACCTGCCCCAGCGCCGACTCCTCAGCCGCGACCACCTGCTCCTGCACCAGATCCACCAGTGCCGCCACCACCCTCCCCATGGCCCCTTGGCAGCCGCAGCATGACCCATGGACGTGGCTCATTCAGGCCTGGCTGATGCCCTGGTCGGCCCCCTCTTCGTACGACGCCCCACCGGCTTACACCGGGCACTGGAGTCCCGGCCTCCGCCCCTCCATCGGCGCACCTGGGCCTCTCGCACCTCGTCCTCCACAGCAAGTCTACACCGCCCAAGCTCCATCGACGGCTTACATGCTGTCGCCACAACAATACATGGATCCGCCGACGTCGCTGCCCCACATGTACCACGCTCCTCCGGCTCTTCAGTACATGCCTGCGTCACCCACTCCGCCAACCGCTCCACCAAGATGGGACCAAGCCGCCTTCATCGCTGCTATGAACAATTTCACATTCAACAACCACGAAGGTACGGATTGGATTTTTTATTCTGGTGCTTCCTCGCATATTTCTTCAAATATGGAATTTCTGTCAGCTTGGTCTTCCTCTCCCTTTTCTACCATCACCATTGGCGATGGATCCTCTATTCCAATCTCATGCACCGGTCACTCTTACATCATTAATCCAAACACAAATTTTATCCTTCGAAATATTTTAGTTGATCCATCATTAATTAAAAATCTAATATCTGTTTGCAAATTCACAATTGACAATAATGTCTCTATAGAATTTGATCTCTTTGGTTTATCTGTGAAGGATTTGAAAACGATGGCGATCCTCGCTCGTTACAATAGTTCGGGCGATCTCTATCATCTCCATGGCGCACCCACCTCCACACCTCAAGCCATGATTGCCTCTGTTGATCTATGGCATCGTCGTCTCGGTCACCCCAATAAAAATACCGTGTTATCCATGCTGCAAGAGTTTAGCATCCCTAGTTCTAGTTCTTCTCATGATCCCTCTATTTGTAATGCATGTCAATGCGGCAAACATATTAGATTACCTTTTGGCACATCAGCTACCTATAGTACTTTTCCGTTTGAGTTATTACATTGTGATTTATGGACCTCTCCCGTCCCAAGTGTTTCAGGGTTCAAATATTATCTTGTTATTTTAGATAATTACTCTCACTATGTTTGGACCTTCCCTCTTCGTGCCAAATCAGATGTTCACAAACTCTTCATTAATTTTAGGCAATATATTCTAACTCACTTTGGTCTCCCAATTCGCTTCATACAATGTGACAATGGAAAAGAATTTGATAATAAACAAAATCGAAATTTCTTTCTCTCCCAAGGTATCCTCTTTCGTTTCTCCTGCCCATACACATCTCCTCAAAACGGCAAGGCTGAACGTTCCCTTCGCTCTATCAACGACATCTTGCGCACCTTACTAATTCAAGCCTCTCTTCCACCATGTTTTTGGGCTGAAGCTCTACGGACAGCCACATATCTTTTAAATATCCGACCAACTAAAACATGTCCTTTTTATTCTTCCTTCCAATCTCTCTGTCTATCTCACCCCGATTATTCTGGTTTGCGTGTTTTTGGCTATCTATGTTTTCCTAACACATCATCTACCGCTGCCCATAAACTAGCTCCAAGATCTTTGCCATGCATGTACTTAGGTCCATCCGATGATCACAAAGGATCACGATGTTTTGATCCTTCCTCTGGTCGTGTTCTTATCTCTCGTCATGTCACCTTCAATGAAAATACTTTCCCCTTTTCAACCGTTCAGTTCCCGTCGATCCCTAAACCTATGTCACCATCTCCTGCCCCTATAGCGCGTCATTTTTAGTGCCAACCGTCACCCCCGCCGTGGATGTCGATCCCTCTGTTGCGGCAGCACCACCTCATGCCGAGAGCCATGAGCTTTGTCCGTCACCTTCCTCGCCGGCGAACTCCTGTCAGCACGTCCTCTGGCTCGGTCTCTCCCGCGTCAACCACACCTTCTAATTCAACAACTAATCCACTTCCTACTAATGTTGTTCCCATACCTATTCCCACCAATGATCATGTCATGTGTACTTGTGGCAAAAAGGGTTTCCATATTCCCCGACGTTTCCTCAACCTTTCAGCTACTCCATCGATCTTACCTATCCCAAGCTCCTACAAATGTGCTCTTCTTGATCCACTATGGCACTCTGCCATGAAAGATGAATTCGATGCTCTTATTCAAAATAATACATGGACTCTTGTTCCTAAACCATTCGGCACTAATATTGTCTCGAGGAAGTGGGTGTTTCGTCATAAGTATAACTCCGATGGGTCTTTGGCTCGCTACAAGGCCCGTTGGGTTTGCAGAGGTTTTTCTCAACAACAAGGAATTGATTTTGATGAAACCTTCTCCCCTGTTGTCAAGCCAAGCACTATTCGCATCATCCTCGGTTTTGCAGTTTCTTCATCCTGGCCTATTCAGCAACTTGATGTAAAAAATGATTTTCTTAATGGTACTTTGAATGAAACTATTTATTGTCAACAACCATCTTGATTTGAAGATCCCTCTAATCCAAATCTTGTATGTCTTCTAAATAAATCTCTCTATGGTCTTAAACAAGCTCCTCGGGCCTGGTTTCAATGATTTTCTACATTCATTCAAACTATTGGTTTTATCCCTTCAAAATCTGACACATCTCTCTTTATTTTCCAATCTTCCTCTCACACGTCATATCTTCTTTTATATGTAGACGATATTGTTCTTATAGCTTCTTCTGATTATTTTCTTCAATGTATCATCATTCTTCTTAACAAAGAATTTTCTATGAACGATTTAGGACCACTTCATCATTTCCTTGGTGTCACTGCCACTAGAACATCTTCTACTCTTTTTCTTTCTCAACGACAATATATTATTGATCTCTTGAACCGAGCTGGCATGATTGACTATCAACCCTGTTGTATGATGGCGCCTAAGTTGATGTAGGAGCACTTCGTTGGAAACACCAAGAGCAAGGTGTGAAGCAGCACAACAGCAAGTCTTCCCTCAGTAGAGACCGAGGTTATCGAACTAGTAGGAGGAAGGAAACGTCACACAGGTGTTGCAAGCAACGCGGATAACTACACAACACAAACTCAAGATTTTGCCCCAACGAATCAGTGAGGTTGTCAAGCTCACCGGTTTGCTGTAACAAAGGATTAAATGTATGTTGTGGAAGGTAATGGTTTGCAGCAAGTAAACAAGTAACAGTGGAGGATGTATTGATGGTTAAGATTGGACCGGGGTCCATAGTTCACTAGAGGTGATCTCCTTAGATAAACAACATGGCATGAAAGGTAAACAAATTATAGCAGGGCAATTGACAGGAACTGAGCAAGGCATAACAATGCAATTACTAGTCAGAAAGATCCTATGAGATTCGATTGAGCAATACAACAAGATATATAGACCGCCATCCAACTGCATCTATGACTAGAAGTCCACCTTCAGGTTATCATCCGAACCCCCTCCAGTATTAAGTTGCAAGCAATGACAAGCACTTTAAGCAAAGTGTGTAAGGTAAACAGTCCACATGTTCCATGAACAAGAGACCGTTGTTTTCTCACTAGTAGCAATAGCACATCTACAACCGAAGAGATTATTGTCACTTCCCTTGGAAACTAGAGGCATGAAACCACTATCGAGCATAAATACTCCCTCTTGGAGTCACTAGCAACTACTTGGCCAAGATAGCTACTAACAACGGAGAGCATGCAAGATCACAAACAACACAAACATGATAGAATCATAAAGATAAAACCATTAATCAAACCAACATAATAATCTCAATATCTATCGGATCCCCGCAAACACAACATGCATGATTACAAATAGATTAGATCTTGATCATAAACGGAGCTCACAAGATCTATACATGAAAGCACAAAGGAGGAGATACAACCATCTAGCTACTACATGGACCCATAGTCCAAGGTGGAACTATCCACGCATCATACCGGAGAGAAGGCCTCCGGGATGATCTCCCCTTCGGCAGGGTGTCAGGAAGAACTTCAGATCCCCCTGATCTAGGGACGATGGTGGCGGTGGCTACAGGCGGTTTCGTGGATATTTGATCGGGTACCCATGGTTTCTGCACCGGGGGCTTCTTATAGGCGAAGGGGGAGGCCGAGGCGGCGGCCAGGGTGGCCAAACCCTATCCAGGTGCGGGCCCACCTGTGGTCGTGCCTGGGGGGTCTGGCCCCTCTGGATCGCCCCTCCGGCTCCCCTCTGGACTTCTTGTTTCCCATGGAAAGTAATTGACCGACGTTTGTCCCGTCCAATTCCGAGAATATTTCTTTACTAACTTTTCTGAAACCAAAAACAGCAGAAAACAGGCATCTAACATTGTTGCAACTTGTTAATAGGTTAGTACCAGAAAACATGTAAAAAGCACCTCAAAGTGTTGACAAGTAAAGAAAAGTAGATACTAAACAAGCATGGAGCATCAAAAGTTATAGATACGTTTCCGACGTATCAACATTCCCAAGCTTAACTCCTGCTCGTCCTCGAGCAGGTAAGTGATAAACCGAATAATTTTTGAAGTGACATGCACCCTCACAACAAAGATCCAACCATTTGCAAGCATTGAAAGTTGGGATCAAATAACTCTAAACATGTGCATGGAAGAGGGAGTTCTAACAATACGACATAGTAACTATGCATGCAACATGGAAAACTACAAACAAAGATCATGAATAACATGCATTGAAAAACGTTTGTTTGTTTCACATACAGAAAACATAGCATAGTGGTAATCAGCTTGTCCCTCATAGAGTAGCAATATAGATGCATAGGACACCTTCAAAGTTCACAAGGGTGACTAGAAACAAATAGCACAAGAACAAGTAATAACACAATATGCATCAATTAATAATCTTTGGAACACTGCACACAAGATGAAAACTATGCTCTCTTAATGGTGCCTAAAGGTAGAAGGTCGAGACTCAAATAATGGTGGAATAAAGGCATTTTTGTAAAGGAAGCAGAGATTACAAGTTTCAAAAAGAGCTTCCAAAAATTATGGTACTTGTTAGCTTTCAGCCCTCATTGTCCTATCATAAGCATCTTGAAGTGGTTAAGGTTAAAGTGGCAAAGCTGGAGTATATGCTTGACGAAGTATAAGTTGGCAATCTCAAGTCCCTTGAATACGAGGGCCACACCTCATGCATACTCAACTTTGGGCCCATGCAAGTTCTTGTCTGTGTAAGTATTTGCATATCATTGAGAACCGCCAACGGGGTACCCCTTGCACATGGTACATGAGCTTTCCCATAACCAAAATGACAAGGCAAGGAGACAATGAGCATCTCAGCAATCTTTTTATTTACCATATGCATAGCTTTTTATTGAGGATGCTTCATAGATAGCTCATTATGGTGATGCTGCAAGTTTCCACCATGATTAGGCATGGCTTAGGCTAGCGGCCCAGACGTTTCTCTAACACAGAATACAAACTCCATGGACTTACAAGTTCCCTCTTAATTTCACACCGGTGACATCCATAGACAAAAGAGCATGATATCAACTAAGTACAAAGTACAAGTGCAATTTTGAAAACGTTCCCCGTGACAGCACGGTTCTGCTAATTCCAACTTATAAGTGCAAGCATATACAACAAAGTTGTCACAATGGTTCAAGTTTATTAGGGGCAAAGAATAAAAGTGTGCCATCAAGTTCGTGAGGGCTCTAATGACTAAGTTTTCACATAACAAAATAGTTTTTAATTGGAAGATAGTTGAAAACAAGAATATACTTGGAATTATGTAACACACCATGCATAGGAGTTTATAGTGGAATTTTGGAATAACTTGGTTTCTTTGGAGTTGGAAGCATGAGTAGAACTTACTCATACAAATGGAGGCTTGCAAAAGACTGGGAGCAACCAACTAAGAGAGCATAATGGCCATAATCACGCAATGCAACAAAGCATACTAATCAAAGCAAAGAGTGGTACTACAAGTCAAGAACTAAATGATCATAGAGGCTAATGGTGACTTGTCATAGTCATAACATGGTGTAAGCATGTGCCAAGTTAACCCAAGCAAATCATCAAAGGAGAATACCACAACACTATGCTTTTGCATGCTAAAACAACGCATAATTTCTTCAAGTCACACTAAGCAATCCCAATTGTTTGGAACAAGACATGCTACAACAATAATCACTAAGCATAATGCTAAAACAACACCTAGCATGTCATGCTAAAGTTTAAGTCACAGTCAATGCAAGCTCCTCTTGCACTTCAAGCAAGAACTTACTACTCCTTTCCAACACCAAGCAAACTTATTTGCAAAACATCACAGTGAGAACGGGGGTCCAAACTACTTTATTCAAGCAAACTAAACAACCTAAGCAAAGCGGACAAAAACTAAGATGCTCCAAGAACAACACAACTATGCATGAAACAATAAAAACGAAGTGTCTAGACAGACCTGAACTTTTTATTGATGAAGAAGGGGATTCCTTGGGCATCCCCAAGCTTTGACGCTTGTACCTATTGGATATTTCTTGGGGTAACACCATGGTGGCATCCCCAAGCTTAAGATTTTGTCCATTCTTCATCTCATTACATCATTCTCTCTCTACACCTTAAATTTTTCCTTCATACAAAACTTCACACAATCTTCATTAGCAACATTAGCTTATTCAAAAGATATTAGACCACTGGCAAAGCTTTGGAACGGCAAGGATTTTCACTAAAAACACAAGCTACTATAGTAACCCCTTCAAAAAGCTCAATTCACCTAAAGAGAACTCAAAAAGGAATCAATAAGAAGCAAATGCAAATAATGGCAGAAAACTGTCAAAACAGACCAGCAGGTAGAAACCGATTTTTTCGAACATCTTCTGTTGCTCAAATCAAAAATTGTTGAACTAACGAAATTTAGCTAACATACTGGGGGATTTTTCATAAATTTTGAGCTTAATCCGAGTTACAGAGCCTCCTCACGAATTTTTTTGGTGGAGGATAGAAATCTATCTCGGGACAGCAACTCCCCAAATCTTACTTCCCTATCATTAGAGGTCATTCTTGGCACAAGAAGCAAACAAAAAGGATAAGGAGAGGTCATTACCGAAGTAATAACTTCCAAGACTCAAACAAACTCTTGGGTTATCTCCCAAAAAGTACTTTTCTTTAACGCATTTAAGTTAGGCACAATAGCTTGAGAAGATGATCACATAACAAATGTGAATTGAAGTAAAAGAGAGAATCAAGAAGCAAATTCAAAACACATTTAAGTCTAACCCTCTTCCTATGCATAGGAATCTTGTACACAAATAAATTCACAAATAACAAAGTGACAAGCATAGGAAGATAAAACAAGAGTAACTTCAAAACTTTCAGCACATAGAGAGGTGTTGCAGTACCATGAAAACTTCTATAACCATATTTTCCTCTCTCATAATAATTTTTAGTAGCCTCATGAATAAACTCAACAATATAACTATCACATAAAGCAGGCTTTTCATGAGCTACAAACACAGAATTTCTATCAAGCTCAAAACTAGTGGGATTAAAACCTTCACAGGTTTTACCCGAAGTAGATATTTCAAAAGGATCCACAGGAACATAACATTCATCCTCCTTTGGTAAACATGGGGGACAATCAAATAATGTAAGAGGTAAAGAGTTACTCTCATTAGAAGGTAGACATGGGTAAATCCATTCTTCCTCTTATTGAGCATCACTCTCCTCCTCTTTTTCATCTAATGAGCTTTCAGTTTCATTAATTTCTTCTTCCATAGGCTCCTACAAGGCATTAGTCCCTTCCATTTGTGGAAAGCACCTATTAAAATATTCAAGAATATAGCCATTTGCTTCCTTGTAATTATCAAAGCATAATTTAAGTATCTCATAAACCTCATGTTCATAAGGTGCATCATCAGTATTTTCAAGCAAACTAGCAAGTTCAAATGCACCCTTGAAAGCAATAAATTATTCAATTTGTTCCACAACATAAAAGTCATAATTTCCCTTAACATAATAAGATATGGTAACATTATCATTATACTCACACTGAAAAGGAAGGTGTTTATACCTCCTACAGGAACAAGATTTATCAAAGCAATAAGTAACATTATAAGTAGAGCACACGTTTCTAGCAATAGTATTCAACTTATCAATTTGTACCCATAAGTGTTTCCCTTTTTTGTGACAAACGGTGTTACTTATAATAATACTTTTGTTTTTTCGTGAACCCACCTTGCCAGTAAAAACTAGTTTCAAAGAAACCATCCATTGATAGAAAGTATGTCCAAGCAAGGCAATAACATACCAGCAACTAGAGTAGGAACTAATTTTTGTGTGTTTTTGAATAAAGAAAGCAAACCAAGATAGACTAATTTTTTGGGGGTTTTTTTTGGAAAGAGGCGAACAAAACGAAGCAAAAGATACAAAGCAAACTAAAAAGAAAGTAAAGAGAAAGGAAGTGAAGGACTCCCCTTGTGAAGACGTCCTTAGCCTCCCCGGCAACGGCGCCAGAAAACTTGTTGATGGCGCCTAAGTTGATGTAGGAGCGCTTCGTTGGAAACCTCAAGAGCAAGGTGTGAAGCAGAACAGCAGCAAGTCTTCCCTTAGTACAGACCGAGGTTATCGAACCAGTAGGAGGAAGTAAACGTCACACAGGTGTTGCAGGCAACGCGGAGACCTGCACAACACAAACTCAAGACTTTGCCCCCAACGAATCAGTGAGGTTGTCAAGCTCACCGGTTTGCTGTAACAAAGGATGAAACGTATGCTGTGGAAGGTAATGGTTTGCAGCAAGTAAACAAGTAACAGTGGAGGATGTATTGATGGTTAAGATTGTGCCCGGGTCCATAGTTCACTAGAGGTTCTCTCCTTAGATAAACAACATGGCATGAAGGGTAAAAAAATTACAGCAGGGCAATTGACAGGAACTGAGCAAGGTATAACAATGCAATCACTAGTCAGAAAGATACTATGAGATTCGATTGGGCAATACAACAAGATACATAGACCGCCATCCAACTGCATCTATGACTAGAAGTCCACCTTCAGGTTATCATCCGAACCCCCTCTAGTATTAAGTTGCAAGCAACAGACAACTGCTTTAAGCAAAGTGTGTAAGGTAAACAGTCCACATGTTCCATGAACAAGAGACCGTTGTTTTCTCCCTAGTAGCAATAGCACATCTACAACTGAAGAGATTATTGTAACTTCCCTTGGAAACTAGAGGCATGAACCCACTATCGAGCATAAATACTCCCTCTTGGAGTCACTAGCAACTACTTGTCCAAGATAGCTAGTAACAACGGAGAGCATGCAAGATCACAAACAACACAGACATGATAGAATCATAAAGACAAAACCATTAATCAAACCAACATAATAATCTCAATATCCATCGGATCCTCGCAGACACAACATGCATGATTACAGATAGATTAGATCTTGATCATGAACGGAGCTCACAAGACCTATACATTAAAGCATAAAGTAGGAGATACAACCATCTAGCTACTATATGGACCCATAGTCCAAGGTGGAACTACTCACGCATCAACCGGAGAGAAGGCCTCTAGGATGATCTCCCCTTCGGCAGGGTGCCAGGAAGAACTTCATATCCCCTGATCTAGGGACGATGGTGGCGGCAGCTACAAACGGTTTCGTGGATATTTGATCGGGTACCCAGGGTTTCTGCATCAGGGGCTTCTTATAGGCGAAGGGGAAGGCCGAGGCGGCGGCCAGGGTGGCCAAACCCTAGCCAGGCGCGGGCCCACCTGTGGCCACGCCTGGGGGGTGTGGCCCCTCTGGCTCGCCCCTCCGGCTCCCCTCTGGACTTCTTGTTCCCCACGGAAAGTAATTGACTTTGACGTTTGTCCCGTCCAATTCCGAGAATATTTCTTTACTAACTTTTCTGAAACCAAAAACAGCATAAAACAGGCATCTGGCACTATTGCAACTTGTTAATAGGTTAGTACCAGAAAACATGTAAAAAGCACCTCAAAGTGTGGACAGGTAAAGCAAAGTAGATACTAAACAAGCATGGAGCACCAAAAATTATAGATACGTTTCCGATGTATCATCGTACACCGGCTGATGTTGGCATGAAACTTTCGGCTGACGGTGATCCTATTTCAGATCCAACCTTATATTGTAGTCTCACTGGTGCTTTACAATATGCTACTATCTCCCGACCCGGCATCTCTTATTCTGTTTAGCAAGCATGTCTCTATATGCATGATCCTCGTTTACCTCATCTTTCTCATGTCAAATAGATTCTTTGCTACTTAAAACGAACTCTTGATCATGGTCTATTACTTAACTCATCTTCTCCAACAAGCTTGACAGTTTATTCTGATGCAGACCGGGTAGGATGTCTAGACACTCGACGATACACATCCAGCTTTTGTGTTTATTTGGGTGATAATCTTGTTTCTTGGTCATCGAAAAGGCAGGTTACTGTATCCTGGTCTTTGGCTGAAGCGGAACATAGGACAGTTGTGCATGCTTTTGCTGAAGCAGTTTGGATACGCCAACTACTTGTGGAACTCCAGCGCCCCGTCGAGCATGCCACTATTATCTACTGTGACAACATATCAGCTGTCTATATGGCCTCTAATCCTGTGCAGCATCGTCGTACCAAGCTTATCGAGATCGACATTCACTTTGTTCGGGAAAATGTTGCTCTTGGAGAAGTTCATGTTCTACATGTTCCAACAAGTGCACAATTTGCAGATATTTTTACCAAATGACTTCATCCTGCGTCCTTCATCGACATACGCTCCAGTCTCAACATTGTGGCACCGGATGTTGACACTGCGGGGGTATTAGAGTTTGTGTTTGTGTTATCTTAGGACTCTAGTCTAAGTTGGTTTGGGTCTAATCCTAGGCTGGCCGACACCCCTCCTCTCTTCTATATAAACATTGTAATATTGTCTAAATCAATACAAGTTCTTATTCTCCCAAAATATCACTAATCGAATCAATGGTGGATTTTGCAATGGGACATATGAATTTAGTATGGTTCGATTTACGCACTATTAAGCTAGGATGTGTGTATCAAGTGATGTAGAGGAGGCCACGGTGTTTTCCCCCTTTTCGAAGAAAAAAATTAATAGACTAAATAATTTTTTGTTCTACCAAGGATATTGATGACGGATTTCATAGGTTGAGTTTTGTAACTACAAGTACAAGAGAAAAATGACAACGAACATCTACAACACACAAACAAGCACGTCACCATCACTCTCCCTACTCTCCAAACCCTAGAAAAATAATATTCTAGGTGCGCCACCCCCACTCCTCCTCTCCAGTGGTAGATGCCCCCTCCTTCACTTGCCCTGTCTGTTTGGGTTTGTGGGAAGGCCCCGATCTACCGGATGGAGCTCTAGTTATTCCTACCTTTTGACTTTCACAAGCCAACATGACGGTGATTTCGTTGGTTGTGGTGTCGATGTTGATCGAGTGAATAAAGTTTCCTCGAGTCTCTCCATCTTAACGACATTAGTTGTGGTAACGTCGATTGTTCACTGGCCTAGGTTCCTTCTAATCTCTCTGACCAGTGAGCGTAAATTCCTATTAGCCCCTCTGAACGGTGATGTTAGGGTTTGTCGGTGTGGAGGCAGTGGGGCTTCCTTTTATGGTTTGGTCTTCCAGCCTCCTCTTTGTCATGTTGGCGTGGCCTTTTGTGCATGTGCGAGGTCCATGAGTGAATTTGGACAATAGGATCTTCAATATGTGGATCTTCTGCCAGCAACGACTTTGGCGGTTTCCTCTCTAGGATGTTGGTCTAGCAAGGTTGTGGCCTTGATGAATTCTTGTCCGCGATCAACAAATATAGGTTGGCTTAGACGATGGAAAACACCGGTGGCACTGGCCTGACCAGGAGGAAGAAGGCAATCATCTCCCCAAGGACCTTAGTGTATTTTCTTAATTATTTAGGGGTATCAGTATTGTTTGTTTGATTAGTAGATCTGAGGTCTTTTTACAAAAGAAAAGGGAAACAACTTTAGAAAGGACGTGCACACGTGTATCAACGAGGTATGCTGCAGCAAGGAAAATACGAGATAAAGAGGATTTTCATGTCGTATGAGTAAGGGGAAATAGCAATGCTATAGCAAAATAGCGTCATCCTTAAAATACGCTATTAGTGTGCTAAATCATGCTATTAGCGAGATAATGTACATCTATTAATTTAGTGTGGACTAACTATATATCTATAGCACGATATTAAAGCCGAAATAATGCGCTATTTTTTCATGCGTAAGATACGTTGTACAGACAAAATTAATTTTGTATTAAAACATGATGCATCAAAAGGGATCAACCTATTGTGATGACCACCTAGCCGCATGTACGAGAAGGTAATGACGTCATATACGGAGGCGCTTCAAGATAGAGGATGAGGTTGGACAAAACATTACAACATGATATAAATGCCATTTTCCTACAACCAACTAAGAATGCCACACATTCAACATTAAATACAACACTTTTATCACTAAGGAGAATATCTGTAGGCCTCATTGTTTCCATATCTAACGATGAAAGTTAGACCATGGATTTTTGCCAAGATCATGGTCCCAAAACCTAGTTGTGGATTTTTGATAGAGAGTATTAATCCTAAGATGAAGCAATTTCATACGGGCTATGAAATTATTAACATCAAGAGCAAGTCAATACATCAAGAAAGCACACCACAAATTCATGAAAAAGGAAAATAAAGAAAGTGATACAAAAGTTCCACAATAAATAGAAAAAATCATAGAGCCATGGCATCAACCACCATCCTAGATAACACACTAGACATGAGCTCCAAAAGCAATGCCTTCTGGAAAGGAACACGGCATATGTGTTATCGTTGTCAGGTCTAGCAAATAAATACTAGATCATGGGTTTCCACCCTTGAAAGTAGGTTTGAGAAATCTCTATGCAATGCTTTTAGCAATTTAACAATGTCTAAGCATCTCCATTGCCAAGTGCAACCAACGAAGGTTAGATCAAGGTATTTTCAATTAAATCTCAAGACCGGTACTCAAAGAGCACCACCAAAACTTACCCAACCACTATTGTCGCCTCCACTTTCCAAACCTCCACTTCCTTAACTTGTAGCCTTGATGAAGCCATACTCAAACAAAGCACTCATATTTCTGCATATACCACCATGTTTCCTAATGTTAGATCCAAACAATTAAGATTTGTTTTGATTAATTGAATTGTAACACCCATGAATCCACTGATACCTCCACATTTCCTCTTAGCCTGGCTAACCACCTTAGGGTCCAATGGTGTTGCATCATGCTCCACTACTTGATGTTACAGCACAATTGATCCTTCAACAAAGGTAGATGCGAGAGAGAGGAAAAAACTGGCCCCCGCCATTGGGAACAAATTGGGCATAGAGAGACTGATGAGTAAAGTGTCTAGAGATCCTCCTAAGCCATCTGTGTGACAACGGCTTGGGAGGAAACCCTAGTTTTTATCCTTGTGGTATAAAGATAACAATTATGAGATGAATTTTATGTTCAAAACGAGATACACCACAAAATGGCATAACATATTTGAATGAAGATTGAGTGTTGTTAATGAATAAGTGTGTGCACATCTTCCACGCATTTTTTTGAATAAATAGGGTAACATTTTACTATGAATATGATACTAGTAGTTAAACTTGATCTCTCCAACAACGTGATATTAAGAGCTAGTCAAGACATCGAGGGTACACACCTTAATTATTACAAAAAGAGAGAAGAAAGGAGCGACAATGATCCATGTCTAGCAGCAATCGGCTATCCCTTGCCGACACATGCATGGATTGCGAGAATGGATCTCCGAAGCAGCGCCTGAAGAAAGAGAATGACCCACACCAAATCAAACCACTTAAGACAAAATTATGGGTTTTCACATTAAATATCAAGTGCAAGCAAACTTGAAACAACGCTTTTCACACGGGAGCAATGTGAATACATTGCCAAAAGAAGGTACAAATAATTATGGACTAGTCTAGGATATTTATGTCGAAGCTCTAGATTAGGTACTCGAGAAAGAAACACGAAGCCAAAGTCACATATGCTTCTCCACCACTTGAAGACGATGTTGACACATACAATCCTAACATGAACATTGCCACGTGATTGGTAAACACGCGCATAACATGTAACCCACGAAAACACCTCTCGCACACGCGACGCGGATGTGGGCCATTTGGCAAGAGAGGAAGATCACCGACGTCACCAAAATCCCACATTAGGGACACTCCAGCAGCCCCACACCTCTGTCGCAAGTGATAGCCGGCGGTAGTACTAGGCATGGTGACCGAGCCCGAGACTAATCCTCCACACGCTGCCACTTACGCCGCAATAGATCCTCGCGCTACCGTGACCTGACGCTACTAGCTAGTCATAGTGGTCGTCATAAAATAAAGAAGGTGAGGGACTCCGGGCATGAGGTCAAGTGAGGCCTGCATTACCACGGGGAACCTCGATCCATGGCCCTCGTAGCCATGTCACTCGCTTGCATATGCATCACCAAAATGATGTCGCATAATGTACCACTATGGTTTATCTCCATTGCCCACTGTCGTTGCTCATCGTGCTCTAGCATCTCCTATGTGGTCATCATAATCGACCATTGCTCCTCCAAAGCCTTTATCGGTTGCCTTCACCACAAGGAGTCCCGCCAACCCTTCACACGCAGCTATGAGGCTCCGCCTTGCAGCAGCTCAAGGCGGCGAAGAGAAGGAGTAGGTGAGGAGTCGGGTGGTGGTGACGGGAAACCAGGGTTCGTCCCCCCAAGTCACCATGCATTAAATGAATAATTTTAGTAAGGCGAGAGGGGCTGATTTGTAAATAGCAAAGACTTGAGGGGACAAATGCAAATGATTGTTCCCTCCTAAAAGGCCGCGTCTTTTTTTTTGGGGTACCTTCAGGGATGGTGATTAAAATCCCTTTACAAGCTTATATAAGGCAATCCCCAACTCATACTGCCCACAAACCCACACATAACCCCTTTCCTCCTTCGCTAGCCTCCTGCTCCCTTGGGTTCGCACATGCAGCCATATCTTGAGCTAGCTTCTCTCGGCCTGATCACCACCGCCACCATCCCGCTGTCCCCGAGAATCTATAGCGCGATCTTTCTTGAGGCCATGGCTGCCATGGCCTATATAGCTGTCTGGGGTGCAGAATTGGCTGCCGTCCTGGCCCTTGTCCACTGGGTGTACAGGTGGCGCCACCCCAAATCGAACGGCACGCTCCCGCCGGGATCCATGGGCATCCCCCTCATCGGCGAGACGCTGCAGTTCTTCGCGCCGAACCGGACCTGCGGCCTGTCCCCCTTCGTGAGCGAGAGGGTGAAGAGGTACGGGAGCATGTTCAAGACGAGCATCGTTGGGCGGCCGGTGGTGGTTTCGGCGGACCCGGACGTGAACCACTACGTGTTCCAGAACGAAGGGAAGCTGTTCGAGAGCTGGTACCCGGACACCTTCACCGAGATCTTCGGCCGCGACAACGTCGGCTCCCTCCACGGCTTCATCTACAAGTACCTCAAGACCCTCGTGCTCAGGCTCTACGGCCAGGAGAACCTCAAGGCCGTGCTCCTCGCCGAGACCGACCACGCCTGCCGCGGCAGCCTCGCCACGTGGGCGGCGCAGCCCAGCGTCAACATCAAAGACGGACTCTCCACTGTAAGTTCGAATTACCCGCACACGCGGCAGCCGATGGATGCCAAGTAAATTTGATATAGATTACTAATGCAGGTTCGTAATTCCCTTTGTTTTCAGATGATATTTAATCTCACGGCTAAGAAGCTGATCGGCTACGAGCCTTCCAATTCGTCGGAGAGCCTGATGAAGAACTTCACGGCGTTCATCCGCGGCTTGATATCCTTCCCTCTGAACATTCCTGGAACCGCCTATCACGAATGCATGGAGGTACGCCCAATTGCCCAAAGGCATAACTTCAAATTGCTCACATGCCAACTTGGCAAGCCACTAAAACTAACGAGCACGCGCAAATGTACTTGTTGTCTCGATTGCGCACATGCATCCCTTAGACCTGACGGAGGAATATGTCGATTTGCAGGGGAGGAAGAACGCGATGAAGGTTCTCAAGGGCATGATGAAGGAGCGGATGGCCGACCCTGACAGGAAGAGCGAGGACTTCTTCGACCACGTGATCCAGGAACTCAGGAGGGAGAAGCCGCTGCTGACGGAGACCATCGCGCTGGACCTCATGTTCGTGCTCCTCTTCGCCAGCTTCGAGACTACGGCGCTGGCACTCACGCTCGGCGTCAAGATGCTCGAGGAGAACCCCAAGGTCGTCGACGCGCTAACGGTTAGTACTGTCACAGAGTTCACTTCTCTGACAGTAACTTGAGAGTTAGAAAAAGGCAAAACTGACGGGACAAATTGACCTTGTTACGTGAGCAGGAGGAGCACGAAGCCATCATCCGGAACAGGGAGGACCCGGACTCCACCGTCACGTGGGCCGAGTACAAATCCATGAAGTTCACGTCTCAGGTGAGCCTAGCTTGGATTCCTGCTCACCCTAGCTTAATTAGCTGGTGTGCAAGTTGCCTTGTTAAGATAGTACTACAAATTTCTATTTTGAGAAATATAATGGGATTGAACGAGCGAGTGGCCAAATTGCGAGTTACAGGCGCCCAACGAAGCCAGGCTGCAGCTCTGCAACTGCAGAGTCTGTGTTCCCTGATTGTTTAACCAAGACCCAATGTTCGATGCTGACAGATAATCTTAGTTAGTACAAGGACTTTCTATAACAAGCCTGCTTAATGTCACCGAATAAGTAAATAAGGAACACTAGTACTGTAGTAAACAACACTGTTACCACAGACAGATACTACCTTCAATTCGTTTCTGAACACTGATTTTCTGAAACTGACACCCCTGCCCCTCAATTTCCTCTCTGAAGGTCATCATGGAGATTGTGAGGCTCGCGAACATCGTGCCGGCGATTTTCCGGAGGACCTTGCAAGACGTTGAGATCAAAGGTAGGATGCCGATCACGAATTCCACGGTGCACATGCATGGCATCTCTTGTGAGACCCGGTCCAAGTTAGCAAGTTGCGCCGAATTTTAACTCTGTTTTTCTGTCTGCCTACTTCGGCGCAGGCTACACGGTTCCAGCAGGATGGGGCGTCATGGTGTGTCCACCAGCAGTGCACTTGAACCCTGAGATATACGAAGACCCACTGGCGTTCAACCCATGGAGGTGGCAGGTTCGTCTTCTCGATTTAACATCTTAGCAACTAATACAGTATTAATTTTGTTTCTTTCATGCCGAACGCGTATCTCGTCGACGATCTGTACGTTAGAGTTCTAATATATGCCTACAAGTTGAATGTCCTTTCAAGACATGGCCTATTGTCTGAAGCTACCTAGGAAGTAGGAAGGGCCATGATCTGATCTGCCCAATGAACTCACGTATATTCTCCTCTCCGAGTCTCAACTCTCACCACTAAAACAGAAATCGCAAGAAAAAAATGAGTAGTTCAATCAACTGCAGAGTTCCAATAATTTGGAGGAGTACTAGTATAAGATATCAAGGTTCTGATCCCAAGTACCAACTTGTCTACGGAGATCAACAACGAATTTGGTTGGTGCCCATGCAGGATGTGAAACCGCACCATCGCCGAAACTTCCTTGCCTACTAGTTTAACAATGAGGTCAAAGTGGCAGATGCATATGTCTGTATAGTGCAACTAAACAAAGTAACCTGATCTGTTACGTAGGGAAAAACATGCACCGTGTGTGTGTCTGGTTAGTTTCAGACTTGCAGTAAGCGAAATTGATTTTTTTGTTGGCCATTGTTTACTTTCATCTATGGGGGTTCAGGGTTCTAGCCTGACAGTATCTCAATCTGGTAGGTGATTAGGTGAACCTCATGTGCTATTTCACAATTTCCCAGTAGACGGAACAGAATGAAATATAGGGCAAAGTGCATTAGAATCTTTAAGCAAATATCAAGTTGCCTTGCATATGTAGGACATGTCTGTACGGATCGTTGTGCTAATTACTAGTAGTATGTGCCGCACAGCCAGAAAATGAAAAACGATTGCAAGATTAGTAAGGAAAATCCACATTGAAACAAGGGTACTGATCTGGCTGTTGTTCAACAGGGAAAGCCTGAGACCACCGGTGGAACCAAGCATTTCATGGCATTCGGAGGCGGGCTTCGGTTCTGTGTTGGAACTGATCTCACCAAGGTCTTGATGGCAACATTCATCCACAATCTGGTTACCAAATACAGGTATGGTTTTTCACCTAATGTACAGATTTCCCTCCTACATTATGCTGTGAACAGACAGAACCTGAACAATTGTATCTTTCTAATGGCAGATGGAGGACGGTGAAAGGAGGAAACATAGTCCGGACCCCGGGCCTGGGCTTCCCGGATGGCTTTGACATCCAGCTCTTCCCTAAGAACTGAATCTTTTCTGACATGGGGACAGTTTGGTCATTGCAGCTGTTCACAAGATTGTGTCTGCAAAAATCACATTTTTTAGTTCTTTTAGGGACAACAGAGAAGGATGGAAAACCGTATACTTAGTCTAGTGATAGGATACACATATCTAGTTAGAACTACAGTCATAATCACCGAGTACCACCTAACATGGATCCAGAATGGGTTTTTGTACTTTGGTTGTTCGTTTTCCATGTGGTTAGTCATCTACCCATGTGTTGCCTGTAAATCAGTCTATACATCTCGAATCAAAAAGAAGAGAGATATAACAGCTATGAACTGTACATAAAATTGTTTTGTGGAGCCATGACTGAAAGTTCCACTTGTTCTCTCTCGGCTTGTTCAGAGTTCAGACAGAGGAGCTAATAATGATCCAAAACAGCCTAGCCTTCAGGCTTCAGGGCAGAAGCAGCATTAACCGTGACAATGCCTATGTATCGCATGGCAGGTTAACATCCACACATAAATAATGCAGATCCAGAAATTATCTGTGCTTTTTAAAATTAGTGTGCCGTGGACACACAGCGAGAATCGCACTGCACTGAATAACGCGGCAGTCCTAGCTGTTATCTGACAGAACAGCCTCGAGCCTCCGTTTTATGCGAGCAGACCAAGACCCACAAACCAACTCGATCTCTGAACGAGATCTTTTCCAACGCAAAACGTTGAAGCATGTTGGTGTCCATCTGCCTCTTTTAACTTCGGCCAAATCTGTTTGCGTATCGAAACTCGAAAGGTGTAGATAGCACAGGACGATTAAATACTGATATAAGATCCAGAGACTTGGTAAACAATGATGAGCACGCAAGTTGGGGTTTATTAAGGGATGCGATCGAGAGAAACTTTCTGCAGACATGCCGTCGACAGGATCTCAGCCGCAGGAACAAAATCCCAGGATTGAGACTTTGCTGCTCAGCAGCTCAGCTCACGCTTCTTTAATCACACATCACTATGACTGAGCAATGAGTGAGTGTGAGCCCACAGTCAATGTGTATCTCGACGCGTCACTGAACTTTCTGTTGGCACATGCCCATTTTGCTTCCAAAAGGACTTTGTCTGAATCGTGCTGCCATGTGATCAAGCCGCGGCTAGAAAATAGCAAGACAGATAAAATGCAGTTTAACTGATCTACTCCTTTTTTTTTGTCTAACTAGAGTAGTAAGAGTTTTCTGGTAGACGTGGAGTTTTCTGAGTTTTTAAATCATTCTGAGACCTGCTTTTTTTTGACGATTGAAGCAGGACCTCTGCCGATTCATTTCTGACGAGGGAAACTGTACAAAGCAGTTGAAACTGCTGGAGAAAACAAAAAAGAAAACAACAAGGCCCTAACCCTTGCTCTCTAACGAGAACAAGTTGAAATTCTCACGGGCTAGAGCAGCTGCAACTCTAACAGGGTCCACTTTGGATTGAAAAACTCTCCTGTTATGTTCCTTCGATACAGATTGATGATGCATGGTCAGAACATGAACATCAAAACATCAGAACTACATGTAGGTCTGTACTATTCGAACGACATAACATCAGCATGCCATCAGGAATTCAATTTTGTTAGGGGTCTCGAAGTATCTGAGTTCTTTTTTAGAAAGCCTTTTGATCGCTCAGATTCTGTAAGCCGGTTTTGCCAACAAGGCCACAAGGGCCAATCTTCGGGCCTCTTACCCTCAACAACACGTAACTATGATAAGCCCAAGCCAACTATTTACGTCAGCCCGTCTAGCAGGCAAGCCCATTTATTATGCCTAGATCCTCTGGAATAGTATTTCTAATTTGTTTATGGGAAAATAAACGAGATAAATAAAATATATGATTTATAAATGACCTTTCGCGGAAAATGTATGAAAACACTTACAAAAAAAATGAAAATTTTAGTTCATAGAACTTATTTAGGTTTGCAGAGAAAATATTTATATATATCATATAACATGTCCACATGATATGTGAAAATTGTTTTGAAGGTGAAAAACGTGTGTCATGTGTGAACACAATATTTTGAACTACGTTTCAGCATCCTTGGAAAACACTACAGTATTAAAAACAATATTCTAGATGTCTTCAAAAAAATGACCAAGTACATACTATAGCATGGTCATACTTGTGTTAACAAATTTTATTTGTATATAAAATATAAATGGTCCATGTTTTAACATGCCATATTATTTGGTGCTCAAAATTATCGCATGGACTTGGATATTTTGAAATAATAATGAATGATATCGATTTAGAACATGTGCACACCTAGAAAGATATATGTAAAAAGAAGTATTTAATAAGAGGAACAATAATGTATGACGAGCAACAAGGTGGTAAAAGGAAAACATAATGGAGGGCATGTGAAAATTACAACAGCTGAATAAAATGGAAGGTCTTGGATTCCGGGATTTTAGAAAGATTAATCAGGCACTATTAGCAAAGCAAGCTTGGAGATTACTCGTTAAACCTGTGCAAGGGTGTTTAAGGTAAAGTACTACCCCAATGGCAATTTAGAGGACACTGTATTTTTTTGGTAATGGCTCTTCCACTTGGACCGCAATTTTATATGGTCTCGAGTTATTGAAGAAGGGCTTGGCGTGGCGTATTGGTAATGGCCAAAGCATCCGAATTTGGAGGGACGTCTCGAGACCAGATTCTTATAGCCTGTCTCACCCAAAGGAAAATGTAGGTTGCGTTTTTGTCTCTGAGTTGATTGGTCAATTCGGTGCTCGGAGGGTTGTTTTGTTGAACCAATATTTCTTGTTAATGGATGTTAGAGAGATTCTGAAAATTAAACCTTCGCCAAGGTTGCTGTCAGATCATTTAGCATGGGCACATGAGAAGCATGGTCTGTTCATAGTGTGTAGTGCATGTGACTTTGTCATGGACGAGACTTGGCGGATGTCGACACGGTTCTCTAGTTCAGCTCCTGATTGAAGAAGAAAGGACTAAGGGCTTGTTTGATTCATAGGATAGGAAAAGTATAGGAATAGGAAAACCATAGGATTGATATGTCATGCCAATGTGAATCCTATAGGAAGAGGGATCTTGTTTGATGTGGCAAAGGAATTTTTCCATGAGGTGTGACCTAATGTTGTTTTCCTATAGGAATTGCACTACAAGATTCCTATAGGATTAATTCCTATAGGATATGTTCCTATGAATCAAACACTAACATAGGAAAAATTCCCATAGGATTCAAATCCTACACAATTTCTATGCAATTCCTATAAATCAAACAAGCCCTAAGATCTTATTGAAAATGCGACATTCCGCCAAAGGTCTAGTATTTTGCTTGACGCCTTTTTACGGACTCGTTACCTACTTGGTAAAATAAATGCAAACGGACCCTACAATTAACACTAATCAATGTACTATTTGGGGAATAGAAACAGAAGGTACTAGTAATTTTCACCCATTTTTTCGATGCCCTCTTGCAGTACAGCTTTGGGTCTTCATGTCTGAAATATGGCGGCTGCCTGACTATAAAACCATGGGTAGATTGGATGTTCAATCTGGATTATCAAAAATCAGAAAATGTGACTTTGTGGAGAATTTCAGACGTTCCAAACTAAGTGACTTAAACAGCATCCACCTTTAGAAGCGTCCATGTGTTTTCTCGAGAGTTAATTGGAGTTTGGCTTGTACTGCAGTTTGGCTTGTCTTTGGGCCAGTCGATCTAGTTAGCATTGGCCTTACCGTTGTAATCCCTGGGTTATGAGTAATAGAAGTGTTCTTATATAAAATAATGTATGGCAAGGATAGTAATGAGAAACAGAAAGATGTAACAAGTTTGTCCTTGGGGCGTGTGGCCAATTGTTGCCATAGGTCTGCAGTGAAGGTATGTTTGGGTCACCTTGGATGGTGAAGCCGGAGTCGCTGGCTCGTGAAGGAGTGATGACGATGATGCTTCTTGGCAACCTTGATGATCTTTCCCGCGGTCTTCGTGTGGGTAGTCAGGTTGATGTGGTGGTCTGTCTAAATATGGTTGTGTTTCACGATGCATTGTACGGGTTTTCGACCGGTACTACCTGTTAATTTTCTTAGTGTTTTTTTAAATAAGATAGGCAAAGTTGACTGTTTTGTCAAAAAGAACTCCCGGTGCACGTCGCTATTGTCATGGTTTGACTCGAAGCCAAACGGCCAGACCCCCGGGGGTAGTTGACGGGTGGGTGCAACGGCAGGTAGTCGTCGCGGGTGGGAAAACGATCGTTCAGAGTCTTCTTTGCGGCGAATTCCTCATCATTATCGCAAGGCGCATCGTGTACACATCTCTCTAGTCTGGCCACTGCAGCAGGCTTGTGCAAAGTCAGCTACGCATATCACTAACGAGATCCGAGATGAGAGGCGCGTGGTGTCCTGACTTTGACCGACGAGTCAAAAAGAGATGGAACCGTGCGTGCCGCTAGCCATATATGCCTCGTTCAACCCGGCAGCAGCATGTGCCATGTGGAAGGCAGCCACGGTGCTGCTATCGGCGGCCGGAATCCAAACTCAACCGATTTTTCTGTGCTGCAACGACGGTGCTCGTATATCTCTGGTAAATAATTAGTGACTGATTTGATCCTGAACTGCTGGTGCTGCAAGTCGACAGCGTGCACACCTACGGCGGCAGGAAAGGACCAAATGAAGTGGTGCCACACGTCCCGTACGAGCGTCCTGTTGCGAACAGAATACTAGCACACTACTCGCGGTGCAACGCTACTCATTACCGGCGGCTGCTCGAGTTGCCTTCGATTCCGCTGTCGCTTGAGTTGGCTGCGAGAACTTTGGGGATTAACGAGGAGGAAGGATAACGCTCAGAGTCAGACGGGCCATTCCCTAATGATGCCCGACATGATCCACGTAAGTAGCAGAGCAATCATTAACCGTAAACCACGCTGTTTGCCATGTTAGGTTTAGGAGCCCACGAATCCATGGCGATGGTTCACTTCAACTTGCTTGTACTTATAGCCAAACGAAGCTTTTGGGCAGGGAGCAGTTGGCTGTCTCATTTGTGGCCCATTTTCATATGACATCTCCTCTTCGGTGATGGACGGGCTGCTTCCGACGGCCCATCCATTCTCTTCCTCGAGTCACCACCCTCTTCGCTAAAAAAAACAGTCACCGCTGCAAAAATCTTGCTCGTCTATTGGCAACCCCTCTAGGGCCCCGCATCCCGTCGCAGAGCGAGCACGAATCCGGCGGGTCGATCGGGGCACGTGACCCGTGACCGTCCTGCCTTTGCCTTGCCTAGCCTTTCCTGTGATCACGCCACCCTTCTTGTCAGGCTAGGGAAAAAAATTGCGATAGGGCAGCGGAAGTTGTGCGCTTTTGGCCGGTAAAGGCTGGCACTGGCGCGGCCATTGCCTCGTCACGTCCTAGGCTGCTGGTACTACGACCTCCTTTCGTCAGGTTCCACAGTTCTGCAAACAGCGGCAGAGCGGAGGAGAGGGGCACAGCTGCGCGGCACAGCCGGCCTCGGCGCGTGCCTACGTATGCGTAGCCACGCACCTAAAAAGACACGGGCCACGGCCTCGGGATAGATAACGAAGAATCGTCGAGCGCCGGGTAGAGGCGTCACGAGCTCGCGGAGGAGAGGAATTTCGGTTGCTGTTGTGACGTAATGTCTGGCCGCCGATCTGAGTTCCGAGAGGAAGAACGTGGTGATGCGGAGTCGACTGGAGAAAATAGGAGAGGAACAAACGTACTACTGGTGCGGGATCCAGTGGAGCAGCGGACTCGAGCAATGCCGAGTAGTAAAACAAATTTACAAACGAATACAATAGTAACACTATTACTGTAAACAGTATGACAGTGTCAGCAGACGAATGCGAACTTACGGTTCCTTGAAATACAGTGCCGTGCTAGTTTGCTTCAAGTTGGATCTGTTCACCTCAGTCGTGCAAGACATTACGACTGGTGCGGGATCTACTGGAGCAGCGGACTCAGGCAATGGCGAGTAGTAAAACAAAATTTCAAACGAGACAACAGAACAACACTATACTGTCAAGAGCATGGCAGTGTCAGCAGACGAATGTGAACATACGGTTTGAAATACAGTGCTGTGCTCGTTTACTTGAAGTTGGATCTGTTCACCTCAGTTCCTGCAAGAAGTAGTAGTACTACTTGCTACAGATGAGTAGATTAGACTAAAGAACTAATTGTGGTAACATATTGGGGGCACTTAGGACAACTCCAACAGCACCGCAAACATACCAGACCAGGATAAAGCCCAACAGTGTCCTGTAAATGGACTATCATAACTTATGTACTCACCCCGTCCCAAAATAGATGTCTCAAATTTGTCAAAATTTGAATAAATCTAGACACTATTTAGTATATAGATTTATCTAAAATTTGGAAAATCTAAGACATCTATTCTTGAACGGAGGGAGTAGTAATAATCATTTGTTTTATATTGTGTACCTATTGACAATAAACTCTGAAACTCTTTAGTGTTCACATTTATGCATGTCTGGGGACGAGTATATGTTAAGCTTAAAGATGATGATGCAAGTAAAAGACATTTGTGATATTTGTACTTTATTGTGCTATATATCTTTACAAAGAAAATATTTTACGGGAGGCAGCCTGATTGTTTTTGCTTTGATTTTTCTTTTGTGTTCTTATTGTAGCAAGAGAGTCATTATATTTGTTTAGATAATGGAGCTTCTAATAAAATGTCAATTTTTACCCATTTTGCATATTGAGTTTACAAGACATATGCGGAGTTGCAGATTCTCACAAGATACTGTTTATGTCTAAGAAATTCCCACGCCAATTAGTAGCTCTATTTAGGCTCAAATGTCCACTGTAGTTATCACTATTCATCCTATGTATGTACAAAAAAAATGGCAAAAAAAACAGATACTTTTAAGTGGTCAAACCTGTCACATTTTTGAGCGGTTGTTTATCTGGACAGATTCTGTCTTTTGATGCAAGATTGGCTTCTTTCAGGGTTTTTTATATATTTTTAGTCTTTTAAAATATTTTGAATATTGCGCACTTAGGAACCTCTTTGGACATTTGATATTTCAATTTATTTGAGATTTTGGGAGCATCTTGAAATTTATCTTTGTACTACTAATGTCGATCCACAAAAAAGAAAATGGTGAAAATCTTGTTTTGAAGTTTTTTGCGGGAAATAGAGGAACATCATGCCATGAGCTATTCAAAAATGGTGAAAAACCATAATCCGGGGATGCCCAAGGCGCCCCCACTAGACCTATCACATTCATAGTTTGCAAACCTCTAAATTTTATTTTTCGAGCAACATATTACTATCACTTGAAGTGTATGTACCTAGTTTTAGTTTTTGAATTTCATTTGGTAATCTTGGATCTAAATAAAATATCATCACATGTAGATGTATTTATTTAATATCATTTAGCTACTGGAATTAAATTAAGTTCAAGGTCAAAGGTCATTAAAGAAAGATGACGGGATAAATATTCACATGAACATAATGCATGACTATTTCTATTCTTTGTGTGGTGTTTTATTCTTGAGTTTATTACATCTTGCAAGTGTCACATGTCGTACTAGTATCAATTTACCTCATGTATGTTTAAGTTTACGTTTATCTTTCATATTAACAAATGAGTAGTACCATGGGCACTTTTGCATGCTTATTCCTAGTGGTCAAAATTCTCCCTATTGCTAGCCTTTCTATAGAAGTTCAGGAAAAGCCTGTACATCCATAAACCATTAAAACAAGTTATTTTTAGCAGTGTCCACTATATCTACCTATATATCACTCATGTTATTCCAAGTATATTTATCATATGCTACTTTATTTAGAATCCAAAAAATGTTGCTTTTGTGTGTGCTTGTCAAGGAGAATGTAATTATGGGGTGACCACGATCTTGACATGAAAACCTTCCTTAAAGTCTGGTAAAAGTGAGAGATGAAAAACAACGAAAGAAAGAAAAGACAGAAAGAAAAAACTATATATTTTATGCATGCTTTATGATGTAATATGTTTGGATATTTGTTTGGTCGAGTTTGACATGGTTTTTGGACCGTTAATCTTAGCCACACTGACGTGGTGGACATTCTTTTGACTAAAATATTTAGTTGAACATATTGCCATTTGAGTATGGATGGTCATCAAGAAAAGCACGATAGTGTAACCATGGTGTGATCACTTGTATAATGGTCAATAGACACTCTAAAAACTCATGTCAAGCTCAACTCCACGAAGTAGGGGTATTTTAGGGAAAACAACGGGTTGTAGGTGGTGACACAGGATGTGACCCAATGATGAGTGCATATTTGTATCATATTTTATATTATTATTTGGCACTGTAGTGGTAGGATCTTGATATTTTACGGCGTTCGCGCGCATCTTTTATGTCTATTTTCACTAGGATCATAACATATGATGGATACGATGGACACAATTCTTGGACCAGTTGTATTGGAGCGAAAAGGAGTCAAAAATAGCGTAAACCGCTAATTTGGGAAATATCAATAACACCAGAAGAAAACCCGAGGTGATCGCAGGAAGCGGGGGCTTTAACAACCAACTATATGACGGAAATATTTTTTCGGCCATATAGTTCCCGTTGTATAGTTGCCGCCGCCATCGTCTCTTTGAATAGTTTCGCCCCATGCAATCGGGTCGGGGAGATGACATACAGAACAACCAGAAGTCGCAGAAACCTCACCTCCGGAAAGGAGCTAGAGGGGGGACTCATCCACCGAGAATCCATCTTCGCCCTATGCAGATCTGGGAGGGTAAGGCATCAATCTTTATCATCAACCGCTGCATCACCACCATCTCCATCCATCTCATCTACATCTTGTTTAGATCTTATTGTAATTTCCTTACTTGTTGTAGATCTATACAAATAATATCATCTATGATAGATTCCATTGTCTTTGTCATGATGTTGATTGCCTCCATGTCTGAGTAGATCATTAGTTTTTGGGAAGATGAAGAAACCATAGCATGAGATTGTAATAAGATAAAGTTTATTATGATATTCATTGATGTGACCATGTGTTAGATTGTCTTCATCTTGATGCTGATAGAAGTCGACCTCTCAATATTTGCCTCTTCTGGGGATTTGATGGAGGGAACTACTTGTTGGTAGACGGAGGTGTGCTAACACTTACGGTGACTATGAAGTTGTTAGCACCCCTTAAGTATCAATTTGGGAACCGAGGAAACTCACGGAACATTGTCCATGCCACGGGATACATCATATGGGATAAAATCCCTTAATAGCGCAGTAATTTGATTGATGTCGATTACTTGTCTGTTGTGGTTATGAGGATGATGTGAGCAGTGGTTGTTGCATATTCGTCCAATTACGGAGTTCCTCCCATACATATATAGTTGATAATGTTCATGATAGTAATCTTTACCTTAAATCCTTTATAATTCTAGAGGTGTATCCTCTACTACCTGAGAACACTTTTTCCTATTGCAGTTTCATATATCTTTTACATACGCGATACTTACTTTATGTATTCGGTTTGTTTTATTTTACTTATTGTTCTCTTATACAAAAACCCAAAAATACCTTTTTACACAAAACTCGCATTTTATTTTGTTACTAACGTTATTTAGATTTACTATTTTAGTATTTAATTAAAGAGTTATTAGAGTTCAGAACTCCCGCTCCCTGTGGGATCGATATCTTTATTTCGAAACTAGCTACAAACGATTTGTGCACTTGCAGTCATCAAGATATTTTCTGGCATCTTTGCCGGGGAGCTAAGCGATGTAGGTCTTTTAGTTTTTGCTTATTTATTTTAATCTTGCTAAGTTTGATTTGAGTTACGGGGTCCCACCAACATGATGGAGTTTGAGCATTTGACTAGTGCTAACCCACTCAGCCACTTTGGGAAGCCCTATGATATTAATAAAAGAGACAACTCCA
Organism: Avena longiglumis; assembly: GCA_030063025.1. Taxonomy (NCBI): domain Eukaryota; kingdom Viridiplantae; phylum Streptophyta; class Magnoliopsida; order Poales; family Poaceae; genus Avena; species Avena longiglumis. Next base: position 56,387,915 of record CP125976.1, read on the forward strand.
ACGAGAAGACAAGGGGATTTGAAATAAATCCTCTACTACTTGGTATTTTACACAAGAATCATTATACCGGAGATGAAGAAAATCCTGATCCAAATGAGCATATTGCAAGCTTTAATGACATATGTGGCACTTTCCAATTACCGGGGTATACTGCTAATGAGGTAAGGCTAAAACTCTTTTGTCAGACTTTGACTAGCACAACTCTCTCATGGTATAGATCTTTACCCTAGAAGCGGCTACTACCTGGTATAATTTAGCTTGTGAGTTTCTAGCTAAGTATTATCATTTATCAAAATCTTTTGGAATCAGGCATCTTATAATGACTTGGAGGAACCGTCCTAATGAAGGACTGGTAAGAGCTTATATAAGATTTCAAGATTTACTTAATCAATGTCCTCATCACGACTTGCCTGAATGATATTTATTGCATATCTTTTATGGAGGTTTAATTGAACCTAATAAATTGGAACTAGACTCTTGTGCGATATAAGATTTTATGAATCTTTCCATAACTAAATCTTGGAGTTTACTTAATAGAATTCGCGATCATAGAGTTTCTTGGATTTTGGTCTAGGAAGCGAAGGAGGCATAGAAATAGATTATGATTGTATTCATGACTATGATAAAAAAGGGAAATGTTAAATGAATTATCTAAATAACTTTATTTAGATTCAGATCTTGTGTTGCATGTTGTTAAAGCTTTTACAGAGCATATCAAAGCTCCAAAAGAGGGTTGCGTCAAGTATGATCCACCACCTGAACGGGAGAAGAAAAGAGAAGTTAAAGCAACACTGGCCTCCCAAGAACCAACGTATGAAATACCTTTCCCTAACACTACGTAGAAACATATTTTTGAATATGAACAGGTTAAAGCAATACAACAGAAGAAAAAAGAGGAAAGTGTGTCAGAAGGTGAAGAACATTTGGATGAAACCAAAGATGAAGAGGTAACCAAGGAAGCAATGAAGGGAATATGCCCTGAGAGGCAATAATAAAGTGTTTATTATGTGTATTACAAGTATATGATAGATGTTTATTTTGCATGCTATAATTGTATTAATACGAAGCGTTAATACATGTGTGTTTAATAAACAAGAAAGTTCCTAGTTATGCCTCTCATAAACTAGCTCGTTGATTAACAAGATGATCAAGGTTTCCGATCATGGACATTGGATGTTGTTAATAACGGATCACAACATTAGTGTAATGGTGTGATGAGCATTCATCCAAGTATAGCATTACGATCAAAGTCATTGAGTTTATATTGCTATAACAACTTAAGTGATCCTAATCCTTAGACCATGAGATCATGTCAATCACTAACACCGGAAGAGTTTCTTGATAACATCAAACGTCACCGTGTAATGTGGTGATTATAAAGATGGATTCGAACTAATAAAGTGTTATGTTGAGGCTCATGGATCGAGAGTGGAATTTGTTCATCCCGATGACGATAGATATACTGGGGCCTCTCGGTGATATCACATTGATTAGCTTGCAAGCAAGTGATTTGATCACTAGAATGTTATATCACGAGAAAGAAAGAGTGCATGTCGAATCGAGATCAAACTAGGTATGGAGATACCAATGATCAAATCTCGGACATGTAATATATCGTGAAACAAAGGGATTAAGATACTAGCGTAAAAGGTTCCGACGATCACAAGAAAGTCATCGTTGAATGTGGGAGTCGATGGGTCTCGGATCCCGCTCGATTATTGATCCGAGAGGGTCTCGATCATGTCCGCATTATTCACGAACCGTAGGGTGACACACTTAAGAGACACCGACATCCAATTGGAGCAAATGTTTCATGCCGAAAGAATGAACAAGCACAGGAATTTATTTCACTAGATACCGAAACAGGTTTTCGGGTGAAATTGCAGAAAGTGGTTATGCATGTGAAATAGAATTCTAGCAAGGGGTTATTTGTGAATGTTTGTCATTAAAGTAATTGACAAAATTCTGAATAAAATAAATTAGTTTTATTTAATGAGAGTTTGCATTAAATTTGGTGGAAATTTAATGGGAATTTGAGTGGACTTTTGAGTGGAGGGATTTTAAAGGGCATTTTGTGAGTGGAGTCCACCCACATGAATGAAGGAGGGGAGGGGGAAGCCCCCATGGCCGGCGGCCACCCCCTTGGGTGCCCCCCTCCTCCTATAAAAGGAGCCCTCCCTCCTCACTTGTCTCTCACACCTCCTCGTGAAGGATCTCTCTCCCCCTCTAGAATTTATCCCCCATGGTCTCAGACTAGCGAGATACATGTTCTAGGTGGCTATTCGGCAAGAAAGAGTTGTGCTTCCGCTGCATCGCTGGATCGAGGAGGCGGAGGTTGCTCGGTGCCTCGAACGTGTGTGCGAGCACGGATGCGCTGCTGATTTGCGGCGCTAGGACTTCCTCTCGATCTTGAGATCGGCAAGAGATCGTCTACATCAACCACGAGTTGAACTCGTTAAGCTTTGTCGGTATTCAAGGGTATGTTCTCTACGGATATACATCCGCCCGTTGTTTGTATCTAGTAGATAGATCTTGGTATATAGTTCACATCGTAGGAAATTTTTTGTTTTCTATGCTGCGAACCCTACAAGCAATAATGGCTATGTATGCACATTGCAACATAGTTGAACTTGATAAAAAGACTTTTGTACTGGTTGAAGTTAAACTTAAGGTAAAAGATGTGAATAAGCCTATTCTTGAAGGGTTTCGCGGCATAGTAAATCAAAATTTTCTACGGATGCGAACAGAGGAAAGTCAAGATCTAATCTAGGAGATGCAAACAACGAGAGAGATTGGATTAGATCTTCATACCCTTGAAGATTTGCACTGAACGCTCATTTAACGGGTGATGTAGTCGACTCGCTTCTCCTCGCGATCCGATCCGATCTAGCACCACAAGTGGCGGTGCCCGTGAGATGCACACGCAAAGCACCTCGGCCTCCTCCTTCCTCGGACCAGCAAGTATGGTGGAGAGATAGATTGGATCTACAACACGACGGTGGTGTATATGGTGGAGAATTTCACAGCAGGGCTTCCTACAAACAATGGGAGGAGAGAGGAGGCAGCAGGCAGGGGGTTGGAGGCAAGGTGTAGGGGGAGGGGGCGCCCCAGCCCTCTTTCTATAGAGGGGGGGCGGCCAGCCCTTGCCCCTCCTCCAAGCCTTGGGCCGGCGGCCAAGGGAGGGAGGAGTGGGGGGTGAGGACTCTCCCCCTTCTAGAAACCCTATCCCGAGTTTAAACTCTCTTGGGCCGGCTGGGCCCTATGGGGCCTTGTGCCCCTGGCCCAATGCGGCCAGGACACTCCCTCATAGACCCATGCCCCCTCCCGGAAGGTGGGGCCACGTTGGTCCCCTTCCGGAAGGTTCTAGAAGCTTCCGGTACAAATACCGATTAACTTAACAATTCAACTCCAAAATTGCAATGCCTTATATGAATCTTATTCTGGACCATTCCTAACCTATCGTGATATCCCGGATCCCATCCGATACTCGAACAAAAACTCATAAACCAATTATCCAATCTATCCTAGCCGAGACACATTATGTGTGACCGCGGGTTCGAGAATATGCGCATATGATCTTCTATCAATAATCAACAGGGTCCGGCACCCATATTGACTCCACACATTCATCGATGATCATATCGGATGAACCACGATGCCAGGATTCAATCAATCCCATATATATATTCCCTTCTCGCGATATTTTACTTGCCCGAGATTCGATCGCTTGCATCATACCTAGTTCAATCTCGCTCACAACAAGTACTTTACTCGTCCGTAATCCGATATCACTTTGTGATTAACTCCTTAACCACATGCTTGCAAGCGGTGTTGATATCGACACGAGTGGGCCCAAAGTATATCTCTCCGACTTGGGAGGGACAAATCCCATCTCGATACATACAACCCAATGAGATACTTTCCGATCACCGAGAGACACCTTTATGATCACCCTCTCATAGGATGACGTTTGATGACCTCAAAGCTTTCTTCCGATACCGTGGAGTTGTATTATCTCATGGTCTAAGGAATACAATATTTGACATAAGAAAAGCTTCGCAAAGACGAACACGATGACACGATCTAATTGCTTTGCTTAGTTTGGTCCATCCATCATATCATTCTCCAATGATATGATCTCATTATCAATTGACAACTCATGTCTATGGCTAGAAACCTTAACCATCATTGATAAATGAGCTAGTCCATAGAGGCGCATTAGGGACACGGTGTTGTTCACAAACCACACAAGTATTAAAGTTTCCGCTAATACAATTCTAGCATGGAATATAAACTTTATCATGAACAAGAATTATAATAATAACATCTTTATTATTGCCTCTAGGGCATAATTCCAAGTCTCCCACTTGCACTAGAGTCAATAATCTAGTTTACATTTGGCAACAATCTCACACCCATGGCAATCGTGCCGATCATGTTTTACACGTGGAAGAGGTTTAGTCAATGGATCTGCGACATTCAGATCTGTATGTACTTTGCTAATCTTCAGATCTCCATCTGCTATATAATCTCAGATTATATGAAACTTGCGGTTGATATGCTTGGTCTTTGGTGATATCTTGGTTCCTTAGCAAGTGCTATGGCGCCAGTGTTGTCACACAATATCTCCAGTGGGTCCAATGCACTTGGAACCACGCCAAGCTCAGTGATGAAGTTCCTGATCCAAACTCCTTCACTTGACGCTTCTGCAGCAGCCATGTATTCCGCTTCTATTGTAGATCCCGCGATCACGCTTTTCTTGCAGCTTCTCCAGCTCACAGCTCCTCCATTCAAAATATACACGTACCATGTCTGAGATTTAGAATCATCCTTGTCAGTGTCAAAACTAGCATCGACGTAACCTTTTACGACAAGTTGTTCATCACCCCCGTAGACTAAGAACATTTCTTTAGTCCTATTTAGGTACTTTAGGATGTTCTTCACGGCTGTCCAGTGTTCCACTCCTGGATCACTTTGATATCTGCTCGTCAAACTAAGAGCATTGGACACATCCGGTCTAGTACACAGCATGGCATACATGATGGAACCAATGCTGAGGCATAAGGCACTTTGCTCATAGCTTCCCTATCATTTACCATAGCTGGACACTGAGCCTTGCTCAATATCTTACCTGACAACATAGGCACTGAACCTTTCTTTGCCTTATCCATTCTGAACCTTTTCAGAACTTTGTCTAGGTATGTACTACGCTTAAAGCTATCGCGTGTTTGTCTATCTCTATAGATTTTGATGCCCAATATATAAGCAGCTTCACCTAGGTCATTCATTGAAAAACACTTGTTCAAACAACTCTTCACATCGTTAAGCATGTTGATGTCATTTCCAATAATCAATATGTCATCCACATATAGTACCAGAAACGTCACCGAGCTCCCACTCACTTTCTTGTAGATGCAAGCTCAGAGCAATTTGGAACAAATCCAAAGCTCTTGATCACTTGATCAAAACGAAGTTCCAACTCCGAGATGCTTGCTTCACCATAAATGGAACTGAAGTTTGCATACTTTATCGGCATCCTTAGGATCGACAAAACCTTCGTTGCATCATATACAACTCTTCATCAATGTTGCCATTGAGGAACACAGTCTTGACATCCATCTGCCATATTTCATAATCATGAAACGCAGCAATTGCTAATAAAATCCGAATGGACTTAAACATCGCTACGGGAGAGAAAGTCTCATCGTAGTCAACACCTTGAACTTGTAAAACCTTTTGCAACAAGCCGTGCTTTATAGAGCGGTAACATTACCATCCGCGTCCGTTTTCTTCTTGAAGATCCATTTGCACTCAACGGCCTTTCGATCGCTAGGAGGGTCCACCAAAGTCCATACTTGGTTTTCGCTCATGGATCCCAATTCGGATTTCATGGCTTCTAGCCATTTCTCAGAGTCTGGGCTCATCATCGCTTCCTCATAGTTCGAGGTTCACCGCCTTCTACTAACAAGACAAGAAAGGGTTGCCGTACCACTCAGAGGGGCACGCGACCTTGTCGACCGCGACGTTCGAGCAAAGATCGTCCGAAGCTTCATGATCCTTGTCATTAGCTTCCTCTATTGTTGGTGCAGACGGCACTGGAACAATTTCAGGTGTTGCGCTACTCTCCAATTCAAGAGAAGGTTCAATAACCTCGTCAAGCTCTACTTTCGTCCCACTTACTTCTTTCGAGAGAAACTCCTTCTCAAGAAAGGAACCGTTCTTTGCGACAAACACTTTGCCTTCTTACGTGATAGAAGGTATACCCAGTTTCCTTAGGGTATCCTATGAAGACGCATTTCTCCGCTTTGGGTTCGAGCTTGTCCGCATCAACTTCTTGACGAAGCTTCAGATCCCCAAACTTTAAGAAACGACAACTTAGGTTTAGCACCAAACCATAGTTCATACGGTGTCGTCTCAACGGATTTAGACGGAGCCCTATTTAAAGTGAATGCAGCGGTTTCTAATGCATAACCCCAAAATGATAACGGCAAATCAGTAAGAGACATCATCGATCGGACCATATCTAATAGGGTTCGATTCCGGCGTTCAGACACACCATTGCACTGTGGTGTTCCAGGTGGCGTGAGTTGCGAAACAATTCCGCTTGCTTTAAGATGCGTAAGAAAATCATAACTCAAATATTCACCTCCACGATCGGATCATAGAAACTTAATCGTTTTGTTACGATGGTTCTCCACTTCATTCTGAAATTCTTTGAACTTTTCAAACGTTTCAGATTTATGTTTCATTAAATAGATATACCCATATCTACTTAAGTCATCGGTAAAAGTGAGAAAATAGCGATATCCACCGCGCGTCGAAACACTCATCGGTCCGCATACATCGGTATGTATGATTTCCAACAAGTCCGTTGCTCGCTTCATCATACCAGAGAACAGGGTTTTGATCATCTTGCCCATGAGGCATGGTTCGCATGTGTCAAATGATTCAAAATCAAGAGACTCCAAAAGTCTATCAGAATGGAGTTTCTTCATGCGCTTTACACCAATATGACCTAGACGACAGTGCCACAAATAAGTAGTATTATCACTATCTACTTTGCATCTCTTAGCCTCAATGTTATGGATGTGTGTTTCATCCCTTTCGAGATTTAGAAGAAATAAACCATTCACAAGAGGTGCATGACCATAAAAGATGTTACTCATATATATAGAACAACCATTATTCTCCGATTTAAATGAATAACCGTCTTGCAATAAACACGATCCAGAAATAATGTTCATGCTCAACGCAGGCACATAATAACATTTATTAAGGTTTAGAACTAATCCCGAAGGTAAAACTAAGGAGAGCGTATGACGCCATCACATCAACTCTTGATGCATTGCCAACGCCAAGATCGTCACCTCATCCCTCGCAAGCCGCCTATTCCGTAGCTCTTGTTTCGAGTTACAAATATTAGCAACTAACCGTATCAAATACCAGTGCACTACAACGAGGGCTAATAAGGAAAACATCAATAACATGTATATCAAATATACCTTTGATGGTGCCACCTTCTTGTCCACTAAGTACTTGACATATGCTTCCAAAGTGACCTTGTCCTTGCAATAGAAGCACTCAGTGTCCGGCTTAGGACCAGACTTGAGCTTCTTCTCAGCAGGGGCAACACGCTTATCGCCGCCTTTCTTGAAGGGCTTCTTTGCACCCTTACCTTTCTTAAAGGAGGGCTTGTTGACCATCAACACATGATTATCCTTCTTGATGTCCACCTCATGACCTTGACTGCGAAGAGCTCGGTGATTGTATCAGTGGAACCAATCTGATTATGAGTCACTACAAAACTTTTGTAGCTGGGAGGGAGTGATTGCAGAACCCTGTCAATCTTGAGCTCCTCTGGAATCATGCATTCCAGTTGCTCAAGGCATTGAGTGTAGCCCGTCATCTTAATGGCGTGCTCACTAACGGAACTCCCTTCCTCCATCTTGCAGTTAAAGAACTTCTCAGAGATCTCATATCTCTCAGAACGGGCCTGAGTATGAAACATGGTTTTCAACTCTTCGAGAATCTCAAAGGTCCCGGGATACTCTTCAAAACGATTTTGAAGTTCCAGTTCCATAGCAAACAACATGGTGCTCTTAATCACACCATAATCATCTTTGCGCCGATCGACAGACTTTCTCATCGGCCGGTAGCGATTAGCAGGGGAGTCACCTAACGCTTTCCCAAGGACATAGTCCTTTTGTCCGCCAGACAGAATGATTCTTAGATTGCGGAACCAATTGGTGAAGTTAGACCCATTGTTTCTAAGCTTTTCCTTCTCAGCAAAAAACGTTGAAGTTGAAGTTGGACTTGGCCATGTGATCTACAGTATTTGCAAGTACAATTTAGACTATGTTCATGATAAATAGTTCAACTTAATCAAATTACTAGATGAACTCCCACTAAATTCAACATCCCTCAAGTTGTTTAGTGAACACGATCCAAATTCACCACACCTAATCCGATCATCACGAGAAGAGATGTGGTTTCAATGGTGGACAACAAAGTGTCGATCATATCATTCATATGACTCATGCTTAACCTTTCGGTTCTTGTGTTCCGAGGCCATGTCTGTACATGCTAGGCTCATCAAGTTAGACCCAAGTATTTCCGCGTGTGCAAAACTGGCTTGCACCCGTTGTATGTGAGCGTAGAGTCTATAGCACCCGATCATCACGTGATGCTTGGACACGACGAACTTTCGCAACGGTGCATACTTGGGGAGAACACAGCTTTTATCTTGATCTTTAAGTGAGGAATCATCTTATAATGCTACCGTCGCGATCTAAGCATAATAACATACATAAAAGGATAAACATCATATGCATATAACTTTATGTGACATGGTATAGCCAATCTTCGCGCAATGATCTCCATCTTGTGCGTTCCGGCATGATCTCCATCACTCCACCATGATTGCCTCCACCAAGAATAGCAACTACAACTATTGCTAACTACTTAGCGATAAAGTAAAGCTATTACATGGCGTATAAGAAGTTTGACTCGCAGGTCATACACATTTATAAAGACAACCATATGGCTCCTGCCGGTTGTGTACTCATCGACATGCAAGTCGTGAAACATTACAAAACATGATCATCGCATACAATATACACATCACATCTTGGGCCATACCACATCACAAAAAACACTCCCTGCAAAAAACAACTTAGACGCCTCTACTTTGTTGTTGCATGTTTTACGTGGCTTATGGGAGTAGATGATAAGAACGATTCTTACCTACGGAAAGCCACAACGGTGATATTATGGTTGCCAAACTCCGGTGTTAATCCCATGACAACTATAGTGAGAAACCGACATCCACCGGCCGCATGTGTGGAACAAGCCACACGTCAAGTCGGGCGGTCTCGCGAACGACGTCGGCGAAGGTTGGCCTGGACCGCTTCAATCTCACTATCCGCGTCATAAGAAGAACACAAACAAGAGGCTTGCAACGAAAACATCAACGCCCGCAACAACCATGTTGCGTTCAACTCGTGGAACACATCTACGCATAGACTGCTCGATACCTGAAGGGTTTGGCGGCATAGTAAATCAAAATTTTCTACGGATGCGAGCAGGAAAGCCAAGATCTAATCTAGGAGATGCAAACAACGAGAGAGATTGGATTAGATCTTCATACCCTTGAAGATTCGCGACAATGAACGCTCGCCGAACGTGGGTGATGTAGTCGTTTCGCTTCCTCCTCCTCGCGATCCGATCCGATCTAGCACCACAAGTGGCGGTGCCTCCGTGAGATGCACACGCAGCACCTCGGCGTCTCCTCCTTCCTCGGACCAGCAAGTATGGTGGAGATAGATTGGATCTACAACACGGCGTGGTGTATATGGTGGAGAATTTCGGCAGGGCTTCGCCTACAAACATCGGGAGGGAGAGAGGAGGGCAACTAGGGTTGGAGGCAAGGTGTGGGGAGGCGCCCACCCTCTTTATATAGGGGGCGACCAGCCCTTTCCCTCCAAGCCTTGGGCGGCCAAGGGAGGAGGAGTGGGGGTGAGGACTCTCCCTTCTAGAAACCCTATCCCGAGTTTAAACTCTCTTGGGCATTTGGGCCCTATGGGCCTTGTGCCCCGCCCAATGCGAGACACTCCCTCATAGACCCATGCCCCCTCCCGGAAGGTGGGGCCACGTTGGTCCCCTTCCGGAAGGTTCTAGAAGCTTCCGGTACAAATACCGATTAACCCGGAATAATTCCGAACTCCAAAAACTGCACTGCCTTATATGAATCTTATTCTCCGGACCATTCTGGAACCTCTCGTGATATCCCGGATCCCATCCGAGACTCCGAACAAAAACTCATAAACCAATTATCCAATCTATCCTAGTGTCGAGACACGTTAATGTGTGACCCTGCGGGTTCGAGAATATGCAGACATGATCTTCTATCAATAATCAACAACGGGGTCTGGGCACCCATATTGACTCCCACGCATTCATCGATGATCATATCGGATGAACCACGATGCCAGGATTCAATCAATCCCATATATATATTCCCTTCGTCTCGCGATATTTTACTTGCCCGAGATTCGATCGCTTGCACTGGCCATACCTAGTTCAATCGTTCACGGCAAGTACTTTACTCGCTCGAGAATCCGATATCACTTTGTGATTAACTCCTTAACCACATGCTTATAAGCGGTGTTGATATCAATTACCGAGTGGGCCCGAAGTATATCTCTCCGACTTGGGAGGGACAAATCCCATCTCGATACATACAACCCAACAGATACTTTCCGATCACCTGAGAGACACCTTTATGATCACCCTCTCATAGGATGACGTTTGATGACCTCAAAGCTTTCTTCCGATACCAGGGAGTTGTATTATCTCATGGTCTAAGGAATACAATATTTGACATAAGAAAAGCTTCGCAAAGACGAACACGATGACACGATCTAATTTCTTTGCTTAGTTTGGGTCTGTCCATCATATCATTCTCCAATGATATGATCTCATTATCAATTGATAACTCATGTCTATGGTTAGGAAACCTTAACCATCATTGATCAATGAGCTAGTCCATAGAGGCGTACTAGGGACACGGTGTTGTTCACAAACCACACAAGTATTAAAGTTTCCGCTTAATACAATTCTAGCATGGAATATAAACTTTATCATGAACAAGAATTATAATAATAACATCTTTATTATTGCCTCTAGGGCATAATTCCAACAATTCTTCCGTGCATATTTAAAGAAACCTCACATTATGGTTTGTGTGATCTTGGCACCGCAGTTAATGTTATATCTTATGATTTTTATTTAGAAATAAAAGATGATATAGTACCGGCTACAATAGAGAATACTGATATGACAATTATGTTAGCCAGTAAATCTCTTAGAGTTCCAATGGGAGTAGTTGAAGATGCAACTGTCACAATTGGCAATGAAAATTTTCATATCGATTTTGTAGTTGTTGATAATCCATTTGACACTCTTTGCCCAATTATATTTGGAAGAAACTTTTTGCATGATTTAGGTGCCAAAGTTGATTTCAAAAAGGAGATTGTGTCTCTTAAGCTTGGGGAAGCGGAAAAAGAATTACACTTTTACAAATTTAAAGAAAGACCTCTACAAATACAAGAAGAAGAGAAAGGAAAAACTATTGAGGAGATGGTAACTATCTTCTTTAGTAACAAGTAGAAGAAGCAAATGAAGACTCAAATTATGAAGAAATGATTATGGAGGACAAGTCCCTAGAAGAATTAGAAAGTGAATTCGATTCGCTTCCCATTTTAGGGCCTCCAACTGATGAGGCTTTTGAAGAGCCAAAAAAGAGAGGGGAAGAGGAATTAACGCCCCCAAAATTGTAGACTTTTCCACATAATCTTAAATACAGATTTTTGGACAATACAAATAAATTCCCTGTGATTATTAGTGCTAAACTTTTAGGGGATGAAGAAGAATAACTCATGAAAGTACTTAAGGAGCATTGCAAGGCCTTTGGTTACTAAATGGATGATTTGAAGGGCCTTAGTCCCATGATAGCCGTCCATCGAATATTCATGGAGGAAGGTGCTAAACCAGTTGCGGAATTTAATAGAAGGCTGAAGCCTGAAATGAAGGAAGTGGTAAGAAAATAAATAGTACGCCTACTCAATGCAGGTATAATCTATCCTGTAAAAGAAAGTGAATGGGTAAGTCTTGTTCATTGTGTTCCTAAGAAGGGCGGTTATACTGTTGTTTCTAATGAAAACAATGAATTAATACCTACTATAACTATTGTTGGATATAGGATGTGTATAGATTTCAGGAAATTGAATAAAGAAACTAGGAAAGATCACTATCCTTTACCGTTCACATACCAAACTTTAGAGAGGTTAGCAAACCATACTCATTTTTCTACTTGGACAGATACTCTGGTTTTTCCCAAATAGATGTTCATCCTGATGAGCAACTTAAAACGACTTTCATTGGTCCTTCTGGTTTACATGCTTACCGACGCATGCCTCTTGGTTTATGTAATGCTTTAGCTACTTTTCAAAGATGCATGACTGCTATTTTGCGGATTTTATAGAATTTATAATGGAAGTATTTATGGATGACTTTCCTGTCTATGGAACTTTGTTTACTAGTTGCTTGGATAATCTCAAAAGGGTTTTGCAGCGTTGCGAAGAAACCAATCTTGTTCTAAACTGGGATAAGTGCCATTTCATGTTCAAAGAAGGTATAGTCCTTGGACATAAGGTATCAGGTAAGGGTATTGAAGTAGACAGAGCTAAGGTCGTATAAATATAGAGAATGCCACAACCTAGGGATATAAAAGGTATAAGAAGTTTTCTTGGTCATGTGGGTTTTTATAGAAGGTTCATTAGGAATTTATCTGAAATTTCTAAACCTTTAACTAACCTTTTGTAAAAGGGGGTAAGATTTAATTTCGATGATAAATGCCTTATTGCCATTTATAAACTTAAATATGCTTTATCCCATGCTCCTATCATTAAACCACATATATGGGATATGACTTTTGATTTAATATGTGAATCTAGTGATGATGTTGTAGGAGTAACTCTGGGACAACATATATGCGGTGACCCAGCATACCACTGCATGTGTAGTACACTATAGTCGTTGACATGACATCCACAGAACACCGTTCCATAAATATTACATCCCTCAGAGTGGTACAACAGAAACATTGTGGGTCCATATTACAAAAATACACACATTATTATTACAATACCAGAAGTTCAAGACTTCCAAAAGATCCAACTTACAAACCAAAATATAAAGTGTTCACTGGAATTTAAAAGTAACAGCTTCGTCTAGGAGTTGAGCTCAACAACTTATTCTATAGAGTTCATGCTGCTCGGCTCTGTTGGTTACTACTAACTAGGGATACTTAGTTGGACTCGTTATCATCGATACCGTAGCGGATTTAGTAATCCACTCCTTCAACTCCTCCGGATAGATCAGGTTCCTCGTAGAACACGTCTTCTTGACACTCGACTTCATACATTGGCACGTCTTCGGAATCCTCAGAGTCTAATTAAGGGATCAAAGGAAAGAATGAGTAACAGCGTTACCCAACAAGTTCATTATATGCAAGGTGGGAAGTTTGATGCTCTAACTACCACCTCGGATTATAAATCCTTGGCACTATGCAGTTTTTTGTAAATCTTTCTTCAAAGATTGATTTTATTCTGATAAAAACTATGACCATCAGCCTTCACAGGTCGACCAGAACTTTCATGGAGTTCCTTTCCTGCCGCGTTCGTAGCTCCTTCCCAAAACAGGGAGTAACAAGTTACAATTCTTACACTCTGCAGAGGTGCGTTACTTTACCCATGAGAGATCAACTCCTTGTTGCACAACCGGGCGTACTTTCCCATCCACAATTCCATGATGTGGGGCCCAGTAGTTGGTCCAAGCCAATCACTGCCCCCTTCGCAACCCCGCATGCCTCCTTGGTGTACACCATGCCCACATAATGAATTACGGCGATGGTTTGTACAAACCGTTAGATGTCAGAACTATCGTGGGACGATGAGGGTTCCCACCCATATGTTGCATATCCTCTACGAATTACCAATTAATATGCATGCTACGAGGATAACAGCCACGACCTGCACATTCGGCATCATGCGAGAGGAAGAATATATAGCTGACTTCTCTGTCCCATTCCAAATCTCATGGCTAACGCATAATATACGACGCTAGAATCACTGATGTCAGGGGTTATTAAGTCCCTATTTGATCATCATTGTTCGCAATTAGAACCCTAAGTTCTATTGCTTCATTATATCATCACTAAGGATGATATCTATGATTTTTTTTATTTGTGAAAATAATATTTTCTTTCATTTATAGCATATATGATAACACACAATTTGCAAATACTTTAATAAAGACTCTTCAAAGGACATGAGCAAGTGATGAACTTGCCTTGTGATGGCAAGGTAGTGAAGTCTGATGCTTGCACTGGACCTTGAGCTTCTAAGTCTACAAAAACATCATTATTGCCCGCTAAGGACAATATTGAAAGAAGCAAAATGATTATGCAAGTAATGTAATGCATTTTTTAATTCTATATGCATTTACCCTAAATAAGGTGTCCTTAAATGATGGGGATATGCCCACTGGGGTATCCTCAGCGGGACGTTTCCGACTGGCCCAAAGGTTGGCGAGTGGGCCTGCAGAACGGCGAATGGATCAAGGCCGTCGAGTGGTACAGGATCGGAGGTCGAAGGCCAGGCAGTAGATAGGCCCAGTCGGTCAGGTTAAGCGATTGACAAAGTTGTAACCGAATCGGTTGAGATATGTAAACCCTAGGGGTAGGCCTATATAAACCTCCCTAAGGGGTGAGTAGAATCGTTCCCTCATACACCCAAACTCGCCGCCTAGCCGAGTTCGCCCATTGTAAACACCTCCATAATACAATCTAGCAGGAGTAGGTCTTTACCCTCGGGCCGAACTGGTAAAACCCGAGTCTCCGCCTCATCTCGCCGCAGATGGCTGGCCGCCTTGCCTTCGTTCTACTACTCGCTGCCGATTGATTCTGCCGTGGTCATTCCCACGGCGGTGGCGCCCCGTGGGGGCCTGGCGGTCGGCGGTGTTCTGGCGAGATCCAATCTGCCCATCAACGAGGCAGTCGCCACCGCGCATGATAGCGATCGGCGAGATGCTCCGGATCTTGCCGAGCGGCTACGTCGGCGGCGCGACCCGTCACGACAGCGTGATCCCGCCGGTCGCACGATCAGCCTCTTCGGCTTCACCGACGTCATCACCTCGAGGACTCGGCTGCATCCGCGAAGTCGCCGCGCTTTCCGAGCTTCCGCCACGATCCGCATCGCCCGCCCACTCGCCCGCGGGACAACGGGCCGCGAGAATTCACGGGCCGCGAAGACCCACGACCGACGCCGACGCGACTTCGGCCACTCGCGGATCCATCATCACCGGGCTCGTCGCGGCTCCATCGCCAGTTCTCCAACGGAGATTTCGAGGACCCTCCATCCTCGGGATCTTCGACTCCGACTCGGTCGGAGAACTCCGCCGACCTCCGACGGTGCCGCCGCCACGCCGCGGCCTACATGGCTACGGCACCGATCCGCCGGAGGACCCTTTCCACCGATCCTCCTAACGCGGCGGCGGAGGTCGAGGAACTCCGCCTAAAACTGGCGGGCGACAGGAAAGGCGAGCGCGCGAAAAATTTCGCCTCGGCGGTGATGCAGAACTGTCGCGCTACCACCAGCAGCGGATCAGGTCACGCTGAACCCGCGTTGGCGCGCCACGAACCGGCGACGAGAACGACCCGGCTCGATAGCGGCGCGCGATCTGCGAACGCGCCACTGGAGGAAGCAACCGCCCTCCGCCAGGATCAACGCGATGGGTGCCCCACCACCACCCAACCGCACCTCCGAGGACCAGCGCGGATAGTCGTCTCCTCACGGGAAGCGCGACGCGAACGCCTTCCACCGTCGCTCTCCACCCGATGGACAACCTCGTGGCGAAGCCGCGGCCGACAAAGATCACGGCGACCGGCGGCGGTGCCTTACAGATCCGATGCGTCGGGCCCTACTCGCGAAGGCCGTGGAACAGCGAAGCGGCGCCGACCGCGAGGCGAGTGTACTCGCGCTCCTCCGGAAGCGGCGGCCTCAGCGGCCGTCCGGTGGCAACACCCTCAATTGCCGCCGCCGAGCCTGCAGCTCAACGGCGACCCGCGAATGGCCTCTCCTAAACGATCCCAGGCGGCGACCAACCTCATCGCCGCCAATGGAGAGCCAATCGACGCCGCACTCATATCATCGCCAACAGGCGGCGCGCCGCCAGCCCGACGACTGCGGCACACCTAACCACTCGCCGCGATGGCGAGCCTATGGGGTCGCTCGATCGACTAGGGCCCAAAGCTCGGACCAATGATCCGAGGCGAAAAGTACCCACCAACTTCAAGGCGCGAAGGAGATCGAAAATACGACTCCTCGACGACCCATGCGGCTTGACACATACCTCATGGCAATGGGGATCGCGGGTCACCGACCTACTCGCCGCCCGTTACCTCCCAATCGATGATGGAGGGACGTGCGGGCAATGGATCAACACGCTCCCCGTGGCGATATCGACTCACGGGAGGAAATGCGAGACGCCGTCAGCACGAAAGTGCTCCTACACCGCGCCACCACCATCGAGGACTGGAACGATGCGTCCAGGGACCCGCGAGTCGACCAGCTGGGTCCAACGGTGGCAAGAGCTGGTACAGCGGTCGGCATCCACCGGACACCGCCATCCATTGCTTCAAGACCTCGTGCGCCACGAGCCCCTAGTCGCCAAGCTCAAGCGACACGCCCGCACACTCGACAACATCCCGACCTCCTCGAGATCGCCAAACGACACGCCGAGGAAGATCCCAATCAAGACGTCGACGACGAGTCCGGCGGACAACGGCGACGGGCGGCAACGACGGCGGCGCCGAAAGCAGACCCTATTCAGCGCACTCGCCTCACGGCAAGCGCCGCAACGATGGCGAGTCGACTTCGTCGCCAATGCTGGGCACGCAACGCGACCCCAGAGCTACCGCCGCGGAGGGCAACGACGGCGGCGGGAACTACAAGAACAAGCCAAGGTTCGATCGCGGCCCTCCTTAACCAACCATGCGTTTCACGGCAGGAAGGAAAACCCGCCACGCACACCACCGCCCGCCACACCCTCGGGGAGATCGAGAAGGCACGCAGCCGGAGGACACCGACAACGACCCGCAAAATGGCGGAAAATTCGCAAAGTGGCGGCTCGCCCACACCTTCACCGGCTTCAACGAGCGCGAAAGGTCATCGCCAGCGCCGCCGTCAGCGGTGGCTCAGACAGACGTCCCCGGTTCTGAACTGGTGGGCAACCTATCACAGGCCGGCAAGACCACTCGCCACGCGCCAGTACCGGGGCGAGTCGCCCTGGTGGTCAAGCCCAGGTCGGCGACTCGCTCCCCAAGACTCGATGGGCGGCGGCAGCTCCATCAACATCCTCTACCGACACCTTCAGCGATCGGCTCCCGCAATCGATGATCGAGACAACCCACACCACGTTCCACGGCATCGTCCCGGCCGGAAGGCGTACCCGATCGGCAAGGTCACGCTACCCGTCACCTTGCACTCGGCGAACTTCCGCACGGCGGATCGTCTTGAGCTCGTGCCCTTCGACAGCCCTTACCATTGCGTCTGGGGCGCCAGCGTCGCCAAATTCATGGCGGCACCCCACTCTGGCATAACGCGATGAAGCTCCCGGGCCGTGCGGCGTTATCACCATCAACGGCGACTTGACATGGCCGCGAATGCGAGGCCAAAGGAGCGAACCGCCGACGCCGTGATCGCGGCGGAAGCTAGTCACGCCGATGAGCTCGCCAAATCTGGCGGGGTCAACAACGACGACCCCACAATACTCAAGAAGCCCAACTCGGAGGGCACAAACACCTCAACCTTTGAGGCCACGGCACACCGCACCGTCGAGCTGGTCCCAGGCGACCCAGCGGTGTGATCGGGACGAGCATGAGCCCGGCATAGGAAGCGCGCTCATCGAGTTCCTCCGTGAGAACAGGGACATCTTCGCATGGAAACCCTCCGACATGCCCGGTGTCCCTAGGGAGCTCATGAGCACAAATTAAACGCCGACCCAAAGTGCGACCGGTCAAACAGTCGCACGGCCATTCAACGAAGAACGCCCGTCGAATCGCCGAGAAGTGCAGCGACTACTCTGCCGGCTTCATTCGCCAATCAAATACTCAAGTGGTGCAAACCCAGTCTGGTCGAAAAGAAAACGGACACGGAGAATGTGTATCGACTACACAAACACGAGCGGCCTTTGCCCAAAGGAGATTCGTCCTCCGCGGATCGATCAGATCATCGACTCCACCGCGGGCTCGAGTCATTGTGTTTCCTCGATGCCTACTCGGGTATAACCAGATCAAAATGGCTGCCGAGGGCGAGGAGAAGACGGCGTTCATCACGCCATTCGAGCCTTCGCTACACCGCCATGACCTTCGGCCTCAAGAACGCGAGCAACGTACCAACGGTGCATGCAAGAATGCCTCGCGAGCCAAATTGGCGCAACATCCACGTCTACATCGACGATGTGGTCGTAAATCCGCCGCCAAGGCGACCTACCGCCGACCTCGCGAGACCTTCGCCAACCGCGGAGGTACAAGATAAAGCTCAACCCAGCAAGTGCACCTTGGTGTACCCGAGCAATTACTAGTGCGTCGTCTCCAAGCGTGGATCGAGGCAAACCCGAAGATCGACACGATCGCCCGGCTCGGCAAACCGAAGTGCTGCTGACGTCGAGCTGGCGGGCGGGTGGCGGCCTCGATCGCTTCATCCCGCTGGCAAAAGGCGATGCCCCTATACCGCTGATGCGCAAGAACCCCACCTTCGGTGGGACAAGGAGGCGACGCGCTCGCGACCTCAAAAAGGTGCTACTCGCCGCACCACTACTCGCCGCACCCGTCGACAAGGAGCCCATGCTGGTTTTACGTCGCGTCCGGCGTCGTCGGTCATGTAATGGTCGTCGAACGACCGGAGGAAGGAAAAGCGCCCGATCCGGCGGCGGTATACTACATCGCGAGGTCCTAACCGAGTCGCGCCGATACCCACGATACCAAAAGCTGGTATAGCGGTCTTGAGCTCAGCGGCGCTGCCGCACTACTTCGAGCACCCCATCACGGTCGTCTCCTCCGCTCCACTACAAGACATTATCCACAATCGCGGCGGCCGGAGTCGCCAAGTGGCCCGCCGAGATCGGCGTCCACAACATTAATCTGAGCCACGGAGGGCGATCAAGTCGCAGACCGCGATTTCCTCGCCCGTAGGAAGAGGCCCAAGCCAGAGAAGCCGCCGTACCTCCATTCGAGCACAGCCGACGGGTCCAAGAACGCGGACGGCGGGGCGGGATAGTCGACCTCACCAAAGGCGACAAGCTCCGCTACATACTCCGCCTCAATTCACGCCTGCACCAACAACATGGCTGAATACGAGGCCCTACTCCACGACGGCATGCGAGCCGCAAGGAGATGAGCGTCAATCGCCTTGATGCTACGGAGACTCCGACCTCGTTGGGTCAAGTCGGCACTCGCGACGCTGATCTCCCTACCATGGCGGCATACCGCCAAGAGGTGGACAAGGTGGCGGCCACTTCACGGCTACTCGGTCGAGTGGATCGACAGGAGGAAAACGAGGAGGCCGACGCCCTCTCTCGCATCGTCAAGACGATCCGCACCACCCGCCGGCGTGTTCCTCGACACCATCTTCACGCCGGTCTCTCCTCCGAAGGAGATCGACATTGAGTCCCGCTCCAACAGAGGCAACCTTGGTACTTTTCGTCACCGAACGAACTGGACCAAGCCCTACATCGCCTACAGAGACGGGCAACCTGCCGCGAGATGAGACAAGCGTCGAATGATTGTTCGCCGATGCAAGTCCTACACCATCGTCGACGCGAGCTACACAAGCGCGGCGTCACCGGCGTGTTCAACGCTGCGTCAACCGGTGAAGGACGCAAAATACTACACGACATCCACTCAGCGATTGCGGCCACCACGCCGCGCTCCTGGTCGCCAAAGCCATGCGACACGGCTTCTCTCATCAGACACGCCGACGCCGTTGTCGATATCGTCCAGCGATGCGCCGGGTGCCAGAAGTACGCCAACCAGACGCACGTTCCAAGTTCGGCGCTCAAAACAATACCCATCACCTGGCCATTCGCCGTGTGGGGCATGGACATGGTCGGTCCCTTCAAGAAGGCCCCCTCTGGCTACACCCACCTGCTGGTCGCCGTCGACAAATTCACAAAGTGGATAGAGGCCAAGCCAGTCCGGAAATGCGACGGGAAGACTGCCACTAAGTTCCTACGCGAGCTCATATACCGCTACGGTTTCCCCAACAGCATCATCACGGACAACGGCACAAACTTCGCCAAGGGAGCAATGGCGAGTTGCGAGGAGCACCACATCCGGCTCGACCTCGCGTCGACACCCGAATCCAACGGCCAGCGGAACGAGCCAACCAAAGCATCCTCCACGGCTGAAGCCGCGACTCCAAAGTACCACTCGAGCACGCGGTGCTGGGTCAAGAGCTTCCCTCCGTCATCCGGGAATTCGCACCTCGGTCAGCAGTCGACGGATTCACCCTTCTTCATGGTCTACTGCGGAAGCCGTCATGCCAACCGACCTCGAACACGATTGCGCGGATGATCGTCCACTATCTGAGGCCGCGATAAGCTGGACCGCCAAGATGGGCTCGACCAACTCGGCGAAGCCTCGCCCGATCGCGACCGCTATCTATCGGCAAGGGCTCCGTCGCTACCACGGACGGGTGAAAACCGCACCTTCCGGAAGGCGACTTGGTGCTACGCCTCATCCAGGACAAGAAGGGCATGCACAAGCTCTCCCTCCATGGGAAGGCCCGTTCGCTATCGGTAGCGTGCAAGCAGCGACGCCTACTACCTCGTCGACGTCCGCGGGACGGTGAACTCGGCGTCAAAAGGCCGTGGAATGTAAATCTCCTCCGGAAGTTCTATACCTAGAACCCCACATGTGTACTCTCCGGTCGCTATGAATAAAAAGCGGTTACCGCAAAAATTCGTCTACTCTCCATTCCTTGTGCCACTACTTTTCGTAATTAACGTCATGCTAAAATACGAAGTCAACCCTTGGTACAGCGGCCACGGCTAAGTAGTGCGATGTAAAACCGAGTCATTTCAGTCTTGCATCGTCCACTAAAAACGCCAATCCGGAGCCCCATCGGAGTCGCTTAGCTCTGGTTTCTGAACCAAGACATCATCCTCGCTTCCCACAGCGACCACGGTCCTCCGCATCCTTGGCAGAGCGACTCGAGCGGCTAAGTACCACGCCGGGACTGGATACCGATTCGTCTCGATCGGACAGGAAAACGCCAAAAGAAGGCGTGCGGGACTCGCCACGTGACCCACCGGGCGGGCAGAGCGACGCTAACACAAACGCTCAGTCCTCAACCACCCTCGAGTCGCGCCTCGAACTACCAAGTACCACGCGGGGACTCGGCCACCCGCACCGTTCGCGACGGGAAAAGCGGTAAAAATCAGAGCACTCGAGGGAGCCTTGCGCGGCTCTCCGAGCTTCGGCGTAGTCGACTCAACCAACAACACACATGATAAACAACAAAACATCATATTTAAGGTGAAACCATAAAAGGCGGACGCTCGGGGACTCACCAAAATCAATCAAACACGCAAACAAATAGCAAAATGAACACAACGTTCCATTCAATCGCATATCGCATTGTCTTACATTACAAAATATGCCTACTCGGCAGTGTTACTAACACTACTCCATGCTTGACGATGATGCACCAGCGTCCGGCGCTTCGGACGAATACGATACGGGTTCGATGGATAAGTCGTCGGTGGCCCGCCATTGCCGCGGAAGGCTGCTCGACCTTGAAGTCGCGATGCGGCTCGGCGTCGTTCGGGCGCGACCGCTTCTGGTACGGAAGAAGGTCGCCCATCGCCCAAACACGCCCGAGTACGCGGCAAGACGCTCCTGCAGCTTAAGAACCTCAGACGGATCCACGGCGCGGACGATGAAGGATAACCACCGTCACGTCGAGGTCGAAATCTTCGGGAAGTGGAGTCCTGACTGTGAGCCGTCGACGCTCCACGTCGAAAAGACCGCGTCATGAACTCCACGACTGGGCGCCTTCTCCAAGTACTCCCACACCTCAATGAGGTCATTGGGAATAACCTCCGTGGGCGACATCTCTTGAAGGTAGGCGGATGCAAGTCGCCGACAATCGCCGAGTCGACGAGCATGCTCACGCACTCCCTCGCATCAAGAGAACTCGCTTCTTCATGGCTATCAATCATACGACTGCGAGAAGGAGACAACTATGAGTACAATGGAAACCACAAACAAGACAATCGCAAAGGCAAGGAAGACGACTCACCAATCAAAGGGCGGGCGAGCCCGTGATGAAACCTTGAGCGATGTATGGTCGCTCGAAGCCCAACAATGATGGCTTCAGACGCCTTCGATCGTCCTCCGCCCTGGCAGCGCCTTTCGCCGTTCGCGAACTTCGCTTCTTCTTCGCCTCCTTCCAAGGCCGAGGTCGGCGATCTTTTGTTTGGCGGTGCCCAATGCGATCAAGACCGCTTCCAGCTCTCGGCGAGGACAAGCCCTTGGCGAGCCACCTCACTGCAGCCACAACTGAAGTTCCTTGTTCTTCACGGAGCGGCGGTTCCTTCTCGACCGCTGCAGCCTAATCGCTCTGCCGACTCCAGTGCAGACCAGACATCTTCAAAGTCAGCACATGAAAATTCTTAAGTGCCCACCCGCTAAAATTTAGCGAGTGCGCTTTCGAGGTAGCGGTTGAAAAAATTCCTAAAGTGCCCACCGCTAAAAATTTTAGCGAGTCTTTTCGAGGGCTAGCGGTTGAAAAAAAAATTCTAAGTGCCCACCGCTAAAATTTAGCGAGTGTGCACTCGAGGACGGTTGAAAAAAAAATTCCTAAGTGCCCACCCGCTAAAATTTAGCGATGCGCTCGAGGATCGACTCGAGCGCAACGAAACTAAAAAGAATCAGCCGTTGCAAAACACCGACCTGATCCTCGGGACTGGAGGTACACGGATGGCGCGCCAAGCATGTTGTGCGATTGCGCGCGTCCACGAGGCATAGCGGCGCCGGTGTGTCCGCGACGTTGGTCAATCTCGGCGCCGGCAATCTGGAGGGGTTCGCGATCGCGCACTCGCTGCGTGCGCCTTGGTCATGAAGCGGGGAAGGTAGCGATTAGCGCCCGCTCAAGGCTCGCCTCCTCCGGCCTCGGCAGCGAAATGCCCCCCGTGGATGCGGTTGCTTCCATGGCCGGGCCCGGCCAGCGGCCCGTGTCATCGAGACGGCGACAATGTCGCCCTTGGCCTTCTTGCTGCCCTCCGTGGCGGCGACTTCGCCCGCCTTCCTCTTCACGAAGGGTCCTCCTCGCTAGCGGCGGAGGGCACCTTAGCCACCGTCGGGTGGCCCATCTTCTTCCTCCGGTCCTATGTATCGAGACAACTCAGTGAAACAATTTAAATACTAAGAGAGGAAGATGAAGGCCGAGTGCACTTACTTGGCGGCCGGAATGTAGCGACCCAAAGACGGAGGTCGGCGGTTTCTCGGCTCCAGGCCCGGTCGGCGACTAAGCCCCAGTTCAGGACGCCAGGCCCAAGATACGGAGGGCTTCTTTGGCGTTGAGGTAGCGGTTGGTGCCTCCGGAACACCTTCGACGGAGGCCCCTCGTGAAGTGGAGCTGCCCGGCGGAGCCTCCTTGCGGCGAGACCGCCATGCTAGAGCCTCATTGCGGCGAAACCGCCTTCAGGACCTCCTTGCGGCGAAGCCGCCTCGGCCGGAGCCGCCCCTAGACCGGCGCGAAGGCGGAGGTAGTGAAGCCAGCGGGCGCCTCCATGGATGGCGCATCAGCCGGTATGCCGGAGCCACCCGTCGTCGGCCGAGCTATATCGAGCGCTTCGCCCGGCGGCGGTGAGACCATCCTCGGCGGCCGTCCTCCTCCTCGGGGGCCCTCGCTCCTTTCTCCTTCTTCTTCTTTGCGGGTGGCTTGACGGGCGAGGTGGTCTCCGGAAGTTCTTCGTCATCATCATGACGCCGAGGCTCTGCTCGCCTCGAGCTCGCGTTGACGTTGCCCAGGTCTTCGGATCGGTGGGCGATCTCTTCTTGATTCGTCCTCGTCGTCCTCATTGCCTTGGCGGAGGCGACTTCGCTTGTGTCTGGGCGGATGGCCCAGAACTCGTCATCGGCGGGTGGAGCCACCCTTCCACCACTTGAAATAACTGCGTTAAACATGGAAGAAAGTTAGAATTACCTTGATCGCATATGCTGCGATGCGAATGGGATCAGATTATTACCGTTGGAGCGGACGCGTGGTGTATGGAGGAGCCCGGCCTGCGCATCCGTGTATGCCGCTGGGTGATCCTCTTCGCCGGAGGTAGTCCTCCGGCTTCCACTCGGCGAGCAGGCCTTCGTCGAGTCTTCTCGGCCCGTGTCTTTGGTACATATAATGCTCGCGTTGGCGAGTGGAACAAGACGCCCGCCAAGCGGTTATACGAGTTCACCGTCTGGAGCCCTTCTTCTTGACCGCGAATGGCACGGAGCATCTCGTCAACGACCATCCGTGGTCGTCGGGTAGCTTGGCGACACGGAGATTGCGGCTCGGAGCGGTCGGCCGAGTATCGTGGGATCGCCGCCTCGTCTTCGGTCGCCTCGGTCACGTAAAACCAAGACTTTTTCGATCGCTGTTGCTTTGCACGGCATAAGGTCGAAGAAGGAGGCTTTGGATTTCCTGGAAGGTTAAGCCGCCAGCGGCTAGCATTGGCCGCCTCCTCGCGGTGATCCGTCCATGGAGCAGATCTTGCCACAAGGGAAAATAGGGCGGCAGCCAAGTAGCACTCATGAACGCCACAAAGATGGCGAGCTGCTCGATACTATGGGGACCCGGTCGAGTGGATCCGTGGTAAGCGCAGGCCGGAAGAACAGAGGTGGGAAACCCTAAACCCCGCCGAGGTGACTAGTGAAACAGATGAACTCTCTCTCGCGGGTTGGATCGTTCTCATGCGAGGATTCGCCGGCCCGGCCCAGATTCCGGCCTCCTCGAAGGAGGCCGATTGCGCTGGTGCACTTGGATCTGCCCAAGGTTCGGTGGAAAGGGCCATGGTGAGGATTTGCTTGGAGGTCGGAGGATTGCGGTCGCGAGATCACGGCAGGCGAAAGATGTGCGTACTCGGAAGAAATGGTGGGCGGTTGGCTTTCCGATGGCCAACCATTCCCCTTATATAGCGAGCTGCCCGCCAAATTAGGGGCCGTTACGCGATGATTACGCCGAAAGTTACCGTTAAGTTACCTTAACGGCTAGTTTGACCACCCGACGGTCCGCCTCCACTTTCGGCTCGCTAAGTTACTCGCCGAGGTTGCGACCCGTTGGTTGAGTCGCGAGACGCGACTCGGTTCGCGGATTTTTCCTTTGTCGAGGCCCGCCGACGATTCGACTGGTGCCAACTTGAAGCCGTATACTCGATCGCCGGCCACCACCGCGCCTAATCAACGACGGCCTCGGGGACTCTTGATGGGGATATGCCTCTTGGGGTATCCTCGGAGGGCGTTCCGATCGCCCAAAGGTTGGCGAGTGGGCTGCGAGCGGCGAATGGATCAAGGCCCGTCAGGTACCAGGCGGAGGTCGAAGGCCCGAGCGAGTAGATAGGCCGGTCGGTGCGAGTTAAGCGATTGACAAAGTTGTAACCGAATCGGTTGAGATATGTAAACCCTAGGGAGGTAGGCCTATATAAACCTCCCTAAGGGGTGAGTAGAATCGTTCCTCATACACCCAAGCAACTCGCCGCATGAGTTCGCCCATTGTAAACACCTCCATAATACAATCTAGCAGAGTAGGTCTTTACCCTCAGGGCCGAACTCGGGTAAAACCACAGTCTCCGCCCTCATCTCGCACCGCAGATGGCTGGCCGCCCTTGCCCTTCGTTCTACTACTCGCTGCCGATTGCAGCATCTGCCGTGGTCATTCCCACGACATTAAATGATGATTAAGCATTTATAAATATTACTTTTTTAATATTTATAGCATATATTATTTTATTTTATTTGACTTTTATTGATTTAATAATTATTTTAGGAATTATCAATTATACATTAAAAATTCCTATTAAATATTTATTTAGTACTTTTCGAAAATACTATAATATTAATATATAATGAAAGTGATTTTTATTTATTTTTATCATCTTTCCATAATTTTGTAAAATTCCATAAGGAATATATAAATTACAAAATTCTTATAAAAATTTAAATGTCTAAAATTTTATATCTTATTTTATTTGGATAGAGTGGATTATCGTGAATCCAAAAATATTTTATTTATATTTTTGGACTTTTATTTTATTTTCTAGAATTTTATTAATTCCAGGGGTATTTTGGTCTTTTCCTTTTTATTCAAACAGGCCCGGAAATGTTTATGGGCTGGTTGTACTTATTGGGCCCTGGTGGCCCATTAGTCCTAGACAAAGAGCCACCCCGAAGGGTTTGGCCCAGCTCGGCCCACTCCTCACTGCCTTTCTCTCCCTCGAGCTTATCCTCTCCTCCTATGACCCCGACCCTATGGTCGACGATGCTGCCACCGGCGATTCCCGCCGTCGTAGGACGTTCTGGTCGCCACCATGGTGCAACAGGGGGTTGTCTGCGATGCCCATTCGTTCTATCCAATTGGATTCGAGCCTGGGGCTCTCCTGCAATGGATCGATGCCGTCCCGAACCCTAGGGCTTGGGGGTTGGCATGGATTCAAGTGTTGTCGTGGTCGTCGTGCGTCGAGGTGATGTTCTATACCTCCGGTCGTGATCAGGGTCGCTGTTGTGGCGCCGTGCGGGTTGCAGCGCCCCCTCTGGCGTGCTCCCGTGCCGCCATGGTCGTCGGACCCTCTGCTTCCTCTTTGATTTCTTTAGCGAGGACCTGCGGTGAGTTTGATTCCTTTCCCCGGTGCTCTTTGTGCTTGCTGATTCGATGCTAGATTCTAGCAGTGTTCTCTCTTGCTACTGTCTGATTCAGATTAGGATGATTATCCATTTAGGGTTCCTGTTATGTGATTGATCATGTACTAGGTGCATTGAATCATGTTTGGATGGTCTGTACATATTCTAAATGCTTATTGGCTCGAGGCTTGTTGCTTAAGATGATCTATGGTGTTTCTGGTGGCTTACTAGATGATTTGATGCTTGGATTGCATTAGATTCAGATGATAGAGTTGCTTGGGAATCATGCTTGATTAAGTCAGTGACTTGATAAGTTTGCACTGTCATCTCTGGGTTTATGATCATGATTATGACATGATGAAATCATTGTCCTGGTGTTGTTAGCTTAGAACTAGTGTATAGTTTGAGATTATCATGATCTCAAACAGTGAAATTTATTATAGGAATATCCTAGATATGATTCCTATGTTAACAGGAAAATGATTAGTTAAGTTGATTGTTTGAATTTGTGATGATTAAATGTCTATCCTGATTCATGATGGATTGTTCTTGTGACACCATCCTGGTATGGCACACAAGTTTTATTCTAACCCAGTGATTGGGTTGTTTTAGGTTTAAGACAAACTTGGCTTTATAAGATAAATAGAGATGCTCTTCTCTGAATTCCCTAAGACCAATGATGTTGGTATGAGGCTTAGGGATTTAGATCTTATCTAGTTGATTCATCTAGATAGTCCTGGTAGTGGTACCAATTGTTCTTTATTGAATCAAAGATTGGAAAAAAATGATAGTGAGTTTGATCATTCTATGGATCCTAAAGATTTGTTTCTAAGGTGCTACCCTTCCTTTAGGGATGTGCCTAAAAATAGATCATAGGTATATGTATGATTGAATTGTAAAATATAGTTTGACAACCAGAGCAAGGATGTTGATCTGAGCTCTAGTTGGATCCTGGTACTTTGCTGTTTGCTTTTAGAGTTTAAAAAAATCCCTATGATGGATTCACCCCACTTGGGTGCTTTCTGAGGGTTTATTTTATAAAACAGCACATGCTTTTCTCTAAATAAGATGATTAGATCATGTGAAGGTTTTATGAAACTCACCATAGACTCTGATGTTTGTGGAGTAAGTTGGTGATGATCTTGATCTGGTTTTGCTGGACTCTTATGCTTGATCTTGAGCTAATCATCTCCTCCTAGATCCTGGGCTTGATATTGCTGTCCACCTGATCCATCCCCTCCTTATGTCACCATCCTGGTGATGTGATCTTGCTTTGGTTGGTTTGGTTGCTGGCTATGGTGCTTGGTTTAGCTGATGTCTACACTGGCTGTTCTTGTGTGTTGTGCAGTGGAGAGATGCACTAGTGCCTCTCCATGGCTGTGCTTGTGGTTTTGTGAGTTTGGGATGTTCTGTGAGGTTGACAACACACCACATGCATGTTGGTGTGTGTCCTGCCTGTGTGCCTGCTATGCACTTGTGGATATGTTCAGAATCTGGAAACTTACTATTACCTGGTTACTTTTATCTGGCTGGTGGATTTGTCCCTCTTGACTGTTGTTTGACTTCTGGCTTTAAATTTATGAAAGATGGATTCTTTCATATTGGTGAAACTTGCCCCTTTTATAAATTTCTCAATGATGAATTTTTCAAGTGCATTTCACTGACATATCTGAGAGAAATAATACTAACACTAACCTTCTTTTGTTTTTATTTAATCTTTGTTTTGCACGTACAAATATATGGATGAAGATTTAGTTTAGGTTTAGTTATAGAATAGTTAGTAACTAGTCCAATGTAATCTTATTCATACTTTTGTAATTTTCTTTTATTATTTTTGTAATCTTTATTTTATTCAATTGCAATAAAGATTATATTATTCTTAATAAAGAATATTCTTATTCTTTATTTTTTTGTAAGTTGTGAAGTTTGAAAATAATTTCAGTAAGTTACATTCTTTGTAACTTGTTTAGATATTGATAATATGAAATAAGTTTTCATATTCATAATTGTTTTCTTTTAAATAATGCTTGGAGTTAAAATAATTAACTCATAAATAATCAAACCCCTTTTCTAATTCATTTGTGTTATAATTCAAACACTCAAGTTTAAAAATTCAAATCCATTTTAAAACACATAATTCCTTAAAGATCATATCAAAGTCTATAGCAATCACCCTTTAAGACTAAACCTAATCTCAAAGTAGCAAGAAACATTGATCACTTAAGGTTTTTATTTGGCAAAAAATTTACTCACATTTTCACAAATGAATGCATATAACAATCCATATTCCTAAATCTAGCCTTCGTTAGTTCCTAAATGCTGGGATGTTACAATATAAGTCGCAGATTTAATATTATACATCATGCTAGTAGAACTCTTAATAGTGCTCAAAAGAATTATCCTAAGGAAGAAAGAGAACTTTTTGTTGTATTTTTCTCTTGCGATAAATTTCGTTCTTATATAGTAGATTTACAATTAAGAGTTCATATAGATCGTGATAGTTTAAAAGAACTCCTTGAGAGGAAAAATCATAAGCCAAGACTAATATGTTGGATCCTTTTACTTCAAGAATTTGAGTTGTAGATTATGCAGAGGGAAGAAATAAAGATATTTGATGCCGTATTCATATTTGCCCAGCAAGGCACCAATCTTATTGAGAGGAACTTTAGTCCTGGTGATTTTTGTTTACAAGAATTATTAGATGAGCTAAGGTCAATTCCTCCGAAAGAGAAGAAGTCCTTGTTGTTGGAGGATCTTGTCACCCCCGATTAAATAAATGAGAAGTACAAGGTAAGTTTTCTTTCTCTAAATAAGTGATTTGTTTTCACAATTTATACTCCTAAATTTTTTACCTTTGAACTCCTCACATTTTTCTGAAGTTTCTGAGGGTTTTACCAACTATACGAAAGCAACTATACGGCCTAAGAAAATCCTCCCGCCGTATAGTTGGTCATTAAGTTAACGTAGTTCCTTCGCGAAATTTTTCGATGTCTGGAAACTATACGACCACAACTATACAGCCGGAAAATTTGCTCCCGCCGTATAGTTGGTCATTAAGTTAACGTAGTTCCTTCGCGAAATTTTTCGATGTCTGGAAACTATACGACCACAACTATACAGCCGGAAAATTTGCTCCCGCCGTATAGCTGGTAGTTAATTTTTTTTGGATTTCCGTTCTTTTTCGTTTTATTAATCTAAAAAAATGTGTCGGTTCCAAGTTAGTAACCTAACCGACCTGGACTAGAGATATTTTGGAAATATCTGCCCGGAAACAACTATACGACCGGAACTATACGGGTTACGCCCGTATAGTTGGTCGTTACACAGCTGCACTTTACCAAATCTGTGATTTCTTTCCCTATTTCGTTAATATTCTTTTCTTGGGCGTAACTTTGGTGTTTCTCGCGAGTTTTATCGACCTTTGACCCCCTTATATACTTCCATTGTGTTTATCTCTAATCATAATCATCAGGAACCAATCTAGCCATGCTATATCCCGTCCCAGGCCGTGGAAAACTCATGGGTCTCATTGCTCCTTCTAGGGACCGCTCTCGCAGCCCATCCATGGAGGATGGCAACGAGGAGGTGGAGAGGTTTAGCCCGAGGTACAAGGAGTATGTCGAGACAATCTTCTACAACAGCGATCCCGATGAAGATTGGAGTGACATCTACATCATCCGTGATGTCTATGATCCCTTGGATATCAACTGGGAGGCAATGAAGAGAGCTCAACAAGAGAGAGAAGATCACAAGCCGCATGTAAAAAGGCGTGTGGAGACGTTCAAGTTCATCACCACGGACCCCAGGCCGCTCAAGCGTAAGGAATTACCTAATATTGATGCAGGTGCTAGCAAGGAAGCGACGGTGCCACTCTTGAAGCCTACCATTGGTGATCGTATAAGGGTGAAGTCTCAAGAAGAGTGGATGGACGGTTTCTACTTCCCCGACCCATCAATTATGGATGAGGAAGAAGAAGTTGTTCCCAGGAACAAAGACCGCGTGCGAGCACTGGAGATATATCAGAAGAAGGAGCAACTCCATCGCATTGAAGTCCGTCACCGTCTCAAGGAGATAGAGAAGAAGGATGATCTTCTCTCATTGGTGACTAAACTCGCAGATAAAGTGGACACTTTGCAATCTAATTTGCGCAGTTGCTATAGCCGCATCACTACCCTAGAGGATACCAACAAGAAGCTACACACTGTGGTGTTACATGCCATGGCGCCACCGTGATCTACAATAATCATGGTATCAAATAATCGTGAGGGATTATTTGATCCTGCCTGTCTTGATTCCAAGCTTGGGGAGATCTTTAAGACCTTGTAATCTATATTATAAGTTTTATATTAATATTTTAGCTTTGCATTAGTTTGATCTTAGAAATAAAGTTTGCATCATTAGAATTCCCTTCAGGAATAGTCGATCCCTTTTATAAAATTTCGAGTTTATTATCATATATGGATCATTATTGAGTTTGTGCTTGTCTTATTAGATACATGAATGGCTTGAGTATAATTTTACTTGCACTTGATGATAGCAATAGGAGTATTCCACGCCATTGGTATTAATGGAACATACAAAGATAATTTGGTCAATATGTTGTAAGTTCATGGTTTGATTTACAAAGGCAAAAATTATATAATCAGTTAAGTTGAGAAAGAAACCTTGAACAAAGTAAAATTAAAAGTGCTATCAAATTAGAGTGGAATAAAACGAGGTAGAGTATTCAAGATATAAAGATGCTTCATATACAAGTGGAATTTGGTAATTGAGATCGTTAAACTTTGAATTCCTACATGAAGTGGAATGTATGGCTAGCTCCTTTGCATAGCACTTAAACAAAAGTGTGAGCATAAACAAAAGAAAAGAGAAAATAAAATGTGTAAAGAGCAAATAGACATACACCACTATCTTGTGGTGAGATAAAGGAACGTTTGAGATTTTAAATCTCAAGTGAATATGTTAATCATAAAACGCTTGGGACTACCTCGCTAACTCATTCGGTTGAACTGAAACACTTCTACATCATATTGAGGGTAATATTTTGTGAACTATTAAATGCTAAGGTATGGAAGCCTGCTAATATTATTCGGATGGTTCGAGTAAGGTACTATTCATGAACTTCTTCCTATGTATCATGTATGATAAACACATGCTGCAACTGCCTCATTTATTTTATCGACTCAGCTTCATGAATATGAGGATCACATCCATTAAGCTAACCTTGCTCGAGACGAGCAAGAGTCTAAGCTTGGGGAAGTTGATGAGTGCATATTTGCATCATGTTTTATATTATTATTTTTCACTGTAGTGGTAGGATCTTGATATTTTATGGCGTTCGCGCGCATCTTTTATGTCTATTTTCACCAGGATCAGGACAGATGATGGATACGATGGACACAATTCTTGAACCAGTTGTATTGGCATGAAAAGGAGTTAAAAACAACATAAATCGCTAAGTTGGGAAATATCAATAACACCAGAAAAAACCTGGGGCGATCACAGGAAGCAGTGGCTTTAACGACCATTTATACGACGGGAATATTTTTCTGGCCGTATAGTTGCCGACGTCACCGCCTCTTCAAATAGTTCCTCCCCGTACAATTGGATCGGGGAGACGACATACAGAATGACCAGAAATCATAGAAACCTCACCTCCGGAAGGGATCTGGAGGGGGAACTCATCCATCGAGGATCCATCTTCACCCTATGCAGATCCGGGAGGGTAAGGCATCGATCTTCATCATCAACCGCTGCAGCACCACCATCTCCATCCATCTCATCTACATCTTGTCTAGATCTTGTTGTAATTTTCGTACTTGTTGTGGATTTATACAAGCACTATTCATCTATGATAGATTCCATTGTCTTTGCCATTATGTTGATTGCCTCCATGTCTGAGTAGATCATTAGTTCCTGGGGAGATGGAGAAACCCTAGCATGATATTGAAATAAGATAAAGTTTATTATGATATTCATCGTTGTGACCATGTGTTAAATTGTCTATATCTTGATGTTGAGAGAAGTCGACCTCTCAATATTTGCCTCTTGTGGGGACTTGATGGAGGGAACTACTTGTTGGTTGGAGGTGTGCTAGCACTTACGGTGACGATAAAGCTGTTAGCCCCCCTTATGTATCAATTTTGGACCGAGGAAACTCACGGAACATTTTCCATGCCACGGGATACATCCTATGGGATAAAATCCCTTAATAGAGCAGTAGTTTGATTGATGTCGATTTATTTTCTGCTGTGGTTATGAGGATGATGTGAGTAGTTGTTGCATCCTATTCGTCCAATTACGGATTTCCTCCCACACATACATAGTTGAGAATGTTCATGATAATAATCTTTACCTTAAACCCTTTATAATGCTAGAGGTGTATCCGCTACTCCTTCAGAACACTTTTTACCATAGCAGTTTCATATCTCTTTTACATACATGATACTTACTTTTTGTATTTAGTTTGTTTTACTTTACTTATTGTTCTCTTATACAAAAACCCAAAAATACCTTTTTACACAAAAATCGCATTTTATCTTGTTACTTAGAATGTTATTTAGCATTACTATTTTAGTATTTAATTCAAGAGTTATTAGACTTCAGAACTCACAGTTGTCACCCAACTCCTTTATTTCGAAACAAGCTATAAACGATCTGTGCACTTGCATTCATCACCCAACTCCTTTGTGCAGAGGCAACTCTAGGTCCGGCAGTACCGGTGATCACTAATTTTTGCATCATGTTTATTTAACCTTTCTTCATTAGCAGTGTTAGAATTTTAGTTTCTTATCACATTCGCGTCCACCTTTTATGCTTGTTTCACTAGAACTCCAATTTTAATGAGGTTGGTAGAAAAAACAATTAAAGTTATCATTTTTTGGCACAAAT
Source organism: Avena longiglumis (assembly GCA_030063025.1). Lineage (NCBI taxonomy): Eukaryota > Viridiplantae > Streptophyta > Magnoliopsida > Poales > Poaceae > Avena > Avena longiglumis. The sequence continues at coordinate 56,421,804 of CP125976.1, forward strand.
ACATTCATTGGAAGCCCTAAATTCCTTTCACAAGTTACAAGCCCTGGCACATTCGGGGATGACCATATCATATGACTTAGTATTAAGCACATCTCCACGAGACCTCTTCGTCAAAGACTTTCACCATATACGACTGGATCAGAGATTGGACCTACAATAGAATCTAGAAAACACTGAAACCTTGCCTCTAAAGGGGAAGCTCGTAGAAGGGCATCCATCTCCGCCATTGCTTAGATCTTGGAGGATTGTACATCTGTTTTTTCCATCAACCACTTTATCTCCATCACCATCATAATCAACATGTATATCACCAATTCTCCCATTCATCTCGTTTTAATTCCAAACCCTATTGTGGATTTTCACGTGTATTCATTCATACCTCCATTTTCCATTTATATTATCACGATGATGTTGATTGCCTCCATGAGGGAGTAGTTCACTTGTTATTGGGGAGATGGAGAAACTCTAACACCATTATGAAGTGAATAAAATTGTTTGTACCTTTACATGTATTAGTGTGTGTTTAATCTTATCTCTTCATATTACGCGAATTTTGACTTCATAGAATTTTCCACTTAGGGGACTTGAAAGGAGGTTGCCGTAGGTGTATGGTTCATGTTGGTGGCGTAAAATGAGATATAACGATGCTATTAGATGCCATGCATCAACATGGGATAACAAAGATCCAATATCTTTTATTCATTACCATGGGGTAACCCTTAAATGCTAATGAAATCACGTCAAACTTGTTGTTCATGACTAGTTGTGGTTATGAAGGGTGAGGTTACATAGAATTTTGGTCCCACCTTTACCTTGGGCTCCGCCCATACTCACAAATACAAATAAGACATATATCCTAATCATGTCCTACTAAAATTCTAGTGGATCCTAAACTCCCAAAAACGGTTTAGCCATATTGCAGTTTCATCATACTTCCATCGCTTTGCGACCTTAACTTGTTCTCTCTTTTAATATTGCTTCGGTCGCATTTTCAAACCCTTCTGATACACTGATGTTTAGAATCAAATATAACTTGCATGTACAATTTGGTAAGTCCAAAATGAGGGGCATAAAAAACATTACGAACAGCTCTTTGTGATTCGATACTCTTGTAGGGGTTCGCAGCATAGAAAACAAAAAAAATTCTACGATGGGAACAACTATGTACCAAGATCTATCTACTAGATACAAGCAACGGGCGGATATATATCCATAGAGAACATACCCTTGAAGACCTACAAAGCTTAAAGAGGTTGTACTCGTGGATGATGTAGATGAACGCTTGCCAATCTCAAGATCGAGAGGAAGTCCTGGCGCCGCAAATCAGCGGCGCATCCGTGCTCGCATACACGTCCAAGCCACCGAGCAACCTCCGCCTCCTCGCTCCAGCGATGCAGTGGAAGTGATATCTACGCACTTCTATTCTTGTAGACAGTTGTTGGGCCTCCAAGTGCAGAGGTTTGTAGAACAGCAGCAAGTTTCCCTTAAGTGGATTACCAAAGTTTTATCGAACTCAGGGAGGAAGTGGTCAAAGGTATTCCCTCTCAAGCAACCCTGCAATCAAGATACAAGAAGTCTCTTGTGTCCCCAACACACCTAATACACTTGTCGTGTATAGGTGCACTAGTTCAATAAGAGATAGTGAAATACAGGTGGTAACGGTGCCAGAAAATAGCTTCTGACTTGTTGTTAACGTGGGAGAACGTGTGTGAGTGGCAGAAAAGAGCTTGACGGTGAGGTAAAGACTAAAGCAAGAAAACATGCAACAGATATAGTAGCACATGGTGTTTGAATGTTTAGAAACAAGGCCTAGGGATCATACTTTCACTAGTGAACACTCTCTCATATAAATATCCTCTCTTCATGATACTACTCTTAACTACTCTCCGGTTGGACACTCTAATCCATGGTAGGGCTATAACCGCACACCTCAAAGTCCGCCTTTCCCAATCTAGATAACCCCACACTGTCACCTTGAGCACTAGATGGTTCCAACAAACACCACAATTTCATAAAGACATCCAACTCCAAATATAACTCATAAAAAATATATATGTAGTCTAGCTTAAGTGCCACACACGGCGTGCATGTTGTCACTTTCACACACGTGGAGAAAAGCATAGATCTATTAAAGCAGAATAAGTATTTATGTAGACTCAAGCCTAAGTGCCACCATGGCGTGCACGCTGTCACTTTCACACACATGGGGAGAGAAGAGATCTATTGAAGCACTTGAGTAGCAAGGTAGATCTACTTGATTACAAAGCTCATGACCCCAACAAGATCATGCATAGAGAGAGAGAGAGAGAGAGAGAGATGAACACACAGCTACCAGTAGATCCCTTAGCCTCAATGAAGAACTACTCCCTCCTCATCATGGGAATCAGCAACGGTGGTGAAGATGGTGGTGGAGATCGATGGAGATGGCTCCGGGGGCACTTCCCCGTCCCGACAGGGTGCCGGAACATAGACTTTTTGTCCCCCGAATCTCCCCTTCGGTGGCGGCGATGCTGTGGAACTTTTTCTGAAAGTATGATGGATTATTTAGGGTTTTGTCCCGGGGGGCTTCTTATAGGCATAGGAGGCTGATACGTCGTAAATGTGTCTATAATTTTTGATGTGCCATGCTTGTGTAGAATCTACTTTGCTTTGCTTTGTCTACACTTTGAGGTGTTTTTATATGTTTTCTAGTACTAACCTATTAACAAGATGCCACAGTGCCAGTTGCCTGTTTTCTTCTATTTTTTCTTCTAGAAAGGCAGAACATCAATATTCTCGGAATTGGACGGGACAAAAGACAAAGTCATTATTTTTCCCGGACCAACACAGAACCACGAAGCAGAGACAAGTCCTGGTGCCGCACCCCCCAGGCGCGGGCAAGTCCTGGTGGCGCCTACAGGGGGTGTGGACCCCTGGCCCTCCATCGACCTTGCCTCCTTCGCCTATAAGAAGCCTTCGGGGGAGAAAACCCTAAATCATCCATCATACTTCCAGAAAAAGTTCCGTTGCGCCACCGCCACCGAAGGGAAGATTCGGGGGACAGAAAATCTCTGTTCCGGCACCCTGATGGGACAGGGAAGTGCCCCAGAGCCATCTCCATCGATCTCCACCACCATCTCCATCGCCGTTGTTGATTCCCATGATGAGGAGGGAGTAGTTCTTCCTCAAGGCTAAGGGATCTACCGATAGCTATGTGTTCATCTCTCTCTATGCATGATCTTGTTGTGGTCATGAGCTTTGTAATCAAGTAGATCTCCCTTGCTACTCAAGTTCTTCAATAGATCTCTGCTCTCCCCATGTGTGTGAAAGTGACAATGTGCACTCCATGGTGGCACTTAGGCTAGAGTCTACATAAATACTCATCGTGCTTTAATAGATCTATGCTTTTCCCCGTGTGTGTGACAGCGTGCACACATGTGGTGTGGCACTTAAGCTAGGTTACATATATATTTATCATGAGTATATTTTGAGTTGGTTTTCTCTATGAAATTGTGGTGTTTGTTGGAACCATCTAGCTCTCAAGGTGACAGTGTGGGGTTATCTAGATTCGGAAAGGACTGAAGGAAATATGACCTAGAGGCAATCATAGAGATGATTATATTTTTTATGTATCCATGATTTATTGTAATGTTCCTTGAATATCCATATCAGGCAACTTGTATTGATTGGAAATTATGTGAATTGTTTGTGAAACTCTTTACTTGTATGGTTATTTAATAGTTGTCCCTAGTCGGAGTTCATGTGAGGACACATGTGAATATTAGACTAGCACATCGATTGGTTGATGACTATGTTTCGCAAGTCATAGACATGGAGATGTCAAACCAATGATGTGGACACATGTTATGAACATGGGGTTGGACTGACCCAACTTGAGACTGGCAATTAGTTGCATCTCTCTCTCTACACATCGTGTATGTTTTGTCCTTAGATCTGAGATTGTCGCATGTACTTGAGATGTGGATCGACCTACTTTGGGGCTATCAAACGATGCACCGTAACATGGTAGTTATAAAGGTAGCTTTCGGGTTTATCCTGAAGCATGCTGCAAGGCATGGTCAATCAAGATGGGATGCCCTCTCTACTTGAGAGAGATATCCCTGGGCCCCTCGAGTGATCAGATCCAGAAATGCATGGCCGTGCTACATATGGTTAAGAGTTAACCTAGTAAAGGGATTCCGAATCACAGTATCAAGAAAGGGAGGTCAGCTTGGAGCTAGACCAAATATCGTGAGGCAAAGGGAAAGACATGTACTAAACCTTGTGATGGTTCGTCCAATATGATCTTTGTATGCGTTTAGTAGTTGGCACGTCTTGCTAGAGGCCGCTACCAACTATTGAAAGAATAAGTGTATTCGTGTCATGTCTATAAGTATATGAACCTATAGGGTCACACACTTAAGGGCTGAAGCCTAATGAGGATTGGATCCGAATTAGACGAGCTTAGGCTACTAATGGGCTGCTAATGTAGAAGCCCACTAGGGACGCCTATATAAGAGAGTGGGCGAGCTGGCGAGTTAGACCTGGGATCATTCCACCCATCGCCACTCCTCACGCCGTGTCATGCAGCATGACCTAGCGATCCGGCGTCGACGCTTCCATCCTGCGTGTGGATACCTCGAGGCGCCAGATCAGAAGCGCTTGGACGAGCCGCAAGGGGAGCTTCTCGTGGGACGAGGACAAGGAGGAGGCGTGGAACGCACTTTGCCTCGACGCTTCATCAATTCCGCAACTGCGTGTCTAGTGGTAATCCCATGATCTATGACAACAGTAATCCTGGTATACGCGGTAGAATTTTTTTGATTTGCGCTAGTGTAGCCTACTCGTATCCCTTCAAGACGGACTTTGAGGAGTGTTGTTATAGCCCTACCATGGAATAGAGTTCACCAGCCGGAGAGTAGTTAAGAGTAGTATCATTAAGAGAAGATATTTATATGAGAGAGTGTTCACTAGTGAAAGTATGATCCCTAGGCCTTGTTTCTAAGCATTGAAACACCGTTTGCATCTAGATATTTTGCATGTTTGCTTGCTTCCATCTTTATTTCATTTTCACACACATTACCCCACGTCAACAACAAGTCAGAAGCTATTTTCTCGCACCGTTACCACTTGTATTTCACTATCTCTTTGCCAAACTAGTGCACCTATACACCTGACAAGTGTATTGGGTTTGTTGGGGACACAAGAGACTTCTTGTATCTTGATTGCAGGGTTGCTTGAGAGGGAATACCTTTGACCACTTCCTCCTTGAGTTCGTTAAACCTTGGGTAATCCACTTAAGGGAACTTGCTGCTGTTCTACAAACCTCTGCACTTGGAGGCCCAACAACTGTCTATAAGAATAGAAGTGCGTAGACATCAGAGGCAAGGTCGGTGGAGGTACAGGGGCCCCACATCCCCTGTAGGCGCCACTGTGGCTTGACTGCCTTTGGGGTGCTGCCACCCTGGTGTCCTCCTCCAACTCTGCTTCATGGTCCCGTGTTTCTCTGGGAAAAATAATGACTTTGGCTTTTGTCCCGTCCAATTCCGAGAATATTGATTTTCTTCCTTTCTAGAACCAAAAACAGAAGAAAACAGGCAACTGGCACTGTGGCATCTTGTTAATAGGTTAGTACTAGAAAACATATAAAAACACCTCAAAGTGTGGACAAAGCAAAGCAAAACAAAGTAGATACTAAACAAGCATGGAACATCAAAAATTATAGATACGTTTTCGACGTATCAAGCATCCCCAAGATTAACTCCTGCTCATCCTCGAGTAGGTAAGTGATAAAAGAAATTTTTTTAGGTGACATGCACCATCAAAACCAAGATCAAACCATTTGCAAGCATTGAAAGCTGGGATCAAAGAACTCTAAACATGAGCATGCAAGATGGAGTTCTAACAATAGATGCATTGAAAGACTTTTTTTTTGTTTCACATATAGAAAACATAGCATAGTGGCATTCAGCTTGTCCCTCATGGAGTAGCAAATAGATGCATATGACACCTTCAAAGTTCATAAGAGTGACTAGATACAAATAGCACAAGAACAAGTGATATAAAAATATGCATCAATCAATAAGTTTTCGGACACTGCACAAAGAATGGAAACTATGATCTCTTAATGGTGCCTAAAAGTAGAAGACGGAGACTCAAATAATGGTGGAAGAAAGGCCCTTCACAAAGGGAAGCAGGGATTTCAAGTTTCAAAAAGAGCTTCCAAAAATTATGGTACTTGTTAGCTTTCAGCCCTCATTGCCCCTATCATAAGCATATTGAAGTGGTTAAGGTTAAAGTGAATAAACTATGGAGTATATGCTTGACAAAGTATAAGTTGGCAATCTCAAGTCCCTTGAATACGAGGGCCACACCTCATGCTACTCAACTTTAGTCACATGTAAGTTCTTGTCATTGTAAGTACATGCGTATCATAGAGAATCGCCAACGGGGTACCCCTTGCACACGGTACATGAGCTATCCCATAACCAAAATGACAAGGCAAGCAGATAATGAGCATCTCAACAATCTTTTTATTACTATGTGCATAGCTTTTTATTGAGGATGCTTCACAGATAGCTCATTATGGTGATGCTGCAAGTTTCCACCATGATTAAGCATGGCTTAGGCTAGCGTCCCAGGCATTTCTCTAACACAAAATACATAACTCCGTGGACTTACAAGCTCCCTCTTTATTTCACACCGGTGACATCCATAGACAAAACAACACGATATCAACTGTGTACAAAGTACAAGTGCAATGTTGAAAACGTTCCCCATGACAACATGGTTCTGCTAATTCCAACGTATAAGTGCAAGCATATACAACTTAGATGACACGATGGTTCAAGTTTATTAGGGGCAAGGAATATAAAGTGTGCCATCAAGTTTGTTAGGGCTTTAATCACTAAGTTTTCACATAACAAAACTTTTTAATTGGAAGATAGATGAAAACAAGAATATGCTTGGAATGGTGTAACACACCATGCATAGGAATTTATAGTGGACACTTTGGAATAACTTGGTTTCTTGGGAGTTGGAAGCATGAGTAGAGCTTACTCAGCAGAAGTGAAGGCTAGCAAAAGACTGGGAGCGACCAACTAAGAGAGCAATAATGGCCATAATCATGCAGAACAACAAAACATTACTAATCAAAGCATAAAGTGGTACCACAAGTCAAGGACTAAATGATCATAGAGGCTAGGGTGACTGGTTCATAGTCATAACATGGTGTGAGCATGTGCCAAATCAACCCAAACAAAACATCAAAGGAGAATACCACAATACTATGTTTTTTTATGATAAAACAACGCATGATTCTTTCAAGGCACATTAAGCAATCCTAATTGTTTGGAACAAGTCATGCTACAACAATAATCACTAAGCATAAGGTCAAAACAACATCTAGCATGACATGATAAACTCTAATCCACAGTCAAAACAAGCTCCCTTTTGTACCACTTAAGCATGAAGCTTCCTACTCATTTCCAACACCAATCGAATTATTTGAAACAACTCAAAAATATAATAATCAATAAAGATCAGTGAACTTGTCTCACAAATCCACAAAGAAGAACTAAAAAGTTCTAAGCTGAAAGCATAAGAAAACTAAGGCTAAACACAGTGCTAGCAAAGTGAACACTCACAGAACAATAAGAGTGAAAACTAGAGTGTTCTAGGCAATGAAAACAGAGTGTGTCTATCTCCAAAAGAATTGTGCTATGATCAACCAACTTACTCAAGCAAACCAAACAAAATAAAACTAAAAACAAAAACAAAGACGCTCCAAGAACAACACAACAGTGCATGAAGCAATAAAAACGAAGTGTCTAGAAAGACCCGAGATTTTTATTGATGAAGAAGGGGATACCTTGGGTATCCCCAAGGTTTGACGCTTGTACCTCTTGAATATTTCTTGGGGTGACACGGGGTGGCATCCCCAAGCTTGAGCTTTTGTCCATTATTCATCTCATTACATCATTCTTTCTTTACACCTAAAATTTTTCCTTCATACAAAACTTCACACAATCTTCATTAGCAACATTAGTGTATTCAAAAGATAATAGACCTTTGGGTTTAGCTTTAGAACAACAAAACTTTCAATAAAAACACAAGCTACTATAGAAATTCCCTCAAAAAGCTCAAATTCCCAAAAGAACCCAAAAAGGAATCAATAAGAAGCAAATGCAAATAATGGTAGGAATCTGTCAAAACAGACCAGAAGGTACAAACCAACTTTTTCGAAGACTTTCTGTTGCTGAAATAAAAAAGTGTTGAACCAACGAAAGTTAGCTAACATACTGGGAGATGTATTCGTGAAATATCAGCTCAATCCGACTTACAGAGATTCCTCACGAATTTTTATGGTGGAGCACAAAATTCTGTTTCGGGACAACAACTCCCCAAATCTTACTTTCCTCTCATTAGAGGTTATTCTTGGCACAAAGAGAGAATAAAAAGGATAAGGAGAGGTCATTACTGAAGTAATAACTTCCAATACTCAAGAAAACTCTTGGGTTATCTCCCAACAAGTACTTTTCTTTAACGCCTTTAAGTTATGCGTGATAGTTTGAGAAGATGCTCTCATAAGAAATATGAATTGAAGTAAAAGAGAGCATAAAGAAGCAAATTCAAAACACATTTAAGTATAACCCACTTCCTATGCATAGGAATCTTGTAAAGAAACAAGTCATGAAAGCACAAAGCAACAAGCATAGGAAATCAAAACAAATGCAACTTCAAAAATTTCAACATAAAGAGGGGAAACTTAATATTATTGAGATGCATAAAACCATGTTTCCCTCTCTCATAATAATTTTCAGTAGCATCATGAATAAAATTAACAATATAACTATCACATAAAACATTCTTATCATGGGCCACATGCATAAAATAATTATTACTCTCCACATAAGCATAGTCATTCTTATTAATTGTAGTGGGAGCAAATTCAACAAAATAGCTATCATTATTATTCTCATCACCATAGTCATCAAATATAGGTGGCATATTGTAATCATAATTAATTTTCTCCTCAATAGTAGGTGCACTAAAAATGTCATACTCATCATTGTAATCATCATATATTGGAGGTTTGGTATAATCATAAGTAATAGAATAGCTATCTTCCAAAGCTGGGGGACTAAAAAGATCATTTTCATAAAAACTAGCTTCCCCAAGCTTAGACGTTTCCATAGCATTAGCAATAATGGTGAAATAATTCATAGTAATAACATTGCTATTAGCATGCAAGTAAAGTTCCATAGGTTTTTTCATTTTCTCTTCAAACACTTCATGTCCTAACTCAAGATAAACACTATAAAGCTCTCTAATTTTGTTGTTGTTTTCCATTAAGCCTAACTAGTGAAAACAAGAAACAAAAAGAAGAAATTGCAGAATCTAAAGGAACTAACTTCGAGCACTCACACCGAAGGACGTGAGTACCTTTTACCTTACCTCCCCGGCAATGGCGCCAGAAAATAGCTTGATTTCTACGCACTTCTATTCTTGTAGACAGTTGTTGGGCCTCCAAGTGCAGAGGTTTGTAGAACAGCAGCAAGTTTCCCTTAAGTGGATTACCCAAGGTTTATCAAACTCAGGGAGGAAGTGGTCAAAGGTATTCCCTCTCAAGCAACCCTGCAATCAAGATACAAGAAGTCTCTTGTGTCCCCAACACACCTAATACACTTGTCAGGTGTATAGGTGCACTAGTTCGGCGAAGAGATAGTGAAATACAAGTGGTAATTGCGGAAAATAACCCGACTTGTTGTTGGCGTGGGAGAACGTGTGACTTGCCGAAAAAAGAGCTTGACGGTGAGGTAAAGACTAAAGCAAGCAAACATGCAACAGATCTAGTAGCAAACGGTGTTTCAATGTTTAGAAACAAGGCCTAGGGATCATACTTTCACTAGTGAACACTCTCTCATATAAATATCCTCTCATCATGATACTACTCTTAACTACTCTTCGGCTTGTGAACTCTAATCCATGGTAGGGCTATAACATAACTCCTCAAAGTCCGCCTTTCCCAATCTAGATAACCCCACACTGTCACCTTGAGCACTAGATGGTTCCAACAAACACCACAATTTCATAAAGACATCCAACTCCAAATATAACCCATAAAAAATATATATATGTAGTCTAGATTAGGGGTGGGCGTTCGATCATGACCAAAAATTGGTCTTTGCATATTTGTCTATTTTGAAATCGGTCTTCAAACAAATAAAGACCGAAATTTACTTGTTATTTTTACTAACTGACAAATTCGGTTACCCGATAATTCGGGTTCGGTTTTAGTCATGACCGAATTGTGTAGTAGATATTATCAAATACAAAAGTTCGATAATATTTGGTAAACCATTTGGTACTATGTAAGTTGTAATTTGAATATAAAATACATTTCATATAGTCATATTAATTTGCGGAAACTAACATTCAATAATACTAAATTTGGCTTAGTCGAGAAAGATAAATCTATAGTTATGAGCAACTAGGGCTTTGGAACTACGCCACTCTCACCTAAACTTCGGTCAGTTCGGTCTATTCGGTTACCAAGAATTAATGACCGAATTAACCGAACAAAATTCGGTCTACAAAATTTGTTATCCAATTTTTTATCGGTCCTTTCGGTCTCGGTCTATTCGGTTTCGTTCTCGATCTTTTCGGGTTCGGTTTTCGGTTTTTTGGCCACCCCTAGTCTAGATTAAGTGCCACACACGGCGTGCACGCTATCACTTTCACACACGTGGGGAAAAGCATAGATCTATTAAAGCAGAATGAGTATTTATGTAGAATCAAGCCTAAGTGCCACCATGCATGCACGCTGTCAATTTCACACACATGGGGAGAGAAGAGATCTATTGAAGCACTTGAGTAGCAAGGTAGATCTACTTGACTACAAAGCTCATGACTACAACAAGATCATGCATAGAGAGAGAGATGAACACATAGCTACCGGTAGAGCCCTTAGCCTCGAGGAAGAACTACTCCCTACTCATCATGGGAATCAGCAACGGTGATGAAGATGGTGGTGGATATCGATGGAGATGGCTCCGGGGGCACTTCCCCATCCCGGTAGGGTGCCGAAACAGAGACTTTCTGTCCCCCGAATCTCCCCTTCGGCGGCGGCGGTGCTGCGGAACGTTTTCTGAAAGTATGATGGATTATTTAGGGTTTTCTCCCCGAGGGCTTCTTATAGGCGCAGTAGGCAAGGTCGGTGAAGGTCTAGGGGGCCCACACCCCTATAGGCGCCACCAGGGCTTGCCCGCGCCTAGGGGGTGCGGCCACCTTGGTGTCCTCCTCCAACTCTGCTTCGTGGTTCCGTGTTGCTCCGGGGGGAATAATGACTTTGGATTTTGTCCCGTCCAATTCCGAGAATATTGATTTTATGCCTTTCTGAAACCAAAAACAGAACAAAATAGGCAACTGGCACCGTGGCATCTTGTTAATAGGTTAGTACCAGAAAACATATAAAACACCTCAAAGTGTGGACAAAGCAAAGCAAAGTAGATACTAAACGAGCATGGAACATCAAAATTATAGATACGTTTTCGACGTATCAGGAAGCAACAACTATTTCTTGCTGAAAAGCCACTGGGAACATGTATCTCGCTAGTCTGAGACCATGGGGGATAAAGTAGAGGGGGAGAAAGATCCTTCACGAGGAGGTGCATGAATGAGAGAGGGAGAGGGGGTCCATTTATAGGAGAAGGGAGGGAACCCCAAGGGGGTGGCCGGTGCATGGGGATGTGCGGTGACCCAGCATACCACTGCATGTGTAGTACACTATAGTCGTTGACATGACATCCACAGAACACCGTTCCGTAAATATCACATCCCTCAGAGTGGTACAACAAAAACATTGCGGGTCCATATTACAAAAGTACACACATTATTATTATTACAATACCGGAAGTTCAAGACTTCCAAAAGATCCAACTTACAAACCAAAATATAAAGTGTTCAGCGGAATTTAAAAGTAACAGCTCCGTCTAGGAGTTGAGCTCAGCAGCTTATTCTATAGAGTTCATGTTGCTCGGCTTCGTTGGTTCCTACTAACTAGGGAAACTTAGTTGGACTCGTTATCATCGACACCGTAGCGGATCTCGTAATCCACTCCTTCAACACCTTCGGATAGATCAGGTTCCTCGTAGAACACATCTTCTTGACATTCGGCTGCATACATTGGCACGTCTTCGGGATCCTCAGAGTCTAAGCAAGGGATCAAAGGAAAGAATGAGTAACAGCGTTACCCAACAAGTTCATTATATGCAAGGTGGTAAGTTTGATTCTCTAACTACCATCTCGGATTATAAATCCTTGGTGCTATGCGGTTTTTGTAAATCTTTCTTCAAAGATTGATTTTATTATGAAAATCTATGACCATCAGCCTTCACAGGTTGACCAGAACTTTCATGGAGTTCCTTTCCTGCCGCGTTCGTAGCTCCTTCCCGGAACAGGGAGTAACAAGTTAATTCTTACACTCTACAGAGGTGCGTTACTTTACCCATGAGAGATCAACTCCTCGTTGCACAATCGGGCGTACTTTCCCGTCCACAATTCCATGATGTAGGGCCTAGTAGTTGGTCCAAGCCAATCACTATCCCCTTCGTGACCCCGCATGCCTCCTTGGTGTACACCATGCCCACATAATGAATTACGGCGATGGTTTGTACAAACCGTTAGATGCCAGAACTATCGTGGGACGATGAGGGTTCCCACCCATATGCTGCATATACTCTAAAAATTACCAATTAATATGCACGCTACGAGGATAACAGCCACGACCTGCACATCCGGCTTCATGCGAGAGGAAGAAGATACAACCTACTTCTCTGTCCCATTCCAAATCTCATGGCTAACGCGTAATATACGGCACTAGAATCACTGATGTCAGGGGTTATTAAGTCCCTATTTGATCATCATTGTTCGCAATTAGAACTCTAAGTTCCATTGCTTCATTATATCATCACTTAGGATGATATCTATGATTTCTTTATTTGTGAAAATAATATTTTCTTTCTTTTATAGCATATATGATAACACACAATTTGCAAATACTTTGATAAAGACTCTTCAAAGGACATGAGCAAGTGAGGAACTTGCCTTGTGATGGCAAGGTAGCGAAGTCTGATGCTTGCACTGGACCTTGAGCTTCTAAGTCTACAAAAACATCATTATTGCCCGGTAAGGACAATATTTAAAGAAGCAAAATGATTATGCAAGTAATGTAATGCATTTTTAATTCTATATGCATTTACCCTAAATAAGGTGCCCTTAAATGATGATTAAGCATTTATAAATATTACTTTTTTAATATTTATAGCATATATTATTTTATTTTATTTGACTTTTATTGATTTAATAATTATTTTAGGAATTATCAATTGTACATTAAAAATTGTTATTAAATATTTATTTAGTATATTTCAAAAATACTATAATATTAATTTTTCATGAAAGTGATTTTTATTTATTTTTATCATCTTTCAATAATTTTGTAAAATTCCATAAGGAATATATAAATTACAAAATTCTTATAAAAATTTAAATGTCTAAAATTTTATATCTTATTTTATTTGGATAGAGTGGATTATTGTGAATCCAAAAATATTTTATTTATAATTTTTTGGACTTTTATTTTATTTTCTAGAATTTAATTAATTCCAGGGGTATTTTCGTCTTTTCCTTTTTACTCAAATAGGCCTGGAAATGTTTCTGGGCTGGTTGCACTTATTGGGCCTTGGTGGCCCATTAGTCCTAAAAAAAGAGCCACCCGAAGGGTTTGGCCCAGCTCGGCCCACTCCTCACTGCCTTTCTCTCCCTCGAGCTTATCCTCTCCTCCTCTGACCCCGACCCTGTGGACGACGATGCCGCACCGGCGATTCCCGTCGTCGTAGGACGTCCTGGTCACCGCCGTGGTGCAACAGGGGGTTGTCAGCGACGCCCGTTCGTTCTATCCAATTGGATTCGAGCTTGGGGCTCTCCTGCAATGGATCGATGTCGTCCCGAACCCTAGGGTTTGGGGGTTGGCATGGATTCAAGTGCTGCCGTGGTCGTCGTGCGTCGAGGTGATGTTCTGCACCTCCAGTCGTGATTAGGGTCGCGCTGGTGGCGCGTGCGGGTAGCGCCCTAGGGTGCTCCCGTCCGCCATGGTCGTCGGCCCCTCTGCTTCCTCTTCGATTTCTTCAGCGAGGACCTGCAGTGAGTTTGATTCCTTTCCCCGGTGCTCTTTGTGCTTTCTGATTCGATGCTAGATGCGGGCAGTGTTCTCTCTTGCTATTGTCTGGTTCAGATTAGGATGATTATCCATTTAGGGTTCCTGTTATGTGATTGATCATGTACTGGGTGCATTGAATCATGTTTGGATGGTCTGTACACATGCTAAATGATTATTGGCCTGAGGCTTGTTGCTTAAGATGATCTATGGTGTTTCTGGTGGCTTACTAGATGATTTGATGCTTGGATTGCATCAGATTCAGATGATATAGTTGCTTGGGAATCATGCTTGATTAAGTGTGACTTGATAAGTTTCCTTGTCATCTCTGGGTTTATGATCATGATTATGACATGATGAAATCATTGTCCTGGTGCTGTTGGCTTAGAACTAGTGTATAGTTTGAGATTATCATGATCTCAAACAGTGAAATTTAATATAGGAATATCCTAGATATGATTCCTATGTTAACAGGAAAATGATTAGTTAAGTTGATTGTTTGAATTTGTGATGATTAAATGTCTATCCTGATTCATGATGGATTGTTCTTGTGACACCATCCTGGTATGGCACACAAGTTTTATTCTAACCCATTGATTGGGTTGTTTTAGGTTTAAGACAAACTTGGCTTTATAAGATAAATAGAGATGATCTTCTTCGAATTCCCTAAGACCAATGATGTTGGTCTGAGGCTTAGGGATTCAGATCTTATCTAGTTGATTCATCTAGATAGTCCTGGTAGTGGTACCAGCTATTCTTTATTAAATCAAAGCTTGGAAAAAATGATAGTGAGTTTGATCATTCTATGGATCCTAAATATTTGTTTCTAAGGTGCTACCCTTCCTTTAGGGATGTGCCTAGAAATAGATCATAGGTATATGTATGATTGAATTGTAAAATATAGTTTGACAACCAGAGCAAGGATGTTGCTCTGAGCTCTGGTTGGATCCTGGTACTTTGCTGTTTGCTTTTAGAGTTTAAAAAAATCCCTATGATGGATTCACCCCACTTGGGTGCTTTCTGAAGGTTTATTTTATAAAATAACACATGCTTTTCTCCAAATAAGATGATTAGATCATGTGAAGGTTTTATGAAACTCACCACAGACTCTGATGTTTGTGGAGTAAGTTGGTGATGATCTTGATCTGGTTTTGATGGACTCTTGTGCTTGATCTTGAGCTAATCTGCTCCTCCTAGCTCCTGGGCTTGATCTTGCTGTCCACCTGATCCATCTTCCTCCTTATGTCACCATCCTGGTGATGTGATCTTGCTTTGGTTGGTTTGGTTGCTGGTTGTGGTTCTTGGATTAGCTGATGTCTACACTAGCTGTTCTTGTGTGTTGTGCAGTGGAGAGATGCACTAGTGCCTCTCCACGACTGTGCTTGTGGTTTTGTGAGTTTGGTTTGTTCTGTGAGGTTGACAACACACCACATGCATGTTGGTGTGTGTCCTGCCTGTGTGCCTGCTATGCACTTATGAATATGTTCAGAATCTGAAAACTTACTATTACTTGGTTACTTTCACTCGACTGGTGGATTTGTCAATCTTGACTGTCATTTGACTTTTGGCTTTAAATTTATGAAAGATGGATTCTTTCATATTGGTGAAACTTGCCCCTTTTATAAATTTCTCAATGATGAATCTGTCAAGTGCATTTTAGTGACATATCTGAGAGAATAATACTAACTCCAACCTTTTATTTTTCTGTACATTTTCTGTTTGTTTTGGAGGTACAGATATAAAGATGAAGATTTAGTTTAGGTTTAGTTATAGAATAGTTATAGAATAATCCAATGTACTTTTCTTATTCTTTTGTAATTTTCATTTTATTATTTTGTAATCTTCATTTTATTCCATTGTAATAAAGATTATATTATTATTAATAAAAAATATTCTTATTCTTTATTCTTTTGTAAATTGTGAAGTTCGGAAATGGTTTCAGTAAGTTACATTCTTTGTAATTTGCTTATATAATGATAATATGAAATGAATTTTCATATTCATAATTGTCTTCTTTAAATAATGTTTTGAGTTAGATTAGTTAACTCCTAATTAAATCAAGATTCAAACCTTATGTCTAGTTCATTTGAATTATAATTCAAACACTCAAGTTTAAAATTCAAATCCATTTTAAAACACATAATTCCTTAAAGATCATATCAAAGTTTATAACAATCATCCTTTAAGACTAAACCTAATATCAAAGTATGAAATAAACATTGATCACTTAAGGTTTTTATTTGGCGAAAAATTTACCCACATTTTCACAGATGAATGCATGCAACATACCATATTCCTCAATCTACCCTTCGTTAGTTCCTAAATGTTGGGATGTTACATGATGCCCCCTTTACCTCCCTCCATTCATGTGGGGTGGAGCATCCACTCACAAATTTTCCCCTTCATTTCTCCACTCAAAATCCCACTCAAAATTCCCATTAATTTTTCAGCAATTTTAATGCAATCTCTCTTTAAAGAAAACTCCTTTTATTTATTCAGAATTTTGTCAATTACCATAATGGACAAACATTTACATATAACCCCTTGCTAGTATTTCATTTCACATACAGAAACACTTTCAGCAATTTCACCCGAAAACAGTTTCGGTGTCTAGTGAGATAAATTCCTCACTTTGTTAGTATTTTCAGCATGAAACTTTTTGTTCCAAATGGTGTCGGTGTCTCTTAAGTGTGTCACCCTACGGTTCGCGAATAATGCGGACATGATTTAGACCCATCTCGGATCAGTAATCAGAAGCGGGACCTAGGGATCAATAATCAGAAGCAGGCATCAATCGGTCCTTATCTTGTAGTATCGGAGACAATGCTAGTACTAGGATATTGTCATTGAAATGTCCAAGACCTCGTGTACATGTGAATCTCTAGATCTTGGACGTCGTGTCCAGTAGTGCCGGCCGGGGACCCGATAGTACTTGTTGAGGGAGTAGCGGTAGTAGTTCCGGGGCGATAGTACCATCCATGGAGCATCCGCTCCTTCTTACTTTTTCTCTTCCAAGCTTCAACCTTGTTGGACTTGAGTCCTAGCGTTCTTGGGGATTCCTCCCACACCGGATGGATATGAAATAGTATACCATTCAATAGGAGAGAAATTAGAGTCGCATAGAGGAAGGAATTGACTATGAGATCGGTGGCAACTTGGCATATGTTGGAATATTTGATGTGGTATTTGATTTTGCGACGACCGTATGTTGAGCTGCATCACAAGAGTAACACTGATGTCTTGAGGTTTCTAAGTTATGGACACATTAAGACGATGGATGTCTAGAAGGGTGACAAAAAGGGCAATACCGACAACATTGCCTCAAGCTTTATGAGGGATGGGTGCATTGGGGTGGTGGAGGTGGAGAGGAGAAAGAAGAAGGAGGATCTCCTGATATCTTTGCGTAAAACATCATTTTCGATCGAAGAATTAAAATAAATGGAGCATTATGATGTGGAATAGGCAACTTACACAGCGTGGACCAACATTTAAATAGTTCAAAACACATTAGTTGTGCAACAAATAAATAATCATTCCACTCTTTAGCAGATTTTTTCTAACCATTTTTTGAAATATTCTAATATTCCGTATAAAAATATTACCATAAGTATAGTAGTAAACCAAAAAAAAACATATCCTCCTTTTAGTGTAAGCACATTCTTTGGTTATACCACCTCGCAAAAAAAATAGTCACGCAGGCGGCAAAAAAATATGACCACTTCACTAATACTACAACCCTCAAGTTCATCCCATTTAACGGTGTTGCTCGTATTACCACCACAGCAAGCCCGAATAAGAAATACAGTACACTTCACATAAAGGGCCCACCTGTTCTGCTTCCTCTATAAGACAAAGCTCCCCACACTAGTCTTCCCCTAGACACTTCGTCTCCCTCGTGTGCCTTTTTTCTTTTCTCGCTGTGCGTAAGCGTGTCCGCGTTTCACTCTTTTGGGTTTCATCTCCCGCTCTTTCTTCTTCTTATCTGCTCCGGCCAAGTGCTGGAATCAAGAAAATACCATGCGGGCAGCGGCGGAGCAGTAGCCGGAGGGGATGGGGTGGGTTGCAAGGTGGCTTCGCGGGCTGCTCGGCGGCGGCAAGAAGGGGAACTCCGACGAGCCGAAGAAGCGCTGGGGATTCGGGAAGTCCTTCCGGGAGAAGGATCCCGTGCGACCACCTACGCCTCCGCTGCAGCGGGCGGCGACGCCCCGTCGCACGTACGCGTCGTCGGACGATGGGGCCGAAGAACAGAACAAGCGGGCGATTGCGGTTGCCGCGGCGACGGCTGCCGTGGCTGAGGCCGCTGTGGCCGCGGCGCAGGCGGCAGCTGCGGTGGTGCGGCTGACGAGCAGTGGCCGGTGCGTGCCAGCCGGGGCGAAGCATGAGGAGTGGGCGGCCGTTCGGATTCAGGCTGCTTTCCGTGGCTATTTGGTTAGCTACTCCCCTCTACTCTTTGGTTCCAATTCTTTTCTTCCGTGAACCCCCAAAGTCAACTTTCTGTAGGACGGTTTTGATGCAAAGTATTCACCTTTAAGTTCTAAAAATTCTCGATTTTTTTGGCTTTCTGTAAACACCCAAATCGGCCTTTTTTATGTCAGGTTTTCAAGAAATTTCGGGTTTAAGGAACAAGTGTTAACATTTTTTGGTTACAAAACGATTATCCGATTTTTGCTTTCAAAAGAAATTCCGGTGCTCCCTGCTACGAGAGGCCAGTTGTTCTTCTGCTCTGCCATTCCGATGTGTCTACTGCTTCTTGGTCTTCTGGGCTTCTTCTTTTATGGAAGCAAGGCATGGGCGTTTCGCCGCTTTAATCCTGCTTCCCCTTCTCAAGAACCATGGCAGCCAAATTATTTTTTTGCCGTTTGCGCATTGTTACGTGGTTACTGTTCTTGGAAGCTGCTAGTGCGGTAGCCGCAGTAATGGCGGTGGTGGTTGGCATGTCAACCTCCATCCTGCAATGCAGAGATGCCCATGGCGATGGGGACCAGTGCTGATTAACCTCTCTCTCTCCTGCTTGTCGTTGCGTGTGAAGGCGAGGCGGGCACTGAAGGCGCTTCGTGGGCTGGTGAAGCTGCAGGCGCTGGTTCGCGGCAACATCGTGCGTCGGCAGGCCGCGGAGACGCTCCGGTGCATGCAGGCGCTCGTCAGCGTGCAGTCCCGCGCGCGCGCAAGCCGCGTCAGCCGTTCCCGACAGGGCGCGGCGCACCCGGTGAGTGTCTGGCTTTTCGCGCTGTGGGTGAGGATCGGAGGCGTTCTGAATTATGGTTTGTGGGATTGCCGTTGCAGGGGGCGACGACGCCGGAGAAGTACGAGCAGGCGGCGTACGACGGCGCGCCCAGGCACGGCCGTTCCGGCTCTCTGAAGGTATTCCTTGCTCTCCGCGCAACGGTTTTCCATGGCCGTGATGACAGACATTGATAGCAGTTGTGCGTGCAGGGTGGGTCGTCGAAGACGCCGGGCAGCGAGAGGCTGGGCAGGGAGAGGTCGGAATCTTGCGGGAGGAACTGGCTGGACAGGTGGGTGGAGGAGAGGTACATGGACGACGAGAAGAACGCCAAGATCCTCGAGGTGGACCCCGGCAAGCCAGGCCGTCACGCCTCCAAGCGGCGGAGCGGCGGCCACCAGCTGCAGCAGTCGTCGTGCTCGACGAGGACCTCGGAGCATAACAGCCGCAGCTACGCGCAGCACAGCTCGCCGTCCAGGGACTCGACGGCCGCGCAGCAGTCGGTGCCGAGCCCGGCGTCGGTGGGCATGGGCGACGCCGCCCTTAGCACGCTGCTTACGCCCCTGGACATCGGCGAGCTGTACGACAGCCCGCACTTCTTCTCTGCGACGTCGCGGCCCGGGAGCTCGAAGCGTGGCGGCGGCGCGTTCACGCCGACGAACAAGAGCGAGTGCGCGCGCAGCCTGTTCGGGGGCTACTCCGACTACCCGAACTACATGGCCAACACGGAGTCGTTCCGCGCCAAGGCCCGGTCGCAGAGCGCGCCGAAGCAGAGGCCCGCGCAGTACGACAAGTCCGGGTCGCTGCGGAAGGCGTCGGCGCACGCGTTCGCGTTCGCGCCGGGGCCGGGGCCGGCCGCGTCGTCCCTGCACGCCAAGTTCACCAATAAGGCTTACCCTGGCTCCGGCAGGCTGGACCGGCTTGGCATGCCTGTCAAGTACTGATCCTGCCGTGCCGTTCCCTGCCACTATGATCAGTGTTGAAAAACCAAAACAGTGTGTGATCAGTGTGCCCGAAGCAGAGGGCGTCAAGTAAATTTTAGCCGCAGTTTGTTTAGGTTTGAGCTTTTGTGGTGCTATATGACCGTCACATATTACTTTCGTGCTATTGACTAGTAATAGTATCTGTGCGTGGTTTAACTCCCTGTGACCAGTAAGCTAGAACAGTTCGTCTCCCATTTTAACATAACATCTCCCTAGCTTATCATTAGCAAAAGGTTGCCTGGCGCTGTGTCAGCCAGTGGACCGTTTGGTATGTCTGTTCAGGGCCGGGGCCTATCTGGTGAGCTGCGACCTGTCCTAATTTAATGCCGATAGCCGTCCCGTAGCCATTTGGATCTACTCGCGTCAGCGATAGGCCGGGGCAAACCCAGTTCCTTTTGGGTTTTGGCTCCCACTAACCACCGCCTACCGGGCCTAGCACGACGGCAGCATTCCATGACCGATGCTCCTGCTAACGGACGCGGGAATGTGCTAAATTATTAGTACTACTCTCCCTGAAAAGGGATCGTTCGGAGTAAACTAATAGTAGGCCCAAAGCCATCGTTAACCGCGCGTCAAGCGTGCACGTGACGCATCGACGCCGGCGAAATTCCGAAGGACGGCCGGTTTCCGACGATCTCCGAGCAGGATGGTCTCGAACTCTGAAGTCTTGGCGATAGTTTCGGGAGGTGAGCTTGCAGGGCGACTTTGTGCGACGGTGAGGGTGGGGGTGCCGGCGGGGCAACGTCGACGCGTCTGTGCTGGATTTGACCTTTCCGAGACCATGACACCGCTGGTGGAAGATTATTTTGAGGACGGCCGGCAGCGGTGCCATCTCGGACGGACCCTCTCGCCGCCCGGCTTTCGGCTCGTGTGATGATGGACGCACAAATGGAGGCCAACAGGCAAGCTAGCGGAAAGGATCTAATTAAGCAAGTTGTCAAAGGGGGTCGTCATTGGACAGGGAGTGTGGTTTTTAATCTCGTGCTTGATCCAGTTATTGTGGCAGTTAGCTGGTGTCGTTGTCGATGGCATAGGATGTTACTGTGGCCGATCGCGACTACTGAGAGGAAAATGCCCGGCTGTCTCCGAATGTGGCCGATTTACATGTCCCGTGCTCGCATGACGTCGCCCCATCGAGTCGGTGACTAAGTGCCTAAGTGCTAGCATAACGTTGAGCCATCGAGTCGGTGAACGGATCGAAGTTTCTGAAGGAAATAAGGGCACGTTAACTGAATTATGAAGCGTGTCGGTGACAATTCCAGGTGTGCAAAACTAGTTTACTCAAAGTACTGAACGGAAGCAAAGCCTTGTTTGTTACTAATGTTCATGACCCTACTTCCGTTTCACGGCCGTTGTCGTCCTGCGTAGTTGTTCAGTGGTCACGACCCCAAATTTTGTTGTTGCCATCTTCAACAGCTATGCTCCTATAACATCCGTATAGTAGTTGATTATTGTACACCGTACCTTCCTCGACGCTGTCAGCGCCATCGCTGTGCTGCTGTGCGAATGCTAGTTCGGTGCCGCCCGTGTCCTGCACGACAATTCCCCTAGCAGTACCTTCAAATTAAGCTGGATTTGGTGCCTGCACCAATAATTTAAGCACCCCATGCACGGCTGCTAGAGAGGAAATGGGACCATGGAATGCCTGGCATGGCTCGCCACCGATGGCAATTGGAAATGCTGCTCTGCGTGGCTGGCTCGCTGTGTCGTGCTATGATCCAAGCAAGCACCGAAAGCTCCGTCGAACCAACCATCGCCCTCAACTGGCGTTTTTCAGCCCCTGTGATGGAGGCAAAGACTGTTTACTGATTGGGCATGGCCCTTTTGCCCGTTCTTCCCTAGCTTTTCTGGAACCAATCATGTAACGATTCCGAAGGCAAGAATCTTGGTGATCGAACTGTCGTAATGATGCTGCTATATGGGCAGTTATGATCTTTGCTGAGTATGGTGTTGTGACATGACAACCGATCCGTAGCTTATCCGGCGGCATCAACTTTGGACTCAATAGAATTTCAAGGATTATCGTAAATATTAACTAATATTACTGTCACATAGGAGTCCAAAAATATAGTATTCTATCTGTCTTAAAATAGATATTATATATTTTTTAAAATTTAGATGAATTTAGACACTGTTTTGTTAGATTGATCTTTAACGTGATCACAACCCTATCCGCGCCCTGATGGGGGCGCCCAACCTCCTAATGGTTGGTGGGCCCTTGTCGCCACGCTATAAATAAAGGACGGGTCCGGCAGCACACGACATGAGGTTCGTCGCTGTGTCGTACGCCCCACCGATATCCCTACCGATCTAGGGTTAGCGCGAGCCGACGGAAAGCACCGTCACCATCGCATAATAACGTCGTCGCCCTTTTCCCATAGCCACCACCACCACCTCGGGCATCCCCTCTGGCTCGTGTTCCCCAACTGTTTGAGAACTTTGTGATCAACTAGAACATGTCTCTTAAAAAATGGGACATTGAAAAGACCATTAGCATGTGTACGCAAGAGGAAAAAAGGCTCAAGTCCATTCATGGTGGTTCTCTGAACTACGTGAAGGACAACAGGAAGAGAACCTTCAACAACAGCAACCATGGTGGTTCCCCCTCCAAGCCACATGGCAAAGGCCCCCATTAGTATCAGCATCAGCAGAGTCTCCGAGTGGACTACGACCAGTGTAACCACTGCAAGAAGTATGGGCACTTCAAGAAAGATTGCCCAGAATGGCTCAAGTCCATAATGGCAAAGAAAGGTATAGATACAGTTTATTTATTTAGATTCCATTCGACAAGAACTATGCAAAGAAGAGAAAGATACATTGAAGTTGCGAATGAAGTTCAAGCAGAAGTTGAAGCTGTTGGCGACATTTCTTTGGAGCTAGCTTATGGTTTTATTATTCTGTTGAAAGATTTTTTTATTTGTTCCCTCGGTCCACAGAAACTTAATAAGTGTGTCATGTTTGGATAAAGGCAGTTATGAATGTTTTTTTGGACATGGCAAGTGTGCCATATGATTTAAAGATTCTTGTGTGGGTACTACTTTACTTCATGATAAACTTTATTTGCTATCCTTGCATGAAAAAGTGCTTTCTATGTGTAATGTGAGTGAGAAAATTTCCTTGTCGAACAAATAACAAAAGAAAAGAAAGCGAACTCATGAATCATCGAAGTTATGACACTGTCGATTAGGCCACATTTTGAGAGGAATAAAAGAAATCCTCGTTAAAAATGACATTCTTCCTCCGTTAGAGTTCTCAGATATCGAACAATGCATATATTGCATAAAAGGAAAATATGTAAAGCAAATCAAAAAGTGTGCAAACCGAAGTATAGCAACACTAGAAATCATTCACACTGATATTTGTGGACCGTTTCCTGTAAAAAGTGTAGATGGTTATGATTCGTTCATAACATTCACAGATGATCACTCCCGATATGGTTATATTTATCCAATTGAAAAAAGATCTAAGACATTGGATAAATTTAAGATTTTCAAGGCTAAAGTTAAAAATCATCATGATAAAAGAATTAAAATAGTCCGGTCCGATCGTGGGGGAAGTACTACGGTCGGCACACTCCATATGGTCAAGTACGTGGACCTTTTGCAAGGTTCCTACAGGAAAATGGAATAATCGCCCAATATTCTATGCCGGGCGAACCTCAGCAAAATGGAGTAGCTGAAAGGCTTAACCGTACCCTCATGGATATGTTGCGCAGCATGATGAGCTATTCCCCCCCCCCCCCCCCGTTGGGATTATGGATGGAGGCGCTTAAAACTGCCATTTACATTCTCAACAGAGTACGAAGCAAGTCGGTTCCCAAAACACCGTACGAGTTGTGGACAGGCATAGTCCCCTCTCTGCGCCACTTGAGGGTCTGGGGGAGCCCAGCTAAGGCAAAAGTTTTTAATCCAAATATTGCAAAGTTAGACCCCAAAACAGTGACTTGCCACTTCATTGGCTATCCAGATAGATCGAAAGGTTATTGTTTCAACTGTCCTGACAAATACACAAAGTTTATAGAAACGAGACATGTAGTCTTCTTGGAGGACGAATGTAATATCCCAGGATTAGCACCTAGAATTATAGAGGACACAAGTTTGTGCATTGCATTCATGCATAATAAAATCCAGGAAATTTTCGCGCAAAGTTAAAAGAGCTATAGAGGGATCGAGATCTCTCTTGTACTAATGGAAACTTCGAAGCAAGTGCGATAGATTTTGATATGACCTTTATAGAATTCTTTATTTAGGGGGAAGTTGCTCAAACATGTATTTGAATTTCAAGTATGAAATTCAAATGAATTTATAAAATTCACAATAGGAAATGAGAAACATTTAATAACTTGAATTGAAATGATTACAAAAATGATATAAAAAGATTTCTTTATTAATATATACATATAGTATTACTTTGATCTTTTACAATAGATAAATAAAAGTAAAGTATCAGGAAACAAATAGTAGAAAAAATACATTATTGAAAGAAATAAATGAATTCTTTATTACAACAAAAAATATATATGACATTGTCTTTACAAAAGAATTGTAAAAGAAAAAAAGGATTAAGTAAACTTTAATGAATAAAATACAATAATACAATGTTTTTACAATATTCAAACAGAAAACAAATTACAATATTTAATACAGAGAAAATCCTAAACTATTGTTCCTAAGCCCACTTTTTCATCTAGTATCTTTTATCCAAATTGGTTCCTGCAAAAACAAACAACTAAAAGTAAAACACAAGGGTTAGTGTTAGTATTGGTGCTCTCAGAATTATAGTGTAATGCACTGTTTGTCTCATCATTGAGCTTAAATCAGAAGGGGCAAATTTCACCAAATAAATAATATCTGTTCTTATCAAATGTGTAGCCTCAGACTAGTGCATCACATGCTGGTACTGGGGTAAGTTTCACCAAAGCCAGATGAACTGGTAAAAAGGTAAATTGACAGCAAATATCAAGTTTTCACTTGATCTGATCCACAGATGACACCAACAGGAACACAACACAGTCACTGCATACAAGCAAACCTTGTTGTCAACACAGGAGCTCACATGGCAGGGGGTTATCTTCCCAGCCGTAGCAGAGAGAGTGTTCTCTCTCTAAAGCCTCTAACGCCACTACCAAACCAACTGAGAACACCGCATGAATGTGAGAGTTTCAGCGACCACAACCATAAACTAGGCCATCATCCATTCATATAAAACCACTAGCTCAACTATCAGAATGGTTACTTGAGGAGGGAGAAGTTCAGGTGTTGATCAAGGACAAACCAGGAGGTGTTCAAGGAGGTGACAAGGATGAGGAGAGTCACCTGATCAAAGAGGATCTCAGCAAGGGCATCATCAAGACAAGAACACATCTACAACACTAACATCATCTAGTTGGTGAGTCACAAACAGATCATACCATCTATCTGTTTTTATTAAGTCTCCGAGCATGATTTGTTGGATAAATTGAATCCTCAGAGATACACCCAGGTGGGGTATATACTCATCACTGGACATTGTAAAAGCCACAAGAAATATCTTTTCCCATCTACAGTTTAGGTAATAGCCAGTGCATCTTTGACCAATCTATATCTACCATTTTGCATATAGAGGAAAGTAAATCCTTGGATGGGTGCTACTCGGCACATCCCATTTATGGGTAGCACATTAGTAGCAACCAGCATCATAGTTGTTCCTCTATGATAAAACCACACGTACAAATTCCAACAAATTGGATAAGCAAATCATTTTCCCAAAAGAGTTAGGAATCAACCATAATCTTACTGTCATAAGTGACAGAATGGATGGTCACTCAATCATATCCATACAAGCTATCATCAGGACACATTTTCTAAAATAAGCATCACCAAGATGGTGAAAAATTAGCAAACATGCTCTTAATAATTTTATCTATATTGTAGCAGTTGCCTATTTAAAGTAATTATTAGTAATACACCTAAGTGGAGTGTATATTCATCATTAAATAGATACAAAATCAAGTGCTATCTTGCCAAGATCTACAACAAAGTCTCAGGCTATGCATCATAGACCAAGCTGGTGCTTTCTAGTTTAAAACAAGATAATAGCAGATCTACTGATGGGCTACTACATGACACATTCCAAAGAATGGTAGCACCTCTGTAGTAGATCTATCATTTATCAGTTTACAAACACAATAAAGCAACTATCAACAGTAATTCAAATGATTTTCCTAATATCCTTAGGAATCATTTACTTAATCATCTATCACATGTAGTATCTCAGTCCACACAAGAGTATTCCAACATGATGTTTCCATTCAGCAGCCAAGATTTAATGACAGCAGATCATGCTAAATATTATCATGTTGTTGTGTACACTCCAAGAAGGCATCACAGTAACATGATCATAATAGCATAAGCCATTCTAATTAGTTGGCAACATGAACAATAAGGAAACATCCTTCTATTTCATCTATCAGTAGTCAAATGAAAAACCCTAAATCATTTTCCTAGTTAATTCACCTAGGAATCAGCTCATTCCAATGGCAAGCTAGTCAGTACATATTCTGGATCATCATCATAGTACCTAGATACATATGTATCTAGATAACAATAGATTTAGATTCACACAATATTCAACCCAACAGAAATAACTGCCAGGGATACCAAAATCAACATGGCATCAGATTTGTCACAGTTCATCCACATGAAAATTACACAGCAAATAACTTAAACCACCACTGTTATCCACAGCTAAAGGGGCGAACCCTAATTAGGGGCCTATCTCCACAATCACATAGAAAGCAGGGAGGGGGATAAAGAGCAGAAGGGAAATTGAGAGAAAACTCACCGTAGGTCCTCGGAAATTTTAGAAGAGGAAGAAGAATGGCCAACGACGATGTCCACGACGGCAAAGGGAGCACCCGAGGGCGCTTCAACCCACGCCAGTCCATAGCCACGGTGGCCACGAAAGCACCACGGCATCACCAACACCATAGCACCGCCAGGATCAACAATGACCATACCAGGACGGAATTAGGGTTTTGGCCAGATGCGTGCGAGGCCACGCTTGAACCAAATCGACCAGCAGGAAGGAGGTGGAGGCATAGCCAAAGACACTAAGAAGACTGGATTTGGCAAGGCTGATCACTTGGCGGCATGACAGGGCAGGCAGAGAAACGAGAGAGGGAGAGTGGGGATCGTGTCGCGTGTGTGTGAGCAGTGGCGGAGCGTGAACAAAAGCATAGTGGGGGCCAAAGTAAACCTTTTCAAAAAATGGAATCATGCCGCCATTTTTGGATCCAATTTTATGTCCTATTCGTAAAAACAAGAGAGGATTTGTAAGTTTGAAAATGCACTTAACTTCTTAATTTTGGCAGGAGCGACCTAGCAAGTAAGGGAGGAGGAATATTTTTTTGGCCATGATCAACCGATATGACATTTCTTGACCCACATAGGAATTTGCATGTAAGAGAGTTCTATTTGTTAAAAAGAAGATCTCACCCAAGATCTATCCGGTATTCACCGATGGGCAGCAGAAAAATGATCAAGAATCGGTCTCTGGCTCAAGTCCCAAGGTAGGAAAAGGTAACCTGCTACATCACTACAATCATAAATGCCTTGGGGAAGGGAAGTAATGGACGATGAGAACAGAGGCCTCTTTCTCCTTCCTTTGTTCTTGACAGTGAACCAGCCGACCAGGGAAACAAAAGGCGATTGATAGAGAATATGCCTAGAAAATATTTTTGGAAGGGGGGCCAGTCGCCCATTTTCGCCTCCAAGGCGCTCCGCCAGTGTGTGTGAGAGTGAGAGGAGAGGAAGAGAAGGGGTGGGCTATGGTCTGGATGACCAAGCCAGTTTTAATTGGGCCAAGCTGGCCCATGCCAACCAAATAGGCCAGGATAAATAAAATAAGAAAAGAAAAAACAATTAGAATTTCCCAAAATAACCGTACAAATTTCTAAGGTCCAAGAAAATACAGAAAAATCCTAAAAATACATATAATATATCAAAATGTTCACAAAATAATATCTACCTAATAAAAATATAAAACTAATTGTTTAAGTTAAATAAAATACCATTAAATGTTAAAGTCACTAGAATTCTCAATAAATTATAATAATATAAAAAATGTCCTAAAAATTAATAAAAATCATTTTTGTGTATAAAAATAAATACACTATTTTATAAAATTACTAACTCGACTCTTCCATAAATAAAATTTGAATTAAATATTTAAATACATTTAATTTTTTATGGAATTTTATAAGCATAAAAATAATACTTAAAAATAAATAAAAATCATTTTAAAATCTTGGATAAATATATTACACCAAAAAAATAGTAAATATATTATTAGAAAGTTTTTAATATTTTAAAACAATAAATCCTTATCTATTACTTATTTTGTAAATTCTTTAAAAACAATTCTTAAGTAAGAAATAATCACAATTTTTATAAAACCTTGAGCAATTAGTGTCTAAGTACTAATTCCAAACCCATAACTTGAATTCATAATCAAACTTAAGTATAACTTTTAACTTTAAAATATTCTTTTAAAAATCTTATTAAAAAACCTTTTAAATAAACGTTGGTATCACTCATATATATAATATGGTGAATAATCATTATATCTTAACCACTATTAACATGACTTCAAATTCTAAAAAATTACAAATATCATCTAATTATACTTCCATTAAATAAATACATATTATTTATATAGTATCAAAACAAATTTAATCTAATCATTCACTTAAATATAAAGTGAATAATTCCACACCTTAGTTATACCTGTCATAAATCTAAAACTTGGGAATAATTAAAACATATTACCTCCTAAGTTTACTTAACCTTTTAAAGTTAACTTTAGTCTCAAAGCTTATAAACATCATGTCTAATAAACTACTTATGTTTTTATAGTTAACTTTGGTCTATTTCAATTAAGTCATAAAGCAGCTCAAAACCAAACTAATCAATCAATCATCAAAAGGCATTGATCATGTTCTATTAACTATAAAGGTTGTTTAAACCCTTAGAAAAGAAATCTTTTCTTCAAATGTTATTCTTTTTGCCAATTCAAGCAACAACTATATGAAAGTCCTTTCAAATCTTAATAATCCAATACATAGACTTCCAACATAATAACCAAATAACAACTAATCTAATCATAGATTACTATCACACTTTATGTTTATATGTTGTATATCAAGACTTAAAATTCCTATAAATGCATTTCATATGAAGTAAAAATTGAAAGATGAACCAACTCTTAAAGGAATCACCTAAGTTCACTTCACTTACAGTATTGGGGTTTCACTTTGGGATTTTTACAAAAATCATAGCATTACTTATGCACAAAAGCATATTGCCTCTTTAAACATTAGTCCTTACCGTACCAATGATGCAGATTTCTGATATTGGATCTTATGTCATATCGAAGACCGTGAGTGCATAATCTTGCAATCACAAAAGTCAAGTTCACACTTGCTCATGTCCTTTGATTATTTTCTGTAAAGTAATTTTACAA
This sequence comes from Avena longiglumis, assembly GCA_030063025.1. Classification (NCBI taxonomy): domain Eukaryota; kingdom Viridiplantae; phylum Streptophyta; class Magnoliopsida; order Poales; family Poaceae; genus Avena; species Avena longiglumis. The sequence goes on from CP125976.1 coordinate 56,451,706, forward strand.
ATCCAGTGTTGTCATCACCTGCATTTGAAAAAGGTCAGAAAACACTATTTTCATAATAATGTGATTATAGGTTATTTACCATGAGGTAATAACCTACTATGAAAGTTCCGGTGGTAAAGGAACATATTATCTAGGACTTAACAACCAATGTCGCCAGTGATTCTTGCGTCGTATATCACGCGTTGACCATGAGATTTGGAATGGGATAGAGAAGTCAGCTGTATCTTCTTCCTCTCGCATGTAGCCGGATGTACAGGTCGTGGTTGTTATCCACGTAGCGTGCATATTAATTGGTAATTCGTAGAGGATATGCAGCATATGGGTGGGAGCGCTCAACGACCCATGATAGTTCTGGCATCTAACGGTCTGTACAAACCATTGCCGTAATTCAATGTGTGCGCATGGTGTACATCAAGGAGGCATGCGAGTTCGCAAAGGGGGAAGTGATTGGCTTGGATCTTAGACTGGACCCCCTACCAAGGAAGTATTGACAAGGTCATGACTTGGTTGTGCAACAAGGCTAAGGTCTCTCATGGGTAAAGTAACACACCTTTGCAGAGTGTAAGGACTGTAACTTGTTACTCCCTGTTCCGGGAAGGAGCTGCAAACGCGGTGGGAAAGAAACTCCATGAAAGTTCTGGTAAACCCGTGATGGCTGACGGACATAGCTTTTCAGAATAAAAGCAACCTTTGAATAAATGTTTATGAAAATCTGTATTGCCTACGACCTATGGTCCGTGGCTGTAGATATAGTGCAACAAACACTCTCTTTTTAAGTGAATTTGCTGAGTACGCTCGTACTCAACGTATCTTCTTAACCCTTACTAGATTCTGAAGCCAGTGCAGCCAACATCTACATTGAGTTATGCTCCAGGAACCATCATCCAAAGCTAAAGCTCTTCAACGAAGATAAGAAAGTCAACATATACATCAACTCAAGTGAAGACAAAGTTACTGACTAGATAGGAATATACTCTCTAACCAAAGAACCTATTGTTGTAGTGCATTGCAATAGCAGCAATGTCAACCCCTTAGTTAAAATACTAGTCTTAATAGTATAATAGTTTTTGCAATGTTTATCTTTGATTCTTCTTTGTAAGAAGTTCTTTCTCTCTCTTTAACCTAGAGTGTTCTATGGATCTTGTGTATAGAGTGAATTGTAACCTTTATCCATGTATTGGACCCGCTGTGTTTCTGTTGTACCACTCTGAGGGATGTAATACTAGTGAACAGGTGTTTCATTAGTATTATGTCAACGACTATAGTGTACTACATCATGCAGTGGTATGTTGGGTCACCTCAATGAATTGATAAGGGGGGCATGGTAGCTCGGAAAATCGATCTTGAGGAGAAGAGGGTTCATGCACCTAATCCGATGACTCAGGAGCCATTCTTATTGCTACCTATTGTGCCACCATTGACAACCCCTGAGGTTGTGGTTCAGGCACCTGTTGTGACTCCACATGTGACAACAATGGGAGAAGGTTCGGAACCTGTCCATCAGGAGCCACCTGAACCCACTGTTGAGAACGAAAGGGAGCCAGAACATCCACACACAACAAATATGGCAGAACCCGAGGCACGAAATGAGCAAGAGTCTGACGAACTCAGAAGGTCTAAAAGAGGAAGAAGACCAGCAATTTCTAAAGAATTTTACAACGTTTACAACACAGAAACAGTTCCTATGGAGGGTGATCCCACCTCATATGAAGAAGCCATGAGAAGCCCTCACTCGGCCAAGTGGGTGGAGGCAATGGAAGATGAAATGAAATCGATGAGTTCCAACAATGTTTGGGACTTAGAGTAAATTCCTAAAGGATCCAAAACTGTAGGATGCAAATGAGTCTACAAAACGAAGTATGACTCCAATGGGAATGTAGAAAAGTATAAAGCAAGACTTGTGGTAAAAGGCTTTACGCAAAGAGAAGGGGTAGATTACAATGAGACTTTCTCTCCGGTCTCATGTAAGGATTCCTTCAGAATCATAATGGCACTAGTTGCGCATTTTTATTTAGAGTTGCATCAAATGGATGTAAAAACGGCATTTCTAAATGGAGATTTAGAAGAGAATGTTTACATGAAACAACCCAAGGGTTTTTTCATGGAGGGAAAGGAACATATGGGATGCCGTCTAAAGAAATCCAATCACAGGTTAAAGCAGGATTCTAGACAGTGGTATTTAAAGTTCAATGATGCAATTAAAAGATTTGGATTTAAAGAGAATGTTGAGGACAACTGCATTTATGCAAAGTTTAAAAGTGGGCAATACATTTTCCTAATTATGTATGTGGATGATATCTTGCTTGCTAGAAGTGATGTTAGTCTACTACTAGAAACAAAGAAGTTTTTGTCCTCAAATTTTGATATGAAAGACCTTGGTGAAGCTTCTTATGTTTTGGACATAGAAAGAATGGAGTGTTAGGACTGTCGCAGAAGGCATATTGTGAAAAGATTCTAAAGAAATACAATATGCATGTGAGTAATGCCACACCTGCTCCCATAGTCAAGAGCGACAGTTTTGGAAAATTTCAATGTCCAAAGAACCAATATGAGATCGATCAAATAAAGTCAGTACCATATGATTCAGCCATTGGAATCTTACAGTATGCACAAGTATGCATTCTCCATGACTTAGACTTTTTCACCGGGGTACTCGGTAGATATCAAGAGAATCCAGACATTGAGCACTGAAAAATGTTAAAGAAAGCTTTGCGTTATGTGCAAGGCACAAAAGGCCTCATGCTAACATATAAAAGATCTGATTCCCTAGAAATAAGAGGGTATTCAGATGCAAATATTGCAGGAAATAAAGATGATCGAAAGTCTACGACAGGATATGTCTTTACTCTCGCAGGAGGGGCTATTTCATGGAGAAGCGCCAAACAGTCAATAGTTTCATCATCTACGATGTATGCAACATTTATAGCATGTTATGAGGCCATGGGACAAGCGTTATGGTTAAATAAATTTCTACCCAACTTGAGAGTGGTATACTGCATTAGCAGGCCACTAAAGACGTACTGTGACAACGAGCCCGCAGTATTCTATGCTCACAACAAAAAGTTGAGTAATGCTACAAAGTCAATAGATATAAATTATTATGTTGTGAAGGATAAAATCCAGGATCAAACTATTAGTCTCGAGCAGATAAGGACAAAGAATATGCTTGCGGATCCGCTAACGAAAGGCTTACCACCCAATGTGTTCAAGGAACACTTAGCCGGCATGTGATTTTAATGGAAAGCCTATGATTCCTGGACTACAGAGACCCAAAAGTAATAGGATTTGTTTCAAAATAGAAAAGTGTGTAGTGGATGTCTGATTTTATCAGCAATTGAGCTGTGACGATGAAACATGCTCTATGTACTGATCCGTGATGAAACTAGTAAAGTATGAAGTATAAAGTTAGGAGTAAAGTTGAGATCAAGGGGGAGAATGTTAGATTGATCTCTAACGTGACCGAGACCCTATCTGCGTCCTGATCGAGGGCGCCCAACCTCCTGATGGTTGGTGGGCCCCTGTCACCGCGTTATAAATAAAGGGTGGGGTCCGGCAGCACACGACACGAGGTTCGTCGTTGTGCCGTACGCCCCACCGATATCCCTAACGATCTAGGGTTAGCGCGAGCCGATGGGGAGCACCGCCACCACCGTACACTAACGCCGTCACCCTTTCCCCATGGTCACCACCACCACCTCTGGCATCCCCTCTGGCTCGTGTTCCTCGAGCCAGGGCGCAGGTACTCTCTCTCTCTCTCTCTCAGATGCAATAGATCGAACCCTATAGCTGCTACCGTGACTATCTAGACTAGAAGATCCAATAGCCTAGCATATATATTTATCCAAATTTTGATAAACCCGCGACATTAATTTTGAGTCGGAGGGAATACTATCAATTAAAGAATTATAGGATTGATTCAGTATCATGCATGGTTGAATATACTAATACCTTCTGAGTGTTGACCGCAACATGTAAGAACAAATGGATATTTTTCACAAATAAGATTGAGTGGGTAGAATCTTTTCTAAAAATTAAAGCGTAAAGAAATCCTTAGAGAAAGTGCTGCTGATCCGATCCCATAACGAACAGCCTAAATGCTCTAGCCAATTGATGTAAGGTAAATTTGACTCTATGAATGTCCCGTCTCTGTAGCAAGTCACGCGGGCCTGTTAGAACGATTTTTTTTAAAAATTATTTAATAGTGTTTCTCACTAGGTCAAAACAAAAAAGTCATTCTCACGAGAGAAAATTGCAGCTCACACCACCATTTGTGGGAATAGTTGCACCAAACACAGCATCAAACTTTTTTTTGCAGCTAGCACAGGTTTGTGCCTTAATTGTTGCAGCTAGCCCAAAGAAAACTAAGTTGTGGTTAATCTCTCAAGGTGCAAATGGTATATGGAAGGAGACACCCCATCCCAATTCGAAAATAAAAATACCAATGTACTTATTTTAGTGCTTTATTCCTGTTTGAGTAATAGGTGCGCCATACTATTAAGACGAGTTTAATTCATGAGCTTGATGGTGATGAACTCAGCCCTTTTGTGTTTTTCCATCCCATCTACTTTCCCCTCCACATAAAAGAGAGAGCTAAACCTTAAATACACTTGATACAGCCTCTTTGTCCTGCCGGTAGTGGAGCCCGAAATCTATTCTAAGTCCCGGAATTGTTTCCGAGTGAGTTCCGAGTTGATTCTTGTCGGAGCTGAAGCTGGTCTCTTAGACCTGTGTGTTGTCCGAAATTGGTTCTAAATTTGTGAGAACCCAGATTTTTTCAGGGTGGACGACATAAAAACCATGTAACAATCATATTTTAGGTGGACCTTTATAAGCCACCGGTCATCCCCAAAGGGGTACTTACCTTGCAGTTGAGCTCTCTCGTCCATTGTTGTGCACCACCAAAATTCAAATCCATTTGAGGAATCAAAAGAGGAGATCTAGATCTAATTTTCCACAAAGTCGATATGTGATTCTACTTGAGGTCATCAAGTTACTTATTACTGTTGAGTTTTTTGGAAAACCCTAGGTGTGCTAGGTTGTCTAGAAGCTTCCAGGTATAAATGCAATGGTGACCAAATGGTCATTTTTGGACAGGAAATGAAGATCGTCTGGTTCTTAAACCTACTAGTGCAGACTAGTACACGTAAAGTGCCTAGTGTATTATGTATACCCTTTTTTGTAAGAATAAAAATTGGTTCTTCTCCTAGGGGCCTTCGAGGAGATATGCCCTAGAGGCAAATAATAAAGTGTTTTTATTTTATGTATCTCTTGTCCATAATACATTTCTTACCATGCTATAATTGTATCAATATGAAACGTTAATACACATATGGTATGTAAACAACCAGGTCTCTAGTTATCTCTAGTAAACTAGCTCATTGTTCAAGTGATGGTCTTATGGTTTCGAGATCATGCTGATGGTGTCGATTGACAATAAGGTCACATCATTGTAAAATGATGTGATAGACATACACCCAAAATTAATCACAACGAGATCTAGTTACTTAAACATTCATCATTGATGATAACATAGAAACACCATGGTCTATATCCTCCGACTATAAGATAATGCACAATCACTGTTCTAGACGGAGACTTTGATGATATCAAGTATCAAGCCGTGAAAGGGTGATCATAAAGGCATCGTTGGGTTTCCCAAATAAATGAGTTGAGGAGTTTTTGTCAAGACTACGATTTTCTAATCCAAATAACAGATAGATACACGTGGCCAACTCGGTGACGTTACATTAACGAAGCTTGCAAGCGTATGATTGGATCATGGAATGAAACAACACGGGAATGAGTAAACGAGCTCATCGGTAACGAGACCGAACACAATTATGGAGATGCTTGAGATCAAATCTCGGATGACCTAGGTATCGTACGGCAAAGGGAATAGGACTACGCAGTTAAGGTTCAAGCGACGAGATTCGTGAATGCACGGGATGGTCATTATGGACATCCAGATCCTGTTGTTGATCATTGACGCAAGAGGAGTCTTGGTCATGTCCGTAGCATCTCCGAGCCGAAGGGTGGCACACTTAAGGGTGGGGACGCATTGGGATCAAACCAACACCACATGAGAAATAAGAGAGAAAGAGAGAGAGAGAGAGAGAGAGAGAGAGAGAGAGAGACCAAAAAGGTTCCGGGTAACATCCGGTGATGATCAAAAGGGGCCTAGAAGAAGTTCCAAAGTATGAAATATAGTAATATATGTGTTTTATATTAATTAGATGAATTAATATTAAAACTTATTTTATTTTATTTTTACGGGCAACCTTTTGCTATTGGGCCGCTTCTAGAAGGGCCCATAGGGCTAGGCGCCTAAGGGATAAGGGAGGGAAAGGGGCCACTGGCCAAACCCTAGGGTTTCCCACCCGTGGTGTGGGGCCCAGTGCTGGCGGTGGCTTGGGGGTTCCCACCCCTAGCCCTAGGGTTTGACCCTACCCCTCCCTACTATAAATAGAGGAACCCCCTCCCCTCTATTTGCACCACAACAACAAGTTCTCTCCTCTCCCTCTAAACCCTAGATCTCACTTCATTAGATTGGATCTAGCTATTGGGATTAGTTCTCCACCTCTGCACTACCGTCGTGCGCAAGACGGTCCGGCTTCCATCTTCTTCCGCTACTCTGCTGGATCGGATCTCGGGAGACGTCCCTACACCATACGTGTGTAGAGCTTCGAGACACAACACTTGGGGCGATGTCTTCATCGCTATACGCCTTCCTACGTAAGGCGTGCCACAGTCTTCAAGGGTATGAACACCGCTCTCCATCTTTGTTACTTATTTCCATATAGTATGGATCTTGGTTGTCGTGTTCGTGTAGCTAGATTTTTTTCTGTTGCGAGCCCCAACAGGCCTTCCCTCACATCTCCACCTTTCCACCGACGCCAGAGATACAAAGGCCAAGAAGGAGAAATACAAAGATAAACAGAGAGAAAATCCAAGACATAAAAGGAATGGTCATGCAATAGTCAAGAAGACAATAAAAGAAGAGCAAGCCCATGAGGATGAATAAAACCCATCAAGCTCATTAGTGCTCATCCTACACGCATGGGCTAAGAAAGACAAGACCCCTTGCTTTTTATCTACACTTGGGAGCTTTATAGAATTTCCCTAGAATAGACAATGTCGTCCTTCCTTTATCTCCTCACCAAGGGTATTTGTGATCATTATTTGTGATGATCATTTGTACTAGGCCTTGAGCCTATAAAAGGCACCACATGGGGTAATATGTAACCTACCTATCGTATGAAGGAAGAGCTCTTCCTCTCAAGATGTGCCTTTCTTCTTGATTTGATCCTTTCGAACTTTGAGTTTGAGATCGATTTCCTTCGAACCTTAAGTTCTCGAGAGTAATCACGACAGGAGAGTGATATGCCTAGCCATATCACCAGGTTGTCCTCTTTGAACGTCTGAGATTCGCTCAATGGGACTAGACCTCTCTCGCACACGAGGCAAAGTCGCCCAATGACGCGGTCGCTCTGTCGTGGCTTTTGTATTACAAGCGTCGCCGCTAGTCACTATTTTTCACGACAACAACGTCCCCTGTTGCTAGCGTTATGGAAATCGTCGTTGTTCCTCCTGATGTGTTAAGAGTTTGTGCCGCATGAGTCCTCTTTAAGGCCATATTCGGTTAATCCATCCCACGGATGGATTAGAGTGGATCGAGTCAATTTGGAAGGAGTTTGATTTGTATGGGATTTAAACCGCCTCTAACCCTTCCAAAACACCTCAATCGAGACCAAACCGAACAAGCCTAAGGAAATTGCACCTTCATGCACGTGATCATTTGTTACGCAGAAGTAGTTCCTGTGAAGTTGGTCAAAGTTAGAATTTAATTCTTCCGTCGTGGGTACGATTTATACAGTACACACTGTAGCCGAGTGACACGAGCGAGCGCGAACAGGCCTGTTCCGATCGCATCGTCAGAGAAAGCAGGAAGGCAGCAACAGTCTCGTCTCATCTCCACGCACGAGCCACGACCGCGGACTCGCGGTTTCACACTGTGGAGCACGCGCGCCCGTAGAGCAACGCCAATTCGCCAACATGGGTCTACTGCAACGACACACCGCACGGGGCGTTCCCCTGTACGCCGAACAGGTGACCGGGGATCACGTGCTGCGCCAGCCCCGCGCTCTCAGGCTGAACCGACCGATGGATCGGGCGGTACTTGGGCGTATATGTGCACGCAGAAGCTCTGAACAGCAGACGCAGCAACGGCCCGGCCGGCGGGCCGGAGGGCGATCTGATCTGGGAGACGAATCTACCCGATCGGTCGGTCACGCGCGGCAGTCGGTGCAGGCGGCAGTACGGGCGTCCATGCCGCCGGCTACGAGACACTGCGCGCGGCGCCATCCATGCATGCACGTCATGGCCCCCTCGTCTCCATCCGCCGTTCCGCGTGCGCGGACAAGGCCCGTTGCTTCTCATCCCGTTGTGCTGCGTCCGGCCGGTGTCCCGGGAGTGCCAGGCCAGCATGTGCACGGCGGATGCTTGGAGGAAAAGTCCGTAATGCGACGTGGTGCTTGTCCGTGGCCATATATGCCATGAAAAACCCAGAGGTTGTTGCAGCCCTTCTCCATGTGTCTGTCGAGCCGCGCGAGCGCGTGTATGTGCGCAGGCGGGGTCGTGGCTAGCTCGTTGCGCTCTGTCGGTTTGGTTTTGCGTGCCCGTGGTCTCGAGAAGGGGCTTGTTGTGGTTGTCTGTGCTCTTTGAGTGTAATTGATTTGCCTTAACACGAGCATGCATGGGCGATCTACGGACTCGTGCGTATGACTCGTGCGTATGACTCGTGCGTACATGTAGTACATGATGTGAAATCTTGTTTAGAGGACAAATGCGTCAAAAAGCTTTCTAATTGGAATGGAAAATTCATTACTACCTACGGTCGAGCCTCTCTTATTAATTCAGCCATTTTTTCGCAAGCCCTTTACTACCTAACGCTCCTTATCGTCCCTCCGGACACAATGAACTTCGTAAAGAAATTAGAAAGGTTTTTTTTTGGTCCGCGAAGGACAAGACCACCGATGGCAAATGCAAAGTGAATTGGAAAACAATTTGTGATCCAAAAAGACTTGGTGGCCTAGAAATCCTAAATCTTGACAAGTTCGCGACGACGCTTACGTTTCATTGGCCTGGGCTTGAGTGGAAGGAGCTTGGGAAAATTTGGGTGGGCACCGACAATCCTTGTAATGAGACAGATATGGATATTTTCTGTGCGACGACCTCTATTTCGGTGGGCAATGGGCGTAAAACTCTATTTTGGCATGCTCCATGGCTTCAAGGAAGAAAACCAATAGACATAGGCCCCCCTCCCCTCTCATCTTTGTATTGTCCAAGGAGTAAACCGCACCAGCGGTCCCAGTTCTTTCCACGCGCCTTCAGTCTGGTCCTAGTTCTTTGAAATTGCACGTTTAGGTCCTAAATCTTTTATAAGTGATTCACGCGATGTCCTAAACGGGTTTGACCGGTGTTGACTAGTGCCACGTCGATATTGGGGCCCAGGAAACGGACAGTCTAGCATGTATATTTGCAAATAGCCCTCGGTTGTATTTGTTCCAAAACACGATCCTCAGAAGCATGCATCCATTTCAAAGACCGAGGTAGACGTCACGTGGAGGACTTGACGTCCAAGCTCGAGCTTCCCATGGTCGCCACAGGCCGGGATGACACTGCACATGGATATCCGGTCGCGCCGCACGACGCCGTCCTTGAGCAGTCGGAGGAACACCCGGACCACCTCCGCTGGGGAGTCGCCATCCTGCGCGAGCCCGTAGATCATCGCGTTCCAGGAGACGAGGTCCCGGACCGGCATCTCCACGAACGCTCTGGTGGCCGCGTCAAGGATCTCTTCCCGCGAGTAGGTCGTGACCAGCGCGTTGCCGACGGTGATCCCGGCCCGGCCCGCGACCAACGCGTGGAGTTGACGCACGAGGCCTAGGGCGTCCTCCCCGTGGCCGGCAGCAAGCGAGAGTGCGATGGTGAACGTGATGACGTCGGGCCATACCTCGCTGGACTGGAGCATCCGCGACAGGAACGTGAGCGCCTCGGCCGGGTCCGGGAGCACGGAGAGGATGGCGTTGTAGGAGCTGACATCCCATGCCCGTGCGGTGTCGAACACCCTGACGGTCGCGGGGAAGGAGCCGGGCGTAGCGGGCAGCGACGGAGTTGGTCACGGAGGCGAAGGCATCGAGGCCGGAGGTGAAGGTGAGCGCGTGGAACGCCGGGAGGGCGGCCTGGCCGAACAACGCGACGGCGGCTAAGAATACAAAGGGGAAGCAGGTGGCGGGATGGCCCGCGCAGGGGGCGCGGGAGGTGTGCTGCTGTTGTTGTTGTTTAGGCGGGAGCTGACGAATAGGTGGTGAGCGGCCACCGAGGAGAGCGTGGCCGAGGCACGCGTGCGACGGGGATCTGCAACCGCCGCAGCGACATCGATTGACAGAGAGAGTAGTAGGATTAACATGAGGGAGCGGGGGATCGTGTTTTGGAACAAATAAAATTTCAAGGGGGTATTTGCAAATATGCACGCCAGACTGTCTGTTACCTAGCCCCAAAGTCGACGTGGCACTAGTCGACGCCGGTCAAACCCTGTTAGGACCTTGCGTGAATCATTTACAAAAGATTTAGGACCTAAATATGCAATTTCAAAAAACTAGGACCAAACTGAAGATGCGGGGAAAGAATTGGGACCGCCGGTGCGGTTTACTCTTGTCCAAGAGAAAGAAGTGGAATGTTTACCAAGCCTTACATGAATGCGCTTGGATAGAAAAAATTGTATTAGGACCTCGATTCTCTCTTCAACATTTGGAACAATTTGTGGAGCTTTGGAGGCTACTCAATCATGTCCATTTTGATGACAATGTGGAAGACAACATCTTATGAAACCTCACGGACAATGATGAATACTCGGCAAAGTCGGCTTATAAGGTGTAATTTTTGGGCTCCACCTTATCCAACATGGAAAAGACAGTTTGGAAGGCTTGGGCCCCTCCCAAGGTCAAGTTTTTCGCATGGATTACTACTCAAAATAGGCTTTGGACAGCGGATGGATTGGAGAAGAGGAGGTGGAAAAATTATGGTTTGTGCTCTTTTTGCAAGCAAACCATGAAGACGATTTTGTATCTTGTCGGTATACCATACAGGTTTGGAAAATCTCATCAAGAATTGGATGGGCATAAATAATATTGAACCTCAACAATGACAAGATGCCGGCCTTTTAATCAAAAGTTGGTGCAGCATATTAACGGATGGATGGAGTCATCCATAATCGAAAAAAGTGTTGGCAGTTCCCGCTCAAAATAAATGTCACGTGGGAGATATGAAACGAGAGAAACACACTGTTCTAGCACAATAAGCACGCATCTCTTTTTGTTACTTCCTCCTTCCTATATTAATTGTCTTATATTTGTCTAGATTTAGATGAATCCAGACACTATTTAATATATATAGGTTCATCTAAATTTCGACAAATCCAAGTCAATTAATATGGATCGAACGAAGTATATTAAATAGGATTAAGAATAAGGCTCGCTTGTGGGTTATTGTGGGCGCCAAACGTATGAGCGAAATGATGCGGGAAGAGTAGGTTTATTGTAATATTCGTTTTTTTTTGTTTTATTTATCAAATTCTTCTTTAAATTTAATAAATTGAGGCAAAGATTTTGCCTCGTTCGTTTCAAAAAAAGTGAAATTATACGCGAAGCCCAGGTTGTACCGTGCGCGAATCTTGCTGGCACGGATTGACTGATCGACAAGCCACGACGAGCGATCAGGCCCCGAGGAAATGGTGCAGTGGTTCTGGATGCGCTCGCTTGATGCCCGTCAGCCGTCAAGGACAAGCGTTGGCTTTGTAGCACATTTGAGCGAGGTCTTCAGTACGGAGAGAAGTTGACTTCAGCATGCAAGGACTTAAGACACTGCAGCTGATCGATTCGAGTTGGACGCGGCGGTCCATGTTGACTCGGCGATGAACCTAATGGATAATCCGGCAAGAAGAAGAAGAGCTTTTTTTTTTTGAAAAAACGGAACTTCATTAAATAATCAGACCTTCTGAATCTCCTGAGGAAGACCCCCAATCCAGAATTGAATTTTATTCCTAGTCCTACCAAACTGAGCTAGTTTGTGGCCAATGAGTTTTGGCTTCTGTGGACTTTGTGGAAAGAGCACATTCGTTCGCGAAGGCTTCGTTTGATGCTGGATATGAGGTGAGTCAGTGTAGAGCAATCGTTATCTGTTGAAGTGATTATTTTGATAGCCATAGCGCAGTCTATTTTCACATCGATCGGTTCCGTGCACCAGGTAAGGGCGAGGTTTAAACCTTCATCGCATGCGAGTAGCTCACCTTCCAGGGCAGAAGAACAATTATGACTCGCACGGCAATGCCGAAAACCTCACTTCCCCTTCCCAATTCCTTAGTATCATACCAGTACCCGCTGTGCCGTCTTCCATCATTTGGCTTCCATCCACATTAAGCTTCATCCGTCCTCTCTTTGGCCTCAACCACTTCGTTGGCTGCGCAACCTTCCTTCTGGACTCCTTTCCTTGTTCCGCGCCCTCCGCTTGCTTTCCTTTCAGCACATCTTCATGCGACAAATTCCGCAAGGACATTAGAGTATTCACGTAACTACAGAGAAATCGGTTTGATACCTGAACCAGTGGGGCTGGTTTTTCATGTTTTAGTTCATTGCCGAATAAACACACGTAGCACTATCAGGGTAACGGTGTTGGGTGTTCAAAAGCGCCACGGCATCCATTATGTGCAAAAAATCATACCTTAAGTCCTATGTGGCAATGTTTGTAGTTTATTTTATACATAGTGAAGAAAATATGAGTTGTTTATAAGCTTATAGGTGATCTTAAGCTTATGGGTTGTCCACCATCCATGGAAAATAATTTACCCTCTCTTCCCTCTCATGCATGAGTGTACATGATGAGACATGTGCGTCCTAACTTAAGTTTAAAGTTTACCTGATACATAGTGAAAGTTTTTACAAAAGAGGTAGTTCTCATCTTATGGCTAAAGTTTACCTAGGTGATGCCCTCGGATACAAAGCTTTTCATCAGTTGAAATGCGATTTGGTATAGTTCTCGCCTTCTCGGGCTGGTGGTTTACTCTCATGCTTAATACAGTACAACTGTGCATACTTCAATACACTCCAGTTCACAGTAGTATCACGTGAAGGCCCGGCCGTACCTGGACCGACGAACTGGATATCAATCAAGGTCCACTCGTTCACACTACTATGTCCTTGGACACTGCCGGTCGGAGGGAGGAGCTAGCACGCTCATACTCTGCACGACCTCTGATAGCAAAGCATTTTGCCGAGCCAATTTGCCTCGTGAGAGAAAACAAAGCGTCATTACTAAACGCAGCTTTTCAGGGTGGAGCGAGCACATGCGCTGCAACATTCAGGATAGGGAGGTATGTATGTCGTCAATTAGCCGGAGCCCCCTAATAACAGTCTGACAGCGTCGGCACATGCAGGTGCGGAAGGAGATGGTGTCGTGTGACACTAGTCAGAAAACCAGGAGACTCGCTTTGCGCGTGGATGTTTCGCGGCAAGTCATGCTACGGTTGACCGCGGTCCACCTTGGCCGGCGTCGCTTGTGTGGATGCACGTGCATTCCTTCGCGTTCACAATGGTCTTTTTCTCTATGCCTATATGTTTGGTACTAGGGAGGTTGAAGGTAGATTTAGTCGGGGTGCTGCGTATGAACAACCACGTGCATAAGTGCATTCCCAGTACTCGTCGCCTCGCCGTTTTACGCTGTCGACGATCGAGCGAAATACCGGATTTGCTAGTTTTGCGCACGAGAACTTCTTACGTGTCTCGGTCGTATCTTTCATCATTGAATTTTTCTCGTCATTCGTGCAACATCGGACTTTCACATGAGTTGCAAATGGTTTGTAATTAAAATTTTAATGAGTTATAATTAGATTATAACTGAGAATTAGTATATAAATTAAATAAGTTGCAACTGAAAATTACCATAAATAGTAAAATAATATCAATGACTTAGACATAAAAAGTTCTCAGACGGCTGAGATCTGGACACTCCGAAGAAACTGAACGAAAATGGCGTGGCCTGTCTTGACGGTGTTTTTTTTAGAGAGTGTGTGAATCTTGACAGACGGAGAGATGAAGTAGAAGTGAATTGTAGGAGAACTAGATAAGCCAAAGCCCATGATACATATACTACAGTGGTATGTTGAGACACATTGGGCTCGCACGTACATCAAGTGCTAGGAAAGGCTTTCTTAGAAGTGGACCTCCAAAAGGCACTTCTGAACTCAGGAACTTCCTGGGCCTCATCTTATGCCATTCTAAAAGGGCAATGCCTCGTCACGCAAAGCATAGAGCAAAGCCGAAATGCTAGTCCCAAAAAAAACGATGGAGCCAAGTGCAAGAAGAATTATTTGGGGCAGCGGTATAAAGATTCCGATAAATTCTTAGGTTTATCATCACTATTCTTCGTGCTATTTTTTTAAAATCAGTTTCACAAATATTACACAAAATAAGAAAAATCGAAATCTAGCGTTGTTTCGAAAGCTCGCGCTCCGACTAGAACCTATCATAGACCCGTACACCGATACGCCTGTCGGTAGCGCGGCTAGCCACGATAGGCCGGCAATCGGAGGCCCGTATACCGATGGGACTAATCGAGGCTTGAGTCTCCGACGGGACTGGCATGTGTACTGCCGAATGCGCTGCTGCTTTCTCGTCGAGCTAGTGTGCCTCGCTGTCGCAGTCGGAGGATCAAACTCCGAAAGGCTTGTCGGGATCTCAATCCCCCCCCACATGTTCTTGTCAGCCGACAGGCCAACCAGCGGTCCCCCTGAGCTATACTGGTCGGAGCACCAACCCTTGACAAGGAGCGGTTGGGGTTTCAGCACCCGATTAGTGCTCGTCGCAGCACCGGCCTGCAAGGCCGCTCTATATTTCAAAATGATTAATTTTGTGTATTTTTTATAAAATTTATTTAAAAATGTATTATTTAAAAAAGTAAGCCCTATTCGTTCGTGTTTCTATGTTTTTTTTAAGTTACCGATCTTGATAATAATAAACAGTTGTACGGAGAATCTCAAACATAATAAAAATTATAAATATGTCCGTAGACATCTAAGGATTATAAATGTTCGAGTGAGTAGCATCGACGTATTCATCCCTCACTCACTCGAGCCGAACAAAACTTGTCGTATTAAAGCTCGTTGTAGTACCTAACAAAAAATAATCGTGCTAAACCCTAAAAGATCGGCGCAAGAGGACAACAACCAACGTCAATGATGGAAATTGTAGATCGAAAGAGACATACATGTAATCACATCAACTAACATGAAAACTGACCTGATCCCGGAAGATCTACCGGACACATAATTTCACTCACCCTCCGCAGGTGCTTGGGGCACCACCGAAACGGGATAGAACGGGGAGGACCTTTGATGCCTTTCGTGTTAAAAATCATTTTATCCTAAAAAACATGTTAACCATTTTTCTTAGAAAAATAAATACTTATATGCAAAAAATGAAGACTTCAAAAGCTTCATAAGCTTACCATGACATTACTAAAACACAAACTCCTTAAACTATTTTGACAAGTAGGAAGTAATATCATCGAGTAAGCCAAATTTGCAATGTGAATCCATAAAGCATGTTCCTTAGACC
Organism: Avena longiglumis; assembly: GCA_030063025.1. Classification (NCBI taxonomy): domain Eukaryota; kingdom Viridiplantae; phylum Streptophyta; class Magnoliopsida; order Poales; family Poaceae; genus Avena; species Avena longiglumis. The sequence continues at coordinate 56,467,374 of CP125976.1, forward strand.
CAATTTAGGAATGTCCGAGAGGCAACATTTTTTGCTGCAAACTTCTTTCAAAATTTCATTGAAAATCAAGAAATGTGCTTTCGAAACTCTAAGAACCATTCTCTTCTCTCCAACACATTGCGCCGCCAACCCTCCTCTGACGGTGAGTTTCTGCCCTATTCTTTTACCGCTGGTTCTACCCGTTTGGGAGTGTGGGGAGGCCCTAGTCTACAGGTGGATTTCTAGTTTTTTCCTCTATGAGATTTTAGTAGGGCTACACGGTGGTGCTTCGCTAGTGGTGGCGACGTCGCCAATATGACAAATAGTATTTCATCGAGCCTCTCCATCTCGACGGTTTCAGTTGGGAAACGGTGGGTCGGTGGCATAAATTCATGTCGTCCTCTCTAGATGACGAGGTTAGGGTTTGTTGGGTTGTTAGTATGGCGAGAACAGTGGCTTCACTATGTAGTTTGATCCCCCGACCTCCTCTATGACTCGTTGGTGCGGCCTGCGACGCTGGCATGGGGCTTCCGAGCTTTTGTTTTCGGAGGCCAGAAACTTTGATCTATGGATATTCTGGCAGCAACGACGTCGAAGGACGATGGTCTAACATGACCGTGGTGTTGATGATTCGCCGAGCATGGACTTGTGAGTTTTTTGGAGGTCATGATCTTTGGATATGTTGATTGATGAGGGTATCTCGTCGCATTTGGGGTTATGCCAGATAATCCTACGTGCCAAGTTTGTTGAACTCCTATTTTAGTCGGTTTGATCCAGTTGGGGTGGACCAAACCAATTATGGGTTGATTCACATCTCATCTATCTAGGAGTCATAGTCGGGTAGGGTTGGGGTCTAATGTTATTGCCCCTTTCTCTTGTATAAACAAAGGGGTGGCTCAAGATTAGGAAGGTCAAAAAATTATATACTAGAACAATGTGTGTTCTAACCGTGTGTGTGATCCTTTGGAGACGGTGTTGTTGTCTTATGCAATTTAATGAGAGTCCCACGTGAAGGTTCTTGTGTTATCAAGAATTGTTGTGTTATGGTGTGAGGTGCGTTGGCCATCTATAAGTTGTGTGATGGTCACCTCTCTTGCACAAGGTTCGTTGTCGAGTTGGGTAATGATTTCTTGTAGACTGTCCATTGTTAGGTAGATGAGATCTCTACAGCAGCGAATTAAACGTGTCCGGATAGCATCCCGTTTAATTCGGTTCTTCTGGAGACTCGAATCCGGGTGGGTTGACTGTGCACTCGCCGGCCTTGCCATAAGCCAACGCTTGGTTCTCATAATTCTTCATATAAGAGAGAGCACGAAAGACCCCTATCATGCGTCTTCTCACGCAATGACTTTTAACGGTTTCTTCTCGAGGGGCACTGGTTTGGGATTGTGTCCATAATTTTCTTGTGCCCACGCCAACTTGTAGTTTGTAATTTTTTTTGGCGGCCCGAATCTTGTATTTTTGCATCTTCTAACAACAACTTCGACAAGTGTTTTCTCCAATGCTCCGGTTTGATAGGACCATGGCGTTGATGGTTATCTCTCCGTGGTAAAAGATTTGTTGGCTCTAGGGATGCAGATGCAGCGTCACCGCCATTGGCCTATTTGGGAGGAAGAAGATGACCGCTTAACCTCCGCTTATCTTTTTTATTTGTCAACGGTGTTGTACCGTAGGTTTGATCAGAAGTACTCTCTCTGTTTTGAACTAAAGCCACGTCAAGTATTCTGAAATGAACGAAAGAGCAGTATTTTTTAAAGGAAAAAACAGTTCAGCGTGGGTGGAGATTTTTTTTGCTCCCGAGCACCATTGGTCCTGCTATTTAATAAAATCGAAAATCACACTGTGAGTTTCAAGAAATTGAAAAAATCTGGATTGCCAATGACTTTTCATACAAACATGTAAAATATCAATTTCAAATACTTTGTATTCTGAGCTATATGAAAATAACAAAATTATGGATGTGCATGCATTTTCCAAATCCCTAGACTTTATCAGATTTTTATCATTTTGATGTAGCACACGACACAAAGAATTTCGTATTGCGATTTTACATGCTTATGGAACATAAATATTGACTAAATTCATATTTTTATTTTTAAATTATAAATATATTTTAAATTTTTAAATGAAGAGAGAACCGCAGCTCGAGAGCTAAACACACTTCCGTTCGTTTTTGGACTAAACAGAGTTGCAACGAACGCACCTGATCTCACCATTCATCAGGCAGATCTCACCCGGCCTTTCGTCCCGCGAACACACCGAAACCAGCACGCCGATACGCAAAGCTAGCCCAAAATAATGCTCGGAATCTAAGCCCCCTTCTCCATGGCCTGATCCCATCGGTCGATCGAAGTAGCACGCTACACCCACGCGGCCCCGCCGCCTCCTTCCACCTCCCGATGGGCCTCCTCAGCTCCCTGCGGCCGCATCGCCGGGGCACTGCCCTCTCCGGCGGCGGGCAGTGGCAGTGGTCGTTCCTCGACGCCGTCTGGGCGGTCTTCCTCGTGGCCGTGGTCGTCTTCCTGGCGCTCGTCTTCACGCCGCGCCGGGGGAACACCCTCGCCGCCCTCTCTGGCGCGGTGCAGCCGTGCGCCGCCTCGGAGGTGGACCTCCTCCCGTGCGAGGACCCCCGCCGAAGCTCCCGCCTCAGCCGCGAGATGAACTACTACCGCGAGCGCCACTGCCCCGCGCGGGGAGAGGCCCCCAAGTGCCTCGTCCCGCCGCCGCAAGGCTACCGCGTGCCCGTGCCCTGGCCCGAGAGCCTCCACAAGGTGCGTGCTGTCGGCACTGGCTGTTCCAATCAAAACCAAGACCTAGTTAACTGCTGTAATTGCAGTATCAACTAGTAGTCGATAATTCTGTTGCAGGACTTGGTTGTTTGTCTTTTGGAGGCAAAATGCGAGTAGTTTGAGTCTGATGACTGTGCAGATCGATTTATGTTTAAGATGTGTAGCTTAGTAGAGACCGTGTTATGTATCCTTCAGTGTCGTTATGACTTATGTGCTGCTTCAATTTGTTATGTAGATGTAGCCTAGTGCTAGTGTATGACTAGCTTTTGCATCTCAGGCTCTGAGTGGTTAATTTGTGCACGACTTTCTGATTCTATGCATGTTCAAAATGATGCAGTTAGAGAGCGGAAGTTACTTGATGCTTCTAGTCTAGAATTCTAGATTTGTTTAGATGTTTTTTATGGATATGGTTTTTGGGATTAAGGCGTGAAATACATGCTCTCATTTACTTGCGCATGGGGCAAAGTATGACATGGAAACAGGGGAGTTAATATTTGATGAAAAGTCCAATGTTGCTACACCCTAACAGTTGTAGTGGTAGTGGGAAAGAGAAGATTAAGCAAGCGGCTAGGCAGAAGTTGTGATGGCATCTGAGCTACCATGACCAAAGGACTTCAAGATCCAGGATGCACATTTGAACTGGAAACTGCGTATTTGATATAGTAGTATCTTGGTTTAGTTTGCATGTGTTAACAGGATGTAGATTAGTTATATTCCTCTTCTGCCGAGACTTAGTGCTCTATTTATTGTTCTCCATGCAGATATGGCATGATAACATGCCTTATGGTAAGATTGCTGAAAGAAAAGGTCATCAAGGGTGGATGAAGCAGGAAGGTTCATACTTCATTTTTCCTGGTGGCGGAACTATGTTTCCTGATGGAGCTGAACAATATATTGAAAAGCTTGCCCAGTACGTTCCACTAAAAAGTGGTCTCCTGAGGACAGGTCTTGATATGGGTTGTGGGGTAATAATTTGATCTTTATGATGAAATACGTTCCGTGTATCGTTTTCCAAGTAAAATGGCTAAAATTATCTATTCATCCCTGCAGGTAGCTAGCTTTGGTGGGTTTTTGCTCAAAGAGAATATCATGACACTTTCCTTTGCCCCAAGAGATTCACATAAGTCCCAGATACAATTTGCGCTGGAAAGAGGAATTCCTGCATTTCTTTTGATGTTGGGCACACGCCGTCTTCCATTTCCAGCACAATCCTTTGATTTTGTTCATTGCTCCCGATGTTTGATACCTTTTACTGCCTACAGTAAGTAATGATTTTCTTCTGCATTTGACATGCACATCTTCCCTCCCTCTATCTGACATGTATAAACTGGCAGATGGGAGTTATATGATTGAAGTTGACCGTCTACTTAGACCAGGAGGATATCTGATTATATCCGGACCCCCTGTGCAGTGGAAGAAGCAAGAGAAAGAATGGGCTGAACTTCAAGCAATCGCACAGTCTTTGTGTTACAAGTTGATCACTGTAGATGGTAACACTGCTATTTGGAAGAAACCTAACAAGGCGTCATGTCTTCCTAACCAAAATGAATTTGGCCTTGATTTGTGTAGTACTGATAATGATCCAGATGAAGCATGGTAATATTTTTGTATCTTTTTTGTGTGTCCTTGCAAATTGTGTTTCTAGATCTTAGTAATCCAGAAAGTGTGTTGTATATTTTATTTGTTTGATTATAGTGTTTTTATCATGTGCAGGTACTTCAAATTGAAGCAATGCATTACTAAAGTTTCTTTGGCGGAAGAAATAGCTGTTGGTTCCATTGATAAGTGGCCAGATAGGTTGTCTAAACCTTCTGCTAGGGCCTCCTGATGGATGACGGAGCAAGCTTGTTCAAACAGATACTCAGAAGTGGGTCAAAAGAGTAGCATATTACAAGACATCACTTGGTGTGAAGCTTGGGACTGCACGCATACGCAATGTCATGGACATGAATGCATTCTTTGGAGGATTGGCGGCTGCTGTTGCATCTGATCCTGTGTGGGTTATGAATGTTGTTCCTGCTCAAAAACCGTTGACACTTGGGGTAATATATGACAGGGGCCTCATTGGAGTTTATCATGACTGGTAAGTATTGAACACTTGATTTGTTTGTCTTGTAGAGGTTACAAAAAATTTCAATGACTTGCTGCTCATGTGCTTCTTTTTCGCTTGATAATTATTGACTACGTCGCTTCTAAGTTAAAAAACTGGATACCATGTTCATCGTACTTTCCAGCTGCTTGCTTGTGGTAATTTTGCACACATGAAAATTATGTATGGCTCCTCATACAACTTTTGCAATGTACTGCACATTTTCAAGTCACAAAGCCTGCATATGATGCTAGGAAATTGCTCAGGCCTGCTCTAGCATTCACAATGATCTGATTATCTGGGTATTATCGATATAAACTTTTATATGGTTTTTTACCTCTTCTAGTAGATCTCAAACATTATATGGCTGCTGGAAAAAACATTACTTGGCTAAGTGGCTTTTATGAGTGGTGCTTTTTGCAAGATCTGTTCGCTAACCACCCGGAACGTTTGTTTTATCTGTCTGACCATTTTATACAGTACCATTTTACCTACTAAGTTAATAGATCGAGAAATTTACATAAATATACTATCAGTCGATGTCCTTGTTGTTCTGAAATGTGGTGAATACATGCCTTTGGTTCCAGGTGTGAGCCTTTCTCAACATATCCTCGTACTTATGATCTCATTCATGCTGATGGAATCAATTCTTTGATAAGAGACGCAACGTCTGGAAAGAACAGGTAGACCAACTATAAACTTGACATGGTCTAGTATTAGTAACTCGTTCTAGTATTTCTGGGTCTTCAAAGTAGTCTAAGTTCTTGAAATACTTAGCATAATATCAGTGCAAACCAAGTAGCAGCATACAGAATTATCAGTTCACTTGGGGCCATTTTGACAGTCTTGGCTTATTGAATCTATAAGAAAAACACATGAATTGCTCAAAACTGGTTTTACCTGGTAATTGTATATGCATAAGTTTAACACATAACCTATGTGGTAGAATTCTTGCAAGTATAGTACTCCCTCCGTCCCGAAAAGGATGTTGGAGATTTGTCTAGATTCTCATGTATCTATACACTAAAACGTGTCGAGATACATGTGAATCTAGACAAATCTCTGACATCTAATTCGGGATAGAGGGAGTATGCAAGTTTTTTAATCAAACATTACATTTGTTGATTGGATAACCAACATCTACTAAATGGACGGCACAAACTAACAGAGATACCTGATTCCATCTTTACTTCTGTCAGATGTGACCTGTTTGATGTCATGTTGGAAATGGACCGCATACTGCGGCCAGAAGGAACTGCTATTATACGGGACTCCCCAGATATGATCAACAAGGCTGTACAGGTAGCTCAGTCGATTCGGTGGACTACCCAGGTGCATGACAGTGAGCCTGAGTCAGGTAGCACTACAAAAATACTTGTAGCTACCAAAACATTTTGGAAGCTACCATTAACATCAGGATAGTTTAGTTGTATCCACGTTTACAACTTTTCTCATTTCCCCCCTTTAGATTCCCCTGATTTTGAGTCTTTTGGGGAATGGGGTGGATGGATTATAACACCTATCAGGTTAATTCTGAGATAGCTTTATTTTCGACAACATTGTTTCCTCTTTAGTGCTAATGAGTAGGTACTTAGGTGTGGTGTGATTCTTTCAATGTGTTTTGTGGCCCCTCTTCCATTTGGCATCTACTTTCAGATTGATACATGTTATAGAATGATTGTACCTTGTGAAAATGGTGTATGGTTTTGTTCCACTTCTGCTTAGTGCATCCATGTTCTATCTACAAAGACATTCTAGTTGCATGTCGATGACTTAAATCCTGTCACAGTTGCATGCCCAACGACAACATTCCATGTTTGTGCAAGAAGGCTAGTGCCTATTGATCCCACCAATTAATTCAACCATGCAAAAAAGTGATCTGTTCTTCAACTATTATCTGTTTTAGTCTAAACATTGCAAACGCGGCTATGTAAAATCAAAGAATAAACAAACTGGCCGCAAATAAATCAGAGTGATGGAGAGAGCTTTAGCATATACAATCAGAATTACACTATTCAACGCCGCTTAGACAAAGAATGCAGAATGGGGCAATGCTTAAAGTTCTATACAATCAAAAAGTATAAACTCGAGCAATTATCTTGATGGCCAGCATGTTCTCTCCACAGCTGTGGGAGGCTGGCAGGGCCATTGATCTTTTCATTTAGTTGTCACACTTCCAGCTGGACGTCGGCACGCACGAAAGGTAGTGGCACCAGCTGCAATGGTCGTTGCCGTTCACTCCCCGGAACACCATCAGCAATCCAACAGCAAACCTGTGCACACGTATCAGCTTCAGATTGCATTGCTATTGCCAGAAATTTTTGAATAACGTGTTAGTGTCTTGTGAGAAATGCTTACCCTGCAATAGTGAGGACGACGGCCAGAACCAGGAGAACGATCTGACAGGCCGTGTACTTGGACTTGGTCTTGCCGCCGAAGGGGTGCTCCGACCATCCGAACCGGGGCTGGATCAGCAGCACGAATCCGAGGAGGAAGCCCGTGAGGAAGCCCACGATGCGCGAAGTTGTCGACGTGGGGGAGTATCCCTATGGCGAGGTTGATGGCGGCGATGATGAGCAGGTTCGCCATGGCCGCGATCTGGGAAGGTCCCATTTGATGTCAGGACAATGTCAAGGCGAATTACTGAAGAAGCAACCAGTACAGACGGTAGGGGGTATGGGAAGGTACCCTGTTGGTGTAGATGGTCCAGTTGGTGATGAGCTCCGACAGCATGGCTCCGAGGAGGCCGAAGAGCGCGCCGGAGGCACCGACGGAGACGCCGTCGTTCTTGATGAAGAGCACCGAGAGGACGCTGCCGCCGACGCCCGACAGGAGGTAGACCAGGCCAACCTTCCCTGCAGGAGGCGATGAAACCAGGTCAAAAAAACAAATGAAGAGAAAACAGCGTGCGCGCACGCCGTGCGGGACCTTGTCGTTCTGGACGGAGTCGTCGAGAGGTGGACGTGGTTGCTTACAGAATCCAAACTGCTGCTCGAGGCGGACGCCGACGAAGATGAGGCTGATCATGTTGGCGCCGAGGTGGATGAGGCCGGCGTGCAGCCAGGTGCTCGTCTCCAGCCGCCACGCCTGGTTCCCGTGCACCACCTTGTACCGGTCAAGGCCACCGTACTTCTCCAGCCTGCACATGATCCGTCGCCGATTCATAGGTTACAAACCAGAGGAATTATAGGAGAATCGAGAACAATTGGTTAGCCGAAAATCTGCCGCGCTTAACGTACGTGGTGGCGGAAGGGCCGAAGAGCGGGTTCTCCTTGAGCGGCTGGAAGGAGAAGCGGCGGAGGACGCCGTGGCCGACGCAGTCGGCGCCGTTGCGCGGGCAGTCGTTGTAGTACATCACGACGATGAACATGGCCACGTTGGCCAGCACCACCAGCGGCACCAGCCACGTGTGGTGCTGCCGCTCCTGCACCCCCGCGGCGTGGTCGTAGTAGAACGGCGACACCGGCGCGTGCTGCCCGTCGGCGCTGTACCTCCCCGGCGGCGGCTTGATCCCCGTGGTCGTCGTCGGCGGCGCCCTGGCCTGGCCGCCGTTCTCCACGTCAGGGTTCGACATGGTCTCCGGTGACCAACGACGCCTGGCCTGCTCGATCGGTCGTGTATCGGTTGGGGTCCTGGGGGAGGAGATGGACGTGGAGACGACGACGACCAGAGAGAGAGACCCGGTGGTGTTTGAGCCTGCCGTGGATGCTGTATGGAGGTTTAAATCCGAGGGCTTTTGATTTACGTGTTTCTTGGTTTAACGTTTCTTTAATAAATAAATAAATAAATATCTGATCGCCTATTATTGTTGCCTGGTTGTTGGCTGGAGGGGACTAGGGGTTGGGCGGGAAGTTTTATATGCAAGATTGGGAGCTCTCCTTTGTGGGTTCGGGGTGTTGATCGGTTGATGATGGCGCAATTAGAAGTTGACCCCTTGGCGCACTTGATGGTACGGTCTAGCTGTACTCTGGCCTGTGAAACCTTAGCTTAAAGGTGAAACACTTTTACGAGCGTATCAACTGACCGTTTCTTCAGAATCAGCCCGTTGGAAGCTTTGCCAGTGATACCGATGTTTTCTTACAATACTACTACTCCAAGATGCACGGTCGGTAGGGTCGTCATTTTCATAATTTTCTATGAAATGAAAAGGGAACGGGCTTCACAATTGGGTATACTGCATCGTCATTTTGAACAGGTTTCTCAGGGATCACGGTACTATGGTTTGATATATAACGACGCTGGTCTGAACTTATTTTGGAAGTCGTTCAAAAAGCTACATCGTGACGCTTGAAAGCTATATTTCTGGCGAGTGCGGTGTGAGGGCCGCGTCAGCTCAAGTTTTCCACACTGCTATTCAAGGAAGCCTTCCACGCGTTTCAGCTACAATTTCCAGCTCGTTCCTTGAGAAGCGTATTCCAATCTGTTTCCTCTGGTTGCGTGGCCAAGCCTTCGTAGATTGTCGATTTTTTTGGCAGAGGTCGAATCCGATGTCGATGCACGCCCAGAACTGGGTCCCCTTTTCACCTTTTCTGTTCCTTTTTTTATTTGCGGGAAAGCTTTTTTGTTCCTTCAATATTGAGCAAAACGATTGTTCAGACTATCCATCTTGCTTATTACTAAGAATGAATTTTGTTCCCGCGCCTGGCGTCGCTGCCAGATGTTGATTACAGCAGGCTTGATGTAGAAATCGCTGCAGAATGGGACCCCACTCATCGTCTTCTAAACCAACGAAAATGCAAACGGTGTCTTTACACTCTCAGCAGGCCAGTTTTACACTTAGATTTTTTTCCAATTTGAACACTGAATTTCTATGATCCGCGTCTTGGTATAATTTGAACTCTCAACTATGAAACTGTCTAAACTGAATCGTAAACTTTCAGCGAATGCGAGGAAATTGCAAGCTCTGAAAATTCATAAATCATATGGCAATTCATGTAATGCACAAAAATGGCTCGGTTTTTTGTATCGATCATTTTTTCTTTCAAATTTGACTTCATATAGCATTATCTACGCGTGTGAATTATTTCAGATTTTTTGAAAATGTTGGAATACGAAACCAGTATCCAACCTTAAATTTTTTGGTGGTTTTACATATAAAAAGTTTAAGGAAAAAGTCATGAGAACTTCGGATGTCAAGAATTGGGGACCTAGACAAAAAATCTTGTAGATCAAAAAGGAAATATGAATCTACTTTTCTATTCTTTTTTTGCGCATGACAGTAACAGCTGTATTTTTTTTTATGAATTTCTAACATTCCCCGCAAAATACATTCCGTAGCATTCTCTATATTTATGAAAAAAATCACAGTTTTCTATAAACACACAACTGAGGTAGATATTAAACAGTTTTAAGTTGAATATCGACGCAAGTTCATGGCATTGTCCGACTGTAGTTTGGATTCAAAGCAACACGTTCTCCACATTTAACATCATTTATCTATCAGCTGCGGTGGAAAATTTAAATTGGTCAATAGATGTACCAAGATGATGCTACTGTGAAATTATTGGCTTCGGCCATATTAGAACTCACAATTTGCATCTTGCAAAGATTTTAACGGCTGCTTGCTTCTGACAATTCAAGGTACACGGCAAACCTATAGTAGAATGTATTTGTGCGCCCATACTTGTGCTGCAACCGGGTGTGCTGGCGGTAGAGGATATCTTCTACAAATTGCCACAAAATCTAAGTAAATTTATGACATCAACATAACTTTGATTTACCGCATCACAAAGTTCAAATTCAAATTTGAAACACACCTTGAGAAACAAAAAACATCAAATTTTGCATTGATCGTGTTGATGGGCCAAATTTGTGTCCCGGTTCTAAATAACTAGCAATACAAACATGATTTGACATGTTATTTTCATATAAGTTGTACACTAAATTTATATCTAAAACTTTGTGACAATGCAAATATGGAAAACATTGTATCTAGATTTTGGTTTTTTTTTTTTGAAATGTACTTTTAATCTTGGGTTCACCAGTTACACCAAAACAGGTACTACATCTAGTATGCCCTGAAAACGTATATACAATTTTCTTTTGGCGAAACACTGTACAAACACTCACAAATGTGTGTGTACACACACACACACACGAACACCCCTCCCGTGAAAAACCCCTCGGTGAAAAGGCACCCCTCCCGGGGCGCACCCAAGGGCGCCGTCGGGGTCCGATCCCGCCAAGAAGCCCTTCCCTCTCCGATCTACCCTTTCAGCACCGCTGCGGTGGCGTAGGCCCGCCAAGGGCGGGAGAGCAGATCGCGGAAGCTGTTCGTTGGCGGCCGGGTCGGCGTGGTGCCAGTGCTGGCGGGCGTGGCGGCGCCAGTGGTGGCGGTGGCTGCTCCCTGGGCATGAGATCCGATCGTGGAGGTCAGCTGCTTGCGGAGGCTAGGCCGGTGCCCGGATCGTTGCGGCGGCGACGTATCCATCGGCTATCGGTACAAGGTGTGGCGGCTGTGGTCGTAGGTCTAGGCTTCCGCCTAGATCCGCCATCGGTGTGGCCTTTTGGTTACTTGAAGGTGTGTGGGGAGGAGGCACAATGTTTCTTGCTCGGGCCGACGGGCCGGCATGGGCGTGTGGTTATTGCAGGCTTGTCTCCTCTTTCGCCGGAAGGGGTGGGCTGCGGACGACGGCGTAGGGGCCTGTTGTTCTGTCAAATAATGGCAGTCAGTCCTAGGGTTCCGTCGGCGTGAAGACAAAGATTTGATTTTTGCTTGCACTCATTGATCTGGCCTGGAGAGGAGGATTCCAGAAGGCTCCGCCGGCGAACTCCCATGGGCGCATTAGGCCTGAAGATTGCTGGATCGGAAGGTATTCGGCCGTGCGTACTTTGTATTTCTGGCCGTTTGGTTTCAGCGGGTACGTTGCGAAGCTCTGCTGTTTGTTCCCACCAAATGCCATGTAACGAGCCATGCTGAAGTCAGATGCGGAGAATGTCAGGAAAGCGGAAATATGAGAGCGGCGATAGTGATTTGGGTCTTTGTGGCGACGGCGAACTGGTTGCGGGATCCGTGACTCGCAGCAGTGACTGTTTGTGGGGGGTAGACAACAAAGGAGGAGTTCCAGTCTTACCTTGCAGGGTGAAAATCCAAGGTCTGGCCTTAACTGGTTGTGCCTGACGATGATCTTGTTGAAGACATTGTTTTGCGAGAGAGGACTTTCTCTAGGATGAAAACCTATGATCTTTGATCGGGCAACGACGACGCTTGTGCACTGTTTCCTTCTTGAATATGTTGTTATTGGAATAGTGGACTACTGGTGTTGTTCTCGTGCTGTCAGTTTTGTTTGTATGAGGAATAGTTTCCTCTAGCGGGACTTTTTTTAATTATTCTTTCTTTTTTCTAGGTTGTGTGCATCCGTAGTGTTCGCCAGTGACAATGTACGGTGGGTGTATGCTTGTATTGGTGTTATATATTATTTATAATATACCCTTTCTAAAAAATATATCCATGATATTAATATATACTCCTTTCTAAAAAAAAGTATACACACACTTACTTCTATGAACGCACGCACACCCTATCCCTGTAAACACCTCCGAAACATGTAACCACGGATTGGTCCTCAAAATGAGCCTCGTACCCCCTCCCTCGTAAACATAAACCCACGGGATTCTCAAAAAATCGTACATAGCTCGAATAGCACCATTTGTGAACAAGCACCGCAGTTTTCAACACGCAGCCAACACGCGGTCGATCGAGCCAGGCACCAGCTCCGTGTGTTCTCCGAGTCTTGCCTTGCTACCACGTCTTTACAGTCCGGCTAATTTGTGTAAACTAGTTTAGCTCCATCAACGCCGTAGCCGACAGAATCACGCAGAGGTCAACACGAGCAAAGTACTCGCGCTCGCAGCTTGATACGGCCACGCATGTACACCCGCTCGCTGAAACTGATCAATCATGCTAACTGAAGAGAGATATTTTTTTTTTGAAACACCCAAGAGAGAATATTACTATATATGCTAAATAATGTTGGGAATAAATACGCTGAAGTCAGAAGACAGAGTCCGTCCGCTCGAATTCTGTTGCTTAATTTTACACACTGATCACCATCGACCATCGGATGCCAGCTGAATTGTCCCCTTCATCCAACAAACCTGCAGCCCAGATGTCCGGCGTGTCCCGTCGTCTGTACCGAAGAAGTATACGGAGGACAGTCGACGGATCGGAGCGTCGGCGAGGAGAGGATGCCATGCCAGTAGTGGCGGGCCGGCCAAGGGAACCCGCTCGCTACGCGCACGGCGTTACTGGTCACAATTGGGTCGGGAGATATCGTACGTGGTCGGCACGCCAACGCCATGAGCGCAACATTTTGTATAGCCGTAGAGCGACCTGCGGGCACGTCAGGGAACTACAGGAGATGTTATAGCCGCAGAGCGACCTGCGTGTTGCCTCAACAACAATTGGCACCGGGTTCCGTTTCAGGAAAACAATTTGCCTGAACTGCACGCGATTCGACTAGTCTCTTCCTCCATTCCATAGATTATTGGGCTATATATACTGGGAGAACTTGGTCTTTTCCTACGGGGAACGAGAACCGAACTCTGGTATTCATTCGACTGTAACTTTGGGTGTGTTTGTAGGCTGTATCTAGGTTTTGGCCCGGCCCGGTAATGCCATCCCCTCGTCTAGAAAAAAGAATACTGGCACTCGTTATATTTACGAAATAAAACACATACTCCCTCCGTCTTAAAATATATGACTCAGATTTGTTAATATTTGATTAAATCTAGACGCTATTTAATAATATATAGTTTTATCTAAATTTTAAAAATCTAAGACATCTATTTTAAGAAAAAAAGGAGTATTTTAGACACACAATTGACGTAGAAATCGAACAGTTCTAGAAAGTTCACGGTTTACATAAAAGGATGTTCATGGCTGTAATCACACTCAACACTCTGTATTTCATGAATTAAAATATCTTTCTCCACGTTTATCATTCTTTATCGGTTTCCATAGAAAATCTGAACTGGTCGAAATATGTATCTAGGTGCCACTGCACTATGTTGGCTTTAGCCATGTTATTATGATTCGTATTTCCTTTATAAGAAATTGGTTAAATTTTAAATAATTTGACTTATCATCAAATATGTTAAAAAATTAGGTAGAGTAAATAATACACGACCCACAAGGATGTGAGGATTTAGAGCTCGTGATTACCTTCATAAAAAACTCAAGTTTATCAAAAACGGATCTTGAATGAAAATCTTATTCGGTTCTCAGTGTTAGAGGTTTTACCCGTTCTTCGCTTAGAGAGGTTTCACACCTCTATCTACTTGTATTTTTGTTGATAATGCTTGGTGTTATCTATCCAAAAAAAAAAATGGTTTCGTCATATTAGGAGTTGAGTTTAGATTCTAAAGATATTACAATTTTGGTTTCACATGTTTTAGTGGTTTTCTAGTGTGGAGACTCCGGTGTGCTTAGACCAGAGACTCCAAGATGCTTAGACCGGTGACTCCGATGTGTCAACCCCGGAGACTCTGGCCTAAGCTCAAAAGTCTCTCCGCCTCTCATCTACTCTGAGTTGACCCAATTGTGACAACTCCTAGTAGGTCGGTCCAGAGAATGGCTAGAGTCTTAGCCCGAAGACTCTACCTGGATCTCGTCAGACCGGAGACTCCCGTCACCCTAGATCACAGACATCGGGGTTAAATTCCTAGAGTGGCTACTTTTTGTGGAAACCTATGAAAGACCCCCTCTTCCCCAAGTGAAAGTGCAGAAGGAGGAAAGTGCTTATAGATGATACCTTATTAGTGGTGCACAACCATAGTGTATCGCCACTGGTAATAGTGGTGGCATTCGAATTTTCTGTATGCCATCAGTAAGTGCCTACTTGTGGTGTGCCCAACTTCGTGACATGTCAATGGTACATGGGACCCACTGGTAGTCCGGGGCGAAACATACTAGTGACGTGGAGTTTTCTGACACGCAGCTAGTTAGTGGTGTGTATGTTGTGACGCACCAGTAACTATTGGTGTGTCTCGTACTTAAAACGCCAGTAGTAACTACTCACTATCAGTTATAAAAAAGCGGAGAGGAACGGCTACTGACGTTGTTATCCACTCTCCTCCACCTCCATCCTAGGCCCATGCCTCTCTCACTCGAGCTCTCCACCCCACCAGCGTCTCTTCGCCACCGCACGTCGCATAATCCTCTGTCGCCCCTCTCCCCTCTACATTGTGTCGTATCTACCACATCCCGGTCCTCGATCCGCAACCACCGCCACCTCGTCCTCGATCCATTGTTGTTGGTGATCCCTACCATTCCTCTTCTTTCTATGTGTAGTTTAATTGTGTAGATGAATTATTTCTATGAATTGTATTGATAAATTATCTAGGAGAATCACATAGATAAATTGTGTATTAGATTTTTATGGATTTAGACATGCTTGTTCACTTTGTTAATTTTAGTGGATTAACATAGTGGATTTTAGATTGTAGATAGTGAAAATTATCCAAAGTGCGTAGTGCCATGCTAGTGGAATTTAGATTGTAGATAGATACAGATGATTTATAAGCTGATTTACTAGAACATGTGTAGTCTTATAAGTCGATTTAATCGATCATTGTTGTTGTTTAGGATATATGGCGCCATGCCGAAAATGCAATAGTGAGTGCGACACTAGCTTATCGTCGCGTTACTATTTAGTTTCTATACGTGAAGAGTTTGAAGATTCGGTGGTAACAAACTAATCTATTTAATACGACCTTACAAACATTGTACGCTTTTACCAATAATTAATTCAAATTTTGTTTCTTTTGTTGATGATGGTGCACAAATTGTTGCGTCCAATGCAAGGTTAATATGTATGAAGAAGTATGAGAGAGACAGCACTTTCAAGCACTTGGTGTGTATATGACATTGTTGTGGTAAAAGAGTGGATTGTCACCCACATGGAAGGTGATGGATGAAAGCAATTCGTTAGAAGAAACTATTCAGGTGGGGAAGATCAAATGCTTGTTGTTTCCTTAATTAAGGGGAGAACTACCACATATTCGGTGTTATCTATTTCACCGGTGGTGAGGTAAACCCATTTGACTGTTAGATATCCTACTGATAGCCCATACCTTTGTTGGGTCCAATTTGTGACCCGTTTGATAAATACTAATTTTACTAGACATAACATGGTATGTTATTTCAAGTTATTTGCATTTTTCTTGTATTATGTGCATAAATTGTGGCAGATGTATAATATCATTACTCTTTTGGTTTTCATCCATGGCGGCCACCTATTCCTTGGCCGCTTCTCTTCGGCCAGAGTGCTTTTGTGCCTCAATTCCTCAATTCTCTGCCTCAACTCATTCTTCGTCTTGAGCAGGGCCTTGACATTCGCCTTGGGGGCATCAGTGGCGGTGGTGGAAGGTATTCCATCAATGGTTGGTGTGACATTGGCGGCCGTCCAGGGGAGGACAAGGAGGGATGCATGCGGACGTAGGCTATCTGCGCAGACGTATAACCAACCCAAATTTGGGCTAGGAATGGATCATCCGGACCGGTCTACGCTGCTTGGTACATTTGGGTCGTGTTGCTAGGTTGTGTCCCCTGTCCGCACAGAAACCTTCAGACAACCTCAATCCGTATAGGTTTGCCCGCTGACCCTCAGTCTAAGTAACAGAGGGGGGCAGACCATCCCGTTTAGATCCTCGGTGTATGTTCCCTCACATAGGTCCTTGCTTGGATTTGGGCAGCACACACCATAATTAGAGCACATGTTGTCGACCGGGAATCTAAGCTGACCTAGATCACCATACACGTGGTGACTGGAACCTCCAACAAACATAGAAGTTAATGTTGCAGAACCTAGATCGTTAGACTTGGTGACTAGAACCTCTAACCTTAACGATGGCTTATAGCCCCCATAGATAGTTGATCTTGCCTTAAGTCATCTAAAGTTGAAACACAGCCAATAACCATTCCAGTAAGAAACAACTATTAGTAGTGGCATGATGACATAGACAAGTGATGGCGCCTGAGAGCGCTTCGTCGGAAAACCCCAAAAGCAAGGTGTGAAGAGCACAGCAGCAAGTCTTCCCTCAGTAAGAAACCAAGGTTATCGAACCAGTAGGAGAAAGGAAACGTCTCAAAGGTGTTGCAAGCAACTTGGAAACCTGCACAACACAAACTCAAGACTTTTCCCCAACAAACAGTGAGGTTGTCAATCTCACCGGTTGCTGTAACGAAGTATTAACTATATGGTATGGAAGGTAATGGTGGTTTGCAACAAGTAAACGGTAAACGGTAGAAGATGTATCAATGGTAAAAATTGGACCGGGGTCCATAGTTCACTAGAGGTGTTCTCCTTAGATAAACAAACATGGCATGATGGGTAAACAAATTACAGCAGGGCAATTGATAGGACTGAGCAAGGCATAACAATGCAATACTAGACAAAAAGATCCTATGAGATTCGATTGGGCAATACAACAATATACATAGACCGCCATCCAACTGCATCTATGACTAGAAGTCCACCTTTGGGTTATCATCTGAACTGTTGGAGATATGCCCTAGAGGCAATAATAAAAGTGGTTATTATTATATCTTTGTGTTTATGATAAATGTTTACATTCATGCTATAATAGTATTAACCGAAAACATTAATACTTGTTTGATTTGTAAACGAAATTAGAGTCCCTAGTAAAGCCTCTTTGTAATACTAGCTTGTTGGTTGATAGATGATCGTGGTTTCCCGATCATGAACATTGAGATGTTATTAACAACAAGATCATATCATTAGGAGAATGGTATGATGGACATACTCCTATAGATAAGCGTAGCATAAAGATCAAGTCATTTCAATAGTTATTTTGCTATAAGCTTTCTGATACATAGTAACCTAATTCCTTCGACCATGAGATCATGCTAATCACCATCACCGGAAGGATACTTTGATGACATCAAACACCACACCGTAAATGGGTGGCTATAAAGGTGGCATTGAGTGTTTGGAAAGTATGTGTTGAGGCACATGGATCAAGAGTGGGATTTGTCCATCCATATGACGGATAGATATACTCTGGGCCCTCTCGGTGGAATGTCATCCAATTACCTTGCAAGCATGTGACTGGCTCACAAGGAATCACATATCACGGGAACGAGAAAATAGTACTTATCGGTAACGAGGTTGAACTAGGTATGCAGAGATACTGACGATCAAACCTCGGATAAGTAAACTATCACGAGACAAAGGGAAATTGGTATCGTATGTAAGTGGTTCATTTGATCACAAAGTAATCATAGAAATATGTGGGAGCCATATGAATTTCCAGATTCCTCTATTGGTTATTGATCAAAGAGTGTCTAGATCATGTCCGCATAATTCACGAACCGTAGGGAGACACACTTAAGGATTCAATGTTGTTTAGTAGATATGGAATGTAAGTAGTGAGACCGAATGTTGTTCGGAGTCTCGGATGGGATCCAGGATATCACAAGGAGATCCGGAATGGTCCAGAATAAGAGTCATATAAGGAAATTTCGATTCCGGAGTTCGGGAATGATTTCAATGTTTTCATCGGAGAGGTTCTAAAAGGGTCTAGAAGATTCACCGGACCGGAAGGGGAATGGTTCATGAATGTGTCATGGTAAAGTGGAATGATTGGATCATGTCCTAGGTCACTTGGTTGAGAATTTGCAAGAGTGAAATAAAGCTCTAAATTGAAAGTCAAAAGGGAAGTTTGAAAAGTCAAACTGGAACAATGGTTTCCTAGTGGAAGAAGAAAAGAGTCCTTCCTTCTCTCCAACTTGTGTTTGGGGAAGGATTCAAACTCCCCTCTCCCAAGCTGCCCTCCCCACCTCCAAACTGTGCCGCCGTCGCCTTGCGCTGCCCCCGTCGCCGTCGCGCCGCCGGCCCGTCGCTGTCGCCCTAGCCACCGCCGACACCTCCTCCTCTCCGGCCTTGTAAACCTAGATCACCGGAAATCCTAGATCCACCATAACTCGCACCGGCTTAGGCGAAGCCCTGCAGGATCTTCCCTCTACTGCCGACACCATGCCGTCGTGTTGTCGGAATCACGAGGGGAGAACTACAACCTCCCCTGCCTGCAGGAACAAGGGAGAGGAAGGTCTTCATCGAGTACCGGACGTGTGACCGACTGCGGAAGCGTTGCCGGAAGGATCGTCTACGCGATCTTAAGATCGGCAATTGTACGACTACATCATCCACGAGAATCTGCTCTCGTTAACCGCTTTGGAATCTTCAAGGGTGAGTGCTCTAATCGACTCGTTGCTACAATCTAGTAGATAGATCTTGGCTTGTTTGTATGCATCAGTAGAATTTTTTTGTTTTCCATGCTACGAACCCCTACAGTGGTATCAGAGTCGTGTCTATATGTAGATCTGTTGCACGAGTAGAACACAATGGTCATTATGGGTGGGGGTGCTTTTATTATCAATTGCTTTTTGTGTACTTTGCATCTTGCGGTATGATGGGATAAAGCGGCCCGGGCTAACCTTACATGACATCGTTCACGAGACTTGTTCCACGCTTGACATACAACTTGTATTGCATAAGTGGATTTGCGGGTGCCTGTCTCTCCCATCATAGTATAGATTCAATTTACAACGAGCACTTGATAGTTCAAGCATCAAAGTTGTGGTTCTTGTTCGTAAGTTAGAACGACACTTATTGAAAGCTCCAAACCACGTAAAACATGCAAAGAAAATTAGAGGCGTCTAACTTTGTTTTGCAGGGGTGTGATGTGATGTGATATGGCCATGATTGTGATTATATATGATGTATGCATTGTTCCTTATTGTAAGTTGGCAACCGGCAGGAGCCATATGGTTGTCTTTTAATTTTGTTAAAACCTGTGTGTCTATTATTCAAAGTAGTTGTAATAGTTGATGCTGGTGGACGACAACCATGGAGCGACGCCATTGACCTTGACGCAATGCCGGTGATGATGGAGATCATGTTCGTGCTTGAAGATGGAGATCGGAAGCACAAGAAGAAAGGCCATATCATATCACATATTATGAATTACATGTAATGTTAATCCTTTTATGCATCTGGTTTGCGACGGTAGCATTATAAGATGATCCCTCTCACAAAAATTCAAGTTATAAAGTGTTCATCCTTAGTAGGCACCGTTGCTAAAGCTCGTTGTTTCGAAGCACCACGTGATGATCGGGTGTGTTAGATTCTGCGAGTGTATACAACGAGAGCAAGCCAGATTTGCTCATGCAGAAGATAAGGTTGGATCTTGACGAGCCTAGCATATACAGACATGGTCTCAGAACACGGATCATCGAAAGGTAAAGCATGAGTCATATAGTAGATATGATGAAGATGTTGATTGTTCGCCATTGAAGCTACATCAACTCTCGTGATGATCGGTTTTGATGTGGTGGATTTAGTTCGTGTGATCACTAAAACAATGTGAGGGATATTTTTTGAGTGGGAGTTCACCTAGATTAATTTAACTATTAATTAGAACTCAATTTGTCATAAACTTAGTCTAAACTATTGCAAATATGTTGTAGATCAATGGCGACCCCTACCATCAATTTTAATGCGTTCCTAGAGAAAGAAAAGTTGAAAAAAGTGGAAGCAACTTCGCGGATTGGCTTCGCAACTTGAGGATTGTACTAAATGCTCGTAATTTAACCTATGTGCTGGATGCACCGTTGGGTGACCCACCTGCAGCTGATGCTACCGATAAGGTGAAGAATGTTTTCCTCACTCGGAAGAATCAGTACTCCATAGTTCAGTGTGCTATCTTGTATGGTTTAGAATCAGAGCTTCAGAAAAGGTTTGAGAACCATGACCCACATGATATTGTTCGTGAACTCAAAATGATATTTGAGGATCACGTGGCAGTTGAGAGTTATGAGGCTTCTAAAAAGTTCTTTAACTGCAAGATGGAATATGGCAACTCCGTTAGTGAGCATGTGCTTAATATGTCTGGGCACGCAAGCAAGCTTCAAAGCTTGGGTATAGTGATTCCTAATGCTTTGGGGATTCACCGTGTCCTCCAATCACTACCACCAAGTTATAAGAACTTTGTGATGAACTACAATATGCAAAACATGGACAAGTCGTTGCCCGAATTCTTATCCATGTTAAAGTCTGCGGAAGTGGAGATCAAGAAAGAGCACCAAGTGTTGATGGTCAATAAGACCACCAAATTCAAGAAGCAAGGCAAGTCTAAGAAAAGGGGAAACTTCAAGAAGTCCGGTAATAAAGTTACCGCGCCGGCGAAGAAGACTAAGGCTGGGCCTAAGCCTGATACTGAGTGCTTTATTGCAAGGGAGAAGGTCACTGGAAGCGGAATTGCCCTAAGTACTTGGCGGATTTGAAGAACGGCAACATCAAGAAGAAAGGTATATTATATATACATGTTATTGATGTATATCTCACTAGTACTCGTAATAGTGCTTGGGTATTTGATACTGGTTCGGTTGCTCATATTTGTAACTCGAAACAAGTGTTGTAGAATAGACATAAACTAGCGAAGAACGAGGTGACGATGCGTGTTGGAAATGGATCAAAGGTTGATGTGATCGCGGTCGGCACGCTACCTCTTCATCTACCATCAGGATTAGTTTTATACTTAAATAATTGTTATTTGGTGCCTGCGTTGAGCATGAACATTATATCAGGATCATGTTTATTGCGAGATGGTTTCTTGTTTAAGTCCGAGAATAATGTTGTTCGATTTATATGAGTAATATGTTTTATGCACATGCACCTTTGATAGATTGTCGATTCTTGTTGAATCTCGATTGTAGTAATACACATATTAATAACATTGAAGCTAAATATTTAAAATTGAGCGATAACTCGACATATATGTGGCACTGTCGTCTTGGTCACATTGGAGTGAAGCGTATGAAGAAACTCCATTCTGATGGACTTCTTGAATCACTTGATTTTGAATCACTTGAAAGATGCGAAGCATGTATCATGGGTAAAATGACTAAGACTCCATTTTCTGGTATAATGGAGCAAGCTATGGACTTATTGGAATCATACATTCCGATGTGTGTGGTCCAATGAGTGTAGCATCGCGTGGTGGTTATCGTTATGTTCTTACCTTCACGGATGACTTGAGTAGATATGGGTATATCTATTTCATGAAACATAAGTCCAAAACTTTCGAGAAGTTTAAGGAATTTCAAAGTGAGGTAGAGAATCAACGTAACAAGAAGATTAAATTTCTACGATCTCATCGTGGAGGTGAATATCTAAGTTACGAGTTTGGCGAGCATTTGAAGAAATATGGAATACTTTCACAATTGACACCGCTGGGAACACCACAACGTAATGGTGTGTCCGAATATCGTAATCGAACTCTCTTACATATATGGTTCGATCTATGATGTCACTTACAGATTTACCGCCATCGTTTTGGGGTTATGCATTAGAAACAACCGCATTCACTTTAAATAGGGCACCATCTAAATCCATTGAAACGACACCGTATGAATTATGGTTTGGGAAGAAACCTAAATTGTCGTTCCTTAAAGTTTGGGGTTGTGAAGCTTATATAAAGAAGTTACAGCCTGGCAAGCTTGAACCCAAAGCGGAAAAATGCGTCTTCATAGGATACCCGAAGGAAACTATTGGGTATACCTTCTACCATAGATCCGACGGCAAAATCTTTGTTGCCAAGAATGGATCCTTTCTAGAGAAGGAGTTTCTCTCGAAAGAAGTGACTGGAAGAAAAGTAGAACTCGACGAGGTTGTCGAACCTTCTCTCGGGCTTGAGAGTAGCGCAACACCAGAAGTAGTTCCTGTGGCGCCTACACCAATAAGAGAGGAAGCTAATGATGTTGATCATGAAACTTCGTTGAAGTTACTATGGAACCTCACAGGTCAATGAGAACTCGTACCACTCCTGATTGGTATGATCCCATTATGAGTGTCATGCTGGTGGACAACACCGATGATCCTGCGACATATGAGGAAGCGATGATGAGCCCAGATTCTAAAAAATGGAAAGAAGCCATGAAATACGAGATTGGATCCATGTACGAAAATCAAGTAAGGACTTTGGTGGACTTGACGAATGGTCGGAAGGCTATCGAGAACAAATGGATTTTCAAGAAGAAAACAGATGCTAATGGTAATGTTACTGTCTACAAAGCTCGACTTGTCGCAAAAGGGTTTCGGCAAATTCAAGGAGTTGACTACGATGAGACTTTCTCACTGGTAGCGAAACTAAAGTCTGTGGGGATTTTATTAGCAATCGCTGCATATTATGATTATGAGATATGGCAGATGGATGTCAAAATGGCGTTCCTCAATGGAGACATTAATGAAGAGTTGTATATGGTACAACCCAAAGGTTTTGTCTATCCAAAATATGCTAACAAGGTATGCAAACTTCAACGGTCCATTTGTTGATTGAAGCAAGCATCCCGAAGTTGGAATCAACGTTTTGATAAGGTAATCAAAAGCTTTGGTTTTATACAAACTTATGGAGAAGCTTGTATTTACAAGAAAGTGAATGGGAGCTCTGTAGCATTCCTAATATTATATGTAGATGACATATTGTTGATTGGGAATGATGTAGACCTTCTTAATAGTGTCAAGGATTATTTGAATAGTACTTTTTCAATGAAAGATCTTGGCGAAGCAGCTTACATATTAGGCATAAAGATTTATAGAAATAGATCGAGACGCCTAATATCATTGTCACAGAGTACATATCTGGACAAAGTTCTAAAGGGGTTTGGAATGGAAGATAGCAATAAAGGGTTCTTGCCCATGTTGCCCAATACGACCTTGAGTAAAACTCAAAGTCCCGCTACGACAGAAGATAGAGAAAGGATGAGTAAGACTCCCTATGCCTCGGCCATAGGATCTCTTATGTATGTCATGCTATGTACTAGACCCGACATTGCATATGTTGTTAGTTTGACTAGCAGATATCAAAGTGATCCAGGAGTGGATCATTGGACAACGGTCAAAAAATCCTTAAGTACTTGAGAAGAACTAAGGATATGGTTCTTTCTTATGGAGGTGATGAACAACTCGTTGTTAATGGTTCCACCGATGCTAGTTGGAACACTGATCTGGATGATTCTAAATCTCAATCTGGATATGTATTTACTTTGAATGGTGCAACAATTAGCTGGAGGAGTGCAAAGCAAAGCGTTGTGGCAAGATCTTCAACTGAATCAGAATACATAGCTGCTTCGGAGGCTTCACAAGAGGCGATATGGATGAAGGAGTTCATTATAGAGCTCGGTGTGGTTCCAAGTGCACTGGACCCAATGTCTATCTACTGTGATAACATGGGTGCCATATCCAATGCGCAAAAACCAAGGTCACACAAGAAGCTGAAGCATATCAAGCTGCATTTTCACGCTATTAAAGAGCTTGTCCGAGATGGTGACATAAAGATTTGCAAAGTACACACATATATGAATGTGGCCGATCCGTTGACTAAACCTCTCCCGAGGGAAAAACATGACCAACACCAAACCGCCATGGGTGTTCGGTATATTACCATGTAATCTAGATTAGTTGACTCTAGTGCAAGTGGGAGACTGTTGGAGATATGCCATAGAGGCAATAATAAAAGTGGTTATTATTATATTTTTGTGTTTATGATAAATGTTTACGTTCATGCTATAATAGTATTAACCAGAAACATTAATACTTGTGTGATTTGTAAACGAAATTAGAGTCCCTAGTAAAGCCTCTTTGTAATACTAGCTTGTTGGTTGATAGATAATCGTGGTTTCCTGATCATGAGCATTGAGATGTTATTAACAACAAGATCATATCATTAGGAGAATGGTATGATGGACATACTCCTATAGATAAGCGTAGCATAAAGATCAAGTCATTTCAACAGTTCATTTGCTATAAGCTTTCTGATACATAGTAACCTAATTCCTTCGACCATGGGATCATGCTAATCACCATCACCGGAAGGATACTTTGATGACATCAAACACCACACCGTAACTGGGTGGCTATAAAGGTGGCATTGAGTGTTCGGAAAGTATGTGTTGAGGCACATGGATCAAGAGTGGGATTTGTCCATCCATATGACGTATAGATATACTCTGGTCCCTCTCGGTGGAATGTAATCCAATTAGTTTGCAAGCATGTGAATGGCTCACAAGGGATCACATATCACGGGAACGATAAAAGAGTACTTATCGGTAACGAGGTTGAACTAGGTATGCAGAGATACCGACGATCAAACCTCGGATAAGTAAACTATCGCGAGACAAAGGGAAATTGGTATCATATGCAAGTGGTTCATTCGATCACAAAGTAATCGTAGAAATATGTGGGAGCCATATGATTTTCCAGAATCCTCTATTGGTTATTGATCAGAGAAGTGTCTCGATCATGTCCGCATAATTCACGAACCATAGGGAGACACACTTAAGGATTCGATGTTGTTTAGTAGATATGGAATGTAAGTAGGGAGACCGAATGTTGTTCGGGGTATCGAATGGGATCCAGGATATCATGAGGATATCCGGAATGTCCCGGAGAATAAGATTCATATAAGGAAAGTACGATTCCGGAGTTCGGGAATGATTTCGATGTTTTCATCGGAGAGGTTGTAGAAGGGTCTAGAAGATTCACCAGACCGGAAGGGGAATGGTTCATGAATGTTTCATGGTTAAGTGGAATGATTGGATCATGTCATAGGTCACTTGGTTGGGCATTTGCAAGAGAGAAATAAAGCTCTAAATTGAAAGTCAAAAGGGTAGTTTGAAAAGTCAAACTGGAACTATGGTTTCCTAGTGGAAGAAGGAAAGAGTCCTTCCTTATCTCCAGCTTGGGTTTGGGGAAGGATTAAAACTTCCCTCTCCCAAGCTGCCCTCCCTCTCATAAATAGAGGGGAGGGGCTGCCCCAAAGCACTACAACCAGCCCTCCCCACCTCCAAGCCGCGCCGCCTCCTTCGCTTGTCGCCGCCGCCTAGCCGCCGACGACACCTCCTCCTCCTCCTCTCCGGCCTTCTAAACCTTGATCATCGAAAACCCTAGATCCACCATAACTCGCACCGGCTTAGGCGAAGCCCTGCGGGATCTTCCCTCTTCTTCCGACACCATGCCATCATGTTGTCGGAATCGTGAGGGGAGAAGTACAACCTCTATTGTCTGCTGGAACAAGGGAGATGAAGGTCTTCATCGAAAGTCAACGCGTGTGACCGATCAGGAAGCGCAAACGCAGCGTAAGGATCGTCTACGCGATCTTGAGATCGGCAAGTGTACGACTACATCATCCACGAGAATCTGCTCTCGTTAACTGAAGTGTTTCGCGGCATAGTAAATCAAAATTTTCTACGGATGCGAACAGAGGGAAGCCAAGATCTAATCTAGGAGATGCAAACAACGAGAGAGATTGGATTAGATCTTCATACCCTTGAAGATTCGCATACCGTGAACGTTAAATCGGAGCGTGGGTGATGTAGTCGTACTCGCTTCTCCTCGCGATCCGATCCGATCTAGCGCAAGTGGCGATGCCTCCATGAGATGCACGTGCAACACCTCGGCGTCTCCTCCTTCCTTGGTCCATCAAGTATGGTGGAGAGATGGGTTGGATCTACAACGTAGCGATGCAATTGGTGGAGAGTTTACAGCAGGCTTCGCCACACGCGGGAGGAGAGAGAGAGAGGCAAGAGGCGACTAGGCTTGAGGGAAGGTGTGGGGGTGGTGCCCAGCCTCTATATATAGAGGGTGGGCGCCTAAACCCCCCCAAGCCCTAGGCCGGCGGCCAAAGGAGGGAGGAGTGGGGGGCAAGGAACCCCCCCTTCTAGAAGGTCCAATTAGGATTTATCCCTTGCTTGGCCGGCTGGGACCTATGGGGCCTTGTGCCCCTGGCCCAATGCGTCCAGGGCACTCCCTAATAGTCCCATGCCCCCTCCCGGAAGGTGGGGCCACGTTGGTCCCCTTCCGGAAGGTTCTAGAAGCTTCCGTTACAATACCGATTAACCCGGAACAATTCCGAACTCCAAAACTGCATCGCCTTATATGAATCTTATTCTCGACCATTAGGAACCTCTCGTGATGTCTCGGATCCCATCCGAGACCAACAAAAAAACTCATAAACCAATCATCCAATTTATCCTAGCGTCGAGACACGTTAAGTGTGTGACCCTTCGGTTCGAGAATATGCGGACATGATGTTCTATCAATAATCAACGGCAGTGCGGAAACCCATATTGACTCACACATTCATCGATGATCATATAGTATGAACCACGATGCGGATTCAATCAATCCCATATATATTCCTTCGTCTCGCGATATTTTACTTGCCCGAGATTTGATCGTCGATGCAGTCATACCTAGTTCAATCTCGTTCACAAAGAAGTACTTTACCCGTTCGTAATCCGATATCACTTTGTGATTAACTCCTTAACCACATGCTTGCAAGCTGCTTGATCGATCGCCTAGTGGGCCCGAAGTATATCTCTCCGACTTGGGAGGGACAAATCCCATCTCGATACATACAACCCAACAGATACTTTCGATCACCTGAGAGACACCTTTATGATCACCCTCTCATAGGATGACGTTTGATGACCTCAAAGCTTTCTTCCGGTACCAGGGAGTTATATTATCTCATGGTATAAGGAATACAATATTTGACATAAGAAAAGCTTCGCAAAGATGAACACGATGACACGATCTAATTGCTTCGCTTAGTTTGGGTCTGTCCATCACATCATTATCCCAATGATACGATCTCATTATTAATCGACAACTCATGTCCATGGTTAGGAAACCTTAACCATCATTAATCAATGAGCTAGTCCATAGAGGCGTACTAGGGACACGGTGTTGTTTACAAACCACACAAGTATTAAAGTTTCCGCTTAATACAATTCTAGCATGGAATATAAACATTATCATGAACAAGAATTATAATAATAACATCTTTATTATTGCCTCTAGGGCATAATTCCAACAATCTCCCACTTGCACTAAAGTCAATAATCTAGTTTACATTTGGCAACAATCTCACACCCATGGCACAGAGGTGCTGATCATGTTTTACACGTGGAAGAGGTTTAGCCAATGGATCTGCGACATGATGGATGCAGACTTTGCTAATCTTGATCTCCATCTACTATATAATCTCGGATTATATGAAACTTGCGGTTGATATGCTTGGTCTTTGGATGATATCTTGGTTCCTTAGCGAGTGCTATGGCGCCAGTGTTGTCACACAATATCTCTAGTGGGTCCAATGCACTTGGAACCACGCCAAGCTCAGTGATGAAGTTCCTGATCCAAACTCCTTCACTTGACGCTTCTGCAGCAACCATGTATTCCGCTTCTACTGTAGATCTCACGATCACGCTTTGCTTGCAGCTTCTCCAGCTCACAGCTCCTCCATTAAATATACACGTATCCTGTCTGAGATTTAGAATCATCCTTCACGGTGTCAAAACTAGCATCGACGTAACCTTTTACGACGAGCTGTCCGTCACCCCCATAGACTAAGAACATTTCTATAGTCCTATTTAGGTACTTTAGGATGTTCTTCACGGCTGTCCAGTGTTCCACTCCTGGATCACTTTGATATCTGCTCGTCAAACTAAGAGCATTGGACACATCCGGTCTAGTACATAGCATGGCATACATGATAGAACCTATGGCTGAGGCATAAGGCACTTTGCTCATAGCTTCCCTATCATTTACCATTGGAGAATTATAATAAAAACCCTAGATCCACCATAACTCGCACCGGCTTAGGCGAAGCCCTGCGGGATCTTCCCTCTTCTTCCGACACCATGCCATCGTGTTGTCGGAATCGTGAGGGGAGAACTACAAGCTCTGTTGTATGCTGGAGCAAGGGAGATGAAGGTCTTCATCGAGTACCGAACGTGTGACCGACTGTGGAAGCGCTGCCGAAACGCAGCGCCGTAAGGATCGTCTACGCGATCTTGAGATCGGCAAGTGTACGACTACATCATACACGAGAATATGCTCTCGTTAACCGCTTTGGAATCTTCGAGGGTGAGTACTCTAATCGACTCGTTGCTACAATCTAGTAGATAGATCTTGGCTTGTTTGTGTGCATGCGGTAGATTTTTTTTGTTTTCCATGCTATGAACCCCTACACGAACCCCCTCCAGTATTAAGTTGCAAGCAACAGACAACTTCTTTAAGCAAAGTGTGTAAGGCAAACAATCCACTTGTTCCATAAACAAGAGACCGTAGTTTTCTCCCTAGTGGCAACAGCACATCTACAACCTTAGAGATTTCTATCACTTCCCTTAGATTAAATAGAGGCATGAACCCAATATCGAGCATAAATACCCCCTCTTGGAGTTACTAGCAACTACTTGGCCAAGATAGCTACTAATAACAGAGAGCATGCAAGATCATAAACAACATAGACATGATAGAATCAATAAGACAAACCCATTAATCAATCTGACATAGTAATCTCAATATCCATCGGATCCCCGCAAACACAACATGCATGATTACAAATAGATGAGATCTTGATCATGAACGGAGCTCACAATATCTAGACATGAAAGCACAAAGTAGGAGATACATCCATGTAGCTACTACATGGACCCATAGTCCAAGGTGGAACTATTCACGCTTCATACTGATGACCCACAAGTATAGGGGGTGTATCGTAGTACTTTCAATAAATAGGAGTGTCGGTCCCAACGAGGAGCAGAAGGTGTTGATAGTGGTATGAAGCAGGAAATCTCTGTAAATACTAAGCAAACGGATTTTTAGTGGTTTTCTGATAAGGCAACAAAATGAAGTGCAAGTAATAAAGAACAAACGCAGCAAGTGGCACAATCCTTTCTTAGCAAAGGACAAGTCGGTGGAAATACTTATAAGGACCAGACGTTCTCGAGGACACATGGGAATTCTGTCAAGTGATTTCGCTTCAAATAGCTGAGTACTCCTCTTTGGTGTTGTAAGTGTTGTGTGGGTGAACCTGTGATAATGTACCAACAATACTTGTACTAATACATACTTGTGATTAAACCCCCTACAAACATCCATAACTACAGGAAAGTAATTAAGATATAAATCTAACCATAGCCTTAAACTCTGAGATCCTACACTCCCTTGTGCAAAGGTGTCCTAACGGGTTCGTTTACACCCAGAATCCCATAATTAGTAGCCAAATACACAATGCATTCCCCTAGGCCCATAAATGGTGAAGTATCATGTAGTCGATGTTCACATGACACCACTAGAATAATAGCACCACAACTTAAATACTAACCATTCAAAAATAACTCAACATAAATCCACTACTAACAACATGACATCTCCCATGTCCTCAAGAACTAAACGAACTACTCACAAGACATCATATGGATCAAGATCAAATATGATATGATAATGGATAAAAATCTCAACATAAACAATAATCCAATGGTTCCACTCACAAGCATCAACTACAATAGTAATTAACACCGGGAAAGTTTCCCCTAAGAACTAAAGCAATATCCAACACAATTGTTACAACGGGAATTGAGTGGTGATGATGGTGGTGGAGATGATGGTGTGGATGATGATGATGATGATCCCGAAGCCTATATTGACGATGGTGTTGATGGCGACGATCTCCCTCTCGAGAAGGAATTCCTGGCAGAATATATATGCACGGAGATCTTTCTCTCGGTGTTCCGCCCCAGGTGGCGGAAATCTATTTGTGGTCGCTCCCTAGCCTTAGGGTACCGTAGGAGGGAAGATATAGGCGGAGTCGGGAGGCGGGTGGGCCACACCTGCCTAGGTGCAGCCTGCAGGGCCGCCTAGGGGTTGTGGGCCTCGCGCCCATCTTCGTCCCTCCTTCTGGCTTCCTCAGTCTTTCGGGAAAAATAATATTTTCCCGTATTTTTCTGGTATTTTTTTGATCTTTGCGAAATTGCATCAAAACGCCCTCTTTTCCATCTGAATCCAGACTCCGGCAGTCCATCCTCCAAAAATCATCCAACATGCATAAACAGTGGAAAAGACATAAGTAATACCTCATAATAAGACAAATATCAATGAATAGAGGTAGATTATGATATAGAAAGGTGATGCAAATTGGGCGTATATACTCCCCCAAGCTTAGACCTTCGCTTGTCCCCAAGCGAAAACTGAGCTCAGTAAACATGTCCACGGGTTTATGGAGTGAAGTGTCGATAAAAGAATACGAACAAGAAGCATCACACTTACCATTACACAACTCATAAAAGAAAGCAACTCATCATTATATAACTTAGCTTGAAACCAAGTACAACAGTCACAATAGAGATGCATAAAGATAAATCATAATTGGAATTGGCAAACTTGTTCTTTGTCAGAGAACACCTGGCAAACAGTTTCACAAAAATCTTTGCTCAAAAAGGTTTTTCACAAGTGAAGGCTTTCAAAGTAATACTCAATATGTAAGAGTCTTGTGCAAACAAGGAAGAAAAAGAACATTGAAAGTACAAAGGAAGTCGCCTAGAGGGGGGTGAATAGGCTTTTAAAAATATTACGGTTTAGGCTCAAGTAAATGCGGAATAAAACTAAGTTTAATTTATTGAGCACAAAACCTAGCCACTAAGTTTACCTAAGTGCACCAACAACCTATGCTAAGCAATACAAGCAACAAGGTGATAGCAAGAAATAAATACTTCAAGCACGATGGCTATCACAATGTAAAGTGCACAAGTAAAGGGCTCGGTTGAGAGATAACCGATGGACGCGGAGACGAAGATTTGTTTCCCGAAGTTCACTTCCAAAGAAGCTACATCTCCGTTGGAGAGGTGTGATGGCGAAATGCTCTCTGAACGCCACAAATGGCTCACCTCGAGGTGTTGTGGCTCGATGCTCACCCAATGCCACACAAGGCCTCACCCCGGATGCAGAAGCACGCAACTCACCGATGCCACAAAAGGCTCACCCTATTCTCCCAAGTGTGCACCATAAAAGGCAGGCACTTTCTCCACTATGGGACGCTTGAGGACGGTCACCGAACCAGTACAAGATTGGGGCTAACTCCACAACTCAATTGGAGGCTCCCAACAACAAAGCCACAAAAGGCTACAATGCCACAAAAGGCCAACAAAGCCACAAGAGGCTACAAGACCACAAAAGGTCAACAAGACCACAAAAGGTCAAAAACCCAACCACACAACCGTCTAGGGTTCCAAGAACCCAAGAGTAACAAACCCACAAGCTT
Source organism: Avena longiglumis (assembly GCA_030063025.1). Taxonomy (NCBI): domain Eukaryota; kingdom Viridiplantae; phylum Streptophyta; class Magnoliopsida; order Poales; family Poaceae; genus Avena; species Avena longiglumis. The sequence goes on from CP125976.1 coordinate 56,499,357, forward strand.
GTACTCGCTGAATCTCCGAGGAGAACTCAAACCTATGCACCAAATTCAAGGGCAAGTCCTTCTCTCCCAAATTCCAACAAAGCTACAAAAGCTATTGGAGGAATAAGGGAGGAAGAACACAAGAGGAGAACTCAAACCTATGCGCCAAATGCAAGGGAAAGTCCTTCTCTCCCAAATTCCAACAAAGCTACAAAAGCTATTGGGGGAATAAGGGAGGAAGAACACAAGAGGAGAACACAAAACTCTCCAAGATCTAGATCACAATGATTCCTTCACAAAGAAGGGATTTGACTTGGTGGGATTGTAGATCTAGATCTCGTCTCACTTTTCCCTCAAAAAGATGTAAGAATCATGGGAGGGAGAGGGAGTAAGAGAGCTCAAATAGGTCAACAATGGTGGGCAAAAACGAGCTCAAAAGATGGGGAACCATTGGGGAAGCCCCTTAAATAGGACAAGGAAAAAGCACCGCTTGGGCGATTCGCGCCCCCACCGGAACTTCCGGTCTCCCACCGGAACTTCCGGAAAATAGAAACACAAGTTACTGAACCTGACCGGAACTTGGGTCGGAACTTGGGTCGGAACTTGGGCCGGAACTTCCGCTCAAGCAAAAACACAGGACAACATTGCACGAAAACTTCAATAACTTTTGATCCCGGACTCCGTTTTTGATGATCTTGGGCTCGTTTTGAAGAGAACTAAAAGTTTTACAAGATTATGCAAAGAAACATAATAGTCCAGCATGTAAGTATAAAACCAAATTGAGAAATATATGACCTCTCTAGAAGCGATGAACCGGTAAAACCTCCAAAACCCAAAACACAAGAAGTTGAGCTTGGAAACTCCGATTGGTATGAAACCAATTTTGTTGGAAAGATAATGATGAATAGAATCCAACAAAAAGTCGAAATATTGGGTATCACCTTGGGATAAAATACTATGAATATATATGTGAAGTATCCCCCAAGGTGTGGAGCCGAAAACTTCAAGATCAAAAACCGCAATAAGATATGCAAGTGAAATCCTTAGATGATGAACTAGAGCTTGTTATGATGATGGCCACAATCTCTAGATCCTCTCATGGACAAGAACCAAATAACAACCAAGAAAGATGATGCTATGAATGCAAAGGTTTGAGCTCTCTCCGAACAATGCAAACGAGACACCCGCTTGAGAGCCCCTCTTGATAGAACGGCTATCTATCCTAAACCCGGTCTCCCAACTAACAATACGAGACCGGCAAAAGAGAAGCCCTATCAAGAAAATACCTTTGCCTTGAGAATCCACTTGAACTTGATGTAGACCGTCTTGTTCTTCTATAGTGGGAACACCTTTCTTGGATGCTCTTGCTTGATGAAGATGAAGACTTGCAAATTGCTCCCCCATACTCCATGGGGAAACCTCTTCTTTGAACTTGTCTTCATCATTCCATGAGCACGAGGATGGCAAGCTTCAAGCATGATATCTTCTAGAGATGGCGCATCTTGAGCTCGCCCTTCTTCATCCCTACTTGAGGTTGATCCATCTTGATGCAACTCTTTGCACATGTCTTGATCAACCTTCAAGCTCCTTATTTGTTCATGATTCCAATGGGCACAAAGCCCTTGGACATTTCTTAATCTTCCAACCTTGAGACCAACACATGGCCCAAGTGATGCCAATGGACAAGCCTACAAGTGAAACTCAATTTACACATTAGTCCATAGAGATTTTCATTAATTACCAAAACCACACATGGGGGCATACATGCCCTTTCAATCTCCCCCATTTTGGTATTTGATGACAATACCTTAGCGAGGGTTTAAATATGACAATTAACGACCAAAGCGGTTGCCCCAACATCAAATACTACACAAGTATGTGATGTTGGTACAACCACAATATATAGAGCAAACTCCCCCACAATCTATGCATGTGTGATGAACTTGAATTTCATTGCATAGATTGCCAACTGCTAGTTTGGTTGAGTTTCTATATATTCAACATGCAAAGCAAACACAACGATGCAAGAGCATGAGGCAAATGCTTAAGAACACACTCAAAGCAAAGCCCAACTTCCTTAAACCCTCCAAAACTTCTCCCCATTGGCATCGATTGCCAAAATGGGTGAAAAGTTATGAGCAGTCAACATACTGAGAATTCCTCCAAAGGTGTGCATATGCACAAGTCAAATGATGAGAACTAGGGAGGACGTAAAACTATATTGAGGATCCAAAGAAAGCAAAAAGAAAAGAAATAAAAGAAAAGGGCTTCAACAAATGAAGCGAGCAATCAAAATATCCAAAAGAAACAATTGAAACACCATCAAATGATGTCAAAAGGGAACAACAACCAAAAGAGTGTTTAAATAAAAATAGAGAAGCTCCCCAAACTTTGTGCAAAGATTAGAATACTTGTATTGAATACAATATGCACAAATATGGAATCCTTGCTCCCCCATAAGCATTTAAACCACAAGAAATGAGAAAGAAGGAACATGTGCATCATTAAATGAATTATAGAAGCTCCCCAAAAATTGTGCACCAATTATAGTAATTATATTTGGAAACAATGTGCAAAACCATGGAATCATAACTCCTCCAAAACCATTTAACAATGCACACAAAATACAATAATTTGGAAACCACCGAAGAATCAAAATGAAGTAAGAGATGATTTCCAAGAAAAGCAAAAACAACCAAATATTGATCTTCTCTTATGTGTATAAATTTTTAGGTGGAAAATATCACAAAGACATATAACCACGAAGAAACATGCACACACAAGATAGATACTCAATAAAGCACATCAAGACCCAAAAAAAAGTCATAGAATATACCAATAAGATGTTTTGCTTGAAAGCATGCCCAAGGGCTCAAATATATCTTATTGTACATCAATGAGCTTCAAACACCAACATACCCCATAAAACACAACTATTCTCAAGGGAAGAAGAGGATAGAAGGAATACATGGAGAAAGGCAACAAGTATCACAAGATAGAAATCAACTTGGCAGAAATACTCACTATTGCACATGAGAGATATTGAGGAAACAATATGCAACAAAATTGCTAGATTGACATATTTGGTATTAGTGAATCATGAGCATGATTTAGTATAGTCCCCATTATATGCACTCATCTCATCAAACACACATTTGCAATAGAGAGAACTCTTCAAAGCCAAAGCAAGAAATCCTACATATGGAAGAACACAAATTCATGCCAACAAGCAACCTACACAAGGTTGGGAACAAGATATGTATGCATGAGAGAGAGATACTTGTTACCGAGATATAATTGGTAGGATGAAGAAGATATGAATTCGTTGATCATCCTAGCTTGCATCCAACTGACATGTAGACGCCACTTCTTCCTTGTTCAAGATACAAGCACCCAATATATATCTCCAATGTACCTAAAACACAATTAAGTACACTATGGTCCCCAAACACATTGGGTCCAAAGTAGTTAGTGAAACTACAATACATAGGAGAGCCCCCACACAAATATGTGCATATTGATATGAAATTGAATTTCATGCACATCTTAGCCTATTAGGATTTGGTGGAGTTTCCCCTATATATTGGATCAAAGGAAGCAAGCATGCCATAATATATACACGAAGTAAATATGCATGCATAGGATTTCAAGAACCAAAAGGAGATACAATTTGAACAAAAACACCATATTAAACCAATAAGACACACACAAATTTGTGACTCGACAAAAGGTGTCCAAATTGTATCGAAGAGCCAAATCAACACATGAAAGAAAAGAAGTTCAACAAATGAACTCGAAAGAGCCAAAGAAAAAGGATAAGAAAAATACCAAGGCTCAAGGATTATCTCATCCTAAAAGAACAAAACAAGTGAAACGGAATGAGATAAAGCCAACTCCCAACGAGAGCAAGGAAATAATAACCAAAACAAACTCTTCACACTTTTCATTATGGCACACAAAGTACCAACACAAAAAGGATCGAGCTTCCAAGGAAAAAAACGGATCAAATCAAGAAGCATAAAACAATGTTCTAGATAATATAGGAGAGCTCCCCCATAAGTAGAGCATTATATATAATTTTGCCTTTGAATGCAAAATGCCCACGAATGAGATCATCACTACTACCTACACTAAGTAAAACACAAGGGAAAATAAATAAAATAAGAAGATCCACAAGAGGCAAGGAAAGCTTGGGAGCAACTAGACAAACATTTTATTGGCCAAAGATAACACAAAAAGGAAAAGTCCAAAATGAACATGATCACCGAATTCTACCATATATTAAGTACTAATTGTCCAAGGACAAGAAGTAATAGGTATAATTTTCCCGAGGTAGTTTGCAAGGATATCCAAGATCATATTCACACAAAGAATCATATAACAAGATATGAATTAAACTTGATGCTTCGAAAGAGATTCTTGATTGATTCAAATAGTCACACAATCACTAGTGATTGGATTAAATAGAAGCAAGTGGTTCCCATGAGGATATATAGATCCAAATATGGGGAAGCACATACCAAGAATCACTCTCACGAACAATATCCAAAAGATGAGCAATAAAAACATTTAAGAAAATTGGAACTTGTATGAGCAAATGTGCCACATAGGAACTAGATAATTCTCAATATCAAATCTAAGTGGCACTACCTCAAATGTCCACATTTTATAGGTTTGTAATATGCACAAAGCATATGACTCCCCCATAATGTGATAAACCAAGAAATCTCAACAAGAGGCAAAAATATCAAACTAGAGGTATTAATGGACATTATGGAAACTTGAGTTTCTCATGAGAGAGACAAACCACATAGAGACAACAAAATGACTACTAAGTGGTTTTTCTCATGTACACACATTTTAGGATTGTGGAATTCCCAAGCATGACACTCCCCCAAAACGGAATAGTCCATTAATCCCTCACAAGAGCCAAATAAGATACCTACTAGAAACAATTAAGGCTCAAAACCAAGAAACACAAATACATGGTGTGCCAACCAACATACACAAAGATAATTCATAGTTCAATATAAGTAAGTGGGAAGCACAACATGTACAAGCACATGCAAGGTACAAAACCAACACATGCACAAGGGAGCAAGTAACTATAAATGTAAATGAGTTTAGCACAAGTTACCGGAAGGAGGAACATTGGATAAGGAATAGAAGCATGATAACCAATGACTTGACTTTGACAACAAGAATATAATGAAGATCTCTCAACTCTTCATAAGATAGCCAAGTCTCCAATGCCCTCCAAAAACACCTATTGATCAAGTTTTAGCTTGTTGGTACCCAACCAAGTTGGGTCCTAAGAACTTAGTCACAATAGGCTTGGCCACCCAAATGGTTCTTTTCTTGACACCACTTTGGGCACCAACAAATTTGGCAAACACATTGCCACCCTCATCCTTACGAAGTGAATAAGCATCATCAAACAAGATAGGATGGGATGATGAGATACCCATGGTGCATGAGGAAGAAAGGTGCCCCTTCTCACGACATATGTAGCAAGTTCTTCTCTTGCCGTCTTTCTTCTTGGGAGGAGCTGCATCATGAAGAAGAGCTTGAGGCTTCTTGGGAAGTGGCCCATCTTGAGCTTGTGGAGGAGCTTGAGGCCGCTTCCCCCGTTGCTTCTCACTAAGAGGCTTCTTCTTCAATGGGCAATCCCTCACATGATGCCCTTCTTCCTTGCACTTGAAGCACACAATGTTGGCCGGATACTTCACTTGTCCTTGGACCTTCTTCTTGTTGCCCTTGTGCTTCAACGAGATAGTGGACTTGCTCTTGGTGTTGGAGTTGAATCCAAGCCCACTCTTGTCACTTGGGGGGCGTCGCACACTCAACATATTCTTGAGCGTGGTCTTCCCTTCATGACACCTTTTCAAGTCATTCTTCAAATAAGTAACTTGAGCCTTGAGCTCTTTGACTTCCTCTACATGGTTAATATCAACAACAATACTAGAGGAAGTAGAAGCTTCATTGTTAGAGCAACAAGGCAAAGGATGCAATTCATCACAAGATTTAGCATGGTTGTGAGAGGATGAATTACAAGGACTAGCACATGGCAATATAACATTTGGAGTAGATATAGTGCTAATGTACACATGAGGCCCACTAGATGTTACCTTTGACATAATGGCCTCATGAGCTAACCTTAGCCTACCATGGGAGACTAGAAGATCCTCATGCGAGCTTGAGAGTTTGGCATGACTTTCTTCTAATTTCCCATAGTTGCTCGTTAGCAAATCAAGTTGAGCCTTTAGATCAACATTCTCCTTCAAGATAGATGCTTCACAAGAAATAGAGTTTGTAGCACAAGCATCATCATTTAAAGCAAGAGGCGAGGTTAACTTGGAAAGCTCTTTAGAATAAGAAGCTTTAAGTTGCTCATGTGACTCGGTGAGTTTGATGAGCTCCCCCTTGATGACCCTAGAACCATTGTTATGGTGCTCAAAATCCTCAAGGAGTTTGGCATAAGCAACTTCAAGTTCATCATTTTTAATTTGAAGGGCACATGCCACCTCAAAATCTCTATCATGAGATTTCTTCACTCTAGATATCTCTAGAGCAAAGGTCTCCTCAAGAGATTCCTTAGTGGCTTGTTCCTCTTCAAGAGCTTCATTTAGGTTGGCAATTTCATTAGCATACTCACGCTCAAGACTACTTATTTTATCTATTTTGTCCTCATGCTCATATATTAGTTGCCTACATTCAATAGCACAAGTCAAGATTTCAATGAAAGTAGAGCAAGCATTTTTATTAGGATGAAGAGCACGAAGGACTAGCCCTCCCTTCTCTTTTAGAGAAGCAACATCATTATCTACTTCTACATGATCAACATTCACATCATCATGAGATATATTGGAGTCCAAAGGAGAGGTTACCTTTGAACCCTTAGCCATGAGGCACAAGTGAACATTGGAAGAAGATGATGATGAGGGAACACATGAAGCTCTAGTGACAACTTTGCCTTGGCCCACACATTATTCACTTTCCTCTACATGGTTAGCAACACAAGAACTAGAGGAAATGGAAGCACATTTATCATGGCAACAAGGCAAAGCAAGCATATCATCATGAGATATATCCAATTCATTTCTACAAGATATGCAAGGGCAATCAACACTAGGATGTAAATCACATATGGTCCTACAAGTGTTCATGCCCAAAGATACAACATTGCAATGAGATAGAGACAAAGAATCATGAATGGAAATCTCACTATCTACATTGCAAGTTCTATCACCACTCACCATATCATTACCTTGTGACAACTCACATGTTGGTCTAGTGGAAGAAGATGAGAACTCATCGCGGTCGGAGGTGGATGGAACACAATCATCCTCATTAAGCTTGGACACATCATATTTTGCTTGAAGCTTGGTCCATATATCATGAGCATTCCGGAAAGGCATGATTGAGGAAAGAACTACAAAGCTCACAACATTAACAAGCACATTAGATGCTTGAGCTTCGAGATAAGAGTTTGTCTTCTCCTCCAAAGATAGATTTTGGGGATCCTTAGGAGGAGACAAGCCCATATCTAGAATGCGCTCAATGTTTGGGTCAATGGACCGGAAATGACTAAGCATGCGAGTATGCCAAACATCATAATGTGTGCCATCAAAAGTAAATGTGTGAGAGTGCACTAAACCCCTAGGAGACATCTTTACTCTCGAGGCGGTGAAGCCTAAAAGCGAGAGACCTTGCTCTGATACCAAGTGAAAGTACAAAGGAAGTCGACTAGAGGGGGGTGAATAGGCTTTTAAAAATATTACGGTTTAGGCTCAAGTAAATGCGGAATAAAACTAACGTTTAATTTATTGGGCACAAAACCTAGCCACTAAGTTTACCTAAGTGCACCAACAACCTATGATAAGCAATACAAGCAACAAGGTGATAGCAAGAAATAAATACTTCAAGCACGATGGCTATCACAATGTAAAGTGCATAAGTAAAGGGCTCGGTTGAGAGATAATTGATGGACGCGGAGACGAAGATTTGTTTCCCGAAGTTCACTTCCAAAGAAGCTACGTCTCCGTTGGAGAGGTGTGATGGCGCAATGCTCTCCGAACGCCACAAATGGCTCGCCTCGAGGTGTGGTGGCTCGATGCTCACCCAACGCCACACAAGGCCTCACCCCGGATGCGGAAGCACGCAACTCACCGACGCCACAAAAGGCTCACCCTATTCTCCCAAGTGCGCACCATAAAAGGCGGGCACTTGCTCCACTATGGGACACTTGAGGGCGGTCACCGAACCCATACAAGATTGGGGCTAACTCCACAACTCAATTGGAGGCTCCCAACAACAAAGCCACAAAAGGCTACAATGCCACAAAAGGCCAACAAAGCCACAAGAGGCTACAAGACCACAAAAGGTCAACAAGACCATAAAAGGTCAACAACCCAACCACACAACCGTCTAGGGTTCCAAGAACCCAAGAGTAACAAGCCCACAAGCTTGTACTCACCGAATCTCCGAGGAGAACTCAAACCTATGCACCAAATGCAAGGGCAAGTCCTTCTCTCCCAAATTCCAACAAAGCTACAAAAGCTATTGGAGGAATAAGGGAGGAAGAACACAAGAGGAGAACTCAAACCTATGCACCAAATGCAAGGGAAAGTCCTTCTCTCCCAAATTCCAACAAAGCTACAAAAGCTATTGGGGGAATAAGGGAGGAAGAACACAAGAGGAGAACACAAAACTCTCCAAGATCTAGATCCCAATGATTCCTTCACAAAGAAGGGATTTGACTTGGTGGGATTGTAGATCTAGATATCCTCACTTTTCCTCAAAAGATGTAAGAATCATGGGAGGGAGAGGGAGTAAGAGAGCTCAAATAGGTCAACAATGGTGGGCAAAAACGAGCTCAAAAGATGGGGAACCATTGGGGAAGAAGCCCCCCTTAAATAGGACAAGGAAAAACTGACCGTTTGGGCCAGATTCGCGCCCCCACCGGAACTTCCGGTCTCCCACCGGAACTTCCGGAAAATAGAAACACAAGTTACTGAACCTGACCGGAACTTGGGTCGGAACTTGGGTCGGAACTTGGGCCGGAACTTCCGCTCAAGCAAAAACACAGGACAACATTGCACGAAAACTTCAATAACTTTTGATCCCGGACTCCGTTTTTGATGATCTTGGGCTCGTTTTGAAGAGAACTAAAAGTTTTACAAGATTATGCAAAGAAACATAATAGTCCAGCATGTAAGTATAAAACCAAATTGAGAAATATATGACCTCTCTAGAAGCGATGAACCGGTAAAACCTCCAAAACCCAAAACACAAGAAGTTGAGCTTGGAAACTCCGATTGGTATGAAACCAATTTTGTTGGAAAGATAATGATGAATAGAATCCAACAAAAAGTCGAAATATTGGGTATCACCTTGGGATAAAATACTATGAATATATATGTGAAGTATCCCCCAAGGTGTGGAGCCAGAAAACTCGCAAGATCAAAAACCGCAATAAGATATGCAAGTGAAATCCTTAGATGATGAACTAGAGCTTGTTATGATGATGGCCACAATCTCTAGATCCTCTCATGGACAAGAACCAAATAACAACCAAGAAAGATGATGCTATGAATGCAAAGGTTTGAGCTCTCTCCGAACAATGCAAACGAGACACCGCTTGAGCCCCTCTTGATAGAACGGCTATCTATCCTAAACCCGGTCTCCCAACTAACAATACGAGACCGCAAAAGAGAAGCCCTATCAAGAAAATACCTTTGCCTTGAGAATCCACTTGAACTTGATGTACCGCCTCTTGTTCTTCTATAGTGGGAACACCTTTCTTGGATGCTCTTGCTTGATGAAGATGAAGACTTGCAAATTGCTCCCCCATACTCCATGGGGAAACCTCTTCTTTGAACTTGTCTTCATCATTCCATGAGCACGAGGATGGCAAGCTTCAAGCATGATATCTTCTAGAGATGGCGCATCTTGAGCTCGCCCTTCTTCATCCCTACTTGAGGTTGATCCATCTTGATGCAACTCTTTGCACATGTCTTGATCAACCTTCAAGCTCCTTATTTGTTCATGATTCCAATGGGCACAAAGCCCTTGGACATTTCTTAATCTTCCAACCTTGAGACCAACACATGGCCCAAGTGATGCCAATGGACAAGCCTACAAGTGAAACTCAATTTACACATTAGTCCATAGAGATTTTCATTAATTACCAAAACCACACATGGGGGCATACATGCCCTTTCAAACATGATTGAATAAATCACCATATGAATGCTTGAAACACAACAACTCAAATGCTTGCTGGAGATAGAGATGAGGTAGGTTTACTGACTCAACTTGGTAAACAGGAGAAAGGTCCCTTCATAGAGGGTAGGAGGGATTACAAGTCATAAAGAGCTTCCAAAAGATTATGGTACTTACTAGATTTGAGCCCTCATTGCCCCTATCATAGGCATCTTGAGATGATTAAATTTAAAGTGCACAAAGATGGAGTATATGCTTGACGAAATATAAGTTGACAATCTCATGTCCCTTGAATATGAGGGCCACTCGTCATGCTACTCAACTTTGGTCGCTGGTAAGTTCTTGTCATTGTAAGTAAATGTGTATCATAGAGAACCGCCAACGGGGTACCCCTTACACATGGTACATGAGCTATCCCATAACCAAAATGACAAGGCAAGCAGACAGTGAGCATCTCAGCGATCTTTTTATTTACTATGTGTATATTTTTTATTGAGGATGCTTCATAGATAGCTCACTATGGTGATGCTGCAAGTTTCCACCATGATTAGGCATGGTTTAGGCTAGAGGCTCAGGCGTTTCTCTAACACAAAATACAAACTCCATGGACTTACAAGTTCCCTCTTTATTTCACACCGTTGACATCCATAGACAAAAGAGCATGATATCAACTGAGTACAAAGTACATGTGCAATGTTGAAAACGTTCCCCGTGACAGCATGGTTCTGCTAATTCCAACGTATATATGCAAGCATATACAACTTCGATGGCATAATGGTTCAAGTCTATTAGGGGCAAGAAAATAAAGTGTGCCATCAAGGTCGTGAGAGCTTTACTAACTAGTTTTCACATAACAAAATACTTTTTTAATTCGAAAGGTAGATGAAGCTTGAGAATTTGCTCAGAATAGCAAAAGCTACTAGGTAGATATGGTGGACACAAGTGGCAAAGGTTTTGGTTCAAAGGGATTTGGACACATGATAAGTATGCTCTCTCAAAACTGTTTTTTGGCTAGCAAGGCTGGGTAGCAAGCAAGAGAGTTGAAATAAACAAGCAAACATACAAGTAATAAAGCCAAACATGCAGTCTTCCTTGAAGACACAAAAGATCTTAAATAAATAATACTAAGCTTATGAGACAACAAAAAAGAAAACAAATGATACAAACTACCTGTAAGCTTTTCTCCTTTTCTTTCAAACCTCAAAAAGTATTTCTACTGACCAGAATTCGGTTTGCCAAAACCAATTTAGGTCCACTTGATGATCCCAAAGTGATGCCAATACTGATCAACAATATCCATCATATAATAGAGATTGCAAACTAAAATAAGAAGTGCAAAACAAGTAAAATATGAGACTTCTTATTAATATTCCAATAAAGGAACTCACACCAAGGGATACATAGATAATCAGCTAAAGGAGAGATACTTCCACATGCAAACCAAACTATAAGATAACCTCTCTACCAAAGATATGAATCCACTAAAAAGGTAAAAGATAAAAGATAATGGTGGTGATACCGCGGCACTCCCCCAAGCTCGGAATGAGCCAAGGGGATGCCAAACCTGATGACGAGTTACTCCTTTGGCGGTGGTGGTGTCCTCTTGTTTAGGGTAAGGAGATCCTCCAGCATCTTACGAAGCCTGTCATTCTCTTCTTGAAGTATATCCACCTCCATCCTCAAAGCACGATACTTATCACAAAACTCGTCAGTGGTTTGAAGGGCTTCCTCTGCCTTAGGGCAGTATCTGAAGTCTGGACCGAAGGCTATGATTCCCCGCATGTTACGAGAAAAATCATCCCCAGTGTTAATTGCACCTACCAAAGTAGGTTTCCTTTCCCTTGTCCTTGCGGCGGTTTGTTCTTCCAACTTCATCTCCTCCACGGGATTCTTGCCTTTGTCGTTGGCGGAGACCATGGTGCTCTAAACTTGAGAAGATTTCCTAACAGAAACAGATCGAAACGAAAACACGACGAGAACACGATGCACGGACCTCGGGGGATCCGGGGGTTATATATTATGAAGTTTCAATGCATAAGGAAGGTTTTGACACGAAAACGAGGAGTCGGAGCTCGGGGTGGCACACCCCCTCCAGGCGCGGCTAGGCAGGGGCCCGCGCCTGGAGTGGGTTTGTCCATCCCGGAATCCATTTACTCTTCGGTTCCATCTTGTAACTTCCCTTATGTAATAAAAACATCAAAAATATAAAAAGATTGGGGTTTCACGAACCTTATGTTTTCACCACTTTTACCTATTCAAAGACGAACTCTGTAGACTCCTTTTCTCCTTCTCCTGGAATTTCCTTTTCTCACATGGCAATACACAAACTTCAATGGCAACATTAGTGTAAACAAAACAACAAACCTTTAGGTTCATACTTCAACTGAAATCCATCAAAATAAAGGCTTCTAAAAGAGGCAAATGCAAACGATAACAGAAATCTGTCAAAAGAGACCACCAGGTAAAGATTGATTTTTTCTAAAACCTTATGTTGTTCAAATCAAAAAGTGCAGAACTAATGAAAGTTGGGTAACAACTTGAAGAACAAGCTCAGAAAAATACAGCTGCATCCGATATACTGAGATCCCTCACGAATGTTTACGGTGTAGCACAAAAATCTGTCCCAGGACAACCACTTTTCATAACTCCTCTACTTCACAAAAGTAGTTGTACTTGACACAGAAACCAAAACAAAAAGGATAAGGAGCGGTTATTACAGAGGTAATAACTTCCAAGACTCAACCAAACTCTTGGGTTATCTCCCAACAAGTACTTTTCTTTAATGCCTTTAATTTAGGCTTGAAAGTTTCAAAGATGCTCACATAGGATATATATATATATATATATATATATATATATATATATGAAGTGAAAGAGAGCATCAAGAAGCAAATAACCAACACATTTGAGTCTAACCCACTTCCTATGCATGGGGGTATCATGATAAAACAAATTGCTGAAACAAAAAGGCACTAGCTTAGGAAGGCAAAACAAATGCAACTTCAAAGCTTTCAACATAAAATGGGGAAACTTAACATTATTGAGATGCACAAAACCATGTTTCCCTCTCTCACAATAACTTTCATTAGCACTTTGAATAAAGTTGACAATATAAGTGTCATTGGCAACAACTCAATCTTCATAATGAGCATACTTACAAAAGTGGTCCAAGGTCATAAACTGGATCAATAGAAGCAAGTTGTTCCATCCTGAAATCTTTATTAGACAAGCTATTTTCACAAGGAGCTTTAGCAAATTTGGAAAAGTTAAACTCATAAAAATCTCCATCAAACTTAGTTAAAACTTTCTCCTTCTTACAATCTATAATAGCTCCACAAGTGTTCAAGAAAGGTCTACCAAAAATGATAGGACAAGTTTTGCTACTTGCAGAATTAAGCACTAGAAAATCAGCAGGATACTTAATCTTACCACAAAGAACCTCCACATCTCTTACAATACCAGTAGGGCAAATGGTTTCCTTATTTGCAAGGTGGATAACCACATCAATGTCCTCAAGCTCACAAGGACCAATTTCATGCATAATTTCCCTATAAAGCTCATAAGGAATAGCACTAGAACTAGCACAAATATCACATAAACCATAGTAGCAATGATCACCAATTTTAACAGAAAGCACAGGAACACTGGCTTTTCTAGCTTTACTAGGATGAGAGATAATATTAGAAGCGTCTTCACATAATACAATGTGCTCATCCTCTATATTTCTAGCGTCAAGATCTTTCACAATAGTTACCATAGGTTCAACATTCAATTGCCCATCAGGCTCCATAGTTTTCTTTGTACCTTTGTTATTTGCACTAATAATCATAGAATACTCCTTTAACTTAGCTGGGAAAGGAACTTTCTCAACATAAGGTTCAGGCACAATATGATTAGTAGTACAAACTTTAATACTTCTAACAGGAACATGACTAACAACATCTTTATAAGGAGCATGGTACTTATTCCACTTCTTCTTGGGAATTTCTATGTAGGAGGTAAAGGCCTTAAAACAGTTGGCAATACTTTGAGAATCAAGACCAAACTCATTACTAATATCACGGAAGTCATCAGTTCCCATAAAAGATTTAATGCATTCATAATCATAGTTTATACCTGACTTCCTTCCTTTGTCATTCTCCCAAGCTTCAGTGTTTTCTTCAATACGGTCTAGTAGATCCTATTTAGCTTCTTCCTTCATACGTGTGAATGATCCAGCACAAGAAGCATCTAGTAAATCTTTATCACGAAAAGAGAGCCTAGCATAAAAGTTATTGATAATAATATTATTAGGAAGTTCATGAATAGGACATTTAAGCATTAGTAACTTCAATGTCCCCCAAGCTTGAGCTGTACTCTCTCCATCACGAGGCCAAAAGTTATATATCAGATTTCTATCCTTATGAATCTCACTAGGAGGATAAAATTCAGAATAAAAGAGAGATGTCATCTCCTCCCATTCCATAGATTGTCCATTCTTCAGCAGCTTATACCATTCTTCAGCTCTCCCTTTCAAGGATATGGAGAGTAACTTCTTCTTCACCTATTCAGTTGTGATACCTACACACTTAAACAACCCGCATAATTCATGGATAAAAAGCAAGTGATCACCAGGATGGACAATTCCATCCCCTAAATAATAATTATCCATAACACGATCAACAATACTTGTAGGTATCTTAAAAGGACCTATCTCAACAGGTGGTGGTTCATCTACTACCCTAGCAGTGGTAGTAGTTTTCCCAAACAGAAAACCAAGTGGGTTATTCATATTGGAAACAAAGTAACAAGCAGTAACAAAAAACAATACTCACGGTAGAAGTTTCCTTTACCAGTTCCACTCTTCAATAGCGCTTCACTCCCCGGCAATGGCGCTAGAAAATAGTCTTAATGACCCACAAGTATAGGGGGTGTATCATATTACTTTCGATAAATAGGAGTGTCGATCCCAACAAGGAGCAGAAGGTGTTGACTAGTGGTATGGAGCAGGAAATCTCTGTAAATACTTAACAAACGGATTTTTAGTGGTTTTCTGATAAGGCAACAAAACGAAGTGCAAGTAATAAAGAACAAACGCAGCAAGTGGCCCAATCCTTTCTTAGCAAAGGACAAGCCGGTGGAAATACTTATAAGGACCAAACGTTCTCAAGGACAAATGGGAATTTTGTCAAGTGCTTTCGCTTCAAATAGTTGAGTACTCTTCTTTGGTGTTGTAAGTGTTGTGTGGGTGAACATGTGCTAATGTACCGACCGTACTTGTACTAATACATACCTGTGATTAAACCCCCTGCAAATATCTGTAACTACAGGAAAGTAATTAAGATATAAATCTAACCACAGCCTTAAACTCTGAGGTCCTACACTCCCTTGTGCAAAGGTATCCTAAAGGGGGTTCAGGTTTCTGTCACTCCGGCAACCCCACGATTAGTATCCAAATACACAATGCATTCCCCTAGGCCCATAAATGGTGAATTATCATGTAGTTGACGTTCACATGACACCACTAGAAGAATAGCACCACAACTTAAATACTAAACATTGAATAATAACTCAACACAAATCCACTAATAACAACATGACTTCTCCCATGTCCTCAAGAACTAAACGAACTACTCACAATACATCATATGGATCAAGATCAAAGATGATATGGTAATGGATAACAATCTGAACATAAACAATGATCCAATGGTTCCATTCACAAGCATCAACTACAATAGTAATTAACACCGGGAAAGTTTCCCCTAAGAACTAAAGCAATATCCAACACAATTGTTACAGCGGGACGAAGTGGTGATGATGGTGTTGGTGGAGATGATGGTGTGGATGATGATGATCCCGATGAATCCCATCTTGACGATGGTGTTGATGGCGACGATCTCCCAATTCCGGGAAGGAATTCCCCCGGTAGAAATCTGTCTACCGGAGAGATCTTTCTCTCTCGGTGTTTTCCGCCCCCAAAGTCAGCGAAAATCTATTTGTGGTCGCTCCCCTAGCCTTAGGGTTCCGTAGGGAAGATATAGAAGGGCGAGTCTGGAGGCGTGGCAGTGGGCCTGCCTGCGCCTAGGGGGTGTGGGCCCCCTATGGCCCATCTTCATCCCTCCTTCTGGCTTCCTCAATCTTTCGGGAAAAATAATATTTTCCCATATTTTTCTGGTATTTTTATGATCTTCGCGAAATTGCATCAAACACCCTCTTTTCCATCAGAATCCAGACTCCGACAGTCCATCCTCCAAGAATCATCCAACATGCATAAACGGTGGAAAAGACATAAGTAATACTTCATAATAAGACAAATATCAATGAATAGAGGTAGATTATGATATAGAAAGGTGATGCAAATTGGGCGTATCACATACCGGAGGCTGGCATGATGAAGAAGAAGGCCTCAAGGATGATCTCCCCTCCGGCAGGGTGCCGGGAAGAGCTTCAGATCCCCCCGATCTAGGGACGATGGTGGCGGCGGCTACAGACGGTTTCGTAGAATATTGATCGGGTGCTTAGAGTTTAGGAATCGGGGGATTCTTATAGGCTAAGAGGCGAGGCAGGAGGGCGGCCAGGGAGACCACACCCTGCCCAGGCGCGACATAGGGTGGGCCCGTGTCTGGGGGTGCGGCCTTCCTGTGGCTCCCCTCTGTCTCTCCTCTGGACTCCGTGTTCTCCTTGGTGAAATATTGACTTTAGCTTTTGTCCCGTCCAATTGTGAGAATATTTTTTCTGCCTTTCTGGAACCAAAAACATAAGAAAACAGGCACTGGCACTATGGCATATTTTTAATAGTTTAGTACCAGAAAACATATAAAAACACCTCAAAGTGTAGACAAAGCAAAGCAAAGTAGATACTAAACAAGCATGGAACATAAAAAATTATTGATACATTTCCGACGTATCAAGCATCCCCAAGATTAACTCCTGCTCGTCCTCAAGTAGGTAAGTGATAAAAGAATAATTTTTGAGGTGACATGCACCATCAAAACCAAGATCAAACCATTTGCAAGCATTGAAAGCTGGGATCAAAGAACTCTAAACATGAGCATGAAAGATGGAGTTATAACAGTAAGACAAAGTAACTATGCATGCAACATGAAAGGCTACAAACAAATATCATGAATATCATGCATTGAAAAACGTTTTTTCACATACAAAAAACATAGCACAGTGGCAATCAGCTTGTCCCTCATGGAGTAGCAAATAGATCCATAGGACACCTTCAAAGTTCATAAGAGTGACTAGATACAAATAGCACAAGAACAAGCAATATCAACAATATGCATCAATCAATAAGTTTTGGGACAATGCATATAGAACTAAGAATGGCAACTATGCTCGCTTAGCTGGTGCCTAAAGGTAGAAGGTGGAGACTCAATATAGTGGTGTAAGAAAGACCCTTCATAAGGGAAGCAGGGATTTGAAGTCTCAAAAAGAGCTTCCAAAAATTATGGTACTTGTTAGCTTTCAGCTCTCATTGCCCCTATCATAAGAATTTTGAAGTGATTAAGGTTAAAGTGAACAAACTATGGAGTATATGCTTGACAAAGTATAAGTTGGCAATCTCATGTCCCTTAAATACGAGGGCCGCTCCTCATGCTACTCAACTTTAGTTACCTGTAAGTTCTTGTCATGGTAAGTACATGTGTATCATAGAGAACCGCCAACGTGGTACCCCCTGCACATGGTACAGGAGCTATCCCATAACGAAAATGACAAGGCAAGCAGACAATGAGCATCTCAGCAATCTTCTTATTTACCATGTGAATATGGTTCTTTTTTATCTCTTTCCTCTTTTCTCAATATGTCACTTTTTTTATAAGAAGAATGCTTCATAGATGTCAATATCGTGATGCTGCAAGTTTCCACCATGATTAGGCATGGCTTAGGCTAGCGGCCCAGGCGTCTCTCTAACACACATACATAACTCCATGGACTTACAAGCTCCCCTTTTATTTCACACCGACGACATCCATAGACAAAAGAGCATGATAACAACTGTGTACAAAGTACATCTATAATGCTGAAAGTGTTCCCCGTGACAACACGGTTCTGCTAATTCCAACGTATAAGTGCAAGCATATACAACATAGATGACACAATGGTTCAAGTTTAATAGGGGCAAGAAAAATAAAGTGTGCCATCAAGTTTATGAGAGGTTTAATCACTAAGTTTTCACATAACTAAATACTTTTTAATTGGAAGATAGATGAAAACAAGAATATACTTGGAATGGTGTAACACACAATGAATAGGAGTTTATAGTGTACACTTTGGAATAACTTGGTTTCTTGGGAGTTGGAAGCATGAGTAGAGCTTACTCATACAAGTGGAGGCTAGCAAAAGACTGGGAGCAACCAACTAAAAGAGCAATAATGACCATAATCATGCAGAGCGATAAAACATTACTAATCAAAGCATAAAGTGGTACTACAAGTCAAGGACTAAATGATATAGAGGCTATGGTGACTTGTTCATAGTCATAACATGGTGTGAGCGTGTGCCAAGTCAACCCAAACAAAGCATCAAAGGAGAATACCACAATACTATGCTTTTGCATGCTAAAACAACATATGATTTCTTCAAGGCACACTAAGCAATCCCAATTGTTTGGAACAAGTCATGCTACACCAATAATCACTAATCATAAGGTCAAAACAACACTAGCTTGACATGCTAAAGTCTAAGTCACTGTCAAAGCAAGCTCCACTTGCACTATTCAAACAAGAACTTTCTACTCCTTTCCAAAATCAATCAACTTATTTGAAATAACATAGCGAGAACGGGGGTCCAAAATACTTTATTCAAGCAAAATAAGCAAACTAAGCAAACCAAACAAAAACTAAGACGCTCCAAAACCAGCACAACAGTGCATGAAACAATAAAAACAAAGTGTCTAGAAAGACCTAAGCTTTTTATTGATGAAGAAGGGGATGCCTTGGGCATCCCCAAACTTTGACGCTTGTACCTCTTGGATATTTCTTGGGGTGACACCGGGGGTGGCATCACCAAGCTTGAGCTTTTGTCCATTCTTCATCTCATTACATCATTCTCTCTCTACACCTGAAAATTTTCCTTCATACAAAACTTCACACAATCTTCATTAGCAACATTAGTGTATTCAAAAGATAATAGACCTTTGGGTTTAGCTATATAACAGAAAAACTTTCACTAAAAACACAAGCTACTGTAGCAACTCTGTCACATCCCAAAATTTTCCAAATTTTGAAATGTGAAAAATAAATAAACAAAATAAATAATTGTTGAAATTTAGGGTGAAAAGAAACTTTTTTGATTCCACATGGAAACATCAAAACCCATCTTGAACAAACTTTGAATGAAAAGGGAATCAAACAGAATTTCAATCAAGTGAAATGAATTCATCAATGAATGTATCTTGAAATTTAAACACTTGGAAAAGTTAAACCAAAACCCTAAAACCCTAATGGAAGAAAATAATTTCCAAGATCTCTCTGAGATTATGAATTTGATCCATATAAAAATTCAGGAACAATCATTTTAAAATGATAAAAAATGATAAACAAAAATATTATAAGATCATAGAAATTGGTTTCATTTAATTTGGAGCCATGGATAAAAACTTTTGAATTTAATAATATAAAAGGAAATAATTTTCAAAGCTAATAAAGCTCCTAACTAAAATCCATACCAATATCTTTAGCAAAATAATCCTAAAATGATTTAAAATATAGACAAATATGAAATAAAAATATACAAATTAAAATCACCAATTTTGGATCTATAAATAAAAAGATATGGATTTTATAAGACAAAAAAAGAAATAAATAATTAAGGAATATTAAAAAAGCCAAATTAAATCTTGGCCAAATCCATAAACAAATGGAAGTTATTAAATAATAAAAATAAATAAAATATTATTTGAATAAATAATATGGATTGGAACCATATTTAAATCTTATTTAAAATAAAGACAAATGTCTAAATTAAATAAATAAACCATATGAGAAAGTAATATTCTAAAAATGGATTATTTAAATACGTTATTACAAAAGATTTAACCTACTGAAAAGGTTTAGAAAAGGTTGGATAAAAATCTGAATTCAAAATGATATTATGAATCATATTAAATATTACTTGAATAAAGACAAATGCCTCTTTTAAATAAATATTTAACCATAAGAGAATAAAAGAATTATTCTAAAATGGACTTCAAAATCATTAATAAACAGTATTAAAAACATACTGAAAGTTGGGAAAAGTTTGAATTCAAATTAGAGATTGAAATCATTTGAATAAAATGAAAACAGAAAATCAAAATAGAAAAGGAAAAAGAAATCAGGAAGAAAAAAAATTGAAAAGGACCAGACCCACTAACCTGGCCCAATCTGGCCCAGCAATCCCACTCTCTCCCCCTCCCCATGAACCTTTTTTCACTCACGCACACACCCTCTCTGTAACTGACAAAACGACCCCGCGCGTAACCTCTCACCTCGCTAACCGCTGGACCCCACCGAACACGTCATCGTCTTCAACCCCGTGACCAGCTCTCCCCCATTCATCGTTGCCGTTTTTGCCATGAATGATTCTCGTAAATTCGTGTGAATGCGTGATCAATCCTCGCCGGTGACCAAGCCCTCTTAAACGCCCATGTCCCCTCTTCTTTCCCCCAAACGCCAGCTCCTTTCCGCCACCAGGCTGCCGCAATTGCGAGCTCGCACCCCTATTGTCCCGACGAACTCCGGCCACAATTCCGGCCATCCCTCACCGCCCCATTACCCCTAGCCTCCACGAGTGTGTGCCCCATCGTCTCACGCTTCTCCCCATACCTTCAGCTCGCCCGCGCGCTCCCATAGGCTCGGCAACCTCGATGACAGAGCGCCACCGCCGTCTGCCCCCTCTCCGACGAGCTACCCCGTGCGCCTTGTAGCCTCGTCATCGACGATGCCAGAGCACGCCCGTCGTCAGCAACCACTCCGACGAGAGATTGATGTCCCGTCCGAGCGCCCCTCGACCTACAACGACAACGACGAGCATCCCCACGTCACGACGAACGATGTAAGCCTCTTCCCCCTCTCTCTAGCTTCCTGGAATAGCTGGAACCACCGTGAACAAAGCACGCCGCCGCCCACCATTGTCCAGCGCCGCCCGTCCTGGTCGAGTCGCTGTGAGACGTTGGATTTTGATCCAGTGGATAAGATAGAATAACTAAACGAAGCGGTATCATACGATCTGCACCGTACGATTCCCTTTAGATCCAACACACCGCGTAGCTCGATCCGTGTGAACCGAATAAAAACAAGACGCATGGCTGTGTTTTGTTTTAAAAACAGAAACATTTCTATTAGATGTTTAGATTTGTAAAATTCATAACTATTAATCTACACATCCAAAATTTACAAATTTTATATCACTGGATTCAGAAAAATGAAAACTTTGCAACCATGCCCTTTGTTTAGTGTTTTGCTTCTGTAAAGTAGATGTTTTTGCAGAAACGTTATTAGGTCTATTTTGGTTATAAAATTTATTCTAAAAAAGTTTTGAGGGTAAAATCTTTTTAAAATGATTTGTTTTGAACCTACTGACCATAAAAAGCAAATTTTGGATTTAAAAATATATTTTGTGACACTAAGGAATTATTCCTTTGAATAAAGGCATTTCTAGTAAAACAAATTGTTGCAAATATTTAAAAAAATGATTTTTGGGTGAAACCTTTTGTAAATGATTTGTTTAAAACATTTTGACCATAAACACTAACATTTGTGTTTAAAAACTTATTTGGCTAACACTAGAAATTATTCTTTGCATAAGATCATTTCTAGCAAAATAAAAGTGATTTAAATGGCCCATTTTCACTAACTTGAATTTAAATGGTTTTGCCACTTTTATAAATGACCAATAGGTGTTTTAAAATGTTTATAGCCTATTATAAACAACTTTTCCAAATAAAACAATCTTTTGCATGCTTGCATGCATTGCTTTGTTTTTATTATTTTATGTGGTGAATTGGTTGAATGCTAGTTTGAATTTGTGCCTTGATTGAATTGTTGTGAAATTTGAAGAGTGTGACTATTGCAAGATCAAGGAGTGAACCTATATTCTCTACTAAAAAGGCAAGTGGCACTATAATCCATGTCCTACTATTTTCATTACACTTAGTGGAATTTTTGTAGTATGCATGATAGGGCTACTATGTTACTATGCTATGCTATGTCCTATTAGGATATCCTTTACATCTTCCTTAGTGGAAACATCGTAGTTGTAGTATGCTTATCCCTGCTATAGATTTTGGGTGGAATACCATGTTATAATTATATAAAGTGTTGAAAAAATATATGTTTTATATAATAAAACAAGTACTCAATGAATCACCAGGGTGGAATGTGAATACTCAATTGTGGATATGGTGGCAATGAAGGGAACCATGTATATATGGCTATCTTTTCGTGTGTGCACTAGAAGAAAACCACCCAGGGACTTAGAGATTGGACATGTTTCTCATACAGTGGCTTCCGTGTACAGCCACATGCTAAATGGGCACTGGTAGTCAATTACATAGTGGAAGACCCTTGCATTGGCACCTATTCAGGTTAACTAGAATTATGTATTGGAAATATATCCTTACACTGGTGCCTGGTAGACGTGCTAGCATTATGACTTGGAAGGACTTCTATGGAAAGATTTTGTCACATTCTCGATCTGCCGGTACTCCATTTGGTGTGTACTTATCCAGCGGCCACTGGTGGCATCAAGACGAGATTGTGTCATGTGGGTAAAGTGTACAACTTCTGCAGAAGATCAAATTCTAAGTACTTAGCCATGTCCCCGGTTACGGACAACTCTGAGCAACTAAGGCCTGAAGCTATGGAAGATCTCGACATTCCAATTTCTCAAAGTAAAACTTGATGGTGTCAACAAGGGATTAAAAGCACTTGGAGTTTGACAAGGAGATTAGAGAGATTGTTAAAAGATCAAAACTATTTTGAAAAGATAGGATAAAACCATATTGCTTTCTGCAAATGAGCCTAAACCCTACTTAGCCAAATATGCATATATTGATAGGTTCCAACTAACTCCACATAGTAGTGAAACTTGCCAATACAATTCAAATGTATTGACCCTTGTGGTTGTAACTTATATGTTGCAGGTTTGTTTGATGTTAGTGAAGTGTGTTGAATAGGATTACAAGTCTACAACCAACATGATTGCCTGTGGCACTTTGAAGATGAAGGACTCCATGCTATACAGTTATTTCTGCTGCATTGTAATGATATAGCCAAATGAGCTTTGTAAGATAAAGGTTGGGACCTCTCCAAACTCCCTCGAAAATCTCAATTTCCCGAAAGGAACCCAAAAAGGAATCAATAAGAAGCAAATGCAATTAATGGCAGAAATATGTCAAAACAGACCAGCAGTTAGAAACCGATTTTTAGAAGACCTTCCGTTGATCAAATCAAAAAGTGTTGAACTAACCAAAGTTAGCTAACATACCGGGGGAATTATTTGTAGAATATTACCTCAATACGACTTACAGATATTCCTCAAGAATTTTTACGGTGGAGCACAAAAAACTGTTTCGGGGCAGCAACTCTCCAAATCTTACTTCCCTCTCATTAGAGGTTATTCTTGGCACAAAAAGCAAGAAAAAAGGATAAGGAGAGGTCATTACTGAAGTAATAACTTTCAAGACTCAAGAAAACTCTTGGGTTATCTCCCAACAAGTACTTTTCTTTAACGCCTTTAAGTTAGGCACAAGAAGCAAGAATCAAGTATTTTCAAAAGAAGAATTAAGATAAATGCTTGCAATCGCTTCAACTAGGAAAGGTATCTCATCCAAATGAGTTTCGGAGGATCTCTTCTCATCTCTCTTTGGTTCACTACTTTCATCAAAAGGATTTTCAGGAACAATCCAATCAAAATTCTTTTCTAAGGCTTCATGCATTCCAACAAGTTTAGAGAGTATGAGTATCTTAATTTCCTCTCTAGGTTTAGTTTTATCTAGAGTACCCATAACATCTACACATGATCCTAGCATATTAAAACGCTCAAAGACTTTTTTTGGCTTCCTTAGCAACATCATTGAACTCTTTTAGTAAAGTTTCAAGGATAAATTCTCTCTTTTCAGCATTCTTTTCTTCTTTTAGTTTGAGAAACAAAATTTGCATTATGGGGTTAAGGTTAACAAACCTAGCCTCCAAGATATGAACTAAAGAATTTGCAGCAATTTCATAATTAGGAGCAAGTTCTGCTATAGATCTATCCTCAATATCCTCATGTTTGCTAACTTGATTAAAGAATTCTTCAATATTTTCTTTCCCAATTATGGAGCCACTACCTATTGAAAGGTATTTCAGGTTGAACTTGGGGATCAACATGGTGAGCTAGAGCAAGGCGACAACTAGAGTGGAAACTATTTTTTTTGTTTTTGATAAGGGAAAGCAAACTACACTAAACTATTTTTTTTTTTGGATTTTTGATAAAAAGAGGCAAACAAAACCAAGCAAAATAAACTAAGCAAAACAAAAACAAAGTAAAGAAAAAGGTTGAGGAGGACTCCCCTTGTGAAGATGTCCTTAGCCTCCCCGGCAACGGCGCCAGAAAACTTGTTGATGGCGCCTGAGAGCGCTTCGTTGGGAAACTCCAAGAGCAAGGTGTGAAGAGCACAACAAGAAGTCTTCCCTCAGTAAGAAACCAAGGTTATCGAACCAGTAGAAGGAAGGAAACGTCTCAAAGGTGTTGCAAGCAACTTGGAAACCTGCACAACACAAACTCAAGACTTTGCCCCAACGAACAATGAGGTTGTCAATCTCACTGGTTGCTGTAACAAAGGATTAACTGTATGGTGTGGAAGATGATGGTGGTTTGTAGAAAGCAAACAGTAACAATGGAAGATGTATCAATGGTAAAGATTGGACTGGGGTCCATAGTTCACTAGAGGTGTTATCCTTAGATAAACAAACATGGCATGCTGGGTAAACAAATTACAGCAGGCCAATTGACAAGACTGAGCAAGAAATAACAATGCAATACTAGACATCAAGATCCTATGAGATTCGATTGGGCAATACAACAAAATATATAGACCGCCATCCAACTGCATCTATGACTAGAAGTCCATCTTTGGATTATCATCCGACCCCCCTCCAGTATTAAGCTGCAAGCAACAGAAAACTGCTTTAAGCAAAGTGTGTAAGGTAAACAATCCACTTATTCTATGAACAAGAGACCGTTGTTTTCTCCCTAGTGGCAACAACACATCTACAACCTTAGAGATTTATGTCACTTCCCTTAGATTAAATAGAGGCATGAACCCACTATCGAGCATAAATACCCCCTCTTGGAGTCACTAGCAACTACTTGGCCAAGATAGCTACTAACAATGGAGAGCATGCAAGATCACAAACAACACAGACATGATAGAATCAATAAGACAAAACTATTAATCAATCTGACATAGTAATCTCAATATCCATCGGATCCCCGCAAACACAACATGCATGATTACAAGTAGATGAGATCTTGATCATGAACGGAGCTCACAATATCTAGACATGCACAAAGGAGGAGACACAACCATCTAGCTACTACATGGACCCGTAGTCCAAGGTGGAACTACTCACGCTTCATACCGGAGGCTGACATGACGAAGAAGAAGGCCTCCGGGATGATCTCCCCTCCGGCAGGGTGTCAGGAAGAGCTTTAGATTCCCCCGGTCTAGGGACGATGGTGGCGGCGGCTACAAACGGTTTCGTGGAATATTGATCGGGTGCTTAGGGTTTAGGCATCGGGGGATTCTTATAGGCGAAGAGGCGAGGGGCCCACGGCCTGCCCAGCGTGGTGGGCCCACTGTGGTGACTGTGGCTTCCCTCCTCCTCCGACTCCGTGTTCTCCTCGGTGAAATATTGATTTTGGCTTTTGTCCAGTCCAATTCCGAGAATATTGATTTTCTGCCTTTCTGAAACCAAAAACAGAAGAAAACAGACAACTGACACTGTGACATCTTGTTAATAGGTTAGTACCAGAAAACATATAAAAACACCTCAAAATATAGACAAAGCAAAGCAAAGTAGATACTAAACAAGCATGAGACATCAAAAATTATAGATACGTTTCCGACGTATCAACAAGACACATGGATATTGTGTCGATGAGCCAGTGTGTCAATGCTTAAATGTTTTGGTCTTCATCTACAACCCATCCCCTATGACTGCGCGTAGAGAATCCAATAACCAATGCCAAGCCGATGAGGCTAGCAGCAAGCGACCTTTCGCCACCGCTGCCAAGAGGTGAGACCCCACTACCGAGCCGATGAGGGCCAATCTGGTGGCAAACCCTCCCTAATGAAGATCCGTGGCAGAAAATACAAGACTTGCACTCATATGCTCTTTGGAGGGAACCACCGCGTTATGACCTCACGAGTTAGAGATCTTGCGTCCACATGAGGTGGCTTGCTTCAGGGCTCCCTAATGCCATTTCGACATCTTCTGCCTCACATCGTCTAGGACCATGCCTAGGATCCACCGGAGGCTAGCACCGCACCATCCTTCACAACACACGAGAGCATCGCACCCCGCCACACACCATGGGTTCTAGCCGCGCGAGGCAAAAGGTCGTGCCGCTGGAAGAGCAGTCCTTTCTTTCTACCAGGGACGAAGGTAGGGGAGCTCTGGGGCCATGGACCGCTATGGTAGGATATTTTATGAATGCACCATCTATATATTATATAGATATGAACTTAAGTTTGCCAGAAATTGTCCAACTGGCCCCTCCAAGTAGTCTAATATTTAATTGGCTCTGTCTAAATAATTTTCCTAGCTCTGTCCATCCTTTATACCAACAATTAGCGGCGGCAACGAGGGAGATGCGACATAGGGAGGGGCTCCGAGCAAGATCAAGTTTGCCAACACTTATTTATTATAATTAAGTTTGGGTCGCTTACTACCGGCCTTTGTCCCAAGGCATATCACGCGTTGTACCACTTTACACAAAATTATAAACCATTAGAAATTTGGAAAAATCCAACGCGAGGCGCCGCATCGCATGCTCTCTCGTGCAGCGCGTGTTGATTCAGAAAAAACGTGTCTATCCTCTACCTGTCAGTGTACGGCATTATTCCCTCAATTCCTGCATGCATCTTATCTCTTCATGGGTTGCCGTCAACCACACAATTCCTCCCTCTCTCTCACACAGAAGTTATCCCTCTTCCTCTCAAACCACCACGCGAGCCAACCAAGTGAATTTTATCTGAAAATCATAAATAATTAATCTGACAACTTTTTTTCGAAAAATTAATCTGACAATTTAGAAACAACTGAATCTGACTAATCTGGCAACGGAGAAACACGCTAGTGTTCTGGAGGTTAATTAGTTTAGGCTTAATTAATATGACAATTAGACCTAATTAATATGGCAATTAGACACCGCACGACGCGACTAATATACGACGCCCCGGGTTAGCACAGTCCTAAAATTTTTAGGTAATTAATAGACCTCGGGAAATGTCATAGAGGATGGAGGGCGAGGGCCTACGCCTACCGTAACAGAAATGGTCACGGGCTATGTTTCACGTTGACAAGGGGCAAGCAGAACACGATTTGATGCGAAAAGCTGAAAATCGGTGTCTTTGTGTGAAAGGTGTCGCCCCAGGTCTTGTGCCTCGGTCAGACGCGCGCAGCCCGCAGAACCTGCCCTCCCTGACGAGCCAGGCTGTCGCTGGCTTGCAACTCTGCGCGGACGATCAGACAGACAAGATTCGCTGCAGGTTCCTACTGGTGCACCAGGGTTGCAAACTGTGCATTTTTTTTTTTCGAAACAGGAACTGAGCGCCTTTTTGGTTGCACACCGAGTCACGTGATGATTAACATGAACTTTGAAAGAAAAATACCAGAGCGGTTTTTTTTTGGCTCAATTTCGTGTGTTTTCGTTGTTCATGTGCTTTTGAAACTTTTCGGAGCAAAGTCTGCGTTATGGGCGCACTTGTCATAGACTCGTAGTAGCAGTAGGCCGGCACCCCCATCCCATCGAGCCGTCACGGAAGCGTGCGAGAGCGAGACCAGAACGTACGTCACGCGCGCCTCGCCGTCTCTCGACGGCTGATCGGACGGGTCAGCCCCGTCGCTCGCCGTGTCTCTCCCAGGCTGTCGCCCTGCACTGCACTGCACTGCACACCTCGGTTACCGCGCGCCCCGGCGTTCACGGGATAGTACGTATCCTCTCCCCCTCCCGTCCGCCGTGTAGACGTACGTATCTGTGCCTCGTGTACCCTACCCCCTCACGGTGGGACAGCCATGGCGACGGCCGTGTCTGTCGCGTTCGGTTGTCTTGTTCCCCTGCTGCTACGTCGGCCGTGAATCTCCCCGCTCTCTCTGGGTTGGCTTCCTCCGCACCGTGACGCGTGTGTAGTGGACCCCGCAGCAGACAGGCGGTTACACATTGGCAGCCAGCCACCGACAAGACACACACCGTATGGCCGGCAGAGATCGCTTTTGACCTCAACCTCACCGCGGTGCGTCGCCGTGTCTGCCCACTGCCCTGTACGGAGAGGAGAGGAGAGGACGAGCCAGCCAATCTGAGCGAGAGAAGGGCAAGAGAAATACGATACGGATCACGCGGCCAGGCCCGGAGCAGGTAGCCAGCCGCAGCCCGCAGGGGATGGGATCCCATCATCATCCCACCGTGCCAACGCCACGCGAGAAACAGCAGCAAAACCCCAAACCCACTTTGACCACCCCGTCCGTCCACCGTCCACGGGGTTTTCGGCTGCCGATCAGTCCATCTCCCACTCCCACCACCATCTCGCCTCGCCCGCCATTTCCTTGTCTTCGCGGCCAAGATTTCGGGGGACTTGCGCGGGGGGCACTGACTGCTCGGTCCTACTTTAAGAGAGAGAGAGAAACGGGGAGACTGGTTGGTTGACACACAGAGCATCGCCGCGCCCGACCCGAGGAGCACGCGCACTTCCCCGTGCTCGGCTCGGCTCGGCTCGGCCGCTCTCTCACTTCTCCTCCCCTCTCTCCTCCCACCGCCATGCCGACGGAAAAGGGGGTTATGAGCCTTTGGGGTTTCTTCAACGACGACGAAGACTACAACGGCGGCGCCGCGGCCGACATGGAGGAGGGGCTCCCGTTCCCCGCCGATGTCCGGCCACCCGTCCTCACGTCCTCGCCGCCGCCGCCGCCGCAGCGGGCTTTCTCCCTCGCGCCGGTACGCCGCGCCTCCTCCGACAACGTCCTGGGGTTTTTCCTGGGGTCCTACCTGTGGTCGGTAAAGGCGTGCCTTTTTCTCCTGTCTTTACTCTTTCTCGTGGTTAACCGCAGGCGGACGCCGCGGGCCGGGACCGCCTTCCGGCGAACGGCGGCGACGGGAAGGTGAACTGGAGCACGCCAAAGGCGGAGGACGAGACCTGGTCTGGCGGGATAGACGACCTCGTCACTGCCGGAGGCGGCGTCGGCGCCTGGGACGCCGGGGCGCTCGGCCAACCCGGCAAGCGCAAGAGGCCGCTGTACGGCCGCCACACGCCGGACCAGATCCAGGGGCTCCAAGCGTACGCGTCCTCCTCCCTCCACACGTGCGAATGATTTCCCGTCGCTGCTTTGCTCTCTCGCTTCTCTGTTTGATGATCATGCACGCACGCGTGCGTTCTGTTTGTTCTTCGTCTCGGCGCAGGTTCTTCCGGGAGTGCCCGCACCCAGACGAGAAGCAGCGGGCGGAGCTGGGCAGGAAGCTCGGCCTAAGGCCCGCCCAGATCAAGTTCTGGTTCCAGAACCGGCGCACGCAGATGAAGGTAAGCAACCGATTTTACTTTACTTGGTCTGCTGCTCCGCGCTGCTGGTTCATGCACTTCTTTACTTAACTTAACACGGCTGCTTCCTTCCTTCCTGTGCTGGTTAATCTCGCAAGAGGGCGGCTCTGCTGCACGAGAACGCGCAGCTGCTCAAGGAGAACGACAAGCTGCGCGCCGAGAACTACTCCATCCGGGAGGCCATGGTACACCAGGTGTGTGGCGGCTGCGGCAACCCGGCCCCGTTCTTCGTCGGGGGCTCGTCCTCCCGGGAGGAGGAGGAGCACCTGCGCGTCCAGAACGCGAGCCTCAGGGCCGAGCTCGGCCGGTTCTGCGCTCTCGCTTCCAAGCTCCTCGGCAAGTCCATTACCCTTCTGGCGCCACTGCCAACGCCAGCAGTGCCGTCCACCACAGTGGCCAACTCCACGATCACCGAGTTCACTACGGCAGGCAGTGGCTCCAGCTCAATGGGCATGGCGAAGGCTGGCATTGACAACTCCGTGTTCATCAACCTTGCAACGAGTGCAATGGACGAGCTCGTCAAGATGGCGCACATGGACGAGCCGCTGTGGACTCCAACTGCTTCCTTGCCTGGCTCCCTTGCCAAGCAGACTCTGAACTACGAAGAGTACCTCAACACCTTCTCACCGTGCATCGGGGTGAAGCCTGCGGGGTTTGTATCTGAGGCCTCTAGGGAGTCCGGCATGGTAATCAGTGACAGTGCTGCTGCCCTTGTGGAGACCCTCATGGATGAGGTTGTCCTCGTCTCACCACCTTGCCCTTTCATCACATTGCTATATATATTGCCTGTATATCTGAACTAACATTGGCTGTATGAAATCTTGCGACAGAGACGGTGGTCCCGCATGTTCTCGCCCATGATCGCCAAGTCATCCACCATGGAGGAGATATCTACTGGAGTTGCAGGAAGTAGAGATGGTGCATTGCTGCTTGTGAGTGTTTCAAAACTATCCATTGGCTGTATGCACATCCTATAGTGAATTGGGCGGCGTCTAATTGTTTCCTCTTATCGTTGCGACAGATGCAGGCAGAGCTATGTGTTCTTTCGCCTCTTGTCCCGACTAGGGAGGTGACCTTCCTCAGGTTCTGCAAACAGCTGGGTGATGGTGCATGGGCTGTAGTGGATGTTTCCATTGATGGATTGGTGATGGAGCGAGGCCTAACTGTGGCATACACCACTGCAAACATGAAGTGCCGGAGGCTGCCTTCGGGTTGTGTGCTGCAGGATGCCCCTGATGGCTTCTGCAAGGTACACCATCCTATCTCCATTCACTTGTGCAATGGTTCTTAAACTCTTAAGAGATATTAGGTGGTTCACCTTGAAACATATGCACTTTTAGGTTGGCAATTGATAGCAATCTTCTGTGTTCGTTGTTTAGTAATAGCTATGTTACCGATGCCACTCTTAGAAGGCCGCCATCAAATCAAGCATATTAGTTCCAGAGATTTTCTGCTGTACTCATATGATGATCATCCATTTGTTTACTGTGAAATGCATGTGTTCCAGTTCTGCATGATCACATGAAACCGAGGAACAGAATACCCGGGTATTCTTTTTATAATACTCTCTTCGTTCACTAATATAAGACATTCTGGCCTTTTTTCTAGAACACATGTATGTAGACGTGTTTTAGTGTGTAGGTTCACTCATTTTGGAGAACTCATAGGGTATTGCTCAAGTTTTCAATATGTTAACTGTGGTTACTAGTTACAAGCCCACCACCTCAAGCCACATTATCGTCAGTCAGCAGGGTGAGGGTAGACAGGTGATTATGAGTTAAGTACTGGGTTTACAATCCTGTATTTCTTCTCAAGCATACGCCATTGCTTGGTTTAATCCCGAAGTGTGCCATTTCACAAACGCCAGGCCATGTGCGAAAAGATCTTTCTGTTCCTATAACAGTCATGTTATTTTCAGTAATGTTGTGACTCCTGCTTACTTTCCTTTCAATGCTCCGTCACTTGTTCATTAGATACAAGCAACAGTGTGGTAAAATGTGTCAAATTATAGTCCTATTGTTTATTGCAATGTAAGCATTTACATGTTACAACTGCGAGTCCGTCCATAATAGGTTAAGCATCTTGAGGTAGAATTAGTCTAACTTGGCCAGCATATTTCACCAAAACCTGAAAACATGATCTGTTAACACTGTCTAAACAACAGTTATACCAGTGTAGCTGACAGTACCCTAGTAGAATTGCACTGCAGAGCTCGAGAATGCATTTGGGTACTTACGTACCTAACAGATGCAATTGAATCTACACTGCAGGTCACATGGGTTGAACATACAGAATATGATGAATCCTCGGTCCACCAACTCTACCGGCCTCTCCTTCGGTCTGGCCTCGCCCTTGGCGCCAGACGGTGGTTCGCGACACTACAGCGTCGGTGTGAGTGCTTGGACATTCTCATGCCATATGTAGCAGCACCAGAGCAAGACTCGTCAGGTACAGAAATATTATAAAGTGCAATATCTATCTGGCATGCTTTGTGTGTTTTCCTTCTTTTGAATTAAAAGGCAATGTGCCACATTTTCCACAGATGTTGTGGTAGCTGGAACACGGAGCTTGCTGAAGTTGGCGCAGAGGATGATGGAGAACTTCTGTGCAGGGGTGAGCGCATCATCTGCTGCATGGAGCAAACTGGATGGCTTCACAGGCAACATTGGAGAGGATGTGCGTGTCATGGCACGGAGGAGTATGGATGAACCAGGGGTGCCACCTGGCGTGGTGTTGTGTGCTGCAACATCAGTCTGGATGCTTGTAACACCCAAACGGCTTTTTGACTTCCTGTGCAATGAGGAAATGCGCGCTGAATGGGACATCCTCAGCAAGGGTGGCCCTATGCAGGAGTTGACAAAAATTGCCAAGGGGCAGCAGGATGGCAACGCTGTATCTCTACTGAAGGCCAATGTGAGTATTATATATCGCTTCTCCTGGTTGTTGCTCCTTCTGTGCTTAATAGAAACATCACATGTTTAACGAACTAGCAGTTGGGAGGCTTTTCAACGCTGGGGACAATGCATCATTTCCAGGCTTTTCAGATTACTAAAATATACATACCTATGTTAGTGTGCTCCAAATGTTTATTCAGAAATTGGGATGTGGCAAGTGTAGATATGGGCCAGGCGTTGTTAATTCTGAGCATGCTGAAACATGGGTTCTGAAGTTTGTGAAAGTTATATTCTTCGTGAAGAACATAAGACACTTTCGCCGGCCTTATTCTATGCAATCAAGCTTTAATTATTACGGTGGTACGCAAAAGCATGAGATTTACTATTCCCTCGTCCCTCTACAACTGAGGGAGTAGTAAATTTGTCTATGGAAGTATTTGATATCGATTTTTCATATAATTTTAACTAGCATAGACCTAGAAAAGGGACATGTAAATTATGTGTGGGACAGCTTACCATCGAATATTTGTTGAAGCCATATGAAAGGGGGAAGGAAAAACTGGAGATATACTTTGTTTCGAAAAGGGGAGTATAACATAGCAGAAAGTACATGTATGGTTACAAAAGTTGTAGACTAGTTTCTGACCATTTTAGTATATTTAAAAAACTGTTGACAACATAACATGCGCACACGCATCAGTAGGATCAGAGAGCAAAGGTCTGAAATCTGTCTGAACTTCAATCTAGTTTCTGTGATCATGTATCATGCAATTTGGGTCTATCTTGGTCATCATAAGCATCATGAGTGGAAGAAAATATTGTCATTTTGTTTTGCGTTTCAGGATTTTCATAGTGTGACAGTATCTATTCTTCATATTTTTCTTTTCTTACCATAACCCTAATATCATACATGGTGCAGGCCACATACCTACAGGAGAGCAGCATTCTGATCCTACAGGAAACAAGCACAGATGCATCTAGCTCGATGGTCGTCTACGCCCCAGTGGACATCCCAGCAATGCGCCAGCTCATGGGTGGAGAAGGTGACCCGGCATCGGTCGCGCTCTTGCCATCCGGTTTTGTTGTTCTGCCTGCCGGGCCTGACATATCTGGTGACGGGCACAAGACATGCGGCTCGCTGCTCACGGTGGCATTCCAGATACTTGTGAACAGCAGCCAGCCCACCGGAAAGCTCAGTGTGGAGTCGGTGCAGACTGTGAAGACCCTAATCTCTTGCACCATCGACAGGATCAAGGCAGCGCTGTGCTGCGACGACGTCTGATTAGTGGAGGTGGTATACTTTTTTTTTTGGCCTGGAGTGAACAGCCGGTGATGAGTCCAGAGTCAAGAGCGAACCGCGAAAGAGTGACCTTTGCTAGGTGGTAAGGATCATGCGGGGCAGGTTCTTACCACAGAGCAATGGTGGTGGTTCGGGTATTGACTCGTTTTGGACAGACTGCTGAAGGCTAGTGTTATGCTATGTTTGCATTTTGGCCTGGACTTGTAGTGAGTAGGTGTCATCTAAGTTATTGGTTGGCTTGCCCATGGTACAGCGAGATGTGATGCTTTCTGTAGGAGCTCAGAATTGCCATGCTCGGCATTTCGTAGGTTATTTTTCTTTTGAGGCAGTCTTAGGTTCAGATAGCGGTATCTAGCAATCAGTCTTGTAGAAAGAAACAACATTGCTATGTTAACTTCTAAGATTTTCAGATCAATTTGCAGTCTTTTGTTCATGTAACAGCTCGGTGCTCACAGTGGAAATAGCTGCTATGTGCTAGCTCTGCTCATAAATTTAGACAGTCAAACCATAAAACTCAGAATATGGATCTAGTCCTGGCAATGTTAGGCAAATGGGTTAAGTAGATAGATGCCACTCCAATTTTTGGCTATTTCAGAAACACCACTATAATTTTGTGTACATTCGTGGACGCCATTACATGCATTTGAGCCCATATAGTGCCCTAAAATTATAACCGATTATAACTAGAGAAGTAATAAAAATAAATCTCACATAGCTCTAAGCTAATTTGCCAATAAATACATATGACATGCATACAGGAACATCAAATGGCCATCTCAAAATGATATCTAATCACACGCATACAAAAACCATAAATCTGATTATAGGAGAAAGGAGAAAGAAATGTATTTGCTTATCGGTCCTACCATCTAGACATACATACGAAAGAAATACTTTTGTTTATTGGCCAGTATATGGGGTCAAATGCATGTAATGACATCTATGAAATATATTCTCTCCGTCTCAAAATAGATGTTGCAGATTTATTAAAATTTTGATAAATGTACACATTATTTAATATATAGATTCATCTAAATTTTAATAAACTTGCGACATCTATTTTGAGACCGAGGAAGTACAAAAAATTGCAATGGCGTTTTTCCAAAGATGGAAGTTGCAGTGGCATTTTTTAAATAGCCAGAAATCAGAGTGGCATTTTTAAAATAGCCAGAAATCAGAGTGGCATCAATCTAATTCTACGCAAATATATCATGATATGCAATTGACTTGGATCGTTTTCTGTGATGGTTCATTTTATGATGCTGGTACGATAGAAAAAACACAGAAAAGTTCGAGACCAGACAAAACACTCAGAAAAGTTGCATGATACAGCTTTGGGCCACACCTCCAAGGGCACCCAAGCTATTAGGCCGGTTTTCTCACTAGTCACTACAGGCTACAACTACGTCTGCCATGCTAAATAAACACAAATAGTTCGCTTCAGTGAAGCACTATTTTACAGACGGGGATACCACGACAACAGTTGTAATAAGAAAGCCATGCAACACTGTTAATTGATATCAAGCAGTTGCACAACGATGATTACGCTTTCGCTGTTTCTCGCCAGGGCATACTTGGCCAGAAGGCCAGAAAGCTGAAGGAACGACCCAACACCATCACAGATTCTCATGTGTGCAAATCCAGTTTCCTGTGCAAATGAAAATGAAATTTTAGTCCACAGAAGATAAGTTGAGAGCAATAAGACACATAAGCAACAAGACTGGGTTCACCTTCAGGAATTCAAGCTTCAGATATTCAGCCATGTCATAGTTCTTGACAACACGGAAGAGAGTAGTGATTATGTCAGTGGGAGAGTAGCCCAGATCATAGAGCTGCTTTAGGCCAGAGCAGGCCTCATCAAACTTTCCATCGAGTACATTCTTCACGATATTCTTCACATGCAAGGGTGTGGCTGATCACATACCTGGAACCAGTTTATCATAACTGTTAAATGAAGAAATATTGCAGAATTCAAATGATGCAGAATAAGGTAACTTGTACTGTATCAAACCTTGAACACATTTTCTTGGTTAACAAAACGAAACCCACTAACTGTAGCTTGCAAATTGTTCAAAGCTTGCCTCATGTCCCCATCAGCAGTAAAAATAATGGCTTCAAGACCTTCTGGCACATAAGGGACCTTCATTGAACAAGAATAGATACGTTATGCCTGTCACCACAACAAACAAACAGAATATCCTATGGGGCTGTCAGATCAGATCCTAGTTTCAAGGTTTGGCCAACATTCAGGTAATAGGAGTAAAAGATCCCAATTGTTGGCATGATCGAATGAGTTTCAGCACTACAAATTAAAGAAAACATTGAAATTTACAAGACAATTGGGAGTTGCCTGCCTGCGTCTTGTAGATAAGCAAGGGCCTCGAGGTTCCATACTAACCATCTTTTTTTACAAGACACATTAAGTTTGTCAATCTAACAGTTCAGTTTGTTGAAGAGTACTTTAGGTTTAGGATGACTAACAGGATACACCTGTAAACCCAACCAATCGGAGTACATTCAGTAAACTAGCAAGGCAGGTACTTGTCAAGGCTAAGTTAATTTATCCTAATCAGACAGGCTCACTGTGTGATTTTTCTGATCATCCAATTACAGGATCGTAATCAGTTAGCAGCAACAGACTAACATTCACTCTACACGCACTAGTTACAGTAGTCTTAATTGACTAATTCTGAAAATAGCAATCTCTCAAGCAAGAACACTAAAGTAGCATAAAATAATTATCTGAGCGAATTTCATAATACTCTATTAGAGATCAGGAGCACTGACGGCTCAAATATCAGATCAGCAGCAAAGCCTAAATTAAGACCTCTAGTCAGGCCATCGAATTGTGTAATGACAACGGAAGGACCCCAGCAAGATGCATTGCCAATAAAGTGCAAATCTCATTTACTTCCAAGGTAATTGGAATTTGTACCCTAAGTTAGAGCTACTTAATATCAGCATGGCTCTCCAACTAGGAAATACTTCTCCATAATACCAAATTAAGCATCATTTTTCTTGTACAGAAAAAGGTTAGTTCTATTTTCCTTTAACTGCAGAACAGGACAGTTATGTGCATGCTCTTACTAAGCTCTAATCAAATCAATAGATTTCCAACTGTAAATTACAGTAATTATGCACATAACAATTAACAAAAGAGACTAAAGGTCAGAAGTGAATGGAAAAGGATACTTGAAATAAATGAAATTAGAAGAACAAAAAATTATACAGACCTACATATGTAGGATCACGTATCAGAAAGGGGCTTATAATTAGTGGCAAAGCACCTTAAAATGGACAACAACTAAAGGTGTGTGGGGAATTCTGTGTGTGTGATCTTCCTGTATGGGTTTCTGCAGTTCAAATGGGTATCAAATGTAGAAGTCCAAAATGGGTAAATGTTGGATAATTATGGCGAT
This sequence comes from Avena longiglumis, assembly GCA_030063025.1. NCBI lineage: Eukaryota > Viridiplantae > Streptophyta > Magnoliopsida > Poales > Poaceae > Avena > Avena longiglumis. The sequence goes on from CP125976.1 coordinate 56,536,941, forward strand.
ATGAATGGAGCTGTTTAAGTACCCTAAATTGCTAAATCCTTGCAATTACCAAACATTACCTTCTCAGCAGCAACCACAACCATAAGGCGGCCAAGGATCTCCTGATCTGAAAGCCTGGAGAACCGGACAATAGCACAGCGACTTTGGATGGGTTCAATGATTTTGGATGAAGTGTTGCACGCAAGAGCGAATCTTGTGGTGTTGGAATAGATTTCCATGGTTCTTCTAAGTGCTTGCTGTGCCCCTGTTGTCATGCTGCACATAGCATGTGTGAGGTCCAAACAGAAACTAAAAAATAGTTACCTATGCCACTATCAACAAATTGATCCAACTTTGAACAGTTCGCAACAATGCAGCACTACACTTGCAGATATGGAGATGCCACTGGGTCTCTGTTTTATACCCTATGTGGCACCATCATAACAAGCATTCTTGTATTCTATTCACGGAGAAGTGGATTTTTTTGGCAATGTCTATTGACATACTTGGCCAACAACAAGACTGTCCAGTGGTGCTAGCTCATTGTAATATGGGTGCGTCATCAGTTCATAGCAATGTTGGACAAGGTGACACCTAGGCAATGCTTAAGCACGCTTAGGCACTACACGATGGGCAAACGCCTCGCTTAGGGCATAGACAGAAGTTTAGGCAGGGAAAGCAAGAAATTGTCTTATCCGAGAAGAAAGAATGCTATATTGTAATGATGAGACAAATGGGTCATATTCCAATGCTATTTGTTGGTATTTTATTAATTTACATACTCCAGTTAATGTGTATTCACATATAATAACTCATGTACACACTTGATGGTAAAAACTATATGCCCGCCTAAGCACCGCCTAGGGCGCTTAAGCACCGCCTAGGCACTACGCAAATGCCACCCGCCTCGTTTAGGCAAAGCGCTTTTCCAACCTTGGTTCATAGTCTAGTAGTAGTGCTAGTCTTCTCCATTGCAAAACCAACAGATGATGAACTAGCAACAAGGTCACTAACATGTGCTATTGTCGTTTCTCAAATTACTGCCCATCCCACATCAATCCCACTCTGGAGATGGCATTACCTGTCAGCCTCGTCCAGTATGACTATCTTGTGCCGTCCAGGCGGCAGTGTGACTTTCTTCTGCGCGAACATCTTGATCTTGTTCCGCACCACATCCAGCCCCCTACAAAACACGGATCGAACATCACACGACTAATCCACAGAGCCACGAGCCGCGAGCCGCAGTTGGAAAATCAAGTCACGGTGGCAGCAACCTGTCGTCGGAGGCGTTGAGCTCGAGCACGCCCTCGCGATAGCTGGGCCCGAGCATTTCGTGGGCCAGCGCCAGGATGCTCGTCGTCTTCCCGGTCCCTGGAGGCCCCTGCAAAGAAAAGAAAAAGGAGCAGAGCAGACGGTGTGAGTTTTGCTGTGTCCCAAGGGTGCGCGCGGAAGGTGTTCGAGGAAATAGCGCTTACGGAGAGGATGAGGTTGGGCATGTTGCCGTCGCGGGCGATGACCTCGAGGCGGCTGACGGCGTCGGAGTTGCCGACGACATCCGCGACGCGGCTAGGTCGGTACTTCTCCACCCACGGGATGTTGTACGTGTCGGCGGGGGCGGAGGCGGCGGCGGAGGAGGAGGTGGCCATGGCGCTGGGATGGGTTGAGCCGAGGGGAGGGAAAACCGTGGGGTTGTGGAGGGAAAGGGGGGGAAATTTCCGATCCAGCGGCGCGAGGGTTTTCGTTTCGGCTATGGGTCGCTCTGAAGACGACCGGCCGGTGGACGGCTGCGATCGACGACAGTGATTAGGAGCATTTTCATTTAATTTTCCTTCTATACAGAATAATATACTTATGTTATCACCTCTATACCAAAATTTAAAATGTTACTGTAATCAATATAGTTTATAATTGGTTGTACTCCTTCGGTCCTAAAAAGGATGTTTCAAGTTTGTCTAAACTTGGATGTATCTAGACACTATTTAATATATAGATACATCCAAATTCAAACAAACTTAAGACATCTTTTTAGGACGGACGAAGTAATATTTACATTACATGACAGAGGGAGTACATGAAACTTCTATGGGCCTTCCCACTCTTGAAGTCAATATTTCAAATTTCATTAAATTCTACCTCATGGAAGATGCTTATGTAGATACTACAACATGGAAGTTTGTATAGAATATCAGAAATGAAAATACGAAATTACATGAGAGAAGTCCATATTACCCCCCTGAACTTTGCCCCAAGTTCAGATTACAACCCCAGGCTCCTAGTTGGTTCAACCTTCAACCCTGGATTATGAAAACCGTTCAAAATTGGCCCTTTTACCAGTTGGACTGGTTTTGATCCGGTTTTTCTTTGAGATTTTTCTTTGCCCGTCAGTCTCTTCTCTCCATATCCAACACAACATACCAGGTACATGTATTTGTACACGTACATGCAGCGCCAGAAACAGATGTGATCCCCCTCGTCTCTCTCCCGTTCTCCTCTTATCACGCGAGAAAGACAGATACCGATCTCGCCCTAGCCAGATCACGGCGCCGCCGGACAGCCAGACCACGGTGCTGCCCTCCCCTACCTACCCCTGCCCAGATCACGGTCGCTCAGGCTGGTGTTAAGTCATCGAGGAGCGACTGCATTGCCTCCTCCATTCTAGCAACTGCCTAGGTCGAGGCTAAACAGGTGAAGAACTTGTTCATGTTGTTATGCGTGCTTGCCAAAGGATCAATTGTAGGTGACATGCCCTTGAGCGATCATATCTCTCTGCACTTTGTATGTTAGGTTTCCAAGTAGAATCAGTTTCATTAATTTTCTGAATATACTACTAGATCAATTAATTATAGATCTAGCCATGTTACTGAGACTGATTACTGAAGACATTGTTTGGCAACGCTGCTAGCTCTCATGTGTTAATGCTATTTTATGCTTCGCATAACATTTGTTTCGATATGTTTGTAGGCGCTAGATGTCTCAGGAGGATTATTTGGCTGTTCGGTTTCACTTTGATGGAAAATTTGTCAACAACGGGCGAACACTGGAGTACGTGGACGGTGACGATGCTATGTAATTTCCAATTGAGGAAGAGGAACCAGCTCAAGTCAACAAATACAGGGATGCACGAGCGAGAGTGTATTTTTTTTTTTGCGGGGAAGCGAGAGTGTATTTCTGGGGAGAGAGAGAGTACATCTACATTGGACCCGCGTTGTCGTATCACGGAAAAAACATTGACGTGTGATAAAACCGCTCAAAACTTGGCCAAATCGGTGAAAGGGGTAATTATGAACGGTTTATATGGTTTGGGGTTGAATGTTGAACCAAGTAGGAGCCTGGGGTTGTAATCTGAACTTGGGGCGAAGTTCGGGGGGGTAAACTGGACTTCTCTCAAATTACATCTTAGTTTACCATGTAGTTGCCGATGAACAACAAATTATTTGCCTCAATGTGCGTCCACATCGAGGTTCCGAAGGAGACAATGTCGGTGAAGATGGACATCAACCAAACTTCTACATATAACAACACCATAGGAACATGTAGTTGTGCAGCTTTGATTCTGACCAAGCAGTAATGGTTGAAGATCAATGTATACTTGAAGGCCTCAAAGCACTCTTGGATCCATAGCGATGTTAGCCAAACCCACATGGGAAAACGCCACCGCATAGTTATATCACTATCTGATATAGTCGAAACATGTGTCTCATGTTCCATGTGCCAATGTCGAATATATATGTATTTTCTACTCTATTTTGTAAGTATCGAAGGACAGACACCAATCATGATATGCTTCTTTTTTGTTAGTGTCTTCAACGTGTGCTCAACAACATGTTGTGAAGCAGCTGCGGTAATATACTGTAGATGGGTCAACTAGGACTTCCCTTCTCACTTTCCAAAACATTGTCACATTGTGTCTAATGAAGCCGCATAGATAAGGTTGAGAGAGAAAAGGGTGAATGAGTTACAAGTCAGATGGGAGTATTTTTGCATTACTTGTCTACTAGCACCCTACTCAAAAGATATCGAACAAGTAGTGTCTCATGTATGTATTGCAAGATAATTTATCATAATTATTTTCTATGCAACATTGTTCACAATTCTACAAGTTTTAGAATTACACAAGTGCACCATCTAAATAATGGATAATTGGGTATCATATAAAGCACATTGGGGTCATCCTATAAAACCACATCACTATTTAGACCGTCACCTTAAATATTTACAATTATTGATACCATGGACATGCGGAATAGACTAGGTGAGGTCAACATATCAGTTGCACGTGGAAGCATTTTCTCGTGATTGAAACATTATATATAGTGTGAGGATCATACGCTTGTGGAAGCACTTGGCTGGCCTCGTGAAAGAAAGAGGAAAGAATGAAAATGGTATAGCTAAGGTAATGCATACTCCCTCTGTTTGGGATTATAAGTCACGCACGGATAACTAGGTTGCCAATTTAAACAACAAAATATAAATAGTATAACATAAAAATTATACCATTAGAAACTTTAGAGGTTATATTTTTTAATGATATAATTTTTGTGATATATAAATTATATTTTGTTGCTCAAATTAACAACCTAGGTATGCGCGTAGGACCTATAATCCCGAATAGAGGGAGTATCTGTTAAGTCTTAGAAATTCGACGATAATAACAGTGATTCATTACACAGTGATGAAGTATGAGTAATTGCATATTTTAGAGGTCGTATATGAAACTTTGTTCGAGTCAATAAAAGTATATTCCTCAAACATATGTTTTTCTATGTCTCATTAGATGAGAACTCATTCAACCAAGATAATCCTACTGGAAAATATTTTACCGAATACTACTCCAACATATCACCTTAATAGTATGAAATAAATCACTATGTGAAAATTCTAATCACCGAAGCGATAAAACATTATTTCGCAAAAAAAAAAGCGATAAAACATTTGATAGCTAAAAAAAGAAGAGGCGATAATGCCTTAGCCCATCTTGGTTGACACGTTTTACTAAACTCAGTTGCGAACTGCCTGACATCATCATTTGCAGCTGGTCCAATCCGCAATCGCCCTCGCCTCGCCCATCATACAACCGGGGGAAGGAAAAGGGGAAAAAACGAGAAAGGACTCTCCAGTCTCCAACCCCATTCCCAATTCCATTCCCCCGAGGGAAGAGACTTCTTCCCCTCTCCTTCTCTCGATCTCCCAGGGTTCCCCTCGATGTCGAGCAACCGCGCTGACGCGCTCCTTGACTCGGCGCCGCTGCTCGGCGCCGGCGGCGGGGGGCATCGTCGCGGCAACGCGCTTCGCCGGCCGTCCCTCCGCGGCGCGGCGCGCCTGCTGCGCCGCAGCGGGCGGCGGGCGATGCGGGAGCCGTCCATGCTGGTCCGGGAGGCGGCGGCCGAGCACCTCGAGGAGCGGCAGGCGGACTGGGCCTACTCCCGCCCCGTCGTCGCGCTCGATCTCCTCTGGAACATCTCCTTCATCACCGTCGCCGCCGTCGTGCTCGTGCTCAGCCGCGACGAAAATTCCCCCATGCCGCTCAGGACCTGGGTCGTTGGGTACGCCCTGCAGTGCGTCGTCCACATGGTCTGCGTCGCCATCGAGTACCGGATGCGCCACAGCCAGCGCGGCGGGGCCACAGTACCCGCCGACGAGGAGAGGGGCAGCGATGGCTCCTCTTCGTCTAGCGATGAGGATTCCAGAGAGCACCATCTTCGTGGTCACGGCACCGATTACGTCAGGTAACTGAAAGGATCTGACAAGCAATCGATATTTCTAAGCTGTTCCGGTACAAGCCTGGTCGATTCAAGCTATACCTAGAAAGTTCAGCAAAGCCGCTTTACGACAGTGTGGTTCCTGATTAAATTTCCCCTATGTATCCCCTAGCAACGCTAAGTGAATTTTACTGTTTAATCAGCGTAGTGCCTTGCGCCATTCTACAAGGAAACACAGACGATTACATAAGGGCATGTTTAATGGGAGCGCTTAGACGTAGATGCTAGGAAGCAAATCCCGGTAATTTTGGCAGTTGGAACAAAAATCCCAGCCATTTTTAAAGCATCGGCGTATGATTCAGAGCCTGGCGCTAGGAAAGTACACATAAAATTCTGCCCCTAGCACCGGACGCTAGCACTTAACCAGGAATTGACTTTCTAGACGTCTGACTAAGCGCCTTGCAATGTACGTGCCCTAAGCCATGTCATATTATTGCAGTTAAACCTGGGCATTCCCGGTTTGAGACAGTTTGGACAGGTTTTTCAACCCAGACAGTTGCCACAGGTTTAGTTGGGCTGGTACGGGTTTGCATATGGGAGGACATGACGGCCTGGTGCGGGTTGGTTTCAGGGTGTGAACAGTCTGACACCAGTTTTCATCTCTCAACGTGAAGAACGATTGCTTCCATCCATATTACGTACATGCAGTCTAGCAGAAAAACAATAGTATTTGGAGTTGACATCATATTCCCAGGGTTCTTTGCAATAATCAACTTAATTGCAGATCATATCTTTGTGATGAACACTAAACAGAATTCAGAACATAATGCAGCTAATGAACACATGTCCATCAGCCATTTCAGAGAAGTCATGTTGTCAGAAACTACATTTAGACCTACATGCTGCCTTGTTTGTCTTCAAGACGAGTTTCTCATCTAAACGATCTCTCAAACTAACACTTCAGTGGACTAAAATGCTTCTTGATCCGTGGGACAGTAGTTGTTTTCAAGAACCTAAGGGCCTCTTCTGCAGCCTGAAACAACATAATGTCCGATTAGTCTAATCGAGCTAAAACTACAAGCTGGGGTATTTTTAAAATTGTAAATGTAAATATACTTGTAATATAGTCAGTACATATAAAAAATCAATGCTGGCCTTTTGAATATATACTTTGATGCAATTGATTAATAATCTGACAATTCTAGAAGTTATGATTTCCTAAAAACTAGAGTTGTTTCAGCTTATTTAATTTTCATATGGATATAGATTTGATAATTGACCGCATTGGACTTGCCATATTGTGTGCTTGCCGGATGCAAAGATTACCAAAACTATGGAAGATATGAATTCTTCGGCTCACAATTTGGCTCAGTTTACTAGGGGACCATAGGTTTAGTAAAACACCCTCCCAAGACAACAGAGCAATCAAGAAGATTCTTTAACCAAACTCCATCCTACAAGATTAAACTGAATTTACAGCACCAAACAGCACATTAAACTGAATTTACAGCACCAAACAGCACATCCTACAAGATTAACTGCAGCCCAGCTATGAAGCTCCATAGCACATGTATCAGGACACTCTGAAAGTCTCAGGTTCACGTATGCCATGATTTGAAAAATGAAGAACTTCTTTACCGCCGGCCATGACCTGAACCTGTCACTTGATTTAAGACCCAGGCTAGGAGGCCTAAGCACTAGAGACCACATCCATCCGACCCGACAACTACAAGCAAACTCGAAACAAACTGGCAGATCACGGACGAGATCACAGTCACCGAGGCCCAATCGCCTAGCAAACAATTGGACTAGAAAGAGGAAAACAACACAGGCCATGAATTAGTTGGGTCAAGAAACAGGGGAGATGGACCTGTGGTCTGCGAAATTCCATCCGAAGATTGCGCCGTGGCTGAGAAGATGGCACGATTAAATTCTTTCTTGGCGTCGCCGCCTCACCCTCGCCGTCAAGGATTTGGTGCCATGATCCACTCATCCCTTCTCCCTGACTGGCGGTGGCTCCTTACACTTCTGTCGCTCCCCCAGCCTCTATCAATCCCTCCGCGCTAGTTTCTTCCATGCTCGCCGCAGCCTTCGGGACGCCGCCCTCACCCCCCGCCGTTACGCTGCCTCCGTTGTGTCCTAGCCCGATGCGGCGATTTGGGATTTCTTTTCCTTGTCTGTTTCACCGATGGGGGAGACGGGAGCGAGGTTCACGTGATGGACGGGTTGGCCGGTTTTGTTGGGTCGGGCCGGTCTTAAACCAGCAAAAAAAAATTTAGTCGTGGTTTCAACCCAGAAACCAACTAACCCGGCTAAAACCGTTGTTCCGGTGCGGTGTGGGTTGGATTGATGGATTGACCAGTTTTAAACCAAATTATGCCCAGATTTAATTGCAGTTCTGTAGCTAAAAAGTTTGTTATACAGTCCTGCAGTGGTTTGTTTAGGTTCTGTTCTATGGATGGTTTTCTCTTGTGGTTTGCGGACTGTTGTTAATAGAGTAGTGTGGCTGATGCAAGAAATGTGGAGTGAATTCCTCATACAAAGTTATATGACTTAATAAGGTTATGAAGTTCACTTTCGTCTGTTGTGGACAGAGCACTTCTCTTTTAGGTGTGCTGCTGCTACCCAAGGGGTTTAGGATTCAGGTGCCATGAATTTGATACTCGTAATAACATCATATTTTGCTATCCACTGTGATAATACTGGCATAACTTTCTCTTCCTCGTTTGTGTAACATGTTTTGTGTTTCTGCCTTCTTCCTTATCTTAATACTCCCTCCATCCGGAAATAAATGACTCGGGTTTGTCTAGATTCGCATCTATCTAGACGTGTTTTAGTGTATGGATACATGCAAATCTAGACAAATCCGAGTCACTTGTTTCCGGATGGAGGAAGTATGAAATTATAATTGCTCATGACTAGTTTATAGATATCTCCCTGTTTCTCTAGTTTGACCAAACATGATGCAGTTATTAGTATTAATGTCACATTGGGGTTGGTGAATCCATGGTGTCTATTTAGTTATTCATTATGTGATTCCATCTAAGAGTGTTTATGTTTCGACGTGCCTTGTTCACCTGTACCTGATTATATCATTATTGTTTACCTGGCAGTATTGCAAAGCATCTGGAGTCTGCGAATACAATGTTCTCCTTCATATGGTGGATAATTGGGTTTTACTGGATATCAGCTGGTGCTGAAGATGTTATCCGTGATGCACCTCAACTTTACTGGTACATGTTTGAAGTAATTGTCCACTTTTATGCAGTCCTTATTTCTTCCGTTTCACATTGTAACATGTTTTTGTATATCGTTCTTTGCAGGCTTTGCATAGTCTTTCTAGCGTTTGATGTGTTCTTTGTCGTTTTCTGTGTTGCTCTGGCTTGCATTATTGGTATTGCTGTTTGTTGCTGCCTCCCTTGCATTATAGCAATACTCTATGCTGTCTCTGATCAGGTATGGCTTTCAAGTATGTGAATTATGTCAATACAATCTAAATATGCTTACTACATACACAATCTAGAACAACAGGATCCAGTTCCCTTTCATATCATTTTATTCTCTTGCGGATTTAAATTGTTAGCAATTAACACACCTATGTCAATCTTGCAATCAATAACCTTTCTCATCATCTCACTAAAATCAGGAAGGAGCATCTGAAGATGACATTCGTCAAATTCCGAAATACAAATTTCGTAGGGTGGATGAACCTGAAAAGGATTCTGTTGATGCCACTGAGTCTTCTGGTGGAATAATGACAGAGTGTGGCACCAACCAACCTATTGAGAAAGCTCTTGCAGCGGAAGATGCAGTAAGTTCTGATGTTTTATCTTTTGGTCATGCATATCTTTGGTCCTAACAATGCATGAGGTGCTGCAGATCCGAACCTCTTCAATTGCACTTTGGACCATCTCACGTCATTCATCATGACTGAATCATGTCCAGTGAATGGGATGGAATAAAACCATGATTTTGTGCTTTGTTTTAGTCGGCTCATATTAATGAAATACTTGGCTTTGGTGCACTTAGTTATTGGATGTGAAAATATTTTTATCCATTTAGTTTAGCATTAATCAGTAAGAATTCCTAGATCGAACAACTTTATATTTAACCATTTGCTTATTGTATGGATCTTAATAGGGAAGAACACTGTGTTCATGTTTCTGTAAAACCCGTGCACTCTAGCATATAGCATCATTTCTCTGCACTAGTTTTCTGTAGTTGCATTGCCGTTGATACTTAACCAATCTATTGCAGCTAACATTGCCTACATATATAAAAGTCAGATGATGCATTAGATATCTGTGCCCATGCTCCATGTTGCATCTTTTGCATAATTGGTGATATCCATTCTGTCCATGCACCATGATGTATCTTTTGCTGGCGCTTTATGATATAAAATTGCATTCGTTGTTCACCTTGTCAATGCAGGAGTGCTGCATTTGCATATCAGCATACGATGATGGTGCAGAGTTGCTTGAACTCCCTTGCGCCACCACTTCCATTGTACCTGCATCGACAAGTGGCTACACATCAACGCAACATGCCCCCTGTGCAAGTTCAGTATCCGGAAAAGCGGCAGTAGCAGCGGAAGTGAGGAAGTATAAATGTACTCCCCTTGAAAATGCCATCCGTTTCGACTTCACACCTGAGTCTCCGCAAATGTGGTGTAAATTTTTGTATCCTAAATGCGCTGATAGTGTGTCAATTAATGTCTTAAAGGTGACTAAAGTGTTGTCCATATTACAAAAATTAGTTCTTGGATGTATCTCTACAAGTTTGGAATAGTTACTCAGGTGAGCTGTATAATTTGAACTGAGCGGTTCATGCTTCCGCTTGCTTGTTTGTGTCAGACCGTGCTTGCAGAATTCGTTACTTGCATCGCATGTTTTGTGCTGACAAACAATTCTGATACGTGATCATTCTCCACTACTCTCTGTCCAACTCTGTCTAAAAGAAGATGTTGGAGATTTGTCTAGACGGAGGGAGTACAATCGATGGAAGAAGGTAGTATGAATGTGGTGCTGGCGGGACGCGCTGGAGAGCACAGCAGAGGAATCTGATCAGATCATCAGATCAAAAAAGAAAAAACAGAAGAATCTGTTTGGGAGCTGAGAAGGCGTGCGATGGCTTACAAATCAATATGGATACGAACCTCCTTCGATACGGAGACGAACAATATGGATACGAACCTCCTTCGATACGGAGACGAACCATTATCGGTTTCACCCTAGCGTGACTGCCAGCATACGATAAAACGACATAGTAGGAAAATTCGATAATCCTAGACGTACAGGAAATTTGGTTACCGACTGAACTTACTGAAGGACGTGGACGCACGGCGTTGGTTCATATCTCTACTTCATTTCCGGGCATAACCCCTCTGTTTTTCCTTCGCGTCTGTCCGTAACTTCATCCCGTAAGAATACATCCCGTAGGTGTAGTATTACTCGCGACCGTCAGAAAATGTCAGAAAACTCTATTTTTATAATTAATATAAGCTATTGGTTACTGGTCTAGGGTGATTAGTTAATCTATTAAGACCGGCAATGGAAACCACGTTGTATGGAAGTAGATCATCTAGGACTTAAACAATCAATGTCGTCAGTGATTCTTGCGCCGTATATCACGCGTTAACAATGAGATTTGAAATGAGATGGAGAAGTCAGTTGGATCTTCTTCCTTTCGTATGTAGACAAGATGACCTTAACGTGACGCTGTAATTCCTTACGTGGATTTAGCATATGGGTGGGCATCCTTAGACCCCACAGTTTTGATGTCTAGGTTATTTGTGAGCGACTACCGAAGGTATAGTCAGACCTTTATGGAGCTTGCTAGGGGCATAACCAGCTCATAGAGTCTTCGGAACTCATCAGGGTTATAGCTTGCCCGAAAGGGGGCTTAACAGAGATGTAGTCCGGCCCGAAGAACTATGCAGACATATGGGGTCACGGAGAAGGGCATTGATTGGCTTGGATCTTAGTTTGGGCCTCATACTAAGGAAGTGGAAACGAGCCTATAACTCGGATGTGCAACAAAGCTAAGATCTCTCACGTGTAAAGCAACCACTTCTGTAGAGTGTGTAAAAAACTGTGACATGTTACTCCCTGTTTCGAAAAGGAGCTACGAACGCGGCAGGAAAGGAACTCCACAAAAGTTCTGATAAACCTGTGAAGACTGACAGACATAGCCTTTCAGAATAAAAGCAACCTTTAAAAAATATTTACGAAAACCTGCTTAGCCTACGACCTACGGTATGTGGTTGTAGATAGTGCATCAAACACTTCATTTTAGTGAACTTGCTAAGTATGCTCGTCCTCAACCATACCTTCTTAACCCTTGCTAGATTCCAAAGCCCATAAAGACGATGTCTACATCAACTTATGCTCCAGGGAATCGACACCTAAAGCTCAAGTTCTTCATTAAAGTCAGAGAAGTCAACATATACAATAATTAAAGTGAATACGAAGTTACTGATTAGTTAGAAGTATGATATTTAACCAAAGAACCCACTTCAGATGCTAGTCTACTAGTATGATAGTTTTGAGTTGCTATTTTTGGTTCTTCTTTGTAAGAAGTTTTTTCTCTCTCTCTCTCTATAACCTAGAGTATTCTCTGGATCTTTTGTAAAGGGTCGAGATGTAAACCATAGTTATCTCTTGGACCTGCTATGTTTCTATTGTACCACTCTGAAAGATATAATACTAGTGGAACGGTATTTAATTGGTGTTATGTCAACGACTATAGTGTACTACATCATGCAGTGGTATGCTGGGTCACCGCAACATCCATCCAAGATAGTCAACATTTGTGAAGATTATCTCAAATCTTGTTATGGGCAAGAATTCCAACATTGCGAAGGAGTAAGATGCTTGTATGTCGAGCTGGTGTTTGGTGTGCTCCAAACCCAATTTGCTATTTTCTGGTACCTGCTAGCTTTGTTATACTATTTGCTAGTTTTGGTCAAACCATTCGCCGAATTTATACTGAATTTATGTGGGAGGTGATGAATTTAAGACGAATTTATGCTGGTTTTCCTATCGAATCGCTAACTGGGGTCGAAAAAAATCACGCTGACGCCTCCTCCCTCCCCCACCCCCCGAGCCCCCCCAAGAGGCCTAGTTTATCGCAAAAACGGCATGAGACCACAACAGGAGATGATCTAACTGAACGGTTCATGCTTTCTTTGCTTGTTTGTGTCAGATCATGCTTGCCAAATTCGTTACTTGAATTGCATTGCATGGTCTATGCTGACAAATAATTATGGAGTAGGAATGTTCGGGATCCGGAGATATGGTACTTAGTTTTAGCGTACTCTCGAAAACAAATGTTCGTGTTTATTGAACTGGTGGCCTTTTCAAAAAAAAAAAGCAGTCTTGACAAACAGTTTTGTCTTATCGGGTAATAACCTCTATACCGTTCTTCGCTAGCATTGCTCTTCTTTACTGACATTCTATTATTTTCTTCGAGATAAGTATTTTATTGATCTAGGAGGGAGCCATGCAAAGTAAAACTGCACTTTAAGGGAAGATTCTCTCTTCAAATTATCTTTGTTTATTATTATGCGAAAAAATCTGTGTTCTGTTGGTTGGTTGTTCAACAAAGGTGAAATATTCAAAACATAGGCGTGTTGCCATGCTAGAATCTCTGATGGGACGAGTACCCGTGGACCACTATGGTCATTGATGCTGATCCACAATATTGATATCCCGCATGGCGGATAATTCAAATTCAGTCACGGTGGACAAACTCGAGAATCGAGATGCAGACACTTAAGGATATAGTCACACAAAAGATTTATAAAAAACCGTGAAGAAGGTTGTAAAAAACTTGTGAGTTTATGTAGGGTTTCGTAGCATGGAAAACAAAAAAATTCTATCGCATACAAACAAACAAGCCAAGATCTATCTACTAGATTGTAGCAACGAGTTGATGGAATAACTTACCCTCGAAGATTCCAAAGTGTTTAACGAGAGCGGATTCTCGTGGGTGATGTCGCACTCTTCCGATCTCAAGATCGTAGGCGATCCTTCCCAAGACTGCGTTCGGCCAGCTCCCTGATCGATCCTGCGTTCGGTACTCGACGAAGACCTTCCTCTCCTTGTTCCAAAGAAAATGGAGGTTGTAGCACTCTCCTCGCGATTCCTAAGGCTGGCGTGGTGGGAAGTAGAGGGAGATCTCGCAGGCTTCGCCTTGGCCGAGCGAGTATGGTGGAGTATGAGAGAGCTCCTCGGCGATCTAGGTTTTAGATACACCAAGGAGGAGAGGCTAGAGCCGGCTGGGGTTTGGGGCACCCCAAGTCGGCTAGGGCAAAACCCTAGGGACGGCGGCTATGGTGGTAGGCGCCAAGCTAGGGTTTGAGGAGGTACTTGTGTGTGCTAGGAGGAGCCTGCCCTCCTTATATAGGTGGAGGGGCGGCCAAGGGAGGAGTCCCTCCCAACTCGGCAGGTGGTGCTTGGCTTGGGAGGAGGACTCCTCCCCAACTCGGTTTCACCTTCCTCCTCTTTCCTCTTTCCAAAACTTGTCGTTTGACTTTCAAACTAGTTGTTTGACTTTTCAATTTAGGATTTGAATAAACCCTTTATTTTGGACAATGAAGACACTTAGTACATGATGCAACCATTCCAACTTGCAATGACACATTCATGTACCCTTCCCCTCAGTGCGGACATTCCGGAACCTTCTAGAACATTCCGATGAAAACACGGAATCATTCCCCAACTCAAAGCAGGACTTTCCTTATATGAATCTTATTCTCCGGACCATTCCGGATCTCCTCGTGATATCCCGGATCCCATCCGAGACTCCGAACAACATTCGGTCTCTTTCTCATTCATTCCATAACTACTCAAACAACGTCGAATCCTTAAGTGTGTCTCCCTACGGTTTGTGAATTATGCGGACATGATCGAGACACTTCTCTGAACAATAACCAATAGAGGAATCTGGAAATTCATATGGCTCCCACATATTTCTACGATTACTTTGCGATCGAATGAACCACTTACATACGATACCAATTTCCCTTTGTCTCACGATAGTTTACTTATCCGAGGTTATGATCGTCGGTATCTCTGCATACCTAGTTCAACCTCGTTACCGATAAGTACTCTTTTCTCGTTCCCGTGATATGTGATCCCTTGTGAGCCAGTCACATGCTTGCAAGCTAATTGGATGACATTCCACCGAGAGGTCCCAGAGTATATATATCCGTCATATGGATGGACAAATCCCACTCTTGATCCATGTGTTTCAACCAATACTTTTCGAACACTCAATGCCACCTTTATAGCCACCCAGCTACGATGTGGTGTTTGATGTCATCAAAGCATGCATCCGGTAAAGGTGATATGCATGATCTCATGGTCGAAGGAATTAGGTTACTATGTATCAGAAAGCATATAGCAATTGAACTATTAAAATGACTTGATCTTTATGCTACGCTTATCTATAGGAGTATATCCACCATATCATTCTCCTAATGATATGATCTTGTTGTTGATAACATCTCAATGTTCATGATAGGGAAACCACAATCATTTATCAACCAACTGGCTAGTGATGTATAGAGGCTTTACTAGGGACTTCAAATTGAGTTTACAAATCACACAAGTATTAATGTTTCCTTGTTAATACTATTATAGCATGAATGCAAACATTTATCATAAACACAAAGATATAATAATAACTACATTTATTATTGCCTCTAGGGCATATCTCCATGATCTCCCACTTGCACTAGAGTCATCTAATCTAGATTACATGGTAATATACCGAACACCCATGGCGGTTTGGTCTTGGTCATGTTTTGCCCTCGAGAGGTTTAGTCAACGGATCCGCCACATTCGGATCTGTGTACTTTGCAAATCTTTATATCCCCATCTTGGATATATTCTCGAATAGCGTGAAAACGTAGCTTGATATGCTTGACTTCTTGTGTGACCTTGGTTCTTGCGCATTGGCTATGGCGCCCATGTTATCACATAGATAGACATTGGGTCCGCGCACTAGGAACCACACCCAGCTCTGTAATGAACCCTTTCATCCATATCGCTTCTTGTGAAGCCTCAAAGCGACCATGTATTCGATTCGGTTGAAGATCTCGCCACAACGCTTTGCTTTGCACTCCTCCAACTAAGCTGCTGCACCATTCAAAATAAATCATTATCCAGTTGTGATTTAGAATCATCCGGATCGGTGTTCCAACTAACATCGGTGTAACCATTAACAACGAGTTGTTCATCACCTCCATAAGAAAGAACCATATCCTTAGTTCTTCTCAAGTACTTAAGGATGTTTTGATCATTGTCCAATGATCCACTCCTGGATCACTTTGATATGTGCTAGTTAAACTAACAGCATATGCAATGTCGGGTCTACTACATAGCATGGCATACATTAGAGATCCTATGGCTGAGGCATAGGGAGTCTTACTCATCCTTTCTCTATCTTCTGCCGATGTCGGACTTTGAGTTTTACTCAAGGTCGTATTGGGCAACATGGGTAAGAACCCTTTCTTGCTATCTTCCATTCCAAATCTCTTTAGAACTTTGTCCAAATATGTACTCTGTGACAATGATATTTGGCGTTTCGATCTATCTCTATAAATCTTTATGCTTAATATGTAAGCTGCTTCGCCAAGATCCTTCATTGAAAAACTATTATTCAAATATTCCTTGACACTATTAAGAAGGTCTACATCATTCCCAATCAATAATATGTCATCCACATATAGTATTAAGAATGCTACAGAGCTCCCACTCACTTTCTTGTAAATACAAGCTTCTCCATAAGTTTGTATAAAACCAAAACTTTTGATCACCTTATCAAAACGTTGATTCCAACTTCGGGATGCTTGCTTCAGTCCATAGATGGACCGTTGAAGTTTACATACCTTGTTAGCATCTTTAGGATTGACAAAACCTTTGGGTTGCATCATATACAACTCTTCATCAATATCTCCATTGAGGAATCTTGTTTTGACATCCATCCGCCATATCTCATAATCATAATATGCGTGATTGCTAACATAATCCTCACAGACTTTAGCTTCGCTACTGGTGAGAAAGTCTCATTGTAGTCAACTCCTTGAATTTGTCGAAACCCTTTTGCGACAAGTCGAGATTTATAGACAGTAACATTACCATCAGCATCTGTTTTCTTCTTGAAGATCCATTTGTTCTCGTGACCTTAGGCCATCCGTAAGTCCACCAAAGTCCATACTTGGTTTTCGTACATGGATCCAATCTCGGTTCATGGCTTCTTGCCATTTATTGGAATCTGGGATCATCATTGCTTCCTCATATGTCTCGGGGTCATCGGTGTTGTCCACCAACATGACACTCATAACGGATCATACCAATGCGGAGTGGTACGAGTTCTCGTTGACCTCAGGGCTCTGTAGCAACTTCAAACGAAGTTTCATGATCATCATCATTAGCTTCATCTCTAATTGGTGCAGGCACCACAGGAACTTCTTCCGGTCTGCGCTACTCATTCGAGAGAAGGTTCGACAACCTCGTCGAGTTCTACTTTCCTTCCAGTCACTTCTTCGAGAGAAATTCCTTCTCTAGAAAGGATCCATTCTTAACGAAAGATTTTGCCTTCGGATCTATGATAGAAGGTATACCCAATAGTTTCCTTGGTATCCTATGAAGACGCATTTTTCCGCTTTGGGTTCAAGCTTGTCATTTGTAACTTCTTTACATAGGCTCAACCCCAAACTTTAAGGAG
Source organism: Avena longiglumis (assembly GCA_030063025.1). Taxonomy (NCBI): domain Eukaryota; kingdom Viridiplantae; phylum Streptophyta; class Magnoliopsida; order Poales; family Poaceae; genus Avena; species Avena longiglumis. Next base: position 56,554,352 of record CP125976.1, read on the forward strand.
CGACAATTTAGGTTTCTTCCCAAACCATAATTCATACGGTGTCGTTTCAACGGATTTAGATGGTGCCCTATTTAAAGTGAATGCTTGTTTCTAATGCATAACCCCAAAATGATAGCGGTAAATCGTAAGTGACATCATAGAACGAACCATATCTAAGAGAGTTCGATGACGTTCGGACACACCATTACTGTTGTGGTGTTCCGGTGTCAGCGTGAAAGTATTCCGCATTTCTTCAAATGCTCGCCAAACTCGTAACTTAGATATTCACCTCCACGATCAGAACGTAGAAATTTAATCTTCTTGTTATGTTGATTCTCTACCTCACTTTGAAACTCCTTAAACTTCTCGAAAGTTTCGGACTTATGTTTCATGAAATAGATATACCCATATCTACTCAAGTCATCCGTGAAGGTAAGAACATAACGATAACCACCGCGCGATGCTACACTCATTGGACCACACACATCGGTATGTATGATTTCCAATAAGTCCGTAGCTCGCTCCATCATACCAGAAAATGGAGTCTTAGTCATTTTACCCATCAGACATGCTTCGCATCTTTCAAGTGATTCAAAATCAAGTGATTCATGGAGTTTCTTCATACGTTTCACTCCAATGTGACCAAGACGACAGTGCCACATATAGGTCGAATTATCGCTTGATTTAAAACGTTTAGCCTCAATGTTGTTGATATGTGTATTTCCACTATCGAGATTCAATAAGAATAGACCATCTATCAAAGGTGCATGTGCATAAAACATATTACTCATATAAATCGAACAACCATTATTCTCGGACTTAAACAAGTAACCGTCTCGCAATAAACAAGATCCCGATATAATGTCCATGCTCAACGCAGGCACCAAATAACAATTATTTAAGTATAAAACTAATCCCGATGGTAGATGAAGGGGTAGCGTGCCGACCGCGATCACATCAACCTTTGATCCATTTCCCACGCGCATCGTCACCTCGTTCTTCGCTAGCTTCCGTTTATTCTGCAGCACCTGTTTCGAGTTACAAATATGAGCAACCGAACCAGTATCAAATACCCAGGCACTACTATGAGTACTAGTGAGATACACATCAATAACATGTATATCAGATATACCTTTCTTCTTGATGTTGCCGTTCTTCAAATCCGCCAAGTACTTTGGGCAATTCCGCTTCCAGTGACCTTCTCCCTTGCAGTAAAAGCACTCAGTATCAGGCTTAGGTCCAGCCTTGGTCTTCTTCGCCGGCGTGGTAACTTTCTTACCACCCTTCTTGAAGTGTCCCTTTGGCTTAGACTTGCCTTTCTTGAATTTGGTGGTCTTATTGACCAACAAAACTTGGTGCTCTTTCTTGATCTCCACTTCAGACTTTAACATAGCAAACAGTTCGCAACCGCTTGTTCATGTTACGCATGTTGTAGTTCATCACAAAGTTCTTGTAACTTGGTGGTAGTGATTGGAGGACACGGTAAATCCCCAAAGCATTAGGAATCACTATACCCAAGCTTTGAAGTTTGTTTGCGTGCCATACATCTTAAGCACATGCTTCATTGACGAATGCGCTCTTCCATCTTGATTAAACAACTTTTCAGAAGCCTCATAACTTTCAATTGCCGCATGAGTCTCAAAGATCAATTTGAGATCCTCGACAATATCATATGGGTCTGAATTCTCAAACCTTTTCTGAAGCTCCGATTCCAAACCATACAAGATAGCACTCGAACTATGAAAACCGATTCTTAGAGCGAGGTAAACATTCTTTACTTCATCGAAGCATCACCGCAGTGGGTCACCAATGTGCATCCAAAGACATAGGTCAAATTACCAGCTGTGAGGACAATCCTCAAATTGCGGAACCAATCCGCGAAGTTGCTTCCATTGTTTTTCAACTTTTCTTTCTCTAGAAATGCATTAAAATTGATGGTAGGGGCTGCCATTGATCTACAACATATTTGCAATAGTTTAGACTAAGTTTATGACAAATTGAGTTCAAATTAATAATAAAGTTAATCTAGGTGAACTCCCACTCAAAACAATATCCCTCACATTGTTTTAGTGATCACATGAACCAGATTCACCACATCAACACCGATCATCACGAGAGTTGATATAGTTTCAATGGCGAACAATCAACATGTTCATCATATCTACTATATGATTCATGCTTTACCTTTCGGTGATCCGTGTTCCGAGACCACGTCTGTACATGATAGGCTCGTCAAGATCAAATCTTAGTTTCCGCATGAGCAAATCTGGCTTGCTCACGTTGTATACACTTGCGGAATCTAACACACCCGATCATCACGTGGTGCTTCGAAACAACAAGCTTTAGCAACGGTGCTAACTAAGGGTGAACACTTTATGACTTGAAATTCATGTGCATGAGGGATCATCTTATAATTCTACCGTCGTCTACTAAGCAATACAAGATGCATAAAGGATTAACATCACATGCAATTCATAATATGTGATATGATATGGCCTTTCTTCTTTGTGCTTCTGATCTCCATCTTCAAGCACGAACATGATCTCCATCATCACCGGCATTGCATCAAGGTCAATGACGCTTCTCCATGGTTGTCGTCCACCGGCTTCAACTATTACAACTACTTTGAATAGACACGCGGGTCTTAACATAAATTAAAGACAACCATATGGCTCCTATCGGTTGCCAACTTACAATAAAGAACATTGCATACATCAAATATAATCACAATCATGGCCATATCACATCACTGCACACCCCTGCAAAACAAAGTTAGACGCCTCTACTTTCTTTGCATGTTTTACGTGGCTTGGGGCTTTCAATAAGTGTCGTTCTAACTTACGAACAAGAACCACAACATTGATACTAGTATTGTTAATCACCCGTTGTAAATTGGATCTTAACTATGCTAGGAGAAACAGCACCCATAAAGCCACTTATGCAATACAAGTTGCATGTCAAGCGTGGAGCAAGTCTCATGAACGATGTCATGTAAGGTTAGCCGGGCTTCATCCCAACATACCGCAAGATGCAAAGTACACAAGAAGCAATCGACAATAAAAGCATCAACGCCCACAATGACCATTGTGTTCTACTCGTCTGTGATCTACATATAGACACGGCTCGATACCACTTTAGGGTTTCGTAGCATGGAAAACAAAAAATTCTATCGCATACAAACAAACAAGCCAAGATCTATCTACTAGATTGTAGCGAGTTGATGGAATAACTTACCCTCGAAGATTCCAAAGTGTTTAACGAGAGCGGATTCTCGTGGTTGATGTAGTCGTACTCTTCCGATCTCAAGATCGTGACGATCCTTCCGGACTGCGTTCGGCGCTCCGGTCAGTCTGCGTTCGGTACTCGACGAAGACCTTCCTCTCCTTGTTCCAAAGACGTGGAGGTTGTAGCACTCTCCTCGTGATTCCAAGACAACTGGCGTGGTACCGAAGTAGAGGAGATCTCGCAGGCTTCGCCTTATCTTTGGAGCGAGTATGGTGGAGTATGAGAGAGCTCCTCGGCGATCTAGGTTTTAGACACACCAAGGAGGAGAGGCTAGAGCCGGCGGCTAGGGTTTGGGGCACCCCAAGTCGGCGGCTAGGGCAAAACCCTAGGGGGCGGCGGCTATGGTGGTAGGCGCCAAGCTAGGGTTTGAGGAGAGGTACTTGTGTGTGCTAGGAGGGAGCCCTGCCCCTCCTTATATAGGTGGAGGGGCCGGCGGCCAAGGGGAGGGAGGGGAGTCCCTCCCCAACTCGGCTTGGGTGGTGCGCCGGCTTGGGGAGGAGGACTCCCTCCCCAACTCGGTTTCACCTTCCTCCTCTTTTCCTCTTTCCAAAACTTGTCGTTTGACTTTCAAACTAGCCGTTTGACTTTTCAATTTAGGATTTGAATAAACCATTTATTTTGGACAGTGAAGACACTTAGTACATGATGCAACCATTCCAACTTGCAATGACACATTCATGTACCCCTTCCCCTCCGGAGTCTTGGGACATTAGGAACCTTCTAGAACATTCCGATGAAAACAGGAATCATTCCCAACTCAAACGGGACTTTCCTTATATGAATCTTATTCTCCGGACCATTCCGGATCTCCTCGTGATATCCGGATCCCATCCGAGACTCAACAACATTCGGTCTCTTTCTCATTCATTCCATAACTACTCAAACAACGTCGAATCCTTAAGTGTGTCTCCCTACGGTTCGTGAATTATGCGGACATGATCGAGACACTTCTCGAACAATAACCAATAGAGTAATCTGAAATTCATATGGCTCCCACATATTTCTCGATTACTGCGATCGAATGAACCACTTACATATGATACCAATTTCCCTTTGTCTCACGATAGTTTACTTATCCGAGGTTATGATCGTCGGTATCTCTGCATACCTAGTTCAACCTCGTTACCGATAAGTACTCTTTTCTCATTCCCGTGATATGTGATCCCTTGTGACCCAGTCACATGCTTGCAAGCTAATTGGATGATATTCCACCGAGAGGGCCCAGAGTATATCTATTCGTCATATGGATGGACAAATCCCACTCTTGATCCATGTGTTTCAACCAATACTTTCCGAACACTCAATGCCACCTTTATAGCCACCCAGTTACGGTATGGTGTTTGATGTCATCAAAGCATCCATCCGGTAAAGGTGATACGCATGATCTCATGGTCGAAGGAATTAGGTTACTATGTATCAGAAAGCATATAACAATTGAACTACTAAAATGACTTAATCTTTATGCTACTCTTATCTATAGGAGTATGTCCACCATATCATTCTCCTAATGATATGATCTTGTTGTTGATAACATCTCAATGTTCATGATAGGGAAACCACAATCATTTATCAACCAACAGGCTAGTGATGTATAGAGGCTTTACTAGGGACTTCAAATTGAGTTTACAAATCACACAAGTATTAATGTTTCCTTGTTAATACTATTATAGCATGAATGCAAACATTTATCATAAACACAAAGATATAATAATAACTACATTTTCAGACACTGCCACACAAAAAAAACAAGTTCCGTGAGGTTCAAACGTATTCAATCACAGACTAAATTGCATAAAACTATCACCGACCGAGTTTACGAGTCAGTATCAACAATCATATTTTCTTTAAAAAACTACCAAATCGGAGAAAAAACATTACAAATCAGACTATTTTTCATCTGATTGCTCCTTAACATAGTTCTGCTAGGTAGGGTCCATATAGCAGAGCTGACTGGTCAGCAAAGATGCCACGTGGGCATGTATGACTAGTTCTATCCTCTTCCTATTCCTCTCACCGACACAAAACGACAATTTGCACCAAAATAACCCAAACTTCAAAGAAATTCACAGAGTGAACTTTGGCTGAATTTTTTTACTAGGTCTAACACTTTTTGCAGGCCGTATAGAGTGACGCCGCACTCTATGGTGCAACGCCATGACCCACGGTGTTGCACTATGTTGTGCAACGCCATGACAGGTGACGTCACACTTTAAAAGTGCAACGCCATAAACGACTGCGCCACATTGTGTTGTGCAACGCCACGAATGATGACACTATAGAGTGCAACGCCATGAACAATGACATTAAAAAAGGTTAGATCTAGTAGTAAAAATTTGGCCAAAGTTTAATCTGTGAATTTCATTCACGCAGCACAACGCCACGCCATGTCCGCGCGGGAAGAAGGGAGGCGAGCTCTACACACCTCCCTGCCCGGCGATCGTCGCCTCCACCCGTGGTGCAACGAACCATGACATGTTCCAGTTTCCAAACGCTGCCGCAGAAAGCATCCCAGTTATTCCAGCCAATGTGAAGTTTTTTTCCCCAGCCCCCTGAGGTTAGGGTTTCGTAAGCTCTGGTGGCGCTACCGCCAAGTTTTTTTCTCCCCTGATCTGTGCTTGTGACGGGATATGGAAGCGGAAGGAAGTAGTAAGGGAGGAAGAGGGAAGGAAGAGGGGGATGTGGAGGCGCTGCTCCGGTGGCTGGATCTCCACGAGGACGAAGGTGATGAGTTCGTTTGGGAGGAGGATCCTAATGGGGCAAAGGCTCAAGCAAAGTGGCTGGCGATTGCACGTGTGCATACTGAGAAGGGTTTTAGCCCGTTAGCGTTGTATGCCGACATGAGATCGGCTTGGAGTCCGGCCAAGGAGGTGCGCTAGAGATAACTTGAAGACAATCTCTTCACGGTGCAGTTTGGCTGTCTCGCAGATTGGAATACGGCCATTGCTGATGGTCCGTGGTTGTTTTGAAATCAGGCCTTAATCATCCAGGAATATGATGGTTTTACTAACCCTAGAACGATCGTCCTGGACAAGATCGTTGTATGGGCGAGGGTTCTCAAGTTACCTGATAATTATCTTGTGGAAGGAGCAATTAAGGGAATGTGTAGGAAGATGGGAAAAATATCGGAAGTACAAATCAAACTGCCCGCTGGGTATATTGGAGCCTATGTCAGGATTAGAGTTGATCTTGACACCGATGAAGAAGTCGGAAAGATTCGTGGATTACAAGGGCTAGAAATAAGGATGGTACCAAGTCAAATATGAGAAGATGCCTACTTTCGCAATTTACGTGGATTGATTGGGCATTGGTATGAGGAGTGCGGTGAACACGATCCAACTAAATTTGAATGGGGTGAATTTATCCTTCGATGAGTGGAAATTCAGAGGTGGGGACGTGGTTCGGTGGGAGAGGATCTACAAGAAGCGGCGGAGGCGGACTCGGTAGGTAGTGGTGGGTCGTGGTTTTGGGGCACGACACTAGCCGGAAGTGGAGCAAAAAGCACCGCGGAAGGATGATCTGGAGTCAGATGAGATTAATGAAGAGGACCGTGATAAAGCAGACGATGTGAACATGTGGGATGCATCAAATCTTGGGAAAAAGAGGTTGGCTATTAACTCTAATGCAAGGATGGCCATGGCCGAGGATTTGTCGAAGGCTATGGTGTCGGGTGGGGGTAAAGTTGCAAATATGGTTGATAGATTCGATGATCCGTCTGCCTTGGATCCCTTGGCAACGCCTCTGAAGAATTTAAACAAGAAGAAACAGAAGGGAGCAGATGGTGGTGTGGTTGAGGATTCAAACAATGGATTGGCGGCATCCCTTGAGGGTGACCGCCGGGAACAATGAATATCATGAGCCTGAACTGTCGAGGTGCGGGGCGGCCTAAGACAGTTCGAGAAGTGAGTAACCTTGTGAGGTCATATCGCCCCAGTTTGGTCTTTCTCCCGGAGACCAAGATGTCAGATAAGAGATCGCAAGATCTGAGGTGGAAGTTTGGCTTTTCACATGCCTTTGGGGTGAAAAGCGTGGGTTTAAGTGGAGGTGGTTGTGTCTATATTGGAATAATGACTCTAGGGTCACTCTGAAATCTTTCAATAATAGCCACATTGATGTATTAATTCAGAATGAGGATCTTGGTGACATAGAGTGGAGGTTTACTGGATTCTATGGTAATCCAAAGAGGTCAAGGAGGAAGTTGAGCTGGGACTTACTAAAATACTTGAGAAGGGAGTATAACAACCCATGGATTTGTGCTGGAGACTTCAATGAAATCCTTCATGCAACCGAGCAGTTTGGAGGTACTGAAAGATAAGAATGGATGATGGAAGGTTTTCGGGAAGCAGTTGAGGAATGTGGGTTTGAGGACTTGGGATACCATGGCCTGCCTTACACTTGGGATAACAAACAGCAAGGGAGTAGCAATATCAAGGTGAGGTTGGACAGAGCCCTGGGGGACGATAAATTTATGGAATGCTTTGACAATACTATTGTTAATGTTGTCCAATGCTATGAGTCGGATCATAGTGCATTGGTGATTCCTGAAAAAAGGTCGAATTGGATTGAAGATAGTACTACGGGTAAACCTTTTCGGTTTGAGAACGCATGGACGCGGCATGATAGATATACCCAGGTCATAGAAGAAGCTTGGCAGGATGGAGCCACAAACATGCAGGATATATATGATGCACTGGGTGGGGTACGACAAAAACTAATAAACTGGAGCAGAACTGAGTTTGGTTCGATTAAAAAACAGTTAAAGTGCCTGAGGGGCGGACTGGAGGAGTTGAGGTCACACTCTCTTGGTAGTGTCCTGTCAAGAGAGGAGAGAAGTTTGATAGGTAAAATATCAGAGCTATTGGCGAGGGAAGAATCAATGGAAAAACAAAGATCAAGGTCTTTATGGTTAGCGGAAGGGGACCGAAATACATCCTTTTTTCATGCTAAAACAAAGGAGAGATCTCGCAGGAATAGGATTAAATCCCTGCGGACTGTGGAGGGTGCTGTTGTATTGTCTCAAGAGGGAATGGAAATGGAGGCTAAGAGGTTCTACCAGACCCTCTTTGCGGAGCATGAAGGCACTAATCCTGCTCTGGTGACTGATTGGTGTTGCCAAAGGTTGATGAATCGATGAACGCTTAATTATGTGCGTCGTTCTCAGATGCTGAAATTGAAAAGGCGCTGTTCATGACGCACCCTGACCGTTCTCCTGGACCAGATGGTCTTACGGCAGGTTTTTATATTCGACACTGGAATGTATTGAAGACGGCAATTTGCAATGCGGTCAGAGAGTTCCTGAATGGGGGAGATATGCATGAATTGTTTAATTCCACGATCTTGGTGCTTATTCCTAAGGTAAAGAACCCACATGATCTATCTCAATATAGGCCAATTTCTTTATGTAATGTGCTTTATAAATTGGCCTCCAAAGTGTTGGCATTGCGACTTAGACCATTGCTGGATGAAATAATTTCAGAAGAACAGAGCGCATTTGTGCCGGGGAGGCTAATTTCAGATAATGTTATTTTGGCGTATGAATGTGTTCATTATCTGGAGAGGAAGAAGGGGAAGACGGGAGCATGTGCGGTGAAACTTGACATGGCAAAAGCTTATGACCGTGTTGAATGGTCCTATTTAAGGGCTATTATGACGAAGTTGGGTTTTGCTAGCGAGTGGATTGAAAGGGTTATGTGCTGTGTTGAGACAGTAACCTTTTCGGTGAGGGTGAATGGTAATTTTTCTGAATTATTCAAACCTTCTAGGGGATTGCAAGGAGATCCTATATCGCCATATCTTTTCTTAATATCTTGAGGGTTTTTGGTATCTTTGAAGTATTATGGGGAAGGACATCTATCAAGGGGAGTTAGGGTGGGAATCCATTGCCCGTGGATTTCCCATCTTCTGTTTGCTGATGATAGCTTGGTATTTACACAAGCCTTTGTGGAGGGGGCTAACCGGCTACACCAAATACTGGAATTGTATCGTCTTGGATCCGAACAAATGGTTAACAAGCAAAAACCGGCAATCTTTTTCAGTGCTAATACCGATGATGAGGGGAAGACTGTAGTGCATGATGGTACTGAAATTGCCACGAAAGCATTGGTTGAGAAGTACCTTGGGCTCCCAACATCCCTAGGGCGATCAACTGATGAACATTTTGAGCATATTGTGGCATCTATTAAGAAACTGGTAGCAGGTTGGGCGCCAAAACTTCTCAATAGTGCAGGGAGAGAAGTTCTTATCAAGGCTATTTGTCAAGCTATACCAACCTATTGTATGAGCTGTTTCAAGCTTTCTAAGAAGCTTTGTAAGAAAATCACAGCAGTGATAGCCGTTTTACGGTGGGGAGGATGAAGATAAGAGGAAGATGCATTGGGTAAAATGGGATGATCTCTATTCCCAAGTCATGTGGTGGTATGGGTTTAAGATTTCCTACTCTTCAACAAAGCTATGCTAGCGAAACAAGGGTGAGCCGATTACAAATCGATTCACTGTGCTCGGGTGTTAAAAGGGAAATATTATCACAATGGTGAGTTTATGACAGCTAGAAATAGAAGAAATGCCTCCCACACGTGAAGGGCTATTTTGTATGGTCGTGAAGCTTTACAACTGGGTTTAATCAAACGGATTGGGAATGGAGAAACTACTAAAATTTGGGATGATCCGTGGAATCCTACTAATCCAAGTTTAAAACCTATTGTGAGGATACCTGACTCGGAGGTCATCATGGTTCAACAACTATTGGATCCTATGTAGGGAGCCTGGAATGTGGAGGCTGTACAAACTAAGCTTGAATCAATTGATGCACACGCCGTGTTGAAGATCCCAACAGGAAGATTGGAAGAGGATTTTTGGGGTGCCTTATAGAGCCTCATTGCAAGCCGTGGGGCTATAAACCCGTCGATGGTGCAGTGGGACAATGACCGTCTTGGAAAAAACTCTGGAAGCTGAATGTTCCGCCCAAAGTGAGGAATTTCTGGTGGAGAGTGATCAAAGGCTACATCCCGTGTCGGGCGGTTTTGAAAAGAAGACATGTTGAAAAGATTGGTTTTTGCCAAGATTGTGGTTGTGATGAGACTATCTGTTGGAATTTTGGCCCAAAAAGTCTAGCCCATTTTCTATTTAAATAATTCCTGAAAATCCTAGAGGCCCATGTGGCCCATTCATGCAAGACAAGAGGTGGGACAAATGTTTAGTCCCACATTGCTAGTTGAGTGGAAGTTGGACCAGCTTATAAGGTGAGCTCTTCTACCACTTGGTAAAAGGATGAGAAGGAGAAGGAGAGAGTTCCACACGCGCTCCTCCTCCTCGCTCGCCTCGACGTCACGGCCCAGCAGCTGCTGGTTATGGAATCTCGCCGAGCTTTATTTTGCGCATGAATGGTATATGAACAGATATACTGAAGGTGAAACGTTTGCTTTGAATGGACGTTTAATCGAAGGTGAAACGTTTGGACGTTTAATCTGAGTTAAATCGCTGCTCGTTTCATCTTACTCGCACTGCCTTCTCCTCTGCGCCTATAAGAGAGAGAGGTCGCGCCTCTCTCGATTGCCATACACATCCCTTACGCTCGAGTTCGAGAACTGCGCTACTTTCATCTTCCCATCCGTCTTGCGGCGTGCGCATGAGCCGGGACGAGGCCTCGAGACCCATTGCTTGAGTCCTATACGGGAGAAGGGCGATAAGGTTTTGGGGGAGCGCTATCAGCGCGACTACTGGCTTCGTCACGGACTCCCTCACAGATAGCGACGTCTTCCCCGACGAGGACTTCTTCCCCGACATCGCACCCTCTTCCTCGGACATGGCCAATGACGGTTCCAACGCCGGTTCTATACGCTACTACCGTGTACATCTTACATCTCAATCTTGTTACGATTCTATCCAGAGTTTTATGCCTTGCAGTTTGTTTGGCTATATGCCTTATTTTGTATTCGCTATTTAGCATGATTAGTATATTACCTATTATTCTAGTCATGTTTTATCTAGCGTTTATTATGGATAATTAGCTTGGTAAATTGCTCTATTTCTCAACAATCCAAAAACCTTATTTCAGGCAATTTGCCCCAAGTGGCTTTGTTGCTTCTATGAAGCCACCGTGTTTGAAGGTGTGAATTACAAGCGGTGGCGTGCGAGCGATGCTCTGGTTTCGACCATGAGCTGCTATAACGCCATCTATGGCGCTTTGAGGAACTTAATCCCGCTCGGGAAGAGGCGTTCAAAAACTTGATACTACTTTCAAGGCTGCCTTGATCAATCCTTGGCGACAATATTGTCGATTCATATCATCATTTAGCAATGGCAAAGATATGTGGGATGCGCGAGAGAAAATTTGGAGTCTCGATGTGGCGATGGATCGTATGTCATGGAACAATTCTATGACTATAAGATGATTGATGACCGCTCCATTGTGGAGCAGGCTCATGAGATCTGATCACTTGCCAGGGATCTTGAGCACTTCACTTGTGTGTTCGGACAAGTTTGTTCGGAGGCATCATTGCCAAACTTCCCGATCATGGAGGAATTTTGCTACTTCTGAAGCACAAGAGACAAGAGTTCTCCGTGAAGGATCTCATTGGGACTCTTGATGTGGAAGAGAAGGCGAGCAAAAGACACACGTGCTCGAGGTACCGAGGGAGGTTCTAATGCCAACACAGTACGAAAGGAACTTCCAGCCTCACAAGTTCAAGAACAAAGGAAAGTTTGATGACAAAGGAAAGTTCGATGGAAAGAACAAGGCCTCACAGTCCACCACTTCAAGAAGAAGGCGATAAGAGGAAAGGTGCTTGTCATGTGTGCGGTGATCCTAATCATTGGGCTCTGCTTGTCCCAACCGCTTTGACAAACACCAACATGGGAAAAGCGACAAGGCGCTAATGTTGTCATGTGACGTTGAGATGAAAGATGTTGGGTATGGTATATTACCTCATGTTCTTTCATTATGTCATTCTCTGATTGGTGGATTGACACGGGCGCTAATGTACATGTCTGTTACGATATTTCCATGTTTTCTTCATATCGGTCAGGGACTCAAACCGTCTTGATGGGAAACGGCTCGCGTATGCTTCGCTCATGGTGTTGGTACGGTCGATCTGAAGTTCACTTCGGGAAAGACTGTGCGCCTGAAGAACGTGCATCATGTTCCCTCAATAAATAAAAATCTTGTTAGCGGATCTCTTCTGTGTCGAGATGGCTACAAGATTGTATTCGAGTCCAATAAATTTGTAATTTCGAAGTATGGAACTTTTATTGGTAAAGGCTATGAATGCGGAGGCTTGTTCCGCTTATCTCTATCAGACATTTGCAATAAAGTTGTTAATCATATTTACACAAATTTTGAATCAAATGTCTGGCACTCTCGTCTTTGTCATATTAATTTTGGTTGTATGACGCGGCTAGCCAAAATGAATTTAATCCCTGATTTCTCAACTGTTAAGGGATCTAAGTGCCAAGTCTGCGTGCAAGCTAAACAACCTCGCAAGTCACATACAACTACAGAAGTGAGAAATTTAACACCACTAGAGCTCATACATTCTGATCTTTGTGAGATGAATGGTGTGTTGACAAAAGGTGGAAAGAAATATTTCATGACTTTGATCGATGACTCTACGAGATATTGTCATGTGTATCTTCTGAAATCAAAAGATGAGGCTTTGAGTTTCTTCAAAATCTATAAAGCTGAGGCAGAAAATCAACTTGATTGAAAGATTAAGAGGCTTAGGTCTGATCGTGGTGGAGAGTATTTTTCCAACGAGTTTGATTCCTTTTGTGCGGAACATGGTATAATTCATGAGAGGACGCCTCCCTACTCACCCCAGTCAAGTGGAGTAGCCGAAAGAAAGAACCGTACTCTAACAGATTTGGTTAACACCATGTTAGACACATCGGATCTTTCTAAGGAATGGTGGGGGGAGGCATTATTGACCGCGTGTCATGTCCTAAACCTAGTTCCCACAAAGAACAAAGAAATTACTCCATTCGAAGAATGGGAGAAGAAAAGACTAAAACTCTCTTACTTACGTACTTGGGGTTGTTTGGCAAAGGTTAATGTACCAATCCCCAAGAAGCGCAAGCTTGGACCAAAAACCATTGATTGTGTTTTTCTGGGCTATGCTTTTCATAGCATTGGTTATAGATTCTTGATAGTAAAATCTGAAGTACGACATTCATGTCGGTACAATCATGGAGTCGATGCGACTTTCTTTGAGGATATCTTTCCAATGAAGGATAAACCTAACTCATCAAATCCGGAGATACCTAGTTCATCTAATCGAGAATTTGCTATATTCTACGAACCTACCATTCGATTGAACACTCTGAAAGTCCTAAGGAGGATGATAATGAAATTCCTAAAAGGAGCAAGAGACAAAGGACGCAAAGTCTTTTGGTGATGATTTCATTGTACCTTGTGGATGACACTCCACTTCCATTTCAGAAGCTTATGCATCTCCTGATGCTGACTACTAGAAGGAAGTTGTTCATAGTGAGATGAATTCCATCTTAGCTAATGAAACATGGGAGATCACTGATCGTCCTTATGGGTGCAAACCTGTAGGATGTAAATGGGTGTTCAAGAAGAAACTAAGACCTGATGGTACTATTGAGAAGTACAAGGCAAGGCTTGTGGCCAAGGGTTATACCCAAAAGGAAGGTGAAGACTTCTTTGACACTTACTCACCAGCAAGGTTGACCACCATTCGAGTACTACTTTCTCGGTGCCTCACACGGTCTTCTCGTTCATCAAATGGACGTTAAGACAGCTTTCCTAAATGGAGAGTTGGATGAGGAAATTTATATGGATCAACCAGATGGTTTTGTAGTAAATGGTCAAGAAAGAAAAGTGTGCAAGCTACTGAAGTCTTTGTATGGTCTTAAACAAGCACCTAAGCAGTGGCACGAAAAATTTGATAAAACCTTAACCGCTGCAGGCTTTGTTGTAAACGAAGCTGACAAGTGCGTATACTATCGCCATGGTGGGGGTGAGGGAGTCATCCTTTGTTTGTATGTTGATGACATTTCGGAACCAACCTTAATGCAATTAAGGAGGTAAAAGATTTCTTATCTCGTTCCTTTGAGATGAAGGATGCGGGAGTAGATGTCATCACGAACATCAAGCTATTGAGAGATGATGATGGTGGGATTACATTGCTTCGGTCCACTATGTGGAAAAGATCTTGAGTCGTTTGGTATAGTGACGTCAATTTTCTCCTACCGTATGATCGTAGTGTGTTGCTTGAAAGAATCGAGGAAATGCTAGAGACCAACTAAGATACTCTCAAATTATTGGCTCGCTTATGTATTTAGCTAGTGCCACGAGACGACATTGCCTTTCGTAAGCAAACTCGTCGATTGTCTCAAATCCAGGAGATGATCAACGGCATGCTCTTGAAAGAGTTATGCGATATCTAAAAGGCACTACGAGCTATGGCATACACTATCTGGGTATCCAAGGGTACTAGAGGGTTATAGTGATTCAAATTGGATATCCGATCTTGTGAGATAAAGGCCACAGTGGATATGTTTTCACACTTGGTGGTGGTTGTTTCTTGGAAGTCTTGCAAGCGACCATCTTAACGAGGTCAACTATGGAAGCAGAACTCACGAAGCACTAGACACGGCCCTTTGTTGAAGCGAGTGGCCGTGAACTCTTGATGGACTTACTGTGGTTGAAAAACCTATACCATGATTCCAATGAGCGTGATAATCAAACTGTGATTATTAAGGTGAATAGTTCTAAGGATAATATGAAGTCCTCAAGACATGTGAAGAGGAGACTGAAATATGTCGGAAAATGAGAAACTCGGAGTTATTGCATTGGATTATATCCAAACATCTAAAAACTTGAGATCCCTTCACAAAGGGTCTATCACGCAACGTGATAGAAAATGCATCAAAGGAGATGGGTATGAGACCCACAATTTGAGCTTTCCATAGTGGTAAACCACTCTATGTGATCGGAGATCCCGTGAATTAGAATTGGGAAACAAGCTGTTGGTTAGGGTGAGGAGAAAGTATCCCTACTTTAATAAACACCACTCCATAAAGATGCAATACTTTCCTATTACGCATGGCAGGTTGATTTATTATCTTAATGTGTTCTAAGTGGCTTATCCTAAGCAAAGATGTTGTCTGCGAACATCTTTTGAAGAACACACCTATATTAGTCATTGTTAAAAGCGTCGCGATCTATGAGAGTAGGGTGCTCTCTAATAAACTCATGAAAGGTCATGGAGTATGACGTATAAGCTCCACCCGGGGAAGTCCCACTAGCCAGTGTCGGTCAAGACTTCGTGTGAAGCTAGATTGACAAACTTGCAGTTCAAGGCATAGTCCATGTACAAGTTGCAACCTAGTGTAGCATAGAATTCTAGGTGGAAGTTCAACTTAGTCTCCACTATAGTACGGTATATAAGCAGTGTTTTGAAACCAAAGGCGATTACATGTGCCTCACGGGATCCGGTGGGGATTGTTGGAATTTTGGCCCAAAAAGTCTAGCCCATTTTCTATTTAAATAATTTCTGAAAATCCTAGAGGCCCATGTGGCCCATTCATGCAAGACAAGAGGTGGGACAAATGTTTAGTCCCACATTGCTAGTTGAGTGGAAGTTGGACCAGCTTATAAGGTGAGCTCTTCTACCACTTGGTGAAAGGATGAGAAGGAGAAGGAGAGTTCCACACGCTCCTCCTCCTCCTCCTCGCCTCACGTCCACGTCACGTCACGGCCAGCGCCAGCTGGTTGCGAGAATCTCGCCGAGCCGAGCTTTATTTTGCCGCATAAATGGTATATGAACAGATATCTGAAGGTGAAACGTTTGCTTTGAATGGACGTTTAATACGAAGGTGAAACGCTTTGGGCGTTAATCTGAGTTAAATCGCCTGTTCGTTTCATCTTACGCCGTCGCCTTCTCTCTGCGCCTATAAGAGAGAGAGAGGTCGCGCCTCCTCTCGATTCTTTACACATCCCTTGCGCCGAGTTTGAAACCTGCGCTACTTTCTTCCCATCCCGTCTTGCGGCGTGCATGGCCGGGACGATGGCCTCGAGACCCATTGCCCGAGTCACATGCGGGAGAAGGCGATAAGGTTTTGGGGCGCTATCGGTAGCGACTTCGGCAAATCACGGACTCCCTCACGAGATAGCGGCGTCTTCCCGACGAGGACTTCTTCCCGACATCAGCACCCTCTTCCTCGACGACATGGCCAATAGCGGTTCCAACGCCGGCGGTTCTACACTTTCTTGCCGTGTACATCTTCTGTCTTAATCTTGTTCTGATTCTATCCAGAGTTTTATGCCTTGCAGTTTGTTTGGCTATATGCCTTATTTTGTATTCGCTATTTAGCATGATTAGTATATTACCTATTATTCTAGTCATGTTTTATCTAGCGTTTATTATGGATAATTCGCTTGGTAAATTGCTCTATTTCTCAACACTATCCACCACGCCCTGTTTGATTGTACATGGGCAAAGTTATTTTGGGAAGAAATTAAACTGACAACATCGGTAAAGGTTCCCTTACTCCATCCAAATACTTGGGCGATTGACTTAATTGATAGTAGCAAAGTAGAACCATGTGATGGTGCTGTCATTTTATGTGGATGATGGTGGTGGTGCAGGTGAAACGCCATGCATGCGACATGGGAGAAAGCGAGATCGGTGGTGAATCTATGAAGTGGGTCGATATTGCCATGGACCTATCAATTTCAGGTAGGAAGATGACAACAAAGCAACCTACTGCCTTACCAAAGTGGAAACCACCGGTTCCCGGTATCTTAAAACTGAACGTCGATGCTAGCTTCATTCGGGAATCAGGAGAAGGTTCATCCGGCACAGTGGTGGAATCATGAAGGGATCTTGGTGCGGTCGAGGTCGCCATTTGGTACGAATATCTGCCAATTCCACGGTTGTGGAAACCTTGGTATCGGGGATGGAGTGCAACTTCTGACTCTTGGTCTATCTCGTGTTGAGGTGGGCGGTCACGGTGAAGTGGTGAAGCTATGGAACAACCGGCATTGCAACAGATCTGAAGTTGCGTCGATCTTGTCTGAAATTGAAAGTTATGCTAGTAATATGGAGTCTTTCCAGCTAAAGTATATTAGGAGAGAGGCAAATGTTGCTGCACATTTGTGTGCTAAGCATGCGTCTAGCTCTAGGAGAAGGTGTATTTAGATTAACTATAGTCCACCTTTTTTAGCTAAGTGTCTGCAAGATGAATGTAATCCCTTTGATTAACGAATGAAATATGGTTGAATCGGGAAAAAAAAACGCTGCCGCAGAAAAATGTCAATCGAGAAAGACGGCCGTACCCGGTACGCTTTGTCGCTTGTTATCAGTGTTCGGTGCTCTCCTTTTACTGCGCCGCGGGCCCTACCGCGCGGCTGCTACCGTTTCTGTTTGACGATTTCTGCTCATGCGTTCGGCCTTGTTCGCCACACCAAACCGCTCTCTCCATTTCCTCCGTTATTTTTTCTCTCCCCCAGCTGCTTTCTCTGTGCACTCCGCACTCGCAGCTATCCCGCTCCTCCTCCTCCTCCTCCGCCTCCCCGAAACCCTCGAGCGCGAGCGAGCCTCGGCAGCAGCCATGGACTCGGCGGCGTCGCTCCTGGAAGCGTACCGCCGCGACCGGCGCCGCCTCCTGGGCTTCCTCCTCTCCGCCGCCGGCGGCCACGGCCGCGCCGCCGACCTCTCCCGTGTCGATCTCGACGCCGTCAGCGCCGACTACGCCCTCGACTGCGTCGCCTCCGGTAAGGCAGCACCCCCTGCCCTTCCATAGTCCATACGCCGGCGCACGACCCGTGCGTGCGTTCGTGCCCTGAGGTGGAGCCGTTTATGAATTGAATTAGTCTGATGGGTTGGCTGCGTGTGCATTTTTACCTAAACCAGGCGCGCAGTTTGACGCTTCGGAGGCCACCAGGAGGTACTTTCACGACAGGAGGTACCCGATCATGGTATGTGTGTCTGTGTGAACTGGCCACTCGGAATTTCTTATCGATTTCAGCTCCCAAAATTTGATCTGGGCACTTGTTTCATTGGGTAATTACTTCTGGTCACGAAATGCCTAGTGTTCTATCAGTAAAAATCCCTAGGAGCAGGTGGGAGGATGTGAGCTGAAAGTGATCCCAATATGAGCTGAAAGTGATCCCTAGTAGTTAATAGCAACAATCCATTTACAATATGTCCCAACCACAGCAATAATAACATTTCTGAATCATAATTTGACACTTTGACCCTTCCAAGCCGATGCTGAAGTCGAACAGAAGCATCTTCACGCTGTAGTAAACATTAAGAACAGGACTGCCTATAATATCAAATCCTTCCCCAAATTTGAGTCGACTAGTCTTTGATCTGAATCGTAGAGTCTTACCAGATACAAGCAGTACAACGTGGCAACCACTTCTCTTAATTTTTGTCATTGCAGGTTTTATGTACATGCTCTGTATTTAAATCTCTTTTATCTCATAGTTTCTGATTTCTGTCCATGATTTTAGAGGTTTATATGCTGCTTCTGCACAGTATTATAAAGATAATAGATCCTTTGCTTTATCATGGTTGATGTTTTGTACGAAGTGATATACATAAACCAAGCACACCTTGATCTGCAATTCCATCAAGTACTGTTTGGATTTTTTCTGTAACTGTTAAGAATTTTTCCATTCAACAGACAAACTCGCCATCAAGGAACTCATATTTTCTTCTTTCAAGGCCAGAAGCGTCTGGTTCTCCTCCAAACAAAGTAGCACCAGACATTCGACTCGTACCACCTGCAGAAGAGAAATCAAGTAGAACAAGAAAACACAGCGGTTCTTCTAGAGTAGCAGTTGACATTCCGGGAGCATCCAGTGGTATGAAGGATGCTAGTTTGGCAGATACACCTCCTCAGCAAGTAGAGGAAATGGATATTCTTTCTCTAAATTTGCCTACATTAAGCACAGGTAGGCAATTGTCCATGCTACATTTATGCTGTACTTTTTTATTTATGAAGGAAAAGTTGGGAATACGCAATTTGTTCTCTTGACTAATTATATACTCCGTATTCGCCCTTTAAGAATTGTCCGATGATGATCTAAGAGAAACAGCTTATGAGGTCCTTCTCGCTTCTCTATTTGTCAGGTAATTCACACAAACATATCTGTGTGGAAGTTTTCATACATGCACGGTGTGCATTCATATTGACACCATTAACTTACTGTTGTGATCTCCCTTAATAATATGCAACCAACAGTGGAAAACTGAATTTCTCTGAAGAGAAAAGAGAGAAGAAGCCCAAATTCTTGAAAGGCTTAAGATCGAAGACTGAAAGATCTAATTCAGCACCTCAGATAGAAAATTATTATACCCACCATCTTGATTTGGTCCGAGTACAAATGGAGGTAAGGTCCTTCACTAATTTCTGTACTATTTGGTCTTTTGTTAGTTCAACTAGAGGAACTATCTGCTTGCTTGAAATACATGGCAATGATAACAAGATTCTTTATGTTCTCATGATGCCAAACACATGTGGTCTCCCTTCATTCCATATGTTATAGTTACTGCGAACTGGAAGTGTGCATACTCCATACTGCATATTGATCCGAGGAAGATCAAATTATTGAAGGACCCTATTTGTTTTCCTTTCTAGCAGCCCATTAAGATACCATTTTCTTCTCTTTTTCTGGATTTAAATTTATTATGGTCAACCGAGGACAGAAGGCTCTAGCTAGGATAAGAAGTCTCACTCTTTTTAGTCATTCGTGGTTTGAACTTCATTTTTTAGTTCTGTTTGCGTGATCAAGAGATAACAGGATATTATGGAGAACTCATTTTAAGAACATTCTTTCAGATATCAGAATCTATGGATATATTGGCTAAGAGAGCTTTAAGGCATATTGGTTCGAAGATGGTGCAGGGACAGCTTGACGTGCCTTGCATATCATTACAGCTCTTAAGTTCTGTTGACAAATTTGATTTCCCAACAGAAAGACTGCGTGTACAATGGCAGAGAAGACAGGCAAGCATCTTAGTTTTTCTTTCTACAGCATGGACGGTTGTTCTAACTACTACTCACAATTCTGCTGTCCAGGCAAATGTTCTAGAAGAATTACTTCTGTTCTCGTCATCTCTTGAGTACACTATGAGCGAAACATTGCGGATAGTTCTCTCCAAGCTAAAAAATACAGAGGCAAGGACTATTATCCATATTTCACATCATTTTGTGTTGATTAATGTTACTGGTATCTCGTAATCCACACCAGTTGTTTAATCTTTCTCGCTGAATTGAGCTGTATCGCTATTGACTATGTCTATATTTGCGCTATAAACTTTTCCAGGACTGGGTTGTGAGTGTTCCTGATGGGCGTATTGAGGTCTTGACTATCATTGAAAGATACAGCACACGACTATCTACAGCTCCAAAGAAGTTTGGTCTTAAAGGCGAGACCTATCATTGGACTCGGAGCTACCATTTTAATTCTAGGCTATATGAGAAACTTCTGTGCAGTGTGTTTGATATTCTTGAAGATGGACAACTTGTAGAGGTTTCCTTTTCCTTTTCCTCTCTACTTTTAATATCTCCTTGTTGGCATGCTTACAAAAAGTACCCTGCTTTTATTGCATATTGTTGGAGTCTAGGTTAGCATAGTAGTATTGTCCTAGGAGAGTCTAGAATATTCCAGTGAGTGTTGGAGTCTGAGTTAGTGTAGTAGTACTACTCTTGTAGAGTCTAGAGTATTCTAGGAGTGTTAGTATAGTAATGTCCTACTAGAGTCTAGATCATTCCAATAAGGCTAGATTGTGCTATATATAAGAGGGTGTGGAGGTCCAAGGGACAAGCCCATCCAGAAAATTTCCCCCAAAACCAACATGGTATCAGAGCTAGGCTCCTCCTCCTAACCCTAGCTACCACCATTCCACCACTGCAACACCCATCCCGACTCTTGTTGTCAACAACACCACGCACATTGTAGTCACCTAAGCGGCGGGAGGCCGCATCCCGTTGCTCTCTACAGGCAGTAACCACCTTATGTTGCACGATGTGTTGTGTGAGGCTTGGTTGCTGCTCTGTACGGAGGTTGCTTAGTGAGCTAGTTAGAATGGTGCAATTGAGATGTTGATAGGAGGATAATAAGTTAGCTGGATTTGGGGACCAAGAGAAACTGGAGGTGGAGGAGGACCTCTGATCTGGTCGGAGATGGGCAGATGCAGAGGTGATGGTGATGGCTGGAGCTGGGCTGTGGTCGTGGAAGGTGACAACTGGGTGAGGTCTCCAGTTTGGTCGTTCTTGGCTCCGGGAAGAGGCGAGCTGCAGAGCTGCAAGGTGCGGACGCCTGAGGTATGAAGCGGAGGTACAACCATACAAGGGAGTGCTCCCTGCAGGTGGTTTCTATGATGTTGTTGGACAAGATTTGGTTTGAGGAGGAGGCATGTGTCACTGCTGTGTTGCAGCAGAGAAGAGGAGTCCAGGAGGGAGCAGCTGCTGGAGTTGATTTGGGCGGCTGTGAGGAGCAAAGTGAACAGAGCTTGGTGCTAGGAGAAGAGGAGAGAATGGAATGGATCTGAGAGAGAGGTAGAGGATGTGGTGACCGAGGCAAAGATGGTTGAGGCAAGATGGCCGGAGGGTTGATGGAGAGGTGGTAGAGGTCAAGGTTGTCACCGCGTTGGATAGGTGGAAGTCATGTGGAGGTCAGGAGAGTGTGGAACTGTAGATAGCTGACCGGTGAGGTGAGACGGTTGTGGCTCTGTAGGAGCGGTTGTTGAGGTTAAGCAGCCGTGGTTATGTGGGAGCCAGAGCTGATGAAGAGGCAATGCCGATGCTCAAGCTGATGAGGGAAGGCGTGTGGTGCCGCCGTTGTAGGCGCCGGTGTGAGAAGGCGTATGGTTGGAGAGGCAACGGTGGACCAACACAAGAAGGATTGGAGGAGGCTAGCTTGATGCAGAGTAGGCGCACGGTGATGGTGATGGCTCCCATGAGCGGAGCTGGATGGTCGGAGTTGATTGGTTGCTTGATGACCACTAGAGCAAGAGCTAAAGTAAAACGCTCTCATGTATCTTTGTATGCTTGCAAGCTAGAAGTGTAGTGGTCCTAGTAAGTGTCATGGAGTTGTAGCAAGATGGTCATGGTGACTGACCCATGCCCATCTTGAGGGGGAGTGTTGGAGTCTAGGTTAGCATAGTAGTATTGTCCTAGGAGAGTCTAGAATATTCCAGTGAGTGTTGGAGTCTGAGTTAGTGTAGTAGTACTACTCTTGTAGAGTCTAGAGTATTCTAGGGAGTGTTAGTATAGTAGTAATGTCCTACTAGAGTCTAGATCATTCCAGTAAGGCTAGATTGTGCTATATATAAGAGGGTGTGGAGGTCCAAGGGACAAGCCCATCCAGAAAATTTCCCCCAAAACCAACACATATATAGCTGAATTATTCTTGAATGACAAGGTGGAATTAAGTCAAAGATTGCATTTTGAGTTGCTGACAGTGTTATTCTTATTGCTACCAGGAGGCTGATGAAATACTCGAAACAGTGAAGCTCACCTGGCCTATATTGGGCATGACCCAAAAGTTGCATGACGTCCTGTATGCCTGGGTGCTTTTCCAGAAGGTCTATTTACTAGTACTATGTTTGTCCCCCTTTTCTAATAGAAAGAATTCCAGTTTTCACTCCTGAAATCCGGCAAAATTGATTTGTGAGTTACAGAAGATCCACTTGTCACAAACAGATAGAAATAAAAATAGACAATGTATTTCTATTGATGTATTAAAATCAGTGTCAGAAAAAGGACAGACATTTTTGAAATAGTGAACTCACTTTACCATAGACTGGAGGGTATGTTGACTATCATTTAGAAAAGACTATACATACTGGTTCAAACTTGGCTGGTATTATAGTCATGTGAAACAGTTCTAATGGACCTGAATAATAGGTTATGCCATATGATTGGGTGGTTCTTGTGGGCGAATACAACTGAACTTCAGGGGCAGTTAATAAAATAGTGCAACCATCCCACTTGTCAGAGTAAAAGGGTGTCAGATGGTCCAGTGCAACCAACTGTTATCTTTATAGGAGTAGAGAACTGGGATATTATCTGCCGCCCCTTGTCAAAATGACTGCATTGTGAATGCACTTATGCACAGGTTTTGCATTAGGCCCTCTTCATTTCCTTTTTTTTTGTAGAAGCACCTACATTGTAATATTGTATTAGTGACATCAGAATAGCTGTTCTGTTATTCACTAGCATGTTTGATGCCATTGGCATACATTGTTTTGAGCATTTTACAATTTAGAATTGAGGAATGTTTCGGAGTCTTTTTTTGAATGACTTCTATACTTTATTTTGAACAAGAGAACAGTTTGCTGTTCAAATACTTGTCTTGAATGATAATAAATAATTCACTTTTACTCTGCTCAGTACATTTCTTACATTGAAAGCTTCTTCCATTGGTCAAAATATCATTCTTGACATGAGAAATTTTTAGTGCTAGTACATGCGAATGATGCCACACTGATTCATATGATTATTTTCCTTCTGTTCAGTTTGCTGAAACCGGAGAAATTCTTCTACTAAAACAGACAGACCTTCAGATACAGAAACTTCAGTTACATAATGATGGTAGAGAAACAGAGATGTATATAAACAGCTTTGTTTGTTCTGTGGAAGGTTGTGGCAACGGGCTCTAAACTTGGTGGACACTGCTCTTCTTAAAATAAACATGTGGTGCAATAGACAACTGGAGAGCTATCACGTATACTTCAGTCAGGTTAGTTACCTCCCTTGTTTGGATAATGTTTCAGCCGAGATTTGTTTTTATCCAACAGACCACCGACTTATGGCTAGATGTGGCTTCATATTTTACCTATCAGTACAATTTGTATGCATGAAGGATGGTTAGATGCTTGTAGCCTGGGTCATTTTTGTTACTTAGATGCACTATACAGTTCAGGATGGTGTTAACCTGACTGTCTTGTGTTGTGAGTTGTGATTTGACAAGTGTTTATATCCATGTCCATGTTAGAATTTTATCACTGGCCAAGCAGTACATGCAAGTATTGTTCCTTGAATTATAAACATGGCCTATCAAATTTCTTGTTATTGAAGAAGCATAAGTGCAGAACACTTAAGACAGTTGCTGATGTAGGTTGGTCATCCATTGTTATCTGTCTCATGAACTCAGAAAGTAATGTTACAGTCTGAAATCTGGATAACCACGTAATGATAAGAACAACATCTAGGGAGAATGAGAAAGAAGGGGTGGAAGTTTTTTTTCTCGATTGCCGAGTTGATAGAAGTTGACTTTCATTAATCCGTTTCGACAATGATTTAGTTCCGTTCACATTGTTGTGCAAAAAGTTCTTTTATAGAGAAGGGGTTTCCCTTACAATGCTGCCACAAAGTTTTGTCCTAAATTTCGTCTAAAAAAGTTTTGTCCTAAAAGCTTCTTTATCTTGCCTTTCTGTTACAGGCTAACTGTTCGATCTTTGAGAGCATGCTGAACTTGGTATTACTTTCGGCGGCAATACTTACTGATGATGAAGAAGCCATGGTTAGTTTTCTTACTTGTCCTGCAGTACTTCTATAATATGCGCAATTTGTCGAGAAGTTAAAAAAATTGAGACGGATGCCTTTCCTCCAGAAAGGCTATAGCCCTCTTTCCTGAGGCAATGATGGTAGGTAACCAGGAATTGAGTTGGGTGGGGGAGTGGTCGAGTGGATGCACAATCCAACCAACCAAGTTCGTGTCTTCTCCAACTCGAATTGGTGGTGCCTATCATTCTTAATTAAATTGATACCAGGTTCTTCGAGCACATATCTGCCACATCCCTTACGGTGCTTAGCCCGTCTGTTTATATAACATATTCTACTCCATCCGTTCGGAAATAAGTGTCGCAGATTTGTCTAGATACACATGTATCTATAAACGCGTCTAGATACATGCGTATCTAGACAAATCTGCGACACTTATTTCTAAACAGAGAGGATCTTGAATATTAATGTGACATATCTAACACTCAAAACTATCAAAGTCATATACCCTGTAAGCCCTGATGTATGGTCATGATACTTAAGACTTAAGCTCCATGCTGCTCCTGGAGCTGCGAAATTCTCAGAACAGAACTGTTTATAACAGCTCAAACTAGGATATATTTGATGGCGATCTGTGCATGATTGTCCCTCATAAAAAAAGTCCGCCTTAGAAATATCTATGTTGTAGATCACACATTCGTTTTGTATGTCTACTTCTAGGCTATAGTCAGGACCTACAGACATGAATTTTGTAAGGGTGTAAGATATGATTATGGTCATCATCCTGAAGACCTGAATTGATCTTTTTCGTAGTAAATCCCTTAACCTTTTTTTGGCAATATTAACACACTGACACAAGTGTTCCCTTTTAGTCAATTCGATCCCCCTGTCATGTAGAGTCACTTGGAATGTTTTGGCCCCGTCAGTTAATTCACCTTTTGTGTTTGATGTTGAGCCTCTCTCGTTCTCCCCATTGTTTTCAGCTCATTGGGACCCCACGTGGCAGTACACCAGAATCTACGTTGATCCATAAACTTGTTGTCAGATCCATACAAGCTGCATATAAGCACGTGAGTTAAACCATTTTGTGTCCCCTACCAAAATGATACATTGACTGTGATTTTTAATATTTCATATTTCGATTATGCCTAATAGGCCCTACTCTCAGCACATGGTCAATCAAAGGCAGAATTTAAGCATCCATTGATATTGCTTGCAAGTAAGCTAAAACTAGTAGTGGAGAAAGAGTGCGCTGTATTCAGCCCAATACTTCAAAAATATTATCCTGAAGCTGGAAGAGTAGCACTAACTGTTTTTCACCTACTTTATGGCCAACAACTGGTTAGTCAGCTCCCTTCTCCACCTCAGCTACAGTTTCTTATTGTGTCTATTTTGTGACAATGTTTACTACTACCATTGGTGTCAAGGAGCTGTTTTTGGAAGGGTCAGATCATTCAGAAAACTTGAAAGAGATACTGGGAGCATCGAACAATTTTGAGCTCTGTATAGCTCAGAAGCTTTACTCAATGTACGGCGAAGCTGTTGGATCTTCATTGTCCAACTTCCTAAAACCATACATGGTAAGGCATGAAGATGTCCTTTATGCTCATGATAACTAATATATGAAAATGCTTTTTATACAATGAGTGTAAATAATCTTCTCCATCTACCACTAAGGTAATGCTTTTTTCAACATGAATGTCCTGTATAATCTGTTCTGCTAATTTGATATTGCTCGAAGTACATGAACCTGATGGTACCAAAGTATTGTAGAATTGTGGAAGCTAGTTGTTTGATGAGCTACAAACTTATAATTTTTTTTATTGTACCTGTTAAATTGTCAAGCTATCTTTATTACGTACGTGGCTTATTGTTTCTTCAGACACAGAATCATCTTGACGCAGTGTCTTCCATAGTGGTTTATTCATAACTATGAAAATTAATCTTGTTCCAATACCAAGAGAGTTAATTATACACAACTAGCTGTGAGCCACATGGACACAAATTGAATGCACTTAACTTCTCAAATGCATCAGTTTCTGTTTACTTATAGGGCACATTAAAGTACAACATGAGCAATCTTGGGAGACTTCACCTGGCTTTCTCATTTTGTTTTGTTCAGAACAAACTTTATTGGTGTGCCATCTGGCATTTCCAACAGTCATAGTTAAATTGAATTAAATTCATGTTCTGAATTTTGAAACAGATCGATCGTTTTCTTCACCCATCATTCTTCAGTGGCTGCATGCTCAACATGAGAATGTTTTGGAGTGGACAAAACGTACCATTGAGATTGAGGTTTGATACTCCATGCAAAGTTTACTGCTAGCATTTTTAGTGAATAGCTAATTATGCTTGAACATCCTCAAAATAGTTCTGTATTTTCTTTGCATTGATGCTCACATCAAAGATAGGAAAGTTTCTCTGTAGATTTTTGTATAGACTGGCATGATTGTAAAATTATACCTGCGAGTATTGTTTGATGCAAATGTGATCACATTTATTTTTAGTCCCACATGGTTCATACAGTAACTTGATCACCAGCTCAATGCACTTTATGATGTTAAATTGGTTCTTACATTCTTGCTGTCAGGTTGACCTTTTAAAAAAATCGACCTGCATTGTTCTGGCAACATAATTACCTCCATAACTTCCAATAGATTTGATCAACTTCAATGGTATAGCTCAGTGTTGATTTTATTAGGTTTCCAGCAAAACTGAACTGGTGCTACATATGTATTAATTTGATGTACATGTTTGATGTTGACACAACTCTGTAACTAGTACTGCCACCCACAAGATGACCGTACCCCGTTTGACATTCTTTAGTTGGTGACTTTGATTTTTTCTTTGTTAATACATTTTTACTAACTCTTAGACTTCCGTTATGCATCACACAACTTCTTTTGTTTGCCTTCCGTATGTGTTTATATGTCTCTCTTAAGTGTCCAACACAATTTTTTCATGATGGCTATTGTTTCATCTCTGGTCCATAGGATTGGGTGCCTCTATCAGCTCATCGGAAACTAGCAACATCTATGGTTGAAGTCTTCCGGATTGTGGAGGAGGTAAGCTTTTCTTCTAATGAGGTTATTTCCCACCATATGTTATGTTCTTCAAGAAAAGGAAAAGAAGAAAAACCTCTTGCTTTTGGATTACATGGTGCAAACTTCATTAGTAATTAGTAAACAAGGCAATTTCACGGTAAAAAAAGGGTGATTACCAAGCAGGTTGGGGAGAGTGGATGTACAATCGCACCACCTGAGTTCAAGTCCTCATTGACACGAATTTGGGTTATTATTATAATGTTGAGGCTTCCTTTAGAAAAACATGGTGATTACTTGTTATGCCTTTTGATCTTAATGCAATCTGAATATCACAAAGTTCAGTATGAAGGCAGAACCTTCCATCTGCAATTTCCACTCACTGAGTTTTTTTCTCTGACTGCTGTTCTACTATGGTCTCACATTTTTCCTCAATTCTTTAGTCAGTTAATCTGATCTAATCTAATCATTACACTTAATACTTGCTTGCGGCTTATATGATCAGTTTATGTGCAGACCATTGATCAGTTTTTTAACTCGAGTCTACCTTTGGATATTATCCACCTGCGGAGTCTACTTATAGGAATCACTAGCAGCCTTCAAGTCTATTTGCTTCACATGGAAAACCAACAAGGTACTCCTTAACTTTGCGTAAATGCCAATGCCCTATCTTGGACCCACAAGGCCTTGTTTGTAACAGTACATTTGCAGTAGGTATGGCAGGAATTAGTCTTACCTCATGACATAATGTGCGTTAATGTTACAGTGCTCTTTTTATAAGTCAATTGTTGACCTCAGATTATCTTGTTAGGAAGACCATACCGACTCGGCATCTTAGTGTTAGGCACCACACTGACGCTAGTATCACTTATGCAGCCTCGCAACTAGTTCACAATTAACAGATTGTGATCAGGTCTATGTTTTGTCATTTAATATGAAACGTCATGTCATGTATCGGTTTGAAAGATTACACGTTTGCTCGTTTTGAGTACATATTTAAACTACACTTGGATTATTGGACATTTACAACTTTTTGTAGCTTTAACTATATGTTATATAACTCCCCCTCCTCCCAGTCTAGAGTCTGAGTTCACTACCGTCCAAACATCTCCATCTATCCGACTATCAATTTCAGAGTGTATTAGTTATGTTGTTACCACCGGTACCAGTTAAGATGTCAACGCCCACAGCTTTGTTCCAGTATGCATCTATACTTGTTTTTCAGCAGTACCTGTTTAGACGCCATTACCCAGCACTTTAAGTGTAATTATAAGGCCAATGAATCCTTAGTGAGTGAAGTGTGCTAGCAGAAAATGGCTTATTATTAAACGAAATTACCTGCATAACATCCATCGTGAAATCCATTCTTTGTTACTTGTTGGTGTATATGTTCACTTAGGAAATAGGCTATACTCCCTCCATTCCTAACTCCCAAAACATCTTAAATTTAGGAACAGAGGCTGTATATCTTAGTACTGATTTTCAGTCTTTTCATCAAATTGCTAATGGCAATTGATACTATACTTGTCTAAGAATGTCAGATTGCATAAAAGATACCTTACGCATGAAGTTCTTTCATCCAGTATTGCTGAAATTTATGCCAAGTAATGCTCATGTATTATCTGCACCAAACAGCCTAGAGGCTGTGGGCTACATCCATCAGTCTTCTTTGTTTTTTAACCATGCATTAATATTTATCAAGCACAATAGCATTAGCAATATCTCAAATATTAACATCTCATCTTTTAATCTTTAAAAATATATTAATTGCTTACTGTTCATTTTGTTAATTAACAATTGTTTTCTTCATCTTTTCTTTCTTGATTGCAGTTTCTAGAGCTACCCTTCTTCCTACCGCGCCAGTCTTGACACGTTATGCAGAATCAATTAATCCATTTGCAAAAAGGAAACTTATTGAGCCGACAGTTTATGAAGAAAAGGTGGTTAATAAATTGAACAATTTAACAGTGCCAAAATTATGTGTGAAACTCAACACCCTTCAGGTGAGGCATTTTGGTTGTTGACCCCCTCCCAGACTGCATGACTGGATCTTTCATTAAACCCTTCTCACAATGTATCTCTGATCTGCATATCCTAGATGGCCAATGTTCATCAGTTTGTTAAACTTTCACAAACTACAGCTCTAGGTCAATAATCAAACTATAAATGCTGCCATGGTCGTAGAAATAAAGGCATTGTTAGTAAATTTGGATTCCCAAAACACATGCGCAAACATGGCAGTCTTACCCATGGAGTTGTGTACATTGCCATGGAACGTGGGCCCAGAAGGCTGATCTCCTACATGGATTCTCACCGCAGGGTAACCCATGCATGTCTCTAGCCAGGCATGAATATCTGAATACTAATTAAACTACGTAATAAATAGCTTCACCACTCCACACGGCTCACAGATTCCTTGAAAAAACACCTCACGCGGTTGTGAAGACCACTTTGTGATAGGTTAAATCACAATGAGCCACTTGCCTCGTATGAGCTCAGCACTTGCAAGTAGCAGCCCACTGCCCATGAACGTGCAACTATACCTAGCATCTTGCGCGTCCAGTTTAGTACCATACCATCTGTCTATGATAGGAGGGCCAGGTGAGTACCTGGCTTGCGTTGGCGGGTTTGGGATAGCCTTACCTGCTCAGTCCCTCCTTGTTGACATGACTGATCTTGTTATGGAATGGTTCTGCAAAAGTATATCTTTTTTCAGCATTTTAAATTTTCTATATAGTCTAGATAAATAGAATTGATTCCATTATTCTTGTCACAACATGAGTTACTTTCAGTGTTGTTTTTCTTATGATCCATTTGTTTCCTTTTTTTTTTGTGGGTGATCCATTTGTTTCCTGAATGCCGCAGTATATTAGGGATCAACTTGATACCATAGAAGAGGGGATCAAACAATCCTGGGTCGACGTCCAGTCAGGTATCCACCCTCTAAGACCGAGTTTTTGGTTGCAGAGCTACGCTGTGGAAAATATAGTAGTAAGATTTTGTTGTCATAGATCCAAAAATGATGCTTTCGGCTAACTAGTAAGTAAGACTTGTTGTTATAGCTCATAGATGCTTTCAAGTAACTAGTATGTTTAAATCTAGAAAACAGTTAAGTTCGTTTCAAAATTCACAGCAATACCAACAAGTTTATCGTTCTGTATGTTTCATATCATGCGGTTGTTATTCACAGCAATACCAATGCATTGGGATCATTGGTCT
This sequence comes from Avena longiglumis, assembly GCA_030063025.1. Taxonomy (NCBI): domain Eukaryota; kingdom Viridiplantae; phylum Streptophyta; class Magnoliopsida; order Poales; family Poaceae; genus Avena; species Avena longiglumis. The sequence goes on from CP125976.1 coordinate 56,585,359, forward strand.
TGAGAAATTCGAGCCCATTTTTGCCATGTACTTAGACTGTTGAATACCTTAAACAAGAGTTATGAATTATTGTTTATATGTGGACTTCTCCAAGCTTAGTGTTATGGATGATAACTTATGCATAACTAATATTTGTTCCTGTACTAATTTTATTGCAGTTGTGGAGTTGGTAAACCACTTTTCTTATATGGCTAGTGAAGGAGTTTCCTAAATTTTTTGCCATTATGTGATAAATTGATTGATGAGTTGCATTTTATTGATGATAAATTATACATGACTAGTCTTTGTTCCTATACTTCTTTTGTTACAGCTGTTGGATTGTTAGACTATTTGTCTTGTATGGCTAGCGATGGAGTTACCTCGAAAAATTCGCCATCTGATGAATCAATTGATGAGTTATTTACAATATTTGATGATGTGCGAAGGACTGCGGTGAATACAACTGACACAATCTTGAACTTCATTGGTGAGCTGCTTAGTCTGCCTCTTCACAATTTGCACCCTTATTTGCTGGAATAAACTTTATACGAGTGTATTTTAGAACATGTTGCAGTTGATAGTAGTCGTGCCATTTCATTGGACAGGTAACCTGTTCGAATCTTGGCGCTATTTTCTATATCTTTAACTCTTTAAAGTCCAGGGAAGATATACAACAGCTTACCAATTCAGTGGTGGATTTACAGCAATAATATGCAGAGATTTTTCGTATCCGCCAAAAAAACTACCATAACATCGACATGATTGTTAACTGCTAGAGTTGCTATTGAATTTCTGTAAATCTACCACTAACTTGCTAAGCTGTTGTGCTCCTTTGGCTGCTTAAGGGAAATATGTGGATACGAATGAAATCCCTACGGCGTATATTGTGTATACTGTCATAGCAATTGGCTGAGCTTTTTTTTTTTTGGAGGAACCAGCAGGAGCACTGCCTTTTCTATTAGAAGAAGAGAATTAGCCGGTTTGAAGGGAAACCGGCCAAAACCCGATACAAACGTATATACACATGGGTCCGGTTAAAAGGGGAACCAAACCAAAAAAAAAAAAACCAAACGGCACAGTTTTCAGGAAAAACCGGCAAAACCAAGATGAGGCCACACAACCTAGCTCAACTAGGTCTGGAGCACCGCCGACAGCAACCAGCACAACGGCAACAGCGGGCGCTACGAAATGCCTGGTCCATGTCCCCGGAGAGGAAGTCAGAGCCGAAAGAAATAGCTAGGCCTCTTAGGCTTCATGGCGAGAGGCAGGCCGCAACAAACTCGCCAGCGGCACTCGCACGCCGACAGAACCCGAAGACATCGACACAGCCAGTAGCACAAGCAACCCCGAGATAAGCTTCCTACGTTTCAAAAATGACACCTCCAGCAAGGTGACGACGTCCAACAGACGCCGCCGTCATCCAATCTGGCAAGCCAGATTTAGGTTTTCACCCAGGAGTGAGGAACGGAGGGGGGTCGGGTCTCCACGGCAGTGCCCCCAAGAGGGAAAACGACGCCCTCGGACGCCACCGCTGTCGGCACCGACCAAGTCAGGCAAGACTTTCGTCCGGAGACCTGCGACCACAACCTCCAATGTTCAGTCACAAGGACATCCCATGCCGCTCGACAAGAACGGCCACCGGCGAGAGACGGCCACGCCAACGTGGCCTGCCCCACCACCTATGCGGCCAGGGCAAGCAAACACCACCTCGCCCGGAGTCGCCACTCCGCCTCGCATAGCAGGTGCTCCTCATACTCTCCTGCCACCGACCGCGACGCCGAGAACGAGCGCCTTTCCACCAAAGCGGCACCGCACCACCCTCCATAAACCGTGGCACACCTCCACCATGGTCCTGCACGGCCGACCAGGGCCGTCGCGCCCTGGCCAGCCTGCCACCAGAGCTTTTCTTTCTTGAGTTGCTTTATATAGTAGATGTATCTCTCTCCACTCTAGGGGACTCGCTGCACGTTTCCTCCTTCTAACGTGTATAGAAATAAATAAAACTAGCTCATTGTTTGTCTAGCCGAGGTGCTACAATCGTGGAACTTTTCCTGTGTTCTATAATGAGCAAAACAAAAAATAAATTACTTGAGATGTACTAGTGTTACAATCTTGCACTCCTGTTTTTGTATTAACCTGATATTTTTGGAAGAAACATTATCCCTATATAGATCACTTGAGTTGCCTGGATAATGCATTGCAGGAACAAGAGCTGTATTCTGGGATATGAGGGACTCGCTTCTTTTCTCCTTGTACCGTACAAGCGTTGAAAGTGCACGCATGGAGATTTTTATTCCGACTATTGAACAAGTAGTGAATCTAAACTTGGGAAACCTAGTTACGTACATGTTCAGTCAGTAATCATATCCTTCTTTTTGCTTTAAACTGATGAACTCACATATGCTGCAGGCTCTTGATCAGGTATGTGATCTAATTGTTGACGTGCTAAGAGATGGAGTTGTGCTGAGAGTATTTCAAGCATGCATGGTATGTATCTATCTTCCTATGCTGTCATAGGCACAGTTTATAAATATTTATCTAAAGAAAATGATGGGTCAAATTTCAAACGTTCACTTTAATTAGGAAGGATTCATTTGGGTCCTGCTGGATGGAGGTCCATCCCGCGCATTTTTGGAAACAGATGTGGACTTGATGAAAGCTGATCTCGCTATGCTCAAGGTGAAAAATTAAGACTAAACATATGTGTGTTGTACTTATTATGAGTTAGAAAAGAAGCAAGAATTGTGCAAGACATCTAGCATATCAGTTCAATAAGTTGATACTTTGGTGAAACTGGATATGCTTACAAGATTTATTTTTCTTGACTTTTCAATATTTTCTCCTAGACCTAGGATCTCTAGCATATCAGTTCAATAAGTTGATACTTTGGTGAAATTGGACATGCTTACAAGATTTATTTTTCTTGGCCGTTCAATATTTTCTCGTAGGATCTCTTTATAGCAGAAGGCCAAGGTTTGCCATCAGATGTAATCGAGAAGGAGGCTAAACTAGCTCAGCAGATTTTAGACCTCTATGTGCTAAAGGTCAGGTGCTCTTTTTTCTTCAGTCTTATCAAAGAATGCTATGCGGTAACTAACTAAAGGAAAGTTATGCGTGCTATTTTCCAGGCTGATGCAATCATTGATTTGCTGATGAAAGCAAGTGAACATATGTCGCACCATCTTGAACCTGCAACTGCTCGAAGAACACATGCACATGATGTCCATACCCTTCTTCGAGTTTTATGCCATAAAAAGGATAATAGTGCCTCCACATTTTTGAAAATCCAATATCATCTTCCAAGGTCTTCAGGTGAGGCAAAATTAGTGATGCGTTACAATTGGTGTTCCTCGGCAACAATAAAATGTATGCTATTAATTTTTGTAGAAAATGTTCACTTTTCAATCCTGAAATATTGGTAAAGTTCACTTTCCAACCTCGAACTTCGAAACTGCTTACTTTTAACATTGAACTTGATCGTTCAAGGTTAAAAACAACCTGTTTCAGAGTTTAAGCTTGAGTTCTTTTTTTTTTAAAATTTCTCCCTGATCTTCTAATTCAGTTCATTAATATCAAACCGCACATTGGTCTTATCTCACAGCCGATATGTGTTTCCAGCTAGTAGCATGTGCACTTCCAACTCCAATGTTATACATATCTGAAGAATTATTTTATTTCAGTTCCTGTGGGTTTGAATCATGTAATGACTCCGCAAGTTCTCCACTTATGCAGATTATGATGATGTGCTTGTGAAGGATGCATCATCTAAAGTACCTATACTTTCAGACATGCTGAATAGGGGCGCTTCATTTAACTGGTCGGAGACTGGGCAGCAGAGTTTTAGGATTATGAAGAAGAAGCTGCAAGAAGCTAGTTGGCAGTAAGAGGTGTCTTGGTCAGAAAATTCTGCTCGGTTTTCATCATATCGGCGAAATAGGTATATGTAATAAGAAAATCTGAAATTGCATAGCACATGCCACATGGATACATAGATTTATTCCTTTGTTTTCTGCAGTCAAGCTGAACCTAATCTTCCCCCTTTTACCTTTTATTTCCTTCGCATGCTGCGATTAAGTGAATGTTTTCTTTTCTTGGCGAAAGTGAATGTTTTCTTTTCTTGGTGCATTCTACAGTCAAGAATTCAAGATCATGAACTTAATTTTCTGAATAAGCATGGATCTAATTATTTTATCTTAACATTTGCTATACTAACTGTAGATTAGATATTCAGAGCACTGAATTAGTTAGGTTCGTTCTTGTGGAGTCGTTGTCCACAAGCTTGTTGGCTAATCATTTGTTCCTGCATAATATCTGATAAATATTGTCGGCTTCTAGCTTACTTTTCCTGGAGGTATTACAATTTACAAGGGATGCAGCATTCACCATGATTATTATATGATTCACACCGTTTTTCCTAATTATTATATTCTACTTTCATGTCTACATTTACACTCTTAAATTATTATTTATTTTTTAATGTCAGTGCACTTGTAAAATTCAGAACATGGCGTTCTCAGATGATTATCATAGGTTCGGTGTTGAGAAGAACGAATGGGGCGTTACCTATCTATTTCGATGAGAAGGCTCGTGACTTTGCTGATTGCCCTGTTTGGATAATTTCGATGAGAAGATGCAAATTAGAAGTGCATGCTGAAGCAGCTGGAGACGAAAGCGGCATATGCTATGAGGTATCTTTCTATGCATAACGGATTATTGGGGTCACAAGCGTTGAACAGCCACTACCTCATTTGATGTCACCTGAAATTAAACGATGGATGAGGAAAAATCAAAGAAGCACGATGGATGAGGAAAAATCAAAGAAGCTTTAAACGGTGATTTGCGAAGGAGACGAACTGAACTTTTACTCAAGATCATCATGATCCAGCTAGAAGAGATAAGATTTGTCCTGGCAATGAATATAAGCATTACAGGTAAGTTACTTGAACTATTATCACATGTGATGTGACCCAAAAAAAATGACGGACCGTTCTTGCTGTCTTGCAGGATCTCCGTTCTGAAAGTATATTCCTCTTTTCTGTCTTGCAGGATCTTCGTTCTGAAAATAAATTCCTCTTTTCTGTCTTGCAGGATCTTCATTCTAAAAAATATATGTTACGCCTTGGTCTTTCAGTGCAATGTCCATGTGGAAATCCCAGCAATTTGCGCAAGCTGATCTGACAAAAGGCAATTTGCGTAATGTGGACGGCAGCTTCGTCCCTGCAGCGACAGGCTCTGTCATGGTCCTGAGGATTCTGCGCTTCACAACTTGTGATGAAGTTCTCCAGTTAGCACTCACCTGGTCTTCCGATCAGATTGACTTGGAATCGGATTGTTTGATCATGGCAAAAGGAATGGATAAAGGTTCAAAGTATTCGTGAGAGCCTTGGAGAGAGAGATAATAGAGTTAGGAAGATCGATTGCAGACAAAATGAAGTTAATCATACACACTTGTAAACCTGGGGCATTCCTCTAACCGGACTGCCTGGTTAAGGGGCGGTCTATGGACTACATTACATGCAATTTGCTCCTAACCTAGCAGATGGCATTGTACAGCCAATTCTTTTATTTCTGCTATTCACAGTTTTTTGAAACTCTGCAAATCCGACGGGCATTGGTGCTAAACGACCTATCAGCTGTTCCTAAATCATAATTCATTTTTTTTTTGAACAGAGGATGGGTGCTGACGCACCCAAATATATTGCAGCTCAAAAACATTATACATCAAGTATTACAAACCCAATTTGCCGTATCGTATCGATAGCAGCCAAGATTGGGCATAACTGGTTGTTATGAGCTGGGTTCCTGCAGGAATAGATAGGCTCAGATCCTATAGATCTTCTTGCCTGCTGAGCACAATTGTGAGCTATCCCATTAACTTCCCTTTTGATATGGTAGATGGATCCTAGAAGAGGGTGATGTGGCATCCCGCAAAACCACTACTAGAAAATCGCGTTGTTTTTGTGCATTGCATCATCATGACCGCATGCTCATGTCATCATGCCGCATTGCATTTGAGCATCGTCATCATCTTGAATTTGCTTGCATAAAACTATTTGCGGAAAAACCTGTTTTTGTTTTCTAAACGCCCCATCTTTATTCAAACGCAAAACCCGGGTCTCCGGATTATTTTGTTTTGTCCGCTATCGGTTTGCAGAAGCTTTGTTCTAAACAAATAAAATATTAAATTATTTTAGGGGGGCAGTCGAACGGGCCGATTCGACCCGAACGACCACCCCCAGAAATAAAATCGGTTCACCCCAAAATCCCTAGTTCACCCCATCCTAATCTACCCACCCCTCCTCCACCTCACCCCAACCTATCCTATGTCGCCACCTCACCCTCATCCCTCCTCCCCACCAACCACCTTCTGCCACCTCGCCCCACCCCGCTGCCCCCAGCGCCACCTCACCTCCCACATGCCCAACCCCACCCACTTAGCCACCCTGGACCCGGTATGGCCCACTGGCCACTGGCCCCGGTCCCACCGGTCCCACCTCACGCCTCCTCCTCTCTCTCTCACCGCCGCCCCTCCTCTCTCCACGCCTCCCAGCTCCTCCTCTTCTCCACCGCCACGCCTCTGCCGCGCCTGCCTCCGCCCGCCTGTGATCCGCCTCCAGCCTCGGCTCCGCCTGCCGACCCGACCTCGCGTTCCCGCCCCGCCCGCCCGCCTCCCATCGCCGCCTCCGCCGCCCGCTCCCGCCCGTGAGCCGCGTCCTCACCTCCAAGCTCGCTGTCGCTTCCTCCATGGCCTCGGACATCACCGCCACCACCCGACCTTGTATGCCTTCTCCGCTGCCGCCCGCCTCCTCCGCCCGCCTCCGCCTCCTCTCAAGCCCCGCCCGGCCCGACCTCGTCGACTGACGCCTCAGTTCGCCTTTCCGCCACGCAGCCTTCCTCCCGCCGCCTCTGAGTCCTCGACCCGCGCCTCTGAGCCGCCGTCCGGCCGCCGGCCTCGACCTCGCCATCGTTGGCGGCAGCGACCCCGCCGCCCAAGGTCGTTCTCCTCCGGCCCGACCGTCCTCCTGAGCTCGACCGTCGTCGTCCTGCCCAAGCCCTGCGCAAGCAAGTCTCCTCTGGCCTCAGCCACGTGCCCCATGTGTGTTTGAGACCCAAGTTTGAAGGACATCTGCAACCGCGCGTCTCTGAATCGGCTCGGTCGTGTTTGTCCTTTCTGTTCGGCAATGGGTATGGTTTGTTTTGCAAGTCCGTCAAGGTCGACCGACAACAACACCGCCATCGGGAACGGTGGTACCCGAAGGAATGGTCAAACACCGTTGATGAAATTCCACGAAGGCCACCGATGATGAACCAAGTCCGACAACGACACGAGAAGTCAGAAGCCGAAGAGGATGTTCTCAAACTCCGAAGACCGATCCATCGACACGCCAAGACCTGCGTCACGGAAAACCTCAAGATCTCCTTCGCGGACCGAAGACCGATCCCGGAGTTCGAAGACCGACCCTGCCAAAGACTGGACCCTGGCACGCCGAGTACTTCACCCCGGGCACCGACGCAGAACGCCAAGGTCTCCTTCCCGGAACACCGAGTTATCCATCGTGGACGCCGAGCTCGCCGAGAACCTGGATGCGACAAGATCGACACCGACCCGGGGGAATCCGATGTGCCCCTGACGCCAACCAAGTCCTGTTCCCCGGATGCAACAAGATCTACCTCAGTTATCCGAGACCGAACCCGTCGAACCCTGAGACCGAACCCCGAACCCCCCCGGAACCCCAAGTTCGTCGAGACCCCCTAATGTGTGCGAACCTTTTCCCGAGCCCCTATTTTATAAATGCTAAATATAAAACCTGTTGCATATTAATCATTCATCTCGCATGCATATTTGCGTGGTTTGGGGGCCTTATGCCGATTCACCTGATAATTAAATATGGGGCCCATATGCGGGCAAATTTAGTCTTATATTGGCCTCATTTAAATTTGTGTAGCGAACCGGTGCTATCTTTTGCCATGCTAAAACAACATTTAATTTGCAGGGTAGATAAACAACTAGAACCATCTAACTAATTGTCGGGACCCCGGTTCCGCTTAATATGACCTAATTGCATCGCACCTTTGCCATGTCATACATCATACATGCATCATGGCCGATCTTTTGCCGTAGTATTAAATAGTGCATCCGGTGTTTCTTCTAGTGTTTTGCTTCTTCGCGGATAAGGCCGTTGAGTTGATGTGAGCTTCGCCCCGATCTTCGGTTGAACCTTCGACAATGTTTTCAGGCGAGCATCTCCCCCTTTCTATCTATATTACTTTTATAGTATTTATTCCCTCCTGTTGATCCATTGCTATCTGTGTTGCGATGCTCTAGTGTTTCGTACCCGTGATATCCCTTGCAGCCTTATATTGCCTTGGACACATCCTATTACCTGTTGATTGGTAGATAGTTGGACTTGCGCGTCGTAGTCGCTTGCTCAAGTGCTATTGCGTGTCGTCAAGTGCCACAGTTGTTGGAGCCTTGCCGCATGTTTGATGTTGGAGATGATCATGGCTTTACTTATCGTTCACTTCAATTCCTGTGTAACAACTAAAATTGAAGTAAGTAAGCAGAGGCATCGGTGGGTGATAGATAATATTTGGTTTCCGACCGCCCACTTGTGTCCCGTAGGACCCCGAGTACTTGATACATGTTCCTTGATTTATCGCGCTATCCACATCTGGGAGGATTATGGGACCCCTGAGCGAGCTTGATTGATCTTATTTCTTGGGGCCACAAACTAGTTTGAGGTTTTATTTACTATCCTGTACTTATGCCATGCTACTGCTTTATTTACGATTGTGCGAGGAGCACACTGTACTGTTTAGGATCGGGACACGATTCCGCGGTGTCGACAAGCCCAGTTTTGGGTTCCCAGTCGTTCACAACCGTCCACCCAAACCTCGGGTCCGTCTCGGAGCTAGCTTACTTCGTTGCGGGTGTACTCCAAGGGGTGGCCCCCTGAAATATTTCTGAATCCTGTGATTGCTTTGTCGTGAAGGCCTCGTTGGGTTTTGTTTTGGTTTTTCCGAGGTTGATCGAGTGTGTGTTGCTATTTGTGCACCCCGGCCGGGTTAAAACTTTCTGAAAGCCGTGTCCGCGGTTATGGACGACTTGGAGCACAGTATCTCGATCATAGACAACTATAACTAAAGTAGTGCTATAAATTTGACTTTATAATGACTAGTAATCAGCTTCACTATAACGGAATGGCTAAATAATACTGCCCACAATTGCTTGTTTGGAGTGTCGCTTGCGACCATTGTACCTGACTAGTAAGTATTGCAACTGCAACGGAATGGCTAAATAAAAGTACCAACAACTGCTGGGTTTTGGGTTTATCTCATGCTAATTGTATCTGATTAGTAAGTGCTGCAACTACAACGGAATGGTTAACTAAAAGTGCCCACTGCTTACTTTATCAGGATGATTATCTAAACCTGACTAGTAAATGCTGCAACGATAACTGAATAAATAAAACTGCCAACGGTGTGAGTTCCTCGGTTGACTTCCTCGTTCGGTCTCGAGGGGGAAACACCAGGATGGGTTTTGTTTGGTGATAGCATCAGGTTGGCTCCGAATAGGTCTTTCTTACCCCTCTCTAATAGCCGCCAGTTGTATCGAGTCTCTATAGGTTGTGTAGTGCATGCTGCCGCTTCAGTCCACCATACCTATGTAGGCGAGGACCGCCGAATTCTAGCCTCGCTGTCTTGGCCTCGATCTTGGCCTCCTCTTTTCCCTTTGCCCTTTGTCGGCACCCCTTTTGTTTAAGCAGGTTATGGGATCGACGTCGTTAGCAGGGTTACCCTTCCGGCTTGGCCTGGGCAGGGTTATGGACGCCATTGGTTATTCTTCAGGGCTCTTAGCCCCATTTGCATCTTGTCCGTAGCTGGACGCTCGATCGTTTTCAAGGTGATTTGGATCTTTGTTTTGTATATCTGTATTCTTGACTCATGGAGTCGTGTTGTATATATACCTGTTCTGTGGGTCCCATCGAGGACTGTTGTGTAATGTTATTACTTCGTTTTCCACCCGCATGAAAGTGCCTGGTGGGCACCTTTGAATCGTTTCTATGCGGGTTTGGCGGGTATCGCTAAAACTTGCATAGGTCCGATTCTGAGGGTGTTACAGAGTGGTATCAGAGCTCAGCAGTTGCGATACCCCACAAGTCCAGCCTGTAGGATAACCTAGCTAACGGCCGAAGTAGAGTGTCAAAACTATTTTTGAAAACTCGGTTGGATAGTTCTGATTAGGTCGGATTTTACTCCTTACCCCTCTGCTATTCTCCTCTTATCTCGACGTGTTTTGAACCTGCTCTCTTATCTTTTCTTCGAGTCCAGGAATTCTCGTGGTTGGGTTCCGTCGTACCTTCAGGGTTTCGCTTCCTTCTTTGATAACGGTGTTCTACCATCCGGTGTTCAAGTTGCCTGAGGAATCCGTCTACTGTGGTACCATTCTTTGTTCCTTGTTTGTGCTATCCGGTGTTTCCCGACGCGACGACATCATCTACGCCAGATCCGATCAGTCGCATCACTCCTTTGTTCCGAACCTCGATTCGAGATCTTCACCGATTCGAGAATGGTTGCGTTTTCCGGGTGCGGAGTAATAGTTTGGGTGCGTGATGGACTGGCCCCCATGCCGACTACCCCTTCTATTCGCTTTTGTACATTGAAGTGGATGAGAATGCATCGGATCTCGCTTTCTATCAGAGTTAGAGGTGGCTTCATTGGTTGATACCTCTACCTTCGACCTTTTGTTTCCGGAGTGTTTCCCTCGACGATCACGGACAACTACCTCTTGTTAGTGGTGTCGCGAAGATCTACACGAAGCGAGAGGATGCATATCACCGACCTTCCTTCCGGTACCATGAGGCGGATCTCGAGGGCGAGATCCATTGTTAGTGGTGTCGAATTGTGGCATCCCGCAAAACCACTACTAGAAAATCGCGTTGTTTTTGTGCATTGCATCATCATGACCGCATGCTCATGTCATCATGCCACATTGCATTTGAGCATCGTCATCATCTTGCATTTGCTTGCATAAAATTATTTTCGGAAAAACCTGTTCTTGTTTTCTAAACGCCCCATCTTTATTCAAACGCAAAACCCGGGTCTCCGGATTATTTTGTTTTGTCCGCTATCGGTTTGCAGAAGCTTTGTTTTAAACAAATAAAATATTTCATTATTTTAGTAGGGGCAGTCGAACGGGCCGATTCGACCCGAACGACCACCCCGAAATAAATCGGTTCACCCCAAAATCCTAGTTCACCCCATCCTAATCTACCCACCTCCTCCACCTCACCCCAACCTATCCTATGTCGCCACCTCACCTCATCCCTCCTCCCCACCAACCACCTTCTCGCCACCCCTCCCCACCCCACCTGGACCCGGTATGGCCCCACTCCGGCCCAGTACCACGGTCCCACCCTCTCTCCTCCCTCACGCCTCCCTCTCTCTCACCGCCGCCTGCACCCTCTCTCTCCTGGCCGCTTGGCTCCTTCCTCCTCTTCTCCACTGGCCGCGCCTCCTCTTCTCCCATGGCTCGCCTTGCTCCCGCCTCGCCTCCGCCCGCATCCGCCTGCTCAAGCCTCTCAGCTCCGCCCGGCCGACCGACCTCCGTTCCCCAGGCCCGCCTCGCCGCCGCCTCCATCGCCTCCCCGCCTCTGCCTCGCCTCCGTGAGCGTCCTCACCCGCCTCGCTGTCGCCTTCCTCCGTGGCCTCGGGACGTCACCGCCACCAGCCGACCTTGTCCGCCTTCTCCGTCGCCATGCCTCCGTCTCGCCTCCTCTGCAAGCCCCGCCCCGGCCCGACCTGACTCGACGCTCCGCCATGGTTCGCCCGCCGCGGCGGCTCCTCCTCCGCGTCTTCCTCGCCGCCCTCCTATCCTCGACCCGCCTCTGCCGGCCGTCCGGCCGCTTTGCTCGGCCTCGGCCTCGCGCCATCGTTGGCGGCGACCCGCCAAGGTCGTTCTCCTCCCGACCGTCCTCCCGAGCTCGACCGCTGCCCGCCCAAGCCCTGCAAGCAGTTTCTCCGCCTCGCCACGTGCCCCATGTGTGTTTGAGACCCAAGTTTGAAGGACATCTGCAAATGGCGTCTCGAATCGCTCGGTCGTGTTTGTCCTTTCGTTGCAATGGGTATGGTTTGTTTTGCAAGTCCGTCAAGGTCGACCGACAACAACACCGCCATCGGAACGGTGGTACCGAAGGAATGGTCAAACACCGTTGATGAAATTCCACGAAGGCCACCGATGATGAACCAAGTCCGACAACGACACGAAGTCGAGGTCAAGAGGATGTTCTCAAACTCCGAAGACCGATCCATCGACACGCCAAGACCTGCGTCACGGAAAACCTCAAGATCTCCTTCGCGGACCGAAGACCGATCCCGGAGTTCGAAGACCGACCACCAAAGATCGGACCACAACGCCGAGTACTTCACCCCGGGCACCGACGCCAAGGTCTCCTTCCCGGAACACCGAGTTATCCATCGTGGACGCCGAGCTCGCCGAGAACCTGGATGCGACAAGATCGACACCGACCCGGGGGAATCCGATGTGCCCCTGACGCCAACCAAGTCCTGTTCCCCGGATGCAACAAGATCTACCTCAGTTATCCGAGACCGAACCCGTCGAACCCTGAGACCGAACCCCGAACCCCCCCGGAACCCCAAGTTTGTCGAGACCCCCTAATGTGTGCGAACCTTTTCCCGAGCCCCTATTTTATAAATGCTAAATATAAAACCTATTGCATATTAATCATTCATCTCGCATGCATATTTGCGTGGTTTGGGGGCCTTATGCCGATTCACCTGATAATTAAATATGGGGCCCATATGCGGGCAAATCTAGTCTTATATTGGCCTCATTTAAATTTGTGTAGCGAACCGGTGCTATCTTTTGCCATGCTGAAACAACATTTAATTTGCGGGGTAGATAAACAACTAGAACCATCTAACTAATTGTCGGACCCGGTTCGCTTAATATGACCTAATTGCATCGCACCTTTGCCATGTCATACATCATACATGCATCATGCCCGATCTTTTGCCGTAGTATTAAATAGTGCATCCGTGTTTCTTCTAGTGTTTTGCTTCTTGCGGATAAGGCCGTTGAGTTGATGTGAGCTTTACCGATCTTGGTTGAACCTTCGACAATGTTTTCGGCAGCATCTCCCCCTTTCTATCTATCTTACTTTTATAGTATTTATTCCCTCCTGTTGATCCATTGCTATCTGTGTTGCGATGCTCTAGTGTTTCGTACCCGTGATATCCCTTGCAGCCTTATATTGCCTTGGACACATCCTATTACCTGTTGATTGGTAGATAGTTGGACTTGCGCGTCGTAGTCGCTTGCTCAAGTGTTGTTGCGTGTCGTCAAGTGCCACAGTTGTTGGAGCCTTGCCGCATGTTTGATGTTGGAGATGATCATGGCTTTACTTATCGTTCACTTCAATTCCTGTTTAACAACTAAAATTGAAGTAAGTAAGCAGAGGCATCGGTGGGTGATAGATAATATTTGGTTTCCGATCACCACTTGTGTCCCATAGGACCCAGTACTTGATACTGTTCCTTGATTTATCGCGCTATCCACATCCGGAGGATTATGGGACCCCGAGCGAGCTTGATTCATCTTATTTCTTGGGGCCACAAACTAGTTTGAGGTTTTATTTACTATCCTGTACTTATGCCATGCTACTCATTGTATTTACGATTGTGCGAGGAGCACTGTCTTTATTTAGGATCGGGACACGATTCCGCGGTGTCGACAAGCCAGTTTTGGGTTCCCATCGTTCTGGCGTCCACCCAAACCTCGGGTCCGTCTCGGAGCTAGCTTACCGTTGCGGGTGTACTCAAGGGTGGTCCTGAAATATTTCTGAATCCTGTGATTGCTTTGTCGTGAAGGCCTCGTTGGGTTTTGTTTTGGTTTTTCCGAGGTTGATCGAGTGTGTGTTGCTATTTGTGCACCCCGGCCGGGTTAAAACTTTCTGAAAGCCGTGTCCGCGGTTATGGACGACTTGGAGCACAGTATCTCGATCATAGACAACTATAACTAAAGTAGTGCTATAAATTTGACTTTATAATGACTAGTAATCAGCTTCACTATAACGGAATGGCTAAATAATACTGCCCACAATTGCTTGTTTGGAGTGTCGCTTGCGACCATTGTACCTGACTAGTAAGTATTGCAACTGCAACGGAATGGCTAAATAAAAGTACCAACAAGCTGGGTTTTGGGTTTATCTCATGCTAATTGTATCGATTAGTAAGTCTTTGCTTCTAACGGAATGGTTAACTAAAAGTGCTTGCTTACTTTATCGGGATGATTATCTAAACCGACTAGTAAATGCTGCGATAATCGAATAAATAAAGCGCCAACGGTGAGTTCCTCGGTTGACTTCTCGTTCGGTCTCGAGGAAACACCAGGATGGGTTTTGTTTGGTGATAGCAGGTTGGCTCGAATAGGTCTTTCTTACCCTCTCTAATAGCCGCCAGGTTGTATCGAGTCTCTATAGGTTGTGTAGTGCATGCCGCCGATCCACCATACCTATGTAGGCGAGGACCGCCAATTCTAGCCTCGCTGTCTTGGCCTCGATCTTGGCTCCTCTTTTCCTTTGCCCTTTCGGCACCTTTTGTTTAAGGGTTATGGGATCGACGTCGTTAGCAGGTTACCCTTCGGCTTGGCACAGGTGGTTATGGACGCCATTGGTTATTCTTCAGGGCTCTTAGCCCCATTTGCATCTTGTCCGTAGCTGGACGCTCGATCGTTTTCAAGGTGATTTGGATCTTTGTTATGTATATCTGTATTCTTGACTCATGGAGTCGTGTTGTATATATACCTGTTCTGTGGATCCCATCGAGAACTGTTGTGTAATGTTATTACTTCGTTTTCCACCCGCACGAAAGTGCCTGGTGGGCACGTTTGAATCGTTTCTATGCGGGTTTGGCGGGTATCGCTAAAACTTGCATAGGTCCGATTCTGAGGGTGTTACAGGTGAGCAAGCTTCTGGTATTCTATTGTTTGTCTTCTAATTTCCCAGATCATGTTATTATCAGATGCCCCTTGAGCTGTACCCGTCTTTGCCAATGAAAGATTGTCTGTGAAGAATATGGGACTTGTGAGCTTCAGAGCATCAGCAACATTAGCAGCAAGGACCATGGCCTGGGCTTCAGCCTGCAAAGCGGAAGGCACATCTTCTTTGGATGCAAGAATAAAAACATTAGTTCTTTCTTCACCCTGCAAAGATTCAGAAAAGTAAATGCCAATTCCAGCCGAGACAGCTGAAGATCCATGTTGCTTCCTCCAAGCTGCATCAAAGTAGACCTTTGGACCAGTAAAATAGAAATCAGTTGGAACAGAAACCCCCAATAGATCTTTTGGAGGGTGAGAGGATTTAATCAGCTCTTCAGTCTCCAGATCCTTAAGAAGAGCTGCAGTGTGCATTGGCACCTGTTGAGGGTTGGTCTTTTTCCTGCAAAACAACTGATCGTTCCTGGCTTTCCAGACACACCAAAGAAAAGTAAAGACATAATTTAAATCGGCAGTTGGGTGGTTCTGTCTAAGCAGGTTCACAATGATTTGGGAAATATCTGCAATATTGTTTGATAAGATCTCACTTTTAATAAAACAGGGGGGAAGCAACCAAGCAACTTTTGCAAAAGGACAAAGAAAAAATAGATGAGCATCAGTTTCAGGGATATTGCACCTGCAACAGTCTTTGTCAATGTGAGTAGAGAATTGGGAGCCTCTAGCACAAAGTGGTTAGCGTTCTCAAAGAATCTCCAAGCAAAGGTTTTAACTCTGGGTATCATCTTGTTGCATTTTCAGACTTTCCTAATAATCTCCTTAGTTGAATCTTGAACCTGTTCTGGCTTAGGAGTTCCTGAAATAAAAATTCAAGACAAACAAGTTTTGTATGTAGATTTGGGATTGCATTTTCCATTTGGGGTTGGCTTCCAGCAGAGGATGTCATCTTCCTTAGAAGGAATGATATTAGTGCTTTTGATAGCCTGAACAACCTCACCAGAGAAAAGACTGTTAATGAGATTAGTGTTCCAAGTCTGAGAGTTAGGAAGCCAAAGTTGATTGATAGTAGAAGGATAATTGAAACCTTTTTGTTGAATAATGAGGCTATCATAGATAGTTTCCCAATAAGAAAACCAGGGAGAGCTCCAGATTGATGAATTGTCTCTGCATATTTGATAGTAGGAGTTATTGATAAGAAGATGTCTTACTTTTAAGATTGAGGACCAAAAAGCAGACTTAGGAACATTCCTGCTGGCCCTCCAGATGGAAGAGTCTGGAAAATATTTTGCTTTGAGCACACTTTGCATGAAAGAGTTTGGTTTCTCAGCTATTCTCCAAGCAGCTGAAAGAATGAGGCTCATGTTAGTGGCTTGGAGATTTCTGACCCTAGCCCCCCTTCAGATTTGGAAGCACAAATGTTATTCCAAGCAGTTAAGCAGAGGGCTTTTTTTGAGGGTTCTGAGGAAGAACCAGTCCACCAGAAAACTCTCATAATGGCCTGAAGTTTCTTGAGGAGTTTTTTTGAAAACGGAAGGTTTGACATGCATGAGTAGTTCTACAGCAACAAAATAAATACAAAACAAAACACAGCTGCAACAAATATGAAAATGTTCGTGAATGCCTTCAATACGCTAAAAAGAAAGGGTAAATCTTAGGTTGCCATGTTTGAGAGAATGCACGCTCCTTATTTATAAATATCGCAATACGGGGGTTGCATCCTGAAATTTCTTGAAAGCAGAGTTCTCGGAAGATTGAGCTGAGGGTGTGCCACACCATTCAAACCACGAGGAATATTACGAACAAGTACTATGAGGATAGAGAGGCTGCAATACAACCGAGGCCACCCCATTGGGTTACCAGCAAATGCAATTCATGTCAGGTCAAATCTCATCTCATCCTACAAAGAGCTACCCTAGAGTGTTGCACGATTTGACGGGCCCTGTTTGGATTGGTTGTAAACATTATCCACCGGTATTTTTGTTCAACTTTGAGCTAGTAACAAAATACCGGTGACGCCACTAATTTTTACCTCCGTTCCAATTCCAAACATGCCAGAGGTTTCGGTGCCGACGGGTTCTTCCTGTCGCGCGAGCCCCCGTCGGGTCTCGCGGCAGCTGCCGCCCGCACGGACAGCGCGAGCACGTCCAGATCCGACGGCTCCGTCCTCCTAGCCTTGGCCAGTTCCCGCCGCGCGCTGTGCCTCTCGTCCTCGTCGCCGTCTTCTCGCTCCTCGACCTCGTCTCCGCCGCTCTCCTCCTCGTCTCCTTCTCCCTCCCCGTCCTCGCGGGACCTCTTGCTCCCGATCGCGACGCCGAACAGCATCGGCTTCCCGCCGGATCTCTCGTCTTCGTCCTCCTCCTCCACGCCGTGGTCGTACCGGGAGACGAGGTGGCGCACGCCGTCGCAGACGCGGCGCGCGCGCGCGAGCTCCCGCGCCAGCCTCGCGTTCTCGCGCCGCAGCCGCGCGTTCTCCTCCTCCAGCTCGGCCACCGCGCCGCTGACCCCCGGCGCCAGCGCCGGACCGGGCGGCGGCGGAGGAGACGACGAGACCGCGGGATCCCCGCTGGAGCTCGTCGGCGTGGGCGAGATCGGAATCGCCGTCGGTATCATCGCCGGCGCCGGTACTGGTAACCCGACGCCAGTCCCCTTCCGCCTATGTATCGCTCCGAGCAGGTGCTTCTCCCCTCTCCTGAACCAATCGTTGGCGAACTCCCACCTATCGATTCCGATCTTCCTGAATCCCTGCATACATAAACAGACGCGACGCACCACGATTTGTAATCTGGATCTACCGAACCAACCGGGGAGGAGAGAAGGTATAGAGGACGCACGTATGTGTTGAGCTGGCGGACGAAGGAGGCGAAGTTGCTGTGCTTGAAATTCCTGGGGAGGAGGTCGCGCTCGAACTCGGAGCGCCGCCACACCACGAACGCCGTGCCGGACTCGTTCCACGAGATGGTGTCGTCCGTCTCCGGGTCGTCCACCATCGCGTACGTCTTGATGAGGAACGGCGGCGCCGCCGGCGACGCCATTAAGCAGCGCAGCAGTCGGTTGGTTGGGAGTGTTTGGTTCTCTCGCCAGAGGAGATGTGAAAATGCGGTTCAGATGGGAAGGGATAGTCTGGAATGGGAATTTTGTGACGAGGGGATAGGTTGCGGATGGGGGCGAGAAGCATCCAGCTGGTTCTGGAAGGTTCCGACCTTTTCTATTCGGCTACGTGGAGCTGTTTCTAGAATGGTGGAGACGGGCTGAGCTGTAGCTTTCGAGACGAGAAGACGGGCTGAAATACAGCCTTGCAGCAGCCCAACGTTTTCATGGAACGCGGGCTCTTACATGAGCGCCAAGAAAATCTCAGCAGTTTTCTCTAATTCCCATTTGAGCCCACGGAACCACGGCTTGCAAAGATCTGTCGTACGGTCACTTTTTTTTAGAAACATCGCTATAATTGTAGACGCATATACACACACGTACACTCTATCTCTACGAGCACTCCGAGAGACTGAACCGGTAGATCAGGTCTTCAGATTGACGGAGTCACCACAGGCACTTCGTTGTCGATGGAAACATCGTCTTCCACTGAAAAAATGTTTCACCTTTTATACAACACGCAGTGTCAAATCCGGGATTGGTGGGCTAAGGATATAACTATCCTCCTAGCCATCCAATCATAGGTTGATTTACCTGTTGTCGGACACTTGGGACGAGAGCAACTACAATAATGGTAATTTTGCTTGCGTCGAAAAGAGAGACTTGCAAAAATGTGGGTTCTAATGCAAGAGGTGTCTCTATGCGTGCTTTTAGACAAAATACATTTAATGTGAAGAAAAAGATATATTTTATTTTTTAAAAAACAAAAATCTCATAATCAACCTTATAGCCAACACTACATTACAAGTGACTATACATGATCGCTATAGATAATATGACGGTTTCTTATAGTCATCGGTTGACTAAACTATTGAACATGCTCTAAGAGCGTCACTAATGGTCCAATGGATGCCTTAGAATAAGGCAGATCAAAAAACTTATAGAGCACCACTTTTTGACATATACATCATACAATCAGTTTTTCTTTCATGTATTTTGCAGCACGGGCGTGCTGCGGTAATGTAACATCCCAGTATATAGGACCTAACGCAAGGTAGATTTAAGAATATGAATTTTTGCATGCATTCATTTGTGAAAATGTGGGTAAAATTTTCGTCAAATAAAACTTTGAGTGATCAATGTTTCTTTCTTACTTTGAGATTAGGTTTAGTCTTAAAGGAGGATTGTTATAAACTTTGATATGATCTTAAAGGAGTTATGTGCGTTTTTAAAAAATGAATTTGAATTTTAAACTTGAGTGTTTGAATAATAATTTTAATGATTTAGATATAAGATTTGAATCTTAAATTAATTAAGAGATAAGTATTATAACTTAAATCTTATCCAAAAACAAAATATGAAATTCATTTCATTAGCACATAAACAAGTTACAAAGAATGTAACTAGTGAAGTCATTTCAAAATTCACAATTTATAAAAGAATAAAGAATAAGAATATTCTTTATTAACAATAATATAATCCTTATTACAATTAAATCAAATAAATATTACAAGAAGGATAAAAGAAAAATTACACAAGAATAAGAAGATTACATTTGAAAATCTACTAACTATCCTATATCTAAAACTACAATAATCTTCATCTTTATCTTGGTACCTGCAAAACAAAGACTAAAAAGAAACAAAATAAGATGAGTGTTAGTATATTTCTCTCAGATATGTTAGTGAAGTGCACTTGACAAACTCATCATTGAGAAATGTTGTAAAAGGGGCAAGTTTCACCAATATGAAAGATTTCATCTTTCATAAATTCAAAGCCAGAATGCAAATGACAGCCAAGAGGGACCAATTCACCAGCCTGGTGAAATTAATTTGGTAATGGTAAGTTCAAAAATCCTGAACCTATCCACATGTGCATAGCAGGCACACAAGCTGGACACACACCAACATGCAAAGGGTGTGTTGTCGACCTCACAAGCATAACCAATATCACAAAACCACAACACAGTCGTGGAGGAGCACATCAGTGCATCTCTCCACTACACAGCACACCAGCACAGCCAGGGTAAACAACAGCTAAACCAAGAACAACAGCCAAACCAAACCACCCAGATCAACCCAAACATCACCAGGATGGTGACATAAGGAGGGGGATGAATCTGGTGGACAGCAAGGTCAAGCCCAGAAGCTAGGAGGAGCAGGCAAGCTCAAGAACAAGCTCAGGAGCCCAGCAAAAGCAGATCCAGATCCAGATCAAGATCCAGATCCAGATCAAGATCATCATCAATCTACTACATCCACATCAGATTTTGTGGTGAGCCTCATAAAACCATCACATGATTTCATCATATTATCTAAACAAAAGCATGTGTTGCTTTATGAAATGATCTCTCAATAATCACCCAAGAGGGGTGAATCTATCCTAGAGATTTCAAGTATAAGGATAAGAAATCAAGCTCAACCACAAGCACTAAACTCTCAGACCAACATCACTGAGTTCAGTCTTACTTTTGCAACTTAGATCATTCTTCATTTGATCTTATCAGATCAGGGCACATCTCTCAGAGAGAGTAGCACCTCTAATCTTACAAGTTTCAAATAAACTATTTGCTCAACTAACTAGGAATTAAATCCTAGAGCCTCAGACCAACATCATAGGCAGGAAAGTGAATAAAAGCTTTCATATCAACTTGCTAGTATTAATCACAAGCATTATCAAGCTAAGCCCAGAAATAAAACCTCATCACTTGTGTGCCAGATCATATGGTATCACAAGGACAAATTTTATATGAACTAAAACAAATCTTTGCTTAGATTCCACATATAAAAAGGACAATCAATAAATATCATTTTCCTGAAGCCAAGTGCCAGGAATCAACCTTAAAACAATCTATACATCCACAAAAAATCATTACATGTAATTATTTGATTAAGTGTGTATAATCTCATACAAGCTTACTATTATAATTGCAGTAAGCAACTACTGAGAGAAATCTACGGTCAGTACAAGTATTCTGATAGTAGAGTAAATTCTCAGATCAACAACATAATCCAATCAGGGATTTCATAGAAACACTAGCATATGATCAAAATGAATCATCACTAGAATAAATCTGACAGGAAATTATCATCATTAAGGCCACTACAAATCATTAACCACAGCCAGACATTCATTCTTCATGCTCAAGCATGATCATCACTTCATCATGGATATGATCAACAGGGGGTTATGAACCCTAATCAGAGCAAGAACCCTAATCCAGAGATGAACTCAATCAGCACATAGTCACTAGGCATGAGAAGCCACCAGATACACGCAGAGAGGATCATGGTAGTAGAAGGAACAAGAACCACATAAACAAACTTACCCGGGGTCCTCGCTAACGAATCGAAGAGGAAGCAGATTGGCCGACG
Organism: Avena longiglumis; assembly: GCA_030063025.1. Lineage (NCBI taxonomy): Eukaryota > Viridiplantae > Streptophyta > Magnoliopsida > Poales > Poaceae > Avena > Avena longiglumis. Next base: position 56,606,812 of record CP125976.1, read on the forward strand.
AACCGCGGCGGCACAGGGAGCACCAGGCGCAACCGCACCGCCACAACAAGACACGAGCCAAGACACCACCGCAGACGGATCGCGGGCGGCGATAAGACCTTTCCTAACCCTGTGGTTATGCATGGCACCGCCGGAAGTCCGGGTCCGGGTTTGGCTCCCCCATACCCGCACCCGACCCTCGTTCCCGCCATGACCCGCCCCATACGCCGCCGGTCGATTTTCCTCTAGACCATTGTAACACCTCAGACCGGACCTATGCAAGTCTTAGCAAAATTCGCCAAACCCGCAGATAGAAACGATTCAAAGGTGCTCACCAGCACTTTCGTGCGGGTGGAAAACGGCAAGTAATAACATTACACAACACCCCTCGATGGGACCCACGTAGCAGATATAGCAAATGACTCAAGGAGCCAAGAATACATATATAATATACAAAGATCCAAATCACCTTGAACGATATAGGCCCAGCTACGGACAAGATGCAAATGGGGCTAAGAGCTCAAGAATAACCAGTATGCCCCATAACTCCTTGTGCCAAGCCGGAAGGGTAACCCCGCTAACGGGCCGATCTCAAAACCTGCTTGAACAAAAGGGTGCCAAAGGGCAAAGGAAAAGAAGGAGCGCCAAGATCGAGGCCAAGACAGCGAGGCTAGAATTCGCGGTCCTCGCCACATAGGTATGGTGGATCAAGCGGCAGCAAAGATGCAATAAACAACCTATAGAGACTCGATTCAATCAAGTTATCGAGAGGGGTAAGAATGACCTATCCGGATCCAACCAAGCTAACACCAAACAAACCCATCCTAGTGTTTCCCCTCGAGACCGCCGAGGAAGTCAACCGAGGAACTCACACGCTGGCGCTTTCTTGGTTAGGTTATCGCTAGCATTTACTAGTCGTATAGATAATCATCCCGATAAAGTAAGCAAGTGGCACTTTTAGTTAACCATTCCGTTATAGTGGCAGATTACTAATCGACATGATAGCATGAGATAAACCCAAAACCCAGCTTGTTGGTACTTTTATTCAGCCATTTCGCTAGAAGTTGCAATACTTACTAGTCAGTACAATTGTCGCAAGTTTACAACCAAACAAGCAATTGTGGGTAGTATTAATTAGCCATTCCATTATAGTGAAGCTGATTACTAGTCATTATAAGTCAAATTTATAGCAAGAACTTTAGTTATGCTTGTCTATGATCAAGAAACTGGCTCCAAGTCGCCCATATCCGCGACACGGCTTTGAAAGTTTTACCCGGGTGCACCAATAGCAACACACGCCGATCAACCTCGAAAACCAAAACAAAACCCAACGAGGCTTTCACGACCAACAATCACAGATTCGAAATATTTCAGGGGCCACCTTGAAGTACACCCGCAACGGTAAGCAAGCTTCGAGACGGACCCAAGGTTTGCGATAATGGTCAGAACGACAGGTCCCAATCGGGATCGTCGATACCGCGAAAACATTACGCTTACCTAACAAAGATAAAGGCTCCTCGCACAATTTAAATACATAAAGTAGCATGGCATAAGTACAGGATAGTAAAAACACCTCAAACTAGTTTGTGGCCCCAAGAAATAAGAATGAATCAAGCTCTGGCTCAGGGGGGTCCCATATACCTCCGGATGTGGATAGCGATAAAACAAGGAACATGAATCAAGTACTGGGTCTTACGGACACAAGTGGGCGTTCGAAACCAAATATTTTCTATCACCCACCGATGCCTCTCGCTTATTTCAATTTTAGTTGTTAAACAAAAATTAAAGTGACGAAGTAAAACTAGATTCATCTCCAACATCAACATGCGGCAATACATCAAAGAATCGTGGCATTTGACAACACACATCAAGACTTGAGCAAGCAACTACGACGCAAGTCCAACTATCTACCAAACATCGTAATAGGGTGTGGCCAAGGCAATATAGGGCTGCACGGTATATCACGTGTAGTACGGATACTAAAGCATCGCGACACGTATAGCAATAGATCAACAGGAGGGAATAAAGACTATAAAAGTAAGATAGGTAGAAAGGGGGGAGATGCTCGCCTGAAAACATTGTCGAAGGGTTTCCCCGAAGATCGGGGCGAAGCTCACATCAACTCAACGGCCTTATCCGCGAAGAAACAAAACACTAGAAGAAACACCGGATGCAATATTTAATACACGGCAGAAGATCGGCATGATGCATGCATGATGGATGGCATGGCAAAGAAAGATGCAATTAGGTCATATTAAGCGGAACCGGGGTCCCGACAATTAATTGGATGGTGCATGTTATTTAGATACCCCGCAATTTAAATGTTGTTTTACATGGTAGAAGATAGCACCGGGTTCGCTACACAAATTTAAATGAGGCCAACATGGGACTAGATTTGCCCGCATATGGGCCCCATATTTAATTATTAGGTGAATCGGCAAAAGGCCCCCAAACCACAGATATGCATGCGAGATGACAATTAAACATGCAACAAGTTGTTATTATATTATAAAGTTAGGGTTCTCGGATAAGAGGTTCACACATTAGGGTTTGACGAGCTTGGGGTTCCGGGGGTCGGGGTAGGTCTCGGGGTCCAGGGTTCGACGGATCTGGGGTTCGGGGTTCGACGGAGGCGTTCTTGGACTCCGGGATCCAGGGTCTTCGGATCGGGGTAGATCTTGGCGCTCGGTGTCCGGGTAGGCGATCTTGTCGGTTCAGCGGTTTCGATTGTCGGTGTAGGTCTCGGTACTGAAAGATCTTGGTGTTCTATGCGGTCGATCCTGCCGTTCCGTGATGGAGAACTTGTTGTCCGGGGAGTACTTGCCCGGACTCTCGATGAACCTTGGCCCCGAGAAGAAGATCATGTCGGTCCCGGCGTAGATCTTGGGGTTCGGGTTCCATGTGTTCGGCTCTACAACCGACTCGAACGTTCTTGGCGAACTTGGCGTGACGGGGTTCGCTGTGGTTCAGTTCGGTCAAGGCCTTGGCGCCACATGTCGAGGTTGGCGTGTTTGCCTTCGACTCGATGAAGTACTTGGAGTTCCCCGAAGATCCCGTCCCCATAAGGCATGCGGGCCGAAGGTCTTGTCGACGTGTCGGGCAGCGATCCGCCATCGCATCGGTGACCTTGGTTACATGGACACGACACGAAGCAACACGGCAGCAAAACAAGAGGGGTCGAGTACAGCAATCTTCACGTTGCGGACCATCGGTCTTCCGCATAACCGACCAAACACGAGGGCTTCCCCACATGCATAAAGAGGCCACGCTCTGCATTCCAGGTGCCGGCCGACGCGGCGAGGCAACGGACGCCGGCAGGACGCGGGTTCCGCGAGGCGGCGCGAGGCTCGAGTCGTCGGTGCGAAAGTGGTCGGCGCTGGGCGGCTTCGCAGGGCCCAGCCGCGTCGCGGTGGAGGCGGGCCAAGCGGCGGGTGGAGCTGCGGCAGAAAGCGCCGCACGGCCGGGCCAGGAGGAACGGCCGCGAGGTTGGTGAGGACCGGTGAAGGACGCGACGGGGAGATGTAGACGAAGCGGCGGCGATCGGGCGGCGCTGGCGCGGGCGGGCGGTGGCGCTGGCGAAGCGGGGTCGCGTCACGGAGGAAGGGACGGAGGCGGGACGCCGTGGGGCGCGGTCGAGCTGGCTGCTGGCAGCGGCGGGCGAGGCGACGAAGGCAGAGGGAGGTCGAGGCGGCAGGCGACGGGCGCTGCGGGCCGCTGGCGAGGTTGGGTCCTGGCGGCCCGAGGCAAGAAGGCGGACAGCGGCGCCGAGCGGCGTCGCGTCGCCGGAGAGCAACGGGGCCGGAGGCGAGGTCGGTTGCGGGCGGGCGGGGCACGAATCGAGGGCGGGGACGGGTCGCGTGGTGCGGCGAGGGCGGCCGGGTCAGGAGCACCCGGAGGCGGCTCAGTGAGTGAGGGCGTGAGGTGGTTCACGCGCGGGCGGGATGGAAGAGAAGGAGGACGCCATGGGGAACAGGGGGTGGGGGACCTGGCGGCCGGGCGCTGGCGCGTGGGTGCGTTGGTGGGAGGTGACTGGGGAGGTGTGGGGTGGGGCCATGGGCAGGAGTGAGAGGGAGTGCTGTCAAAGGTGGCCTTGTGTGTGGTGGGCGTTGGTGAGGGAGGAGAGAAAAGAGAGATGGGTGAGAGAGGCCACGTGGTAGCGAGGGATAGGCTAGGGGATAGGGGAGGGGTGAGGTGGCGCAAGGGGAGTGGCCAGGGTGATGTGGCTGGGGAGAGAGGGTAGACTAATTGGTGGGCTTAGGATTTAGAAGGGCAGGTGTGGGTGGACCGATTTAATTTCTGGGGGTAGTCGTTCGGGTCTATTCGGCCCGTTCGACTGCCCCTACTGAAAATATTTAAACCTTTTATTTATTTTAATGGGGCCATATGCAAACCGTTAGCGGCCAAAACAAAATATCCCGGAGACCCGGTTTTTGCTGTTTGAATAAAGAGGGGCGTTTAGAAAACAACACGGGCTTTGCAAACATAGTTTTAGCAAACAATGCATGATGATGACGATGCAATGCACAAATTCAACGCGATTTTCTAGTAGTGGTTTTGCGGGATGCCACAATTCGACACCACTAACAAAGGATCTCGCCCTCGAGATCCGCCTCATGGTACCGGAAGGAAGGTCGGCGTTCTCCGTCTTCTCGCTTTGTGTAGATCCTTGCGACACCACTAACGAGGGTTCCTCCTCCATCTTGAAATCTGCGACACCACCAACAAAAGGGTCGTTGCTCCTGATCGTCGCGAGAGCACTCCGGGAACAAAAGGTCGAAGGTAGAGGTATCGCAAATAAAGCCACCCCTAACTTCCGTTAGAAGAGGGAAAAGTTACATTGATCCACCAGTTCGATGTACAGAGCGAATAGTAAGAGTCGGGTAGGGTGATCAGTCCATCCCGGACCCAACTATCGACTCTATACATGGGTAGGAGAATCAGGCAACTCAACTCTCGAGATTTAGACTGAAGACCTTCTTAGGCGGTATCCGGAACAACGGGATGATGCCAGCAGGAATCGTATGAAAGACACAATGATTAGGTTCCGCGATGGTTCCATTGGCATGAACAACACATGCTCAAGGTATACTCCAACTTCACCAATGCTCGTCCTTCTCATATGTTTTTCAACGACACAGATATCCGGCAAGGAACACATATGGATAAAGAGCTCAAGAACAAAAGGTTGGAGGAAGGGTACAACAGACAAGTTGCAGATTGATGATCGTAGCACCTCCGTTTAAAAGGGAGAAAGCGAAACCCTGAAGGTACGACGGAATCCCAACCACGAGAAATCCTGGACTCGAAGAGAGAGAAGGGAGCGGATTCAAAACACGTCGAGGTAAGAGGAGAATAGCAGAGGGGTAAGGAGTAAAATCAGACCTAACCAGAACTATCCAACCGTTTTTGCAAAATAGTTTTGACACTCTACTTCGGCCGTTAGCTAGGTTATCCTACAGGCTGGACTTGTGGGTATCGCAACCGCGTGCTCGATACCACTCAGAACACCCTCGAATCGACCTATGCAAGTCTTAGCAAAATTCGCCAAACCCGCATAGAAACGATTCAAAGGTGCTCACCAGCACTTTCGCAAGGGTGGAAAACGTAATAACATTACACAACAGCCTCGATGGGACCCATGTAGAGATATAGCAGCGACTCAAGGAGCCAAGAATACAGATATAATATACAAAGATCCAAATCACCTTGAACGATATAGCGCCCAGCTACGGACAAGATGCAAATGGGGCTAAGAGCTCAAGAATAACCAATGGCGCCCATAACCCCCGTGCCAAGCCGGAAGGGTAACCCGCTAACGGCGCCGATCTCAAAACCGCTTGAACAAAAGGTGCCGACAAAGGGCAAAGGAAAAAGAAGGAGCGCCGATCGAGGCCAAGACACGCGAGGCTAGAATTCGCGGTCCTCGCCACATAGGTATGGTGGATCAAGCGGCAAAGATGCAATAAACAACCTATAGAGACTCGATTCAACTGGCGGTTATCAGAGAGGGGTAAGAATGACCTATCCGGATCCAACCTGAAGCTAACACCAAACAAACCCATCCTAGTGTTTCCCCCTCGAGACCGTCGAGGAAGTCAACCGAGGAACTCACAGCTGGCGCTTTTAATCGTTAGGTTATCGCGCAAGATTTACTAGTCAGGTATAGATAATCATCCTGATAAAGTAAACAGTGGGCACTTTTAGTTAACCATTCCGTTATAGTGGCAGTACTTACTAATCAGATACAGATAGCATGAGATAAACCCAAAACCCAGCAGTTGTTGGTACTTTTATTCAGCCATTTCGCTAGAAGGTAATACTTACTAGTCAGTACAATTGTCGCAAGCGAAACCAAACAAGCAATTGTGGGTAGTATTAATTAGCCATTCCATTATAGTGAAGCTGATTACTAGTCATTATAAGTCAAATTTATAGCAAGAAACTTTAGTTATGCTTGTCTATGATCAAGAAACTGGCTCCAAGTCGCCCATATCCGCGACACGCCGTAAAAGTTTTACCCGCCGGTGCACCAATAGCAACACACGCCGATCAACCTCTAAAACCAAAACAAAACCCAACGAGGCTTTCACGACCGAACAATCACAGGATTCAGAAATATTTCAGGGGGCCACCCCTTGAAGTACACCCGCAACGAAGTAAGCAAGCTTCGAGACGGACCCAAGGTTTGCGACAATGGTCAGAACGACAAGAGGGTCCCCAATCGGGGATCCGATACCAAAACATTACGCTTACCTAAAAGACAAGGTGCTCTCGCACAATTTAAATACGTAAAGTAGCATGGCATAAGTACAGATAGTAAAACACCTCAAACTAGTTTGTGGCCCCAAGAAATAAGAATGAATCAAGCTCGCTCGGGGTCCCATATACCTCCCGGATGTGGATAGCGCGATAAAACAAGGAACATGAATCAAGTACTCGGGGTCTTACGGGACACAAGTGGGCGTTCGGAAACCAAATATTTTCTATCACCCACCGATGCCTCTGCTTATTTCAATTTTAGTTGTTAAACAAAAATTAAAGTGACGGTAAGTAAAACTAGATTCATCTCCAACATCAACATGCGGCAATACATCAGCAACTGTGGCATTTGACAACACACATCAGCACTTGAGCAAGCAACTACGACGCGCAAGTCCAACTATCTACCAAACATCAGGTAATAGGGTGTGGCCAAGGCAATATAGGGCTGCACGGTATATCACAGGTACGGATACTAAAGCATCGCGACACAGATAGCAATAGATCAACAGGAGGGAATAAAGACTATAAAAGTAAGATAGGTAGAAAGGGGGGAGATGCTCGCCTGAAAACATTGTCGAAGGGTTTCCCCGAAGATCGGGGCGAAGCTCACATCAACTCAACGGCCTTATCCGCGAAGAAACAAAACACTAGAAGAAACACCGGATGCAATATTTAATACACGGCAGAAGATCGGCATGATGCATGCATGATGGATGGCATGGCAAAGCAGCGATGCAATTAGGTCATATTAAGCGGAACCGGGTCCCGCTAATTAATTGATGGTGCATGTTATTTAGATACCCGCAATTTAAATGTTGTTTTACATGGTAGAAGATAGCACCGGTTCGCTACATTAAATTTAAATGAGGCCAACATGGGACTAGATTTGCCCGCATATGGGCCCCATATTTAATTATTAGGTGAATCGGCAAAGGCCCCAAACCACGATATGCATGCGAGATGACAATTAAACATGCAACAAGTTGTTATTATATTATAAAGTTAGGGTTCTGATAAGAGGTTCACACATTAGGGTTTGACGAGCTTGGGGTTCCGGGTCGGGTAGGTCTCGGGGTCCGTGGTTCACGGATCCGGGGTTCGGGTTCGACGGAGGCGTTTGGACTCGGATCCGTGGTCTTGGATCGGGTAGATCTTGGCGCCGTGTCCGGGTAGGCGATCTTGTCGGTTCAGCGGTTTCGATTGTCGGTGTAGGTCTCGCATCGAAAGATCTTGGTGTTCTATGCGTCGATCCTGCCGCTCCGTGATGGAGAACTTGTTGTCCGGGGAGTACTTGGCGCTCCGGACTCGATGAACCTTGGCGTCGAGAAGAAGATCATGTCGGTCCGCGCGCGTAGATCTTGGGGAGGTTCGGGTTCCACGGGTTCGCTCTACAACCGACCCCGGAACGGTTCTTGGCGAACTTGGCGTGACGGGTTCGCTGTGGTTCATGTTCCGGTCAAGAAGGCCTTGGCCACATGTTGAGGTTGGCGGTGTCGACTGATGAAGTACTTGGAGTTCCGAAGATCCCGGTCCCCATAAGGCATGCGTCGACGAAGGTCTTGTCGACGGTTTGGGCAGCGACCGCCATCGCATCGGTGACCTTGGTTATATGGACACGACACGGGCAACACGGCAGCGCAACAAGAGGGGTCGAGTACACAGCAATCTTCACGTTGCTGCACCATCCTCTTCCACAACCGACCAAACACGTAGGCTTCCCAGATGCATAAAAGAGGCCACGCTCGTACCTAGGTGCTGGCCGACGGCGGCGGAGGCGACGGACGCCGCAGACGCGGTTCCGGAGGCGAAGGCAAAGTGAGGCTCGGAGTCGCTTGGTGCGCAGTGGTCGGGCGGCTGGTGCGCCAGCCGCCCAGCCGGGCGGCATGGAGGCGGCCCAGCAGGGCGGCGGAGCGAGCCGGTGCAGCAAAGGCCGGCAAAGGTGAGGAACGCCGGGCGAGGTTGGTGAGGACCGCGCGGGCGAAGGACGCGGAGAAGTAGACGAAGCGGCGCTGGCGGATCTGGCGCGGCTGGGCGGGCGGTGGCGCGGCGAAGCCGGGGTCGCGGGTTGCCGGAGGAAGGACGGAGGGGACGCGGTGGCGCGGCGGAGCTCGTGGCCATGGCGGCGGCTCGCGCGAGGCGGACGGTCGGCAGAGGGAGGTCGAGGCGCGGCGCTGACGGGCGCCGGCTGGGCCGCGAGGTTGGGTCCGGCCTGGCTCGAGACGGCGAGGCGGACAAAGGGCCGAGGGGCGGTCGCCGAGAGCAACGGGGCCGGAGGCGAGGTCGCAAGGCGGGGCGGTGGGACGACGGAACCGAGGGCGGTGGCGCACGGGTCGCGGGCGCGAGGGGGCGCCCGGGCCGGGTCGGGGAGCACACGAGGCGGCCAGCGGCGAGGGTCGGTGAGGTGGGCGGCTGGGTGGTTCACGCGAGCGGGGCGGGATGGAAGAGAAGGGAGGACGCGATCGCAGGGTCAGGGGTGGGACCTGCAGGCCGGGCGCGGAGCGTGGGGCGCTGGTCAAGGGGAGGTGGACTGGGAGGTGGGAAGTGGCCAGGGGCCTGGCAGGGAGGGGTGAGGGAAAGCGCGCTACTGTCTGCAAGGTGCTTGTGTGGTGAGGAGGAAGAGAGAGAAAAGAGAGATGGGTGAGAGAGGCCACGTGGCGTGAGGGATAGGCTAGGGGATAGGGAGGGTGAGGTGGCGCAAGGGGAGTGGCTGGTGATGTGGTCAGAGAGAGGGTAGACTAATTGGTGGGCTTAGGATTTAGAAGGGCGGTGGTGGACCGATTTAATTTCAGGGGTAGTCGTCGGGTCTATTCGGCCCGCTCGATCGCCTCACAAAAATATTTAAACCTTTTATTTATTTTAATGGGGCCATATGCAAACCGTTAGCGGCCAAAACAAAATATCCCGGAGACCCGGTTTTTGCTGTTTGAATAAAGAGGGGCGTTTAGAAAACAACACGGGCTTTGCAAACATAGTTTTAGCAAACAATGCATGATGATGACGATGCAATGCACAAATTCAACGCGATTTTCTAGTAGTGGTTTTGCGGGATGCCACACCCGCGACCCGGCCGGGTATGGGGACCCGATGGGTACCCGACAACAGGAGGCGATGCAGAGCTCCCATGGTCGTGGAGACAGGTCGAAATCGAAGTAGAGGCGCGGCCTTGGAGGCGAGGGACGGTGTAGTGATGTCGCCTGTCGGATTTTGAAGAGGAGCGGGACAGGGAGGGACTCGTGCCGTCGCAGTTGGAGGAGCAGCGGGCTACGCCGGCCCGAGAATGGAGAGGCGCCAGCACGCATGCAGGGGGAGCAGAGAGAGGGGCGGCAGCGGCGCGCCGGCGCGCAGGTGAAAGGAGAAGAGAGGGGCGGCGACGCGCATGCAGAGAAACTAGGCGAGGGTTGCCTATTGGGTTGTGTTGCGTCGGTCGTGTGTGTGCGTGCTTGCGTGGCCAGAGTGGGCTGTGTGCGTGGGCTGTGTGGGATGTGTGCGTGCGTGGGCTATATTCATGTGTGTATATGTGGGCTTTGCCGTTAGGATCATGAGTAAGTGATAGGTGGGTCAGGTGTTATAGCCGGGTATGTGGGTGTGCGGGTACGGGTTTGGCACCCCCATAACCGCCCCCGCTGGACCCGATGGGTCTAGTTTTTTACCACTGAAAAGCCCCGCGGGTTATTTTCTCTACCAAACCCTACCCATTTAATGCGGGTACCCATCGGGTTTCGGGTATCCATTGCCATCCGGACCTAGGGTTCGGGAACGGGGTGAACCTGGCCACGGGGAAGCCCCAGAGTCAAATCCAAGTGGATAGAACGAACGAGCTTCATAGACAACCCCAAATCACACCACGACAGCGACCAGAACGGCCGATGGCGGCGGGAATCGACGGTGGCGGCATCGCCGGCCATAGGGTCGGGTCAAAGGAGGAGAGGATAAGGTCGAGGGAGAGAGGAGGCAGAGAGAATGGGCTGGGTGGGCCAAAACCCTTCGGGGTGATATTTTGACCCTGCCCTATTGGGCCATCCTGGCCCAATAAGCCCAAAAGGCCAGCCCAAGTTGTTTAATAATTTTTTTATCAATTAGAAAAGACCAAAATGCCCCTAACCTCAATAAAATTATAGAAAATAAAATAAAAGTCCAAAATTTATAAATAAAATATTTTTGGATTCACAATAATCTATTCTGTCCAAATAAAATAAGATATAAAATTTTGGACATTTAAAATTTTATAAGAATTTTGCAATTATATATATTCCTTATGGAATTTTACAAAATTATTGAAAGGTGATAAAAATAAATAAAAATCACTTTCATTATTTATTAATATTATAATAATTTTGAAAAATACTAAATAAATATTTAGTAATAAATTTAATGTATAAATAATAATTCCTAAAAGAATTATTAAATCAAGAGAAGTCAAATAAAAAGGGAAATAAAATAAAATAATTCAATATATGCAATAAATATAAAAAATATTAATATTTATAAATGCTTTATTAGAAGGCACCTTATATAGGGAAAATGCATATAGAATTAAATAATGCATTACATTACTTGCATAATCATTTTGCTTCTTTAAATATTGTCCTTACCGGGCAATAATGATGTTTTTGTAGAACTAGAAGCTCAAGGTCTAGTGCAAGCATCAGACTTCACTACCTTGCCATCACAAGGCAAGTTCATCACTTGCTCATGTCCTTTGAAGAGTCTTTATCAAAGTATTTGCAAATTGTGTGTTATCATATATGCTATAAAAGAAAGAAAATAATATTTTCATAAATAAAGAAATCATAGATATCATCCTAAGTGGTGATATAATGGAACAATAGAACTTAGGGTTCTATTTGCAACAATGATGATCAAGTAGGGACTTAACAACCCCTGTCATCAGTGATTCTAGCGCCGTATATTACGCATTAGCCATGAGATTTGGAATGGGACAGAGAAGTCAGCTGTATCTTCTTCCTCTCGCATGAAGCCGGATGTGCAGGTCATGGCTGTTATCCTCGTAAAGTGCATATTAATTGGTAATTCGTAGAGGATATGCAACATATGGGTGGGAACCCTCATCGTCCCACGATAGTTCTGGCATCTAACGGTTTGTACAAACCATTGCCGTAATTCATTATGTGGGCATGGTGTACACCAAGGAGGCATGCGGGGTCACGAAGGGGGCAGTGATTGGCTTGGACCAACTACTGGGCCCCACATCAAGGAATTGTGGACGGGAAAGTACGCCCGGTTGTGCAACAAGGAGTTGATCTCTCATGGGTAAAGTAACGCACCTCTGTAGAGTGTAAGAAGTGTAACTTGTTACTCCCTGTTCCGGGAAGGAGCTACGAACGCGGCAGGAAAGGAACTCCATGAAAGTTCTGGTCAACCTGTAAAGGCTGATTGTCATAGTTTTTCGGAATAAAATCAATCTTTGAAGAAAGATTTACAAAAACTGCATAGTGCCAAGGATTTATAATCCGAGGTGGTAGTTGGAGCATCAAACTTCCCACCTTGCATATAATGAACTTGTTGGGTAATGCTGTTACTCATTCTTTCCTTTGATCCCTTGCTTAGACTCTGAGGATTCCGAAGACGTGCCAATGTATGCAGCCGAATGCCAAGAAGACGTGTTCTACGAGGAACCTGATCTAACCGGAGGAGTTGAAGGAGTGGACTACGAGATCCGCTACGGTGTCGATGAGAATGGGTCCACTTAAGTATCTAGTTAGTAGTAACTAACGGAGCCGAGCAGCATGAACTCTATAGAATAAGCTGTTGAGCCCCACTCCTAGTCGGAGTTGTTACTTTTAAATTTCCGGTGAACGCTTTATATTTTGGTTTGTAAGTTGGATCTTTTGGAAGTCTTGAACTTCCGGTATTGTAATAATAATAATGTGTGTACTTTTGTAATATGGACCCATAATGTTTCTGTTGTACCACTCTAAGGGGTGTGATATTTACGGAATGGTGTTCTGTGGATGTCATGTCAACGACTATAGTGTACTACACATGTAGTGGTATGCTGGGTCACCGCAGGTAAAGTAGGCATGTTTTTCTGTTTTCCTAGATGATGTATTTTGCAACATGGGCGTGCTGCAGTAAAATAGTGCGTCGGGCCGACGGTGGCTACAACGTCAAGAGATGAGATGGCTGACGGTTGCTTCGGAGTCAATGAGAGGAAGCAGGTTGTTGGATGGTGGTGGCGACGAATAGAATTTGCTCGGTCATCAGACAAAACTTTAGTTGCCTCAACGGGTCTTAGTCGTCTATTGGGCGGCTTCTGTGCAACCTCAAAGTGGACAGAGGGCCCGGTGGAGCGGCCAAATTGATGAGCCGCGAACGGCAGAGCTCCGGAATCACCCCGACGAGTGGACGCAGCGGCCATGTGAGCGGCGTCAAGGGACGAAGGATGATGGGAGGAGTATGACGACGACAATGTAGTGCAATTTAGCGTCGGCGATGGTCAGGGGAGAGGAAGTCGTGGCGATAGGAGGCGTGCGTGAAGCTTTCGCGTGGTAGTTGGACGAACGCGCCCGGTCGATGAGTTTTGCGGCAGCACATGACTGCCCCAAATATACTTCACGAGAGTTCTTGGGCGGGCGGGGGGGGGGGGCTTACCAAATTATTTAGTGCACATGTGATATAGGGAAGCCATTGTAGGGTGTTTTTGGCCTCTGTTGCCCTATAAGGCATTTTATTGAGCACGAGGGTTCTACCGGTAGAGCCCTTAGCCTCGAGGGAGAACTACTCCCTCCTCATCATGGGAATCAGCAACGACGATGGAGATGGTGGTGGAGATCGATGGAGATGGCTTCGGGGGCAATTCCCCGTCCCAGCAAGGTGCCGGAACAAAGACTTCTGTCCCCCGAATCTCCTCTTCGGTGGCGGCGATGCTGTGGAAATTTTTGTGGAGATCTGATCCACGTAGGGTTTACGTCTCGGGGAGACGTATATATAGGCGAAAGGGCAAGGTCGGTGGAGCCTCGAGGGGCCCACACCATGGGCTGGCGCGGCCTAGGGTGGGCCCGCGCCACACTATGGTGTGGCCGCCTCATGGCTCCCCTTCGTCTCTACTTCAGGCTCTGTGTTGCGTCTGAAAAAATAGGAACTTTGGCTTTTGTCCCGTCCAATTCCGAGAATATTTCCTTACTATCTTTTCTGAAACCAAAAACAGGAGAAAATAGGCAACTAGCACTGCAGCATCTTGTCTATAGGTTAGTTCCGGAAAATATATAAAAATACCTCAAAGTGTAGACAAAACATAAGACAAATGATATAAAACAAGCATGGAGCATCAAAAATTATAGATACATTTACAACGTATCAATCATCCCCAAGCTTAACTCCTGCTCGTCCTCAAGTAGGTAAGTGATAGAAAGAATAATTTTTGAGGTGACATGCACCATCACAATCTTGATCAAAATATTTGTAAAGCATTGATAGCTGGGATCAAAGTACTCTAAACATGAGCATGAAAGATGTAGCTCTAACAATAAGACATAGCAACTACGTTGTAACATGAAAGGGTACAAACAAAGATCATGAATAAGAATGCATTAAAAAATGTTTGTTTGTTTCACATATATAAAACATAGCAAGAGTGGTATTCAGCTTGTCCCTCATGGAATAGCAAAACACAAATGCATAGGACACCTTTAAAGTTTACAAGGGTGACTAGATACAAATAATTTAAGAATAAGCAATACCATGATTATGAATCAATCAATAAGTTTTGGGATAATGCACATAAAACTAAGAATGACAACTATGCTCTCTTAATTGGTGCATAAAGATAGAAGGTGGAGACTCAACATAAAAGTAAAAAAGAAATGTCCTTCACAGAGGGGAGCAGGGATTTCAAGTTTCATAAAGAGCTTCCAAAAATTATGGTACTTATTAGCTTTTAACTCTCATTGCCCCTATCATAAGCATCTTGAAGTGATTAAGGTTAAAGTGAAACAAATATGGAGTATATGCTTGACAAATCATAAGTTGGCAATCTCATGTCCCTTGAGTATGAGGGTTGTTCCTCATGCTACTCAACTTTAGTCACAAGCAAGTTATTGTCATTATAAGTATATGTATATCATAGAGAACTGCCAATGGGGTACCCCTTTACCCATGACACAGGAGTTATCCCATATTAAAATGACAAGGCAACAGACAATGAGAATCTCAGCGATATTTTTATTTGCTATTTGCATAGGTTTTTATTGAGAATGTTTCACAGATTTGTCACTATGGTTATGCTGCAAGTTTCCACCATGATTAGGCATGGATTAGGCTAGCCGCCTAGGCGCTTATCTAACACATGTACAATACTCCATGGACTTACAAGCTCCACTTTTATTTCACACCACCGACATCCATAAACAAAAGATCATGATATCAAGTGGGTAATATGTACAAGTGTTGAAAGCGTTCCCCATGACAACATGGTTCTGCTAATTTCCCAACTTATAAGTGCAAGCATATACAACATAGATGAAAAAATGGTTCACGCTTATTAGGTGCAAGAAAGTAAGGTGTGCCATCAAGTTTGTGAGAGCTTTAATCACTAATTTTCTCATAGCAAGTTTAATTTGGAAGCTAGATAAAAACATGAGTATACTTGGAATGGTGTAACACACCATGCATAGGAATTTATAGTGGACTCTTTGGAATAACTTGGTTTCTTGGGAGTTGGATGCATGAGTAGAGCTTACTAAGTATAGGTGGAGGCTATAAAAAGACTAGGAGCGACCAACTAAGAGAGCAATAATGGCCAGAATCATGCAAAGCGACAAAACATTATTAATTAAAGCATAAAGTGATATCACAAGTAAAAAACTAAATGATCATAGAGGCTAAGGTGACTGGTTCATAGTCTTAACATGGTGTAAGAATGTGTCAAGTCAACCCAAATAAAGCATCAAAGGAGAATACCACAATATTATGCTTTTGTATGCTAAAACAATGCATGATTCTTTCATGGAACATTAAGCAATCTCAATTGTTTGGAACAAGTCATGCTACAATAATAATCACTAAGCATATGGTCAAAGCAACATCTAGCATGACATGATAAAGTCTAAGCCACGGTCAAAACAAGCTCCTTTTTGTACCACTTAAGCATGAAGCTTCGTACTCTTTTCCAACACCAATCGACTCATTTGAAACAACTCACACAGATAATACTCAATAAAGATCCGTGAGAAAGTCTCACAAATCCACAAAGAAGAACTAAAAAGTTCTAAGCTGAAAGCACAAGAAAACTAAAGCTAAACGCAATGCTAGCAAAGGTGAACACTCACAGAACAATAAGAGTGAAAAATAGAGTGTTATAAACAATGAAAACAGAGCATGTCTCTCTCCAAAAGAAGTGTGTTGTGATACAACCAACTTATTGCAGAAAACAAATAAAAATAAAACTCAAATAAAAAACAAAGACACTCCAAGAACAACACAATAATGCATGAAGCAATAAAAATAAAGTATCTAGAAAGAAGACGTGAGATTTTTATTGATGAAGAAGGGATGCCTTGGGCATCCCCAAGCTTTGATGCGTGCACCTCTTGAATATTTCTTGAGGTTAAACGGGGTGGCATCCCCAATCTTGAGCTTTTATCCATTATTCATCTCATTATATCATTCTTCCCCTCCACTTGAAAATTTCCTTCATACAAAACCTCACACAATCTTCATTAGAAACATTAGTGCATTCAAGATAATAAGCCTTTGGGTTTAGTTTCAACACAAGTAAAACTTTCATTAAAACACAAGATTACTGTAGCAATTCCTTTTAAAAACTCAAGTGAATAAAGAGAACTCAAAAAGAAACCGATAAGAGGCAAATGCAAATAATGATAAAAATCTGTCAAAACAGACCAGCAGGTAAAAACCAATTTTTTCGAAGACTTTCTGTGGCTCAAATCGAAAAGTGTTGAACTAATTAAAGTTATATAATAACCTGGGGCATAAGCTTAGAAAATTACATCTCAATCCGACATTCAGGGATTTTTCAAAAAATTTTACAGTGAAGCACAATAATCTGTTTCAGGACAGCAACTTCCCCAAATCTTACTTCTCTCTCATTAGAGGCTATTCTTGGCACAAAAACCACACAAAAAGGATAAGGATAGGTTATTATAGAGGAAATAACTTACAAGACTCAAGAAAATAAAAATTTACTAAAATAAAAATAATTTGGATTATCTCCCAATAGTGCTTTTTCTTTAATGCCTTTTAGCTAGGCTTGATAGTTTGAGAAAATGCTCACATAAGAAATATGAATTGAAGTAAAAGACAGCATCAAGAAGCAAATATAAAACAAATTTAAGTCTAACTCACATCCTATGAAAAATAATCTTGTAAAGAAACAAGTCATGAAAGCACAAAGCAACAAGCATAGGAAAGCAAAACAAGTACAACTTCAAAGTTTTCAACATAAAGAGGGGAAACTTAATATTTTTGAGATGCATAAAACCATGTTTCCATGTCTCATAATAACTTTTAGTAGCATCATGAATAAAATTAACAATATAACTATCTCGTAAAACATTCTTATCATGAGCCACATGCATAAAATGATTATTACTCTCCACATAAGCATAGTCATTCTTATTAATTATAGTGGGAGCAGATTAAACAAAATAGCTATCATTATTATTCTCATCACCATAATCATCAAATATAGGAGGCATATTGTGATCATAATTAATTTTCTCCTTAATAGTAGGTGGACTAAAAATATAATATTCATCATTGTAATCATCATATATTGGAGGTAAAGCATCATCATAGCAAATTTTCTCCTCTAAAGCAGGTGGAATGAAAATAACATATTCATCATTGTAATCATCATATATTGGAGGTATAGTATCACCATAGAAAATTTTATCCTCTAAAGCTGGTGCACTAAAAATATCATATTCATCATTGTAATCATCATATATTGTATGTATAGTATCATCATAGCAAATTTTCTCCTCTAAAGTTGGGGAACTAAAAAGATCATTTTCATAAAAACTAGCTTCCCCAAGCTTAGACGTTTCCATAGTATTAGCAACAATGGTGTTCAATTTTTTTAATTTCCTATTCAAACACTTCTCCTAACTCAGGAAAGATACTATAAAGCTCTCTATTTTTGTTGTTGTTTTACATTAAGCCTAACTAGTGAAAATAAAAAAAGAAACAAAAAGATATAATTGCAGAATCTAAAGGAAATAACTTTGAGCACTCACACACCAACACCAGTACTAGAAGGTAGCTTAGTAGCCAGAGGATGTGAGTACCTTTTACCTATCTCCCCGGCAATGGCGCCATAAAAGAGATTGATGTCTACAGACGCTTCTATTCTTGTAGACAGTGTTGGGCCTCCAAGTGCAGAGGTTTGTAGAATAGCAGCAAGTTTACCTTAAGTGGATCACCCAAGGTTTATCGAACTCAGGGAGGAAGTGGTCAAAGGTATCCCTCTCAAGCAATCCTGCAATCAAGATACAAGAAGTCTCTTGTGTCCCCAACACACCCAATACACTTGTCAGGTGTATAGGTGCACTAGTTCGGCGAAGAGATAGTGAAATACAAGTGATATGGATGATTATAAGTGGTAATTGCAATCTGAAATAAAGATGGCAGCAAGCAGACATGCAACAGGTCTAGTTGTAAACGGTGTTTCAATGCTTAGAAACAAGGCCTAGGGATCATACTTTCACTAGTGAACACTCTCATATAAATAACTTCTCTTCATTATGCTACTCTGAACTACTCTCCGGTTGGAAAACTCCAATCCATGGTGCTACAAAAGCTCTCCTTAAAGTTCACATTCCCCATCTAGGTAACCCCACATTGTCACCTTGAGCGCTAGATGGTTCCAACAAACTCCACAATTTCATAAAGACATCCAACTCAAATTATACTCATGATAAGTATTTCTATAATCTTTAGCCTAAGTGCCACACGGTGTGCACACTATCAACTTCACACACGTGGGGATAACCGGAGATTACAATTAAAGCACTTGAGTAGCAGAGTAGATCTACTTGATTACAAAGCTCACGACCACAATAAGATCACGCATAGAGAGAGAGAGAGAGAGAGAGAGAGAGAGAGATGAACACATAGCTACCAGTAGAGCCCTTAGCCTCGAGGGAGAACTACTCCCTCCTCATCATGGGAATCAGAAACGGCGATGGAGATGGTGGTGGAGATCGATGGAGATGGCTCCGGGGGCAATTCCCCGTCTAGACAGGGTGCCGGAACAGAGACTTCTGTCCCCCGAATCTCCTCTCCGGTGGCGGCGGCGTTGCGGAACTTTTTGTGGAGATCTGATCCGTGTAGGGTTTATGTCTCGGGGAGACGTATATATAGGCAAAAGGGAAAGGTCGGTGGAGCCTCGAGGGGCCCACACCATGGGCTGGCGTGGCCTAGGGTGGGCCCGCGCCACCCTATAGTGTGGCCGCCTTGTGGCTCCCCTTCGTCTCTCCTTCGGGCTATGTGTTACGTCTAGGAAAATAGGAACTTTGGCTTTTGTCCTGTCCAATTCTGAGAATATTTCCTTACTAACTTTGCTAAAACCAAAAATAGCAGAAAACAGGCAACTGGCACTGTGGCATCTTGTATAAAAATACCTCAAAGTATAGACAAAACATAAGACAAATGATATAAAACAAGCATGGAGCATCAAAAATTATAGATACGTTTACAACGTATCAATGGGAACAACTAAGTACCAAGATCTATTTACTAGATACAAGCAACATGTGGATATACATCCATAGAATACATACCCTTGAAGACCAAAAAGTATTAACAAGGTTGTACTCGTGGATGATGTAGTCGAACGCTTGCCAATATCAAGACCGAGAAGAAGTCCATCCCGGTCTAGCAGGTACAACACCATTAAGTCCAGCACCGCAAAACAGTGGTGCATCCGTGATCGCACACACGTTCGGGGTATCCCGAAAACCTCCACGCCCTTGCTTCGGCTAAGCAACAAATCCTTCCAAAAAAATCCACCGGGAACATGTATCTCACTGATCCGAGACCATGGGGGAATTCTAAAGGGGGGAGAGAGATCCTTCACGAGGATGTGTGAGAGTGGAGGAGTAGGAGGTGCTACTTATATAGGGGAGGGGGCAGCCCAAGGGGGCATGACCGCCGGCCATAGAGGGTGCCCCCACCTCTCCCTCATTCATGTGGTGGAAGTTCCACTCACATAAAGATGACCCTCCGTTTTCTCCACTCAAATTTCTATTAAATTTTCACGAAATTTAATACAATCTCTTTTTAAATAAAACTCCTTTATTTATTTATTCAGAATTTTTTTAATTACATTAATTAAAAAAATTCACATAAAACCCCTTACAACATTTCAATTTCACATGCAGAACCATTTTCAGCAATTTCATCCGAAACAATTTCGGTGTCTAGTGAAATAATTCCTGTGCTTTCTTTTTCTTTCTCTGGCATCTTATTTGCTCTAAATGGTGTCGGTATCCTATAAGTGTGTCACCCTACGGTTCACGAATAATGTAGACATGATCGAGACCCCTCTCCGATTAATAATCAGCAACAGGACCTAGAGATCTGTAGTGACTCTCACACATTCAACAATGACTTTTGTGATCATGTGAACCTTATACGCATGTAACTCAATCCCTTTGTCTCGTGATATATAACATGTACGAGATTCGATCATCGGTATCTCCATACCTAGTTTGATCTCGTTACCGACATGTACTCTTTTCTTGTTCCCGTGATATAACATTCTAGTGATCAAATCACTTGCTTGCAAGCTAATTAATATAATATCACCAAGAGGGCCTAGAGTATATCTCTTTGTCATCGGGATGTAAAAGTTCCACTCTTGATCCATGAACCTCTACATAACACCTTCGTATCACTGAACCCACCTTTATACTCACCTTGTTACAGTGTGACGTTTGATGTTATCAAGATACTCTTCTAGTGTTAGTGATTGACATGATATCATGGTCTAAGGATTAGGATTACTTCGTATGATGTTATAGCAATATAAACGCAATGACTTTGATCGTAATGCTATACGAATGTTCATCACACCATTCCAATAATGTTGTGACCTCGTTATTAACAACATCCAATGTCCATGTGTAACACCCCAAGCTAAGCAAACACTTGAGATGCTACCACATACATTACACATAGAAATAACTAAGACTTTTTAAGAAAAATTCGGCAGAGTCTCCTCTGTTTTCAGAACATCCACAATAGGAAATAAAATATATAGCACAAGACAAGGATACATCACAAGTAAATGTAGCCGCAACATTCAACCAACAAACACTTCAATACCAGAACTTTAAAAACTAACATTCGCACACAAGACCGGTAATGACAACCAGGAAGAAAAATAGCTAGCCGACATAGTCTAACAATTATGACATAGTTTGTCTCCAAACAATTAAAAGCATAGATCCAAGAAAAAGTGATAAATGTGAGGTCGGG
The DNA here is from genome assembly GCA_030063025.1 of Avena longiglumis. Taxonomy (NCBI): domain Eukaryota; kingdom Viridiplantae; phylum Streptophyta; class Magnoliopsida; order Poales; family Poaceae; genus Avena; species Avena longiglumis. The sequence goes on from CP125976.1 coordinate 56,628,013, forward strand.
GTGTGATGTAGGTGTTGTGTTCTACCCCCATATCTCCCCATGCATGACGTCTTCAAGGTTTACCTAAAAACATGTAAGCAACAAAGGTGAGTACAAAGACTCAACAAGTTCAAGAACAAATAGTAAAATTTACATAAATCAAAACACAAAGACATCATTAAACATCATTGATCCATTAGTACCCAGTATGATGTCCTACATGACTATATGCTCATCTCATCGCGAATACCGGTACCGCTTGAGTGGACACCCGTCGGCATCCACTCACTCCAACTCATGGAGGGTGCCTCCAAAGTGGGTCGCAACCCATCAATGAAGGTCGCATTGTGCCCACCGAAGTAGGTCACATTATCATCATAGTATGCAAGTATGGATAAATGCACATGCCATCATCATCATTATCGTTAACATCAATGATATATCATAGACATAAAATACAACTCTTTAATTAAAATTCTAGTGAAGAGAGATACATAAAATTCACTGTCCGTCATGAACTTGCCTTAACCGTGGGGAACAAAATGTGAGTTGTAGGACCCCGGACCGAAAGTATCCACACCTGTTGTTGAAACAATTCTCACACTTAACTCGCATCATCACTTCAAAAGAATATAAACAAAATACAACATCGCTCCTAAGCGCAGTCAACCCACAAGCATTTCGTTGCAAATTAATCATAGAACAACCCTCAAAAGGCTAGGAAAAACATGTGGTCAAAAAGATAATTATTTCTATCTACTTGCCATTTTTTCTTATTTATTTTTCTATAAACCAACCAAAGAACTATGTTCTCGGCTAGTGCCCTACAAAAGAATTAACTTGCAGTTCAAACAGCGTATATAGTCCAAGAATTTAAAAAACCAGCAGCTTTCTAACAGTAGCCACTTTTATGAGCAAGACAAGACAACTGCTACACGTCGGACATGGAGCTTCACAACAACACAAGATACCTGGCCCAAAATAGGCAAATGACTCACGGACTGCTCCATTTACAAATTAGAAATTGCTAGCTATTTTGTAGAAACCTGAAGCTTTCGTCCCCTAGACGTACATCTCAAAGGAAAATAATAGAATGTAAAAAAATGGATACCGGCAATCCTAGGTACAGAGAAGTAACTAATCGGCTCTAGTGTTAATTTTGAACTGCCCGATCTGAGCAGGTATGGTACAGATAGTCCAACAATTTTCTGAAATGGACACCTCTGACACTCTATTCAGCACATGAATGTGATGCCAAAAAATCAAATCTGAACTACAGACTGAAACGGTTGGAAAATCTGCTCCTTCACAAACCCAACCACGCACACTACAGAAATTGTTATGAAGCAAGACGTTGCTAACAAAAAGGAACTAACCGAAATAGAGGTGGATGTCTGGCTAGGGAAGACGGCGACGGAACAACTTGATGGAGATGGTTGTCGAGAGCAGCACAATCTTGCAGCGGCAGCGACAATCTGATGGCGGCGGCGTCGCAGAATAGGAGAACACAGCAACGGACAGAGGACAGTAGCGCTGGAAACAACCTAGGGCAAAACAATGACGGTGACGTCTAACTCGAGCCAAGTAAACAAGGCAACACAACTGCAGAACATGTCTGTCTCGCGTTCAAAAAGCCCAGCCCAGCCCATTTATTTGTTCACATCGAAGGGATAAAAGAAGTGTGACTAATCACGTACTACTAACATCACAAACTCATCTTCGAATAGTAATGAGGAGAAGGAACAGTGGAGGAAAATCTGGCAACTACCTTGTGTTCCTAAGATCAAGCAGTTCGTTTGGCGGCTTGCTCATAACAGTCTTCCGCTGATGACGGGGGTGAAAAGAAGGGGGATGGCATGCGACCCACTCTGCGTCTGTTGCGGCAGGCTTGATGAAGACGGGTCCCATTTGTTCCTCAAATGCAAAGATATGAAGGAGCTATGGAGAAGCGTGGGAATGGAGGAGCTCCGCCTGTCGGGCGGTTAACCTCGGGTAGGTCAGAGACGGGGAAAGACAGAGGTACTATCCCCGTCTAGTTTCCGAGTTACGGTCCAAGTCGGCCGAATCATGGATATGTCGGCCGATGAACGCAGGCAAGAAGCCCACGTATATGTATCAAGTAGTTACCCGGCCGAGTTACCCAAGTGATCTTGATGCAGGTGAAGAACGAGCCGAGTAACACAAGGTAAGGAAGTGATCTGAAGCTTGCGGGAGAAGGAGAAGCCCAAGGTCAAACTATAGGCTGCAGGCTAGAAGGAATCGAGCGAGCCAAGCACAAGAGACAAGGATGCACAGGTCGGAGGGCGGAAGGAGGTCACGGAGGTGACACACGGAGCCCGAGGCACGCAGGAGGGAACCTGGAGCCTTCTTGTCATTAGAAGGCGGCAGGAAAGGAGGCCGAACTACTAATTTGGGACAAGCATATTCCGAATATGCTTGCCTCGTCACCTAAGGGCACCCAAGGCACTCCTTTATAAGGGAGGCTTGGACCACGAGGAGGATCGACTCTTTGAGTACCGTTAGGGTGGGGAGATTCATCTGGTCCCCTGTATACAGCTCAAGGAGCATTTGTAACCCATCAAGAGAAATAAAGATCATCACTTTGGCGGCTTGAGTGTAGAGCAGTTGCATCTTCCTCCCCGGATCCCACTAGCATCCATTGGCCCCATACTTTAGCCTACCCATGGCATCTGCCGTGCCACCACCACGGCGATTGGCGCCCACCGTGGCCGGCGGTGCTAGCTGGAGTTGTGATCCGGACGGGAAACTTCATCAACACCGGCGAGCGCGTTGTTTCTGGCTTGGTCCAGAGACTTGGTCTCTGCGACTATGTCAGAGACAATGCAGGAAGCTTCAGGGGGAAAACTCCCCCGCGCAATGGGGTCTTCATCGGCTGGCGAAACACAGGTCTCGTCGGCGACATCACCAACATTTATCCTCACCAGGTTGTTGTTGCAGGAGAGCCACCTCGAAGCGCGGCGAGCCGTCCATCAGGAGAGCATCCTGCAGGCAGCGTCGAGGTGATGGTCGCAGCAGGAGCTCAAGCGGGAGCAGCAGTAGCCGGGTCAAGCAGAGAACCCGCCACAGGCGCACAAGGCGAACCCAAGCAGACCACACTGCAAACCACTGAGGTAATTCCGCCAGTGACAAACCCGACCGAGCTACATGACACCACCCCAAAGGCACCAAGAGTGAGAGGGCCACCTGGAAAGACCGAGAGAACATTCTTGAGCGACTATAGAGAACTTAACCACACCTGGCGCCGATACTTGATCCGCAAATGCTCGAGCAGAGTTAGAAGAAACCAGGCAAAAGGTCTTTGGTAGAGGCCAAAAAGTATGTCTCTGAGAATCCTTGAACAGGACCACGAGAGAATATGCAAAAGCTAATAAGCTTGATATCGCACCCGGCGGGTGGACGAACTAAGATTAAGAGGAAGAACCTCATGAATGACATTAACAAAGAGCATGAAGCTCACAGGCGAATCGGTGATTTGGGTTTGCCGAGGTACCGGCGAAAAACGAGAGCGGCAAATGCGCAACATTGGAATTAGAGGGTTAACGGGAAGCTCGGCGAAACAACAAGAAAGAGTGAATGAGCTGTGCGCATCGAACCAGCAAAATGAAATACTCGAGAACTAACCCGGCAAGACCGGGGCTTCACGGATGGTTCATTCGGCGGCACACCTTTATCCATGGCAGACATCTTCACCGGAAACAACGCTCGAAAAGCAGTAACCTCAGGGAAGAGGAACAAGCAAATTGTTCCATATGACCCGGCAATAGCTGGAAAGGCAAATGAGAACAGAGGCAATGCAAGCCGAGGTAACAGTGGGGAGAGAAACCACGGCCGTATGGAAAAGGACGGCGGCGGCCGAGGCAATGGGGATCTCGCAGGAGAGAACCCGCGAGAGATAATCATGAAAACCAGACCCGGCCAAGTAAGGAGAGAAGTGCCCCAACCCAACCAAGACATGAGCTTGGCAGGAAGAGAAGTGAGGCCAGCTCGTCACAATCGGATGAATGAAAGGTACAATGATGGATATTCCGAGGTGGAATCGCAAAACCGTGGTGGAAACAATCACTATGGGATCTGAGGATAGAATCATGTCTGATTTGCCGACAAGTGATGCAAGAGTAAAGTTGGATCGGCTATACCGTCCGAGTTGTTGGAAGAGCAAGGTCCACCAGGTCCGACATGTTTTGGACCACGGATCATGGGCGAACCACCGGCCGAATTTTCAGCTAGCAAGAGGCACAAAAGCGTACAATGGAAGTACCAAGCGACAAGGCGGTTGATTGATTATGCCACATTGTGAAGATAGCGGTGGCAACCTAAGATGGGCGATGCGGTATGTCCCACGGATGTTGGAAGGACCAGCCGGGGTATGGTTGAATAATCAACCGGTGGCGATATCAACTGGTTAGATTTGAAGAAATGTTAATCGACAACTTTACCGGCACATACAAGAGACCAAATAGACCACAACAGCTAGCCATGTGCAAACAGAGGCGAATGAAACGGATAGAGTTTTAACTCGATGGTGCAACTGAGAAACTCATGTGAGGGAGTTATCGAATCGCAAGCAATCGCTTGGTTCGCAGAGCTGCCATTATGCCAGCGTTTTGTGGCAACGCCTGCAAAGAGATATGCCAACCACACTGGCGGAAACTATCAGAATAGCAGACTCCTATGCATTGGGCGACCCAACCCAACCGGAATTAATGTCGGCAAATCATCATGAGCAACAGGACCGATTGCGAGAATTGGCGGGTCATCCAGGCGTGATTTAGAGGAAGAAGAAGAGAGGAGAGGCGGATTATAGATATAATTCGGCCCGGTGGCAGATAGCACAAGATCAGCCGAGTCACGGAGCAACTCAACGACAGAAAAATGGACCTCAACAGTGGACATCAAGAAATGAGGGAAAAAGGCAATGGACCCGAGAGCAAAAGAAGCAATGGCAAGAGAGGCCAAAGTATATGTTCGAATCCATGTTAGATCGGTATGCAAATTTCACATCAAACCCATCCAGACCAGCCAATCATACAACCCGCCAATGTGCCTGGATGAAAAATGCGATGGGGAACCCAGCAGGAGTTCAGGCTCCCCATCAGGTGCAACAGCAGCATCAGCCGCAATTAACTGGAGCAAATACACAGCAACTGATGCTACCGCCCCCTCCCCCTAGGTACGATAACTCGGATCGGAGGGATGCAGTGCATCAAGTAATGAACCAGGGCCAGGACGGAAGGATAAATCCGGCAAATACTGGACGTAATGATTACAGGAACATCACAGTCTTATTGTGTGTTCTAGCGAGCATGAGGACAAGCAAAGTGTGCGCGGCATATGGAAGTGAATGCGGTTGTGCGGCGGTACCAAGATACCAGCCATGGTCGATCAAGAGGTGACTGGAGCATGAAAGACCACCCAGAATAATGCCGAGTCCAGATCATATGCACTTGTGTTGGATCCGACATTTGTCGGACCAAGCATCAATGTAAAATTTTCAAAAGTACTCATCGACAATGGGGCGATATCAACATCATGTACAAAGATACCATGCATAAACTCGAATATCGCAGAATATCTTGCATCCACGAGGACAACTTTCCATGGGATAGTGTCGGGCTTTCATGTGAGCCCATCGGTAAAGTCCAGTGGGCGTGTTATTCGATACAAGAGATAAGCAGAGCGAAAACTTAGAATTTGAAGTGGTGGATCTGGAAAGTTGTTATCATGCTCTACTCGGACGACCCTTGGCCAAATTCATGAGCAGTCATATAAGTTATCTAAAGATGAAGTTACCGGACCACAAGGGGTGATAACGATTGGAGGATTACAAGAAGTCAATGGAGTGTGTGCTTCCCGGGTCAAATTGGCGAGTCATTGGTTATAGCAAGAGAAAAGAAAAGGATTCGAGGTAGCAGCCCTCGCTCGCAGCCACGATTGAACATGCTTGGCCAACCCTCATGGCGTGTTTCTTTTCACCAACTAAAGAGACGAAGAAATTTCAGATTGATGAGCAATTCCCGGCGCCCTTCGTTACTATTGGTGCGGGCCTTGACGCTAAATAGGAAGGCGAGCTCACCAACTTCCTCCGTGAGAATCGGGACATATTTGCATGGTCAACTCAAGATCTGCAAGGTGTTCCGAGGGAGTTGGCTGAGCACTCTTTAAACGTTAGGCTAGGAGCAAGGCCGGTGAAGCAACCTCTCCGCCGCTTCGCCGAAGACAGGAGAAAAGTAATAGGGGATGAAATAGCTCGGCTCCTCGCGGCCGGGTTCATCATGGAGGTGCTATATCCGGATTGGTTATCAAATCCGGTGCTAGTAGAAAAGAAAAAAGATGACCCCAATGTAGCCATTGTGTGGCGAATGTGTATCGACTACACCAACCTGAACAAGGCGTGTCCGAAAGATCCTTTTCCATTGCCTAGAATAGACCAAGTCATTGACTCGACCGGCCGTGAGCTGTTATCATTTGTAGACGCGTATCTGGTTTCCACGGATACCGTTAAATCCGCCGATCAAATAAAGACTACATTTATTACCCGTGCACGGGCTTATTGTTATCGCACAATGCCATTCGGCTGCGAAATGCAGAGCAACACATCAAAGATGCATGCAAAATGCCTACATGATCGGATAGGAAAAATGTACAAGTGTATGTGGATGGCGTGGTCATCAAAACTAAGGAAGCAAAACCTTGCTAGAAGATATCGGCAAACTTTCGCGAACACGAGAAGGTTCGAATGAAGCTTAATCGAGAAATGCACATTTGGCGTCTTGCGGAAAACTACTCGGTTTCCTTGTGTCCACCGAGGTATCGAGGCTAATCCAACAAAGATAAGAGCAGTAGAAAGAATGGAATTGCCGAGATGTTTGAGCGATGTACAAAATTCACGGGCTGCACGGCCTCGCTTAGTCGATTTTTATGTCGGCTAGGAGAAAAGGCACCGCCACTCTATCAACGATGAGAAAGTCGGACAAATTCAATTTGGACTCCAGCGGACCTTGCATTTCATGAGTTGAAAAAGATGCTAATTACGGCACCCATTTTAGCTTCTCCATTATCGAAGAACCTATGCTACTCTATGTGGCGGCTACCAATCGAGTAGTTAATCTTGTCGTAGTGGAGCGACTTAAAGATGGTAAGTCAATTCGAGGCGGTGTATTATCTAAGTGAAGTATTATCCACTTCAAAGCGAATTATCCGCACTATCGGAAGATGGCTTATGGAGTATATATCGGCAAAAAGCTTAAGCATTACTTTGAAGAGCACCCCATCAAAGTAACTGTGAGGCACCCATAGCCGACATATTGAACAACAAAGATGCAAGTGGCGAATAGCAAAATGGGCAATCGAGTTATCACCGTATGCTCCACAATTTGATAGAAGAGATGCAATCAAATCTCGGTGTCGCCGACTTTCTCGCAAATGGTGGGCCGGTGCAAGATGAGCCACCATTGCGGATCCAAATTCTTGTACAATGCATTTTGATGGTTCCAAACTAAGGAATGGTTTGGGAGCAGGAATAATGCTAACCTCGCCTAAAAAGATCAATTGAAATATGTCTGCAAATACATTTTTTGCGTCCAACAATGTAGCTGAATATGAAGCGCTAGTCCATGGATTAAAAGTGGCAAAAGAAATTGGTATACGCGAATCCTATGCTACGGTGACTCGGATTTAGTAATCTGACAAGTATCGGCGGTTGGGACGCATTAGATGCTAATATGGCTTTATCTGATTCCATGTGCAAAAATCGTGGATACTTTGAAGGATGTGAATTCCACCACATACCACGAAAGCAAAACTACGCCGACACATTGTCGAAATTAGGATCAACCCGGCAGTCAATTCCGCCAGGTATTGCCCTGGAGCACCTCAGGAAACCATCAATAATCCCATCACCAGAATCCGAATCAATCTTTGTCGCAGCAAGTTCTGCAGAAAATCACACGCCAATGGAGGTAGATCCGCAGAAAGACTCGGAACCCCTAAAGAGGGGGACAGCCGAGGTAATCACAATCATGGAGAGAGCCGAGGTATATACGCTGGCAGAAAACATGGAGATAGATAGTGAGATCACTTCAGAAAGAGTAACACCGATATGGGCGCAACCCATATTTTCTTACCTAAAAGACGCGATGTTACCGAGTAATGAGGTATTAGCTAGACAAACCATAAGAAGAGCAAAAGCCTATACAATCATAAACAATGAGTTATATAATAGAAGCGTCACAAACGTATTGCAGAAGTGCGTGAGTTCCACAGAAGGTCAGGAGATCCTTCTAGACATACACCAAGGAGAATGTGGGCACCATGCCTCATCTCGCGCTTTAGTAGCCAAGGCATTTAGGCATGGATTTTCTTGTGTGGCGTTAAAAGGCAAAAGAATTAGTTAAGAAATGCAATGGGTGTCGAGATACGCAACAAGAATACATATGTCGGCCGAGTTAAAAACAATACCCATCACTTGGCCATTTTACGTATGGGGTTTAGATATGGTGGGACCATTCAAGCCGCGCGAGGAGGAATGACCCACATGTTGGTTATGGTAGACAAGTTCACAAAATGGATTGAAGTAAAACCGATTAAAAAGTGTGATGGGCACACGGTGAAATTTCTCAAGGATATCATATTGAGATACGGTACCGCACAGTATTATTACGGATAATGGCACAAACTTTGCAGAAGGAGCTTTCGCTAGATTTTGCCGAGAGAAGCACATAAGACTAGATATTGCCTCTGTGGCTCCCACAGCATCCAATGGACAAGTGGAAAGGTATAATGGACTGGTGCTATGAATAAAACCACGACTTGTTGAACCTTTGCAAAGGTCGGCGGGTGTTGGATCGAAGAAATCCCAGCCGTGTTATGGAGCCTTGACTACTCGAATAGATCAACAGTTACACTCCATTCTTTACGGTATGCAGGCGTAGTACTCGGCCGACATAATATATGACTCGCCAAGAGTTGCTCAGTACACAACCTCAGAGACAAATGAGATAGCTCGGCAAGATGTCGTAGACCTGTTGGAAGAAGCCAGAGAGTTGACATTATCACGATCGGCTATTTATCAACAGAACTTGCGGCGGTATCACAGCAAGAAATTGAATCCAAGAGTATTCAAAGAAGCAGATTTGGTCCTCCGACTAGTGCAACGCACGACCGTCATGCACAAATTGTCACCCCCATGGGAAGGACCGTTTATTGTGAGCAAAGCATTGCAACGTGATGCATATTATCTAATCGACGCTCAGTCCCTGGAGAACAAGGCGGAACAAAGCTGGTGAAGAAGCGCCACGAATGTGGCTTTACTTGGCCATTCTACTCGTAGCATTATATCTCAAAGTCAAAATCCAATGATGTATTTGAACCTCGGCACCAGGCGGTGACTCGGGGACTGCCTTAAGTTATATTTATTTCATATTATGTATTCGAACCTCGGCACCCAGAGCAGTTACTCGGGGACTGCCATATGTTATATTATTTCGTGTTATATGTTTGGACCTCGGCACCCAGAGCAGTTACTCGGGGACTGCCACATGTTATATTATTTCGTGTTATGTGTTTGGACCTCGTCACCCAAAGCAATGACTCGGGGACTGCCATATGTTATATTTATTTCTTTCGCGTTATGTGCTTGAACCTTGGCGCCCAGAGCAGTAACTCGGGGACTGCCATATGTTGTATTTCTTTCATGTTACGAATATGAACCTTGGTGCCCAAAGCAGTGACTCGGGGACTATCATATGATATGTCAATTTCGTATTGATACCTAAACCTCGGCATCTAAAGCAGCGACTCGGGGACTACCGTATGCTACCTCAAACTTATGCTGAACGCACTCATATCAGTTTTATACTACCTCTGAAATTTGATTTACATGGGGAAGTTTCGGACAATAAACAACGATCCAGCGATTGCTACATACTTCCACAACGAAGTAGTTAACTTATGTTCAGAACAGATCAATATCATAGGTATTCAGCGCTCATGCCTGGATAAGACCATAAAAAATAACGGCAAAGTTAAGCCCTAAAAGGTGAATAAATTAAGGGCCAGCGAAGCAAGAATTCGGACGAGCATCCACTTAACCCAATGTCACAACAATACATGGCAAAAGAAATTCAAATCATGCAGAGAGTTGACAAATTCTTCGCCTACATCATACGCCCGGCATACCGGGGATCGGAAATAACTTAGGCGTTGTTCGTTGGAGAGGCAGCTATTTGCTCAGGTGCGGGGCACTCCAAGGTAGGAGGGACCTCGACTGAGGTTGCCTCGCCTCCGACCAGTGCAACTTCGGCGGAAGTCCGAGGTTGTTCAGGAGCGTCAGTCCGTGCGGTAGAATGCCCGGTACCTTTGGAAGAGGACCGCACATCGCCGTTGCTGTCCGAGCTTGAGCTAGAGCTATCAGATGCGGCCGAATCATTTTCACCTTCCCTCTGATCCGCTGAATCATCATCCGAGGCACCCTCAGCCGCAACCTCCTGATCCGGGTCTGGGAGAAAACTCGGCCCTTCATTCCAAGTGTGCACGTCGGCGTACTCGACGAGTTGGAACGCCCGAGCTTGCCGAAGAGCAACAAAAGTGGGATCTTCAACCCAGCGGGAGCCAGTGCGCAAATTTCTCAGGATGTCCAGAGAGATGTCTTCATACCATGACATGATAACAGTAAGGGCCATGTCGGCACCAGCACGCCCAGCCGATTCTCTCCAAAGACTCAACTGCCTCTCAGATGCCATCAGCCTTGTCACCAATAACTTGACTTCGTTGATATCAGGAGTCCCCGAGGTATTCGGCCAGAGTACATGGTAAGCTCGGATAGCGGCCTGCACCAAGTCCCGGCCCATAATTTTCATCGGACCAACTGCAGCACCAACGGCAACCAAGTAATCCTCCATTGAATATTCTGAATCAGCGATAGAGTTCACCTCGATACGAGCTGCAAGAACCGCTTTAGAACTCACGGGCTTGGCCTCGGGAAATGATCTGCAAAGCATGAACGTGTCAAAGGGTAGCAGGACAAAAAAGAAAATATAATTCGCCATGCCAAGTAGCTACGATGAATGTAGCTCATCATTATCTCAAGATCTTTGGCCCAATCAGCCTTGTTCTTCTCAAACGAGCAATTTCTCGCTCAAACCCGGGTTTTAAGTTCGGCACTTCAAGGAGTTCTTTGTTCTTCTGCAGATCGAGTCACCGATTCTTTTCCTCGGAAAATTCTTGGTCGACCTTCTCTAGTTTGGATTTTTGAGAGAGCTTAAGGGTATCCACCTCGGATCATGAGTGAGCTATCTCATCGTCTTTTTCTTGTAGTTGCGCGAATGAACTGCATTTTGTTCTAAAAATGCAGCATCACGTCGCATGGGCATGCAATCTTGATGTGACACTGCGAAGTCTTGCAACTCGGCTTTACCACAGCCAAACGCAATAAGGAACCTTAGCATATATATTAAGAAGAAGAAGGAGTAAAATAGAAAGGAAACTAACCTTCCAGGTTCTTGATCTTCTTTTCAAGGCGAATATTGAGGTTATTAATATTACCTATTCAACAAGAAGTAAGCCGGAATTTCGTGGACGAATACATGAGAAAGTTGGGAATAAGGAAAAGGAACTATCGACATACCAGCCTTCTTTGCCACGGGCAGAACCTTCTCGTACTTCTCTTCCAGCTTGCGGTGCGAAAAAAGCAACCTCTGGAACTCGGCAGTCCGCCGGTCATGTGCAACCTGAGTAATGAGGCAAAATGATAAATCAACGAGTAAAAGCTAAATTAAATCCGAATCAAGCAAAGCTTATTTCGGCTCTAGGTGGCTGGATATTCAAAGCTAAACCAGATCCGAGTCAAGCAGAACTTAACTCAGATCTAGGTGGCTGGATATTCAAAGCTAAATTAGATCCAAATCAAGCAAAGCTTAATTCGGATCTAGATGGCTGGATATTCAAAGCTAAACCAGATCCGAGTCAAGCAGGACTTAACTCAGCTCTAGGTGGCTCGATATTCAAAGCTAAATTAAATCCGAATCAAGCAAAGCTTAATTCGGCTCTAGGTGGCTGGATATTCAAAGCTAAACCAGATCCGAGTCAAGCAGGACTTAACTCAGCTCTAGGTGGCTGGATATTCAAAGCTAAATTAGATCCGAATCAAGCAAAGCTTAATTCGGCTCTAGGTGGCTGGATATTCAAAGCTAAACCAGATCCGAATAAAACACAACTAAACTCCGATCTAGATGGCCGGACTAACGAACCTTAGAAATAAATTTAAGTCAAACTTCCAAGTATACAACAAGTTATTTCCTTGCAAGTTTCGGGGACTAGAGCATATGGTAACATCTGAAGAATAATTTAAGACTCAGAGAAAAAATAATTACCTCATTCATCTTGTTGGTATCAATGATGAACTGGGCAGCATGGTCAAAACGGGCACGATGTCGAAAATGAAAGGGCTGGTTTGTTGGATTACCCTCAAACCGATCACAGATTCCATTATTGGCATACTCAACCAGCGCAAGGCTGTTCCCACTAGTTATCCGAGTTAAAACTTTACCCGCAGGCGGTCCGACCACGGCGGTCAGGCTCTTATGAAGAGCAAATTTGTTTGCCGTGCCGAGGTAACGGGACTTTGGTAGGCGCAGCTCCTTACGCAAAGACGTCGGCAATACTCGGTTGAGAAGAGCAAGACCTTCGAGAAGAAGAAGTCTTGTGACGGCAATAGCTTTAAGCCTTAGAAGAGGCATCACAGGAAGTGGCGCCTCGGAAGTAGGGACGGAGTCCTTAGGAGCAGCGAAGGATAAGGTCGCAGAGGGCACCGGGATAACGACCTTTTCGGCCGAGGTCGGGATGGCCGTAGAAACTGCCGGAGTAGATGGAGGCTCAAGAGTTGGCTGGGGCCCATAGAAGGCGCGGGCTCGACGAAAACGGAGGGCCGGTTGAATCAGGTCAATGGAAGGGATCTCGGGACATCGCGAGCAGGCGACGATTCGAGCTGGAGGAGAAGCAGACGAATAGGACTAGGAATCCTGGTATCATCGGGAGGAGGAGATGGCGGCCGAATCGGACGGCTAGTCATACTAGGACCGCCAAGTTTAAGAAAGAGGAGCCTGCAAAATAAGAAAGAAGATTCACAAGATGAGAAACAAAAGAGAGAAACAAGAAATATAGGCAAAAGAACTTACCCGACCCTAGGCATAGTCTTGCGCTGGGAGGTGGAGCGGATTTCTTCATTCGCTTAGGAACCGCCTCGAGGCACTAGCAGAGCCCAGCGTTTCCCGAGGTAACGGAGGCCGAAGCAATAGGCTCGGCGTCGTGAACTGACCCCGGATTAGCTGGGAAAGTAGAAGCCGGAAATGCATAAGAAATAGGCATGGCGGCAACTACCTCAAGAATTTGGACCTCGTCAATCACCTTCCTCATGTTGAAGCTTTGCATGAGCTCAAGCCGGAGCGGATCCGACTTAGGGACGAACTCCTGAGTCCGGCTCACCAAGATCGTGGTACTCCTATCCGCGGGCCAAGGGAGCCAGAACTTGGCGTCCTCGTTTTGCTCTGCGAACCTCTCGCAAGACGAGGCGAAGAGAATTAGATAAACCAGTTTCTAAAAACAGTGGAATAACGAGCAATGCTGATTAAGCTTACCTCGGGAGGCGACGATCGCGGTGAATGGTTTTAATCCCAAGACCAATCCTCGTGCATCTCGGTCTTGAAGATAGCTCGAGCAGCTTATAAATAAGGTAGTTATCCAGCTCCACGGTCGAGACTCGGTTAGGGTCAAGGGACCACTCATGTAGCATGCTTGTGGGTCCGCTCTTTGGAAGGGGCGATCCGCTACTAATGAAAGTTGCCATCGGTTCGCCATAACCCGCCCGGATCAACTCTTTAAGCGAATCTCGAAGGCATCGGCCAAGGCGTGAGTTTTCCTCGGATTATAGAGCAGTTCACTTTAGAAGGTGGGCCAATTGAGAATGGAGGAGCGAATCTTGTCTTCCGCCTCTTGTTCTTGGCGAGAAGAATGATTTGTGCCACTTCTTGCACGACTCCAACCCGGTGACACGAGGGAACACGGATTTCCTCCGAGGTGTGATGACGCCGCCCACATTGGGTGAGCAACTTCCGGAAGGGTGCGAGATTTGTCGGACAACGTTGGGCGGATCTGGAAGAACTTCGACCAAACATGTACCGACCACAGGGCAAGTAACCCTCGAAGCGGAGATGAAAGCGAAAGAGAAGCTATGGCGTCAAGAAGATGATGCGGTCAAGTAATCGAGGAATTCTCTAGCGAAATCGCTAAGAGGGAGACCGAAGCCGGCAAGTGAGACATGAAAACCACATACTCGCCTCTCGATGTCCGAGAGGATTCGCCGGGTAAACGGCAAGAAACCTCGGCGGGAATCTCGCCAGTCCGGATGAGCCATTCAATCTCACGGCGTGGATCGAAGAGCCGCCACGAGCCTCGCTGGGCCCGGAGCCGTCGTGAAGTCCTCGACAAGGCGCCGCTAAACGAACTAGACATATGTGCGGAAAGATCGTCGGAGGAAAGATCGGCAGAGGGAGTTTAGAGCTGCAAGGCCCGTCGAACTTTCTTGCGAAAACAATGGAGAAGAAGCGGAGGAACCGTCGCCGAGCAGCGAAAACGAGATGAATCTAGGGAAAGATCAGGGCAAGACGGCAGAGAGGACTCACCGACGGAGCCAAAGCGCGGCGTGAGCGGAAAGAAAGGTAGAACGACGGAATCTTCGACGGAGGCTCTCACAGCGGAGGCGAATCGCAAGAAAACGCGCATGAAGGAAGAAGGAGAACGGAGGCGATAAGGGAAAGGTGAATCCACAACGCAGCTTCCCTCTTTATAGTCAAGCCATGAAGGGAAGTGGGATCGTGGGTGTGGCGATTATCCGTGTAGATCGTGGGTGCGAACGCATACGAGCGAGCCACACCAACGGCCACACACGAGAGGTCGTTACAATCCCAAGGGAACGGCACCCGGTAGCGTCGCGCAGCAGTAGAGTTCACTAGCTTGTTAGTAAGCACCGTAGAGGACCTAAAACTAGAAGAACAATGATGGGGATGACACGTGGGACAGGCGTACGAGGGAAGGAACGAGGAAACCTGGACGAGGACATAACTCGGAAACAAGACTAAAGAATATAATGAAGTCGATATAACCCGCCAAAGCTATTGACGGGGCCACACCAGCCGGGACTAATGTCGGGGTTAACCTCGGGTAGGTCGAGACGGGAAGAGCAGTACTATCCCGTCTAGTTTCCGAATTACGGTCCAAGTCGGCGAATCATGGATATGTCGGCCGATGAGCAGCAAGAAGCCCACGTATATGTATCAAGTAGTTACCCGGCCGAGTTCGAGAGAATCGGCGGGTTACTAAGTGATCTTGATGCGGTGAAGAACGCAGCCGAGTAACACAAGGTAAGGCCGAGTGATCTGAAGCAGGGAGAAGGAGAAGCCCAAGGTCAAACTATAGGCTGCGCTAGAAGGAATCGAGGAGCCAAGCACAAGAGACAAGGATGCACACGTCGGAGGGGCGGGAGGTCACGGAGGTGACAGTCCCGGAGCCCGAGGCGCGAGGAGGGGCCACTGGAGCCTTGCAGTCATTAGAAGGCTGACAGGAAAGGAGGCGACGAACTACTATTTGGGACAAGCATATTCCACGAATATGCTTGCCTCGACCCTAAGGGCACCCAAGGCACTCCTTTATAAGGGGAGGCTTGGACCACGAGGAGGATCGACTCTTTGAGTACCATTAGGTGGGGAGATTCATCCGTCCCCATATCTGACTCAAGGAGCATTTGTAACCCATCAAGAGAGAAATAAAGATCATCACTTTGGCGGCTTGAGTGTAGAGACAGTTGCATCTTCCCTCCCCAGATCCCACTAGCATCCATTGGCCCCATACTTTAGCCTACCCATGGCATCTGCCGTGCCACCACCACGACACCGCCGGAGTATGAGCGCATACGACTCAGTCCCAACTGTAATACATGAGATCCTGAAACTAGCGGATGAGAAACGAGTTCTCATTCTCTGCATGCTTTGGCAATGGTGGTTGCAACGAAACAAAAAGAATAAGGAAGGCCAGAAGATATCTACCGCGATAGTCCTGAGACAAGCCAAGTTTTGGGCGAGAGAATGCTTGCTAAACTGCAGCGCTAAAGGTTCGAGTAGCTCAGCTGTTGAGGATCAGCGTTGGAAGAGGCCGGTGAGAGAACTGATTAAGATCAATACTGACGGCGCTTTCCAGTATGATACACGCCAGGGAGGATGGGGTTTTGTGGCAAGAGATTGCTGGGGGGAAGCTCGTGGATCTGGCGCCGGGAGAATTCACCATGCTGCTAATGCGACACAAACGGAAGCCATGGCTTGCTGTGAAGCGTTGCATGCGATATCAACATGGGGGATGGGGAAGGTGCAGGTGGAGACGGATTCACTGATTCTAGCTCGTGCTTTGCAAAGCCCAGATTACGACCTGGCTCCGGAAGGTATTCTGTACCGAGATATGAGAACCTTCATTAGGCTACATTTTATTTCTTGTGATGTGGCACATGTGCTTAGAGCTTGTAATAAGGTAGCCCATGAACTTGCTGCATTGGGAGCTAGGCAAAATGTGGCTCGGCTACTCTGGCCGGAGAATGTACCAGATGATGTAAGGGTGTTGGTGGCCAGCGAGTTCGCTGCGCCGAGTTAATGGAATCAGGGAGTTCCACGTCAAAAAAAACATCACAAAGATTTGTTGGCCTAAAGTTACTACTACATGCTTTCAACCAACTAGCCGCTAGTTCAAGCACTAGCACACACGCACACACCATTTTTGCTTTCTTTTGTTCTTTCTATTTTCTTTTCTCCACTTTTCATTCTCAAGTCATTTGTAAATATTCTCCTACATGTCAAAAAAAGTAAATATTCTCCTACTTATTTTTTCCATATGATTCAATAGGAATAAAAAGTCAGTATCAAAATTTGGGGTATTATACCATGATCAGGAAACCTTTGATCATCTTGTTAATCAACGAGTTAGTTTATAAGAGAGGCATAACTAGGAACTTTATATTTGTTTATTAAACACACATGTATTAAAGTTTCTGTATTTATACAATTATAGCATGCAAAATAAACATTTATTATAAACTTGGAATTTACATAATAACAACTTTAGTATTGCCTCTTAGGGCATACTCCCTTCAGTCTCCCACTTGCACTAGAGACAATAATCTAGTTTGAAAACTTTGCGTATTGAACACATATGGCTTTCTGGTGTTTAATATACGCGATTGCAAGTGGTTAACATAATCTCTGGATCTGACACTTTCAGGTCCATGTGTATTTGCATGTATTTGCGTCTTCACACATCACTCATTCTCTAATGAGATGGCATTGTATAAATTTGGTCTTTTGGTGAGACCTTTAGTTTATTGGGGTTAAATCATGTCGAAACTATTGTTGTACAATATATTTTTAGTGTTAGCCCGTTTGTGAACCACACCTTAGTTTGATAACAAACTACTTGACACAAATGCCCTCTTTTGCTGCTACAATAGCCGTCATATACTTAGCCTTTTGCTGTAGTATCCGTCACAATGTTTTAACTTTGGAGTTCATCCAAATCCGTCATGGAAACTTATTTTTATTACATTGTGCCACCCATAGTTTAAATTGAGATACAGTTAATTTATATCTTGTGACAGACCTAGTGTCATTTTACAATAAACTATTTGTCTCTTATACAAATAGAATATATTCTTATTTCTTCCAAAATATTATAACAATATCCTTACTATCGTCCAATGATCATCTTATGATGCATTCTGGTATATTCTTATAACACTTAGAGCATAGGACATATCTAGATGTGTACATATCACAGTATGATTGATCAAAACATTCTTGTGATTTCACTCATCAAGTGTCAAAGCACTTGAATCTTGTTTCACTTATCAAGTGTTAATACACTTGAGTCTTGATTCAATTATTTTCCATGCGACAAGAACTTTTTCTCATTGTTTCCATATTGAACTCATTTAATATCTCATATATTGCGGTCACCCAGCATACCACTGCATGATGTAGTACACTATAGTCGTTTACATAACACCAATGAAACACCGTTCACTAGTATTACATCCCTCAGAGTGGTACAACAGAAACATAGCAGGTCCAAGACATGACTATAGGTTACAACTCAACTCTTTACACAAGATCCAGAGAACACTCTAGGTTAAAGAGAGAGAAAGAAACTTCTTACAAAGAAGAATCAGAAATAAATAACTCCAAAACTATCATACTATTAAGACTAGTATCTTAACTAATGGTCTGGCATTGCTGCTATCACAATACACTACAAAAATAGGTTCTATGGCTAGAGATTATATTCCTATCTAATCAGTAACTTCGTCTTCACTTGAGTTGGTGTATATGTTGACCTTCTTAACTTTATTGAAGAGTTTTAGCTTTTGATGATGATTCCTGTAGCATAACTTGATGTAGACGTCGTCTTAATGGCTTCAGAATCTAGCAAGGGTTAAAAAGATACATTGAGTGCGAGCGTACTCAGCAAGTTCACTAGAAAAGGAGTATTTTATGCACTATATCTACAGCCACAGACCGTAGATCGTAGGCAATGCAAGTTTTCATAAACATTTATTCAAAGGTTGCTTTTATACTAAAAAGCTATGTCTGTCAGCCTTCACGGGTTTACCATAACTTTCATAGAGTTCCTTTCCCTCCGTGTTCGTGACTCCTTCCCAGAACATGGAGTAACAAGTTACAGTTCTTACACTCTGCAGAGGTGCGTGGCTTTACCCATGAGAGATCAAATCCTTGTTGCACAACCGGGCGATCTTTCCCGTCCATACTTCCTATGGTGTGGGGCCTAGTAGATGATCCAAGCCAATCACTGCCCCCTTCGCGACCTCGCATGCCTCCTTGGTGTACACCAAGCCCACACATTGAATTACGGCAATGGTTTGTACAGACCGTTAGATGCCAGAACTATCGTGGGACGTTGAGGGTTCCCACATATGCTGCATATCCTCTACGAATTACCAATTAATATGCACGCTACGGGTGATAATATCCACGACCTGCACATCCGGCTACATGCGAGAGGAAGAATATACAGCTGACTTCTCCGTACCATTCCAAATCTCATGGTTAACGCGTGATATATGCGCAAGAATCACTGGCGACATTGGTTGTTAAGTCCTAAATAATATGTTCCTTTACCACCGGAACTTTCATAGTAGGTTATTACCTCATGGTAAATAACCTATAATCATATTATTATGAAAATAGTGTTTTCTGACCTTTTTCAAATGCAGGTGATGACAACACTGGATTTGCAAAATACTTTACTGAAAGTAACCAAAGGACATGAGAAAGTGTGAACTTGCCTTGTGTGATTGCAAGATTATGCACTCACGGTCTTCGAGACAATATAAAAGATCCAGTATCTGAAATCAGCATCATTGGTCCGGAAAGGACTAATGTTTAAAGAAGCAAGATGCCATTATGCATAAGTAATGTAATGCACTTGATAAACGCGAATCCCAGGGACAACGTTGATCTAGGGTTTGAAAACTGGAAATGGTTACTATTAGAATGTGTTGTCTTTTTAAATAAGTTTCATATTGGTGCTTCTTATTAAGGCTTGTGATTGTGTGTGAAACAACATGTAATTATATACCATAAAACAATGAGATACACACAAATGTGAAATGCTACTCAAGATTGCTTATACTATAATTGTTTATCTTCAAATTTTTACTTTACAATTAATGTCACGTGTAAAGAACTTAAGTGTTATCAATCCTAAGTTTACAAGTAAAGTATAAAGTAATGTGATTACGATTAATTGTCATCTATTGATTGAAGTGGCAAAACGAATAACTTTTGAAGAAAGATTTCTTTATTAAGTTTTAAACAATTCTGATAGTTTTTAGAATAGGATTAATAGAATGTGATTGGTTTTGTGTATGCTTGCTTGAATAGTTTGTACTTGAGATGCCTATAACTTAATTATAACAGACCAAAGTTAACTATAAAATACATAACAAAGCCTTTAGCATAGTATTTGAAGTATTGTAGACTAAAGTTAACTTTAAAGACATAGATGGACTTAAGTTATATTGCTTATGTTATTTGTACCTTGTGTACTTTATAATGTTTCCTTAAAGTTACTTAAGAATGGTTATACTTTTATTTGAGTAGTTGTTTCTTATCATTATACTGGAGTGGAATCATTTATCTTTTTATAGATGAGTGGTTATAGTTTGTAAATAAGGAAGTAATATTATTTAACCACTTATGGATTCACTATAGTGTCTTAGTATGTTTATAAACTTATGGTTAAAGTAAAGGAATAGGTTTTATCTCACTATATATTATTCTTGGAGATTTTATATTGGATAATGATCCTTTTATAAAATAATCTACACTTATTGTTGAATGATAATTCAATAAAGTTGTATTTTAAAATGTGTAGAACCATTTTGACTTCATATTATCACTATTTAAGACTAATACTATTTATTAGACTCAATTAGCTATTTTTTAGAATTATTAGCAATTTTTATTTACCCTTATATGAATTATCAATTAAGGAAATAGGTTTTTAAATTCAAGTTATTAGGGTATTAAAATTTTATTTACTTTAAAAGTACAATGTTACATTTTTAACATGTAGGTATTATTTTTGTGATCGTTTTGGTATATTACATTTATTTTTGTGATTTATAAATAATAAGATATGGTTTTTATAAGATTTATTACTTTATAAGTACTTAATAAATAGTAAATATTTAATTAAGTGAAAAAATAATGTATGATTATAGTTTTAAATTATGGTTCATATTTGTCTAAAAATTTTGGTATCTTATTTATATTTTTAACATTTACCATTATTAAAATATGAATTATCAAAGTTTTATTACTTATAAAATCTTTATTAAATAATAATTATTTAAGTAACTGACATAATAATTTCTGATAATAGTTTAATGTTATAGATTTTATTTTTATAAAAAAATTTATATATTATACACATTTTTCTGAATTATAAAACAAAATATATTAAATTTACAAGATTATTCTTTTCCTAAATTATTTTCTAATTAAATTCTAAATGGTAAATACTTTTTACACCAATACTATTCTAGACACAGTCACTGACTGGTGGGGCACTAGCCACGTTGGATGCCACATGGACAATGGACTAGTCAACTTTGGACCTGGTCAAAGATGACGCAAGTGTGATGCCATGATGACATTAGCACGAACCCAAAAATCCTTTTCACACTCCTAGCTAATCAGCAAGCCACCTCAGCGACGGGCCCCGCACCGAGTTGACTCGCGCTGACCGGCGCGATGGACGGTGGCCGACACCGGCGACCACCCAGCGGCGGTGCTACGACACGCGGGTGGATGCACACATTCGCGGATAGGGAGCGTATAAACAGGGGCAACCTAACTAGGGTGGCGCAGAGTCTTGGGGTGGTCGGGAGCCTCACCGGCGGTGACCAGAGCGGAGACCGCACGGCGGCGCCTCAGGCTGGAGCGAACCAGAGAGAGATGTGAGGAAGGGAAGGGTCCTAGAGGACCACCAGCTCACCGTGAACGCAGAGGAGCGGTCATAGAGGCAAGGTGCAGCTGGAGACGGCGGTGATTGACGTCGGCGAACGACGTCGGTGTCGGAGAAGACGGCTGAAATCCTACAGCTAGGGAACTCCTTTACTAGTGCGCTTTGGGAAAATAATGAAGTCGAACATAGCGGTCTCGGTGGTGGCCTCAGAATGGCAAGGGGAGGCCAGAAGCGAGCTCTAGATCGAGGCCATGGCGGGTTAGGGTTTCGGCAGAAGGGGAAAATCGCTAGGGGAAACAAGACCAAGAGAGATATGTATGGGGAGAGAGAACAATGTCGGCATTCTTATCCCCAACTCCAGGGCGGCGGGGCGAGGATCTTAACGCCGGGAAGATCGACGGCGAGAGCATCGCCACGCAGCTGCTTGTTGCCGGACGCGAGGAAGAAGAAAAGAAAGAGACGGGAAGAGGTATGGGCCGGTGTTGGGCTGTGCGGGCTGATGTTGGGCTGAGAGAATTGACCAAGGCAACGACTGTTGCAGCTCATGAGCGGTAAAGAAGAAATGGGCTGAAGCCTGGTTTCGTTTTTAGTTTTAATTACACATTTTCTATTTCCTGTTTTCATTTCTAAACTTATATTACACAATTGTTTGCAAATTTATTTATAGAAATTATTTGATAAATATCTGCAACACTTATGAAGTGTATTTAGATTCATTTTATGTATTTTTATTATATAATATTATCACTTCTTTATTTTCTTTATATATATATATTTCTTTTTGTATTTGTAGGGTCTTTTGATATGAATTTAATTTATCTAATATCCCAAAACTTATTAAAGAATGTATTACTATTAATCCATGAGTTTTAATTCTTATTGATTTATAATATTAAAGAAACTTTTATATATATTGATCCTTCATTATTATTTGATACATAAAGTTTTGAGTAATTAATATGGTTAATATTATTCTCGTAAATTTAGGAAATAGCAATTTAAATATTTTATAACTAACATAGAAGTTTGGGTTTGAATTGCAAATGCTTACCCTAGGGTTTAGGGTTCTTAATCTTATATTCTTCTGTTGATGTGAATAAATATTAATGGCTAAACATACTGTCTTTATGTTTGTAATCTTTAATGATATCACCCTTTAAAATAGAAAGTTATTTTCTATAATATCTTATGGAAAAGAATTGATAGAGATGTCTCCTAATCACATATGGTTATGATAATTGGAAATGACAGAGATGTGCTTAGGTGATTTCCTTTAGGAAAATATTCCTATAAAGCATTGTGGAAATAAGATGATAAATCAATCATTTGATATGGATATTAGGTTTGGTTATAGAATTAGGTTTGCATGTTTCCCAAGAATTCCTATCTTCGATACTTCATAATTCAGGGCTTTTGATTAAGGAATTCATTTCCTAGATATACTACTTCTTCCTATCCATCATCACGTGTTAACATGGTGAGATTTACTTCACAAGAATATTCTTATCCACCTTTTATTCGTCTAAATCCACTTGTAAATCCAATGAGCTTGACATTGAAGCTTTAATAATCTTCTTATATCCATACTTGGTTATCAAATTATTCTACTACTAATATTCTCCAATCCAACAGATGTTTACAATTACCTCCATTCATGCTCTTCCTTTATCATCCTTCACTAATATTTGCTCTAATAGATGTATATATCAAACTACTTTCCTCAAAAGCTTACTATCCTTTAAGAGGAATAACACTTCTTTAATAACTTCATGATACTCTAGCTTCACCTTAATCATACTATCTTATATTTACTTTACTCCAATACTTTATTTTCAAACTTCATATTATATCATGGTGACTTGTCAGGCTAATACTAGGATAACATATCTTTACTAGGTTTCAATCATGTTTTATCCACCAATGTCACTTATACATGATATAAGCATTCAATCTTGGTGAGTAATGCATGATCATTATAATCCTTTGATCCTTTATGGTTTAGGTTTCCAGTTGGATAATCAAGACTTCCATCCATATAACATTATAGTTGTATTGTAATTACCTTCTGTTTATCTCTATTGGATTAAGAGATATTATTCATTGAATATACCTATTGGATCCAATAGAATTACTCCTGGTAACTTTCTTCAGGATTCATCCTTATAATCTTCTTTATCACCATATAATTATAGGTTCCATATAACTCTCTATCATTTCAGGAGTGAGTTAACCCCATCAATTATCACATTGATCTTATTCTCTTCCAACACTCCCATATTATAGATGATGTCTAAATCTAGCATTACTATTTACCTCTCCATACTTCTTTCTTTATAGGCCTTAAGTGAATGCTATGATATGGACAAGAGTTGATAGATCAATAATTGATAGGTTAAGAATTGTTGAATCAATAGTTAGTTATTACATACTTGTTAATTGAGTTACATTCATAGCTTGATATTCATGGGTTGTGTAATGAATACTAGGATATGAATACTTAAGGATCAAATAAGGTTTTAGCGAAGGTCATATTGAAACTTATCGCAGTCAACTTGATGATCTACTTCAATTCCATCAAGTTAAGAGAAGCTTCAATCACTTTGACATGTTTTGTTCAAAAGCGCGAAAATTATTCGAATTTTCTATGCATGAATGCAATGCACACATGTGGGTTTAGATTATTTCTAAGCTCTAATGCTAGAATGTTACATATATGTATGCCTGGCACAACCATATTGGCGTCATAATCTATCCATATAGATATTCATGCCTAATATTCGAGTTTTTGCCTAAGTCTTTCATCGAAATGAAATTATTAACCTTTGTCAATAAAAGATACATCATTTTCAATCAACAAGATGTCCTCCACATAATGTATTAGAAATATGTCTCAGCGCTCCCACTCAATTTCTTGCAAATGCAAGCATCCTCATCGTCTCCTGATGAAATTAAAATTCTTTAACAGTTTCATCACCGTGAAGATTCCAACTCCGCGATGCTTACTTCAACCGTTGAAGTTTGCATGCCACTTTAAGCATCCTTTGAATTTAACAAAACCCTTTGGACCGTGTCTTGTACACATCCTACGTAACCATTCTATTAGAAGAACTTTGTTTTGGTTGTTCAACTACCATATACCAAAATATATGTAGTGGTTGCTATATTAATCCGTCCAGACTAAATATCGCTATGAAAGATCAAATCTTGTCATAGTCAACCCTTGAACATTGTCGTACAATCTTTATCGATATGTCGACTATTTCATAGATGTGAAACATCCATGTTTGTTTCTTTATAGATCCACATACGACCGATAGGTTTTTACACCTGTCCGGAGGGTCTTCCAAGTTCAAAAAACTTGATTTCACGTGTATGGAACTATCACGGATTTTATAGATTCAAGATATTTGACGGAGTCAGGGCCTATCATTGCTTCTTTTGTATGTAGTCGGTTCATCATTGTTAAACAACAATGATTTACTCTCAAATCTTAGTATTTAATTTTTTACCCGACCTACTTGGTTCAATAGGAACTTAAATCTCCGTGACTAAACCTTTGAGGCACATAAGCTATGAGCATTATGGCTGCCTCTGGAACAATTTCCGGTGTTGCACAAATCAGCACATTTAGCTAAGGTTCATCAACCTTATCAAAGTTCTATTTTCCTCCCACTTAACATTTACGAAAAATTCTTTTTCAAAAAACTTGATGTTTAAAGCGACAAACTCTTTTGTCTTCGGTGTTATGGAGGAATACCCAATGGTTATTCAAAATAACCTACAAAGACATGCTCATCCGACTTTGGTTGTAAATATCTTACTTATGCTTAGTATACCAAAATTTAAGAAAGGACAAATCGGGTTTTATCCCAAACCATAACCTTTATGGTGTCATTTCAACGGATCACGATGGTGCTCTTTTCAGTGTAAAAGCGGTAGTCTCTAAAGCTTTAATATTTTTAAAATATAATGGCAGTTTTATAAATAACACCTTTGATTTTTACCATGTCAAACAAGGTTTCATTATATATCTCAAACACTCCATATTCTTGTGGTGTTTCAGGAGATGCAAATCTAGGTGTTTTGCTAAACTTGCAACTCAAATAAATCTCTTTATGATGAAATCATAAATTATTTATTTTCTTTTTACAATGATTTTCCACTTCATCTTGAGTCTTTAAACATTTTCAAATATTTTATACTTCTTTCTCATTAAGTGAATATTCACTCATATTTACGAATAAAGCATATGAAGTTGAAATCCATTGCTTACGACTACACATAATGGACTACATACATCAACATGTATAAATTCCAATAATTTAGTCGTTCGTTCTTCTTTGACCTTTGAACGAAGTTTTAATTATCCCGAGGAAAGTATTACAAGCGTCATTCGATCAAATCAAAGACTCCAAAAATCCATTAACATGGAGTTTCTTCATGTTTTTCTTCCCAATATAATTTAAACGGCAATGTCACTTCGTAAGTGATCTTTCAATCAGTTGTCTTTTGACATTTTAGCATTAGGTTTTATGGATGTGATTTCTCCAACTAGATTTGTAAATCATCCATCTTATATGGAATACGGTAATTATTTGAATAATCTTTATTCTCATAATACCTGATTCAAATAAAAATTATTAAAACAAATCTTGAAGGCAAGCTTTGATGTCAACGAGAAATACAAACAATCATTTGTTTGTTTTCGATGAACATCATCACATATTCTCTTGCTAGTTACTTAGGCCATTATAGTTCATGAATTGTGTTGTTTTGTATGATATTTCATACCAACTAATTCGGTATCCAATACCCAAGGACCACATTGTTTAACAAGCAAAAAATACAACCATAACATGTATATCATCTATATACCTTAGCTAGGCATTTCCAGTCTTTTCTTTTCTGCCAAATATATTTTATAGATTCTCTTTCAGCATTTCCTTTTCCTTTTAAAAGAATCTATCAACATCAACAGTGGCGCCATATACATGACACATAGTCCAAAGCATGTATAGTAAAATACTAATACCTTTGGACTTGCAGTTTGACGTAGATCACCATCATCAAATGTTTGACGTTCTTTCAAAAAACCATTATTTAGTAATATTTGAGTGTAGTAAACACTTTACCTACATCTTATATTCATATTTATCATGACAACTTTCATGATTAAGCTAATGTAGCTTATAAAGGCGAATTGTGAGTATAATGTTACTTTCCAAAACCTTTTTGGATGATTAGGATGTCTAGCATCTCCAACCTTTGCAAATTCTCATCCAATATGAGAACATGTATTATACTCTATCATATTGCAACCAAAAACATTGTTTCAGATATCGTTATATCTGTCACACGTGATGGTTTCTGAAACAAATCTTTCAGCTCCTAGATAACCTCGATATTTAGAACAACTTTTGAATATCAAGAATGATGGTGGCAAACATGATACTTTAAATACTAACATTAGAATTATCACTCTCAATTTAATACTAATTATTAAATTTAACAGAGTGAACAGAGTTCGCTGAAAGTTTGCAATAGGACTTTAAACTTTAGATTGACACTCAAAACAATATGATACCAGTTCGTAAAGTAAATATCCAGAATTCCATAGTTCTATTATCTCAATTACAACTAAGCATAAGTTGGTGAACGAATCCCTATGACTATAACAAATTATTCAAATTTAATTTGATTTAGTTTATGATAAATTGAGTTCGACTAATCCAAATTAAAAATGAACTCCCACTCAAAAACGACATTCCTCATGTCTTTTTGGTGATTACATGAACCAAATCCCCTACACCAAGTCTGATCATCACGTGAGTTGGTGTAGCTTCAAAGGCAAGCATCTATATGGGCATCATATCACACATATGACTCATGATTAACCTTTCGGTCCGTGTTCCGAGGCTATGTCTGTAAATGCTAGGCTCGCTAAGTAAGAACCTTAGTATTCGTGTGTGTAAAACTGTCTTACACCCGATGTATGTTCATGGATTCAAGTACACCCGATCATCACATAATGTCTTAAAGCGGCGAAACATAGTCGGTGCATACTTAAGGGAGAACATATTTTTATCTTGATATCTAACTGAGGGATCATCTTATAATGCTACTAAAGCGCCAAACAAGCAATATAAGATGCAAACAAACATCATATGTGAAAAGTGAAATGATATGGTTCTTGTACTTGATCACCATCATGTGCATCGTGGTATGATCTTTATCATTCCTTTGTATGTAAGGCGTCTATGGAAATTACGCGTTAAGTGTGTTGTAAGAGTATCAACTATACATTTACTTACAACATTACCATATCATGACACTAGCCCAACAACAATCTAAACTAGACGCTTCTAATTTATCCATTGCAAGTTTTTATGTGGTTTAGGGCTTTCGAAGATAGAACCGTTCTTACCTACGGACATGGAACCACAAAGAGGATAATCAAATTATTAACAACTCGTTGTAAATTAGATATTGAATATAGTAGGAGAGACAGACACCCACTAGCCACTTATGTAAAACTAGTTGCATGTCAAGCGTGGAACAGGTCTCATGTGCGAGGACATGTAAAGTTTGTCTGGGCCGCTTCATCCCACTATGCCACCAATATCCAAAGTACAAGCAAGAAGCAATAACATGATCATCATCGCCCACATACTCATATGTGTACTACCCGTGCAAAGCATCTACGCATAGATCCGGTTCTGATACTATTGTTGGGTTCGCAGCATAGAAAACAAAAAAATTCCTATGATGGGAACAACTAAGTACCTAGATATATCTACTAGATACAATCAACAGGTGGATATACATCCATAGAATACATGCCCTCGAAGACCGAAAAGCGTTAACGAGGTTGTACTCGTGGAAGATGTAGTCGAACGCCTGCTGATCTCAAGATCGAGAAGAAGTCCATTCGGTCCAGCAGATCCAGCACCATCAAGTCCAGCACCGCAAATCAGTGGTGTATCCGTGATTGCACACATGTTCGGGTATCCTGAAAACCTCCGCGCCCTCGCTCCAGCGAAGCAGCGGAAGCAACAAATCCTTCCAGAAAAAGCGACCGGGAACATGTATCTCGCTGATCCGAGACCATGGGGGAATTCTAAAGGAGGAAGAGATCCTTCACGAGGAGGCGTGAGAGTGGAGGAGGAGGAGGTGCTCCTTATATAGGGGAGGGGGGCAGCCCAAGGGGGCATGGCCGCCGGCCGTAGAGGGTGCCCCCACATCTCCCTCATTCATGTGGTGGAAGCTCCACTCACATAAATATGACCCTCCATTTTCTCCACTCAAATTCCCACTAAATTTCCACCAAATTTAATGTAATCTCTCTTGAAATAAAACTCCTTTTATGTATTTATTCAGAATTTTTTTAACTACATTAATTAACAAACATTCACATAAAACCCCTTACAACATTTCAATTTCACATGTAGAACCAGTTTCAGCAATTTCAGCCGAAACAATTCCGGTGTCTAGTGAAATAATTCCTGCGCTTTCTTTTTCTTTCTCTGGCATCTTATTTGCTCCAAATAGTGTCGGTATCCCTTAAGTATGTCACCCTATGGTTCGCGAATAATGCAGACATGATCGAGACCCCCCTCCGAACATTAATCAGCAGCGGGACCTGGAGATCAGTACTGACTCCCACATATTCAACGATGACTTCTGTGATCGTGTGAACCTTATACGCATGTAACTCCATCCCTTTGTCTCACGATATATTACATGTCTGAGATTCGATCATCGGTATCTCCATTATACCTAGTTTGATCTCGTTACCGACATGTACTCTTTTCTTGTTCCTGTGATATAACATTCTAATGATCAAATCACTTGCTTGCAAGCTAATTAATGTGATATCACTAAGAGGGCCCAGAGTATATCTCTCCATCATCGGGATGGATAAATTCCACTATTGATCCATGAGCCTCCACATAACACCTTCGTAGCACTGAACCCACCTTTATAGTCACCCTGTTACGGTGTGACGTTTGATGTTATCAAGATACTCTTCTAGTGTTAGTGATTGACATGATCTCATGGTCTAAGGATTAGGATTACTTCGTATGATGTTATAGCAATATAAACACAATGACTTTGATCGTAATGCTATACTTCGGATGAATGTTCGTCACACCATTCTAATAATGTTGTGACCTCGTTATTAACAACATCCAATGTCCATGATTAGGAAACCTTTGATCATCTTGTTAATCAACGAGCTAGTTTATAAGAGAGGCATAACTAGGAACTTTCTATTTATTTATTAAACACACATGTATTAACGTTTCTGTAATAATACAATTATAGCATGCAAAATAAACATTTATCGTAAACTTGGAATATACATAATAACAACTTTATTATTGCCTCTCATAGCATTTTCCCTCCAACTAAATGCACACTTAGTATTTTTCCTCGCGCACTACAACTTGATGCTTATCGTCTAAGGGCATGTTCAACCCTGAGCGCTTGAGTGAAGAAAATAAGGGATTGTTTCTCGGTTCAACATCTAGTCTAGGAATTGAATTCGATGGACAAGTGTTGCAAAAAGTAAGTGCATATTACTCTTGTTTGTATTCAAATCTAGCCACATGAGTTATATCATGATTTAATTCTTTTGTTGTAGTGCTAGTAAGGATTGTTTATTATATGTATTGTTAAGTAATTTACTTGAAGAAGGGATTGTTTCTTTCAAGGGTGTCTAGGTTTTTCAGTCTTTTATTGTTAAACTTCAGCATATGAGTGCTTTAGTAGCTGTCTTGACTGAATTAGAGAAGCTAGTGTTGCATGCTTATTGTTGCTTTCCCAAAATCAGCGTAACTTGTAAATATTCTCCCTTGCCCTTCTCTACTGCATGTTCTATCTGGTTGTTTACCAAAAATTCTATTTCTATTTCAAGTTTTTATGATGTTTGTTTATGTTTTACTGATGTTTGTTTATGATGTTTCTATTTCTATTTCATCATTTGATAGACAGGGGAGCAATTTCTTGCTTGTTGTTTTTCTTATTCTAGTATGTTATGTTGCAGACCAGGATTAGTTGATAAACTATGAACCTTTCAAGGCGAGGGACATGGTGTAGAGGTCAATGTATCGGTCATTCTCCTAGACCTCCTATACCCCGAGTGTATATTTTCCCATCATCGAGAAGATCTTCCGAAGCATGACAGTCACGCCATCTCAGATCACCAACCATGCCTCTTGTCCGCTCTCCTGCATTAAGGGTCTGTTTGGATAACGCCCCAGCCAGCCCTACCAAAATTGGCATGCCAAATATTTGGCGGAGGATTCTGCCGCCAAGATCTCGCCAACGCGTGGGCGTAAATATTGAACGGGGCTACCAAAATATTGGTGTGGTAATGAATCTTTGGTGTTGATCCAAACGGATCCCGTGGTAGTAGTCAACTACCAAAAAATTGGTTGGGTAAATGACGGCTGCAATCCAAACAGCCCCTAAGATTGTATCTGTCCCCATCATTTGCAAGATAAATGGATACAAGGCTAAGGAACTCTCCAGCGAATGTGCATACCTCAGTTGATATTGCAACAGTCGGGCAATCTCAAAATGCCATGACACATATACTTTAGAGTTAGATGATATTGCAATAGTAAAGCGATCTAGAAATAGCATGACACATACTTCAGCTGATCCTAGTGGTAAGTTTCTTTCTATCTGTTATGTCTATGAAAATTGTGCTGGCAGTAGCTTACTTATTTATAATATGTGCCTCCTCATACTGTAGGCCCTCCAAGTAGATCCAAAAAACTTACGTATGACATATGGGATGATTTGCTATCTATGATAATGATGAAAGACTTATGCAAGGTCCGTGTATTCATTGCGACATCGTCTTTCGGGCTGACAAGCAGTCCAAAACCAGTCAATGTCGTAGGCACAAATTAGTTTGCATAGGAAAAGCTAAGATGGATGAACTTATGGGCAGTACGCACACTGACGATGCAAGAAGTCCTGTTCTGAAACGGTTTAAGTTTGACAAAGAGAAAGCGTGCTATGAACCAGATGATAATATTGCATGAACTTGTTTTGCGCATAGTCAAGTATGCAGGACTTAGAACACCTGTGACAAGTTTGAACCCGGCATTTAAGATCATGTGTAGAACTATGATAAAAGAAGACTGTATTATACGATCCTCAGCGCTGTTTTGAGCAGAAGCTGAAACATCGGGCTACTCCAAGTTGGTATGGCGGGCCCTCATCTGGGCCGGGCTCTGGCCCAGAACGCGCGCGAGCTCCAGCACCACCATCTCGAAGAGCACAAACATGGCCCCTTCGTACAGGCTCCCCATCGGCAGCTTCGCCTGCGAGCTCCCCTGCGCCGGCGCGGCGCCATCCTCCTCATCCTGGTCGTCAGCCATGGTCTGCGCGGGGAGGTGTGCCACCGCGTCGGCCTGGCGCCGCGGGAAATCGCCCTCCGGCTGGGCCGTGAGCAGCAGGACGCGCGCGCCGGCGCCGCGTGCCACGCCACAGATGGCATCAACGGTGGAGAACGCGCCCGGCCCCGCGGAGGCGACGAGGAGGTCCCCCGGTGAGGCGGGTGGCGCCGTGACGTCGCCGACGCAGTGCGCGGGGAGGCCGAGGTGCGCGAGACGCATGCAGAGGGCGCGCATCATGAGGCCCTCGCGCCCGACGCCGTGCACGAACACGCGGCCGGCCCGGGACGCCGCGGCGGCGAGCTCGGAGACGAGGACGGAGCGGGCCGCTGGGTGCGCGGAGGGCGCGGAGAAGACAGAGGCGATCTGGGCGCAGATGGCGGAGGCGTCGTCCGCAGGCGCGGAGGAGGGTGTGTCGCCGCCGCTCATCGTAGTAGTACGAGTTTATCTTATCCGACGAAGCTCCCGTGGAGTGGACTGGCTATGCTTGGTTTGGTCAACGGGATCGGTTTTCCGATTATAGGAGCAGCATTGTCATGGATTTTCCTTGGAAAACGTTTGGGCCGCGGGACATATCGGCTCGACGACTTCCATTCTGGAAGCCCAAAGTGAGTGTAACCACGCCACATCACAATGCACGAACAAGTCATGGGTCTAGGCTTGTTGGTATGGGCCGAACGGCTAGATCGCGATGAAGGCAATTCGGCATACACACAAAATCGAGACTTGTATTTTTGATCATGAAGCTAGAGGTTCAAATTATGGATCACACAATCAAACTAAATGTGTTCTATCTCTTGGAGTAGCCGAGTAGGCATCCTAAAAAAATTCTCTTGGAATCTGCCGCCAATTATGGCTTGGCACTCCCTATTATGTAAGGGCATCTCCACTTGACCGCCGCATCATGTCTGAAAGATGCGTGAGACGAGCGCGGCACTCCAGCGACCCGATTTATTCGGACAAACGCGTCCGGTTTATCCTATTCATGTACCTAATCTAGGCATCGGTTGCATCGGCCCGGACGCGCGCAGGCAGCGCGGATGTCTTGTTCGTTGACCATTCTAGATTCATATGTAAGTGAGACATTAATATTTAAGATAGTTATTCATTAGATTTTAAGATTTGAACAAATTAGGGGCGGGGGTGTTGTTGTTGTTGCTGCTACTACGGCCACGGCTGGAGGAGGATGTCGCGGAGGCTACTCCTCGTCATTACTGCGGTCAACGTTTGCCACTGCTGACGGCCCTGCCGATCGCCGCCCTAGCGTACCAGATGGCCTGCTGCTGGATGCGTTCGCGGTGATGGTTGCGGTCACGCGCATGGTCGTGAGCCACTGCCTTGCCCGTCACCCGATTCGCCAGGGCCTTTTACATCTCGGCGGCCCAGTGGTCCCTCACCCCCTGTTCGGCGAGCTCCTTCGCCTCAACCGAAAGCAACTTCGCCAGAGAAGGAGCCGGAGCCGGAGCTGGAACCGGAGCCGAAGCACCATTGGGGCCGAAGCCCAACGCCTGCGCTATCTGCACGAGGACGACGATCAGCGCCTCCAGCTGGTCCACCTTCTCCCCCTCCTCGTCGTTGTCCTCCGCCACCTCCGTCTCGTCGCCGTCAACGAGACCCCACGCGACCGCCGCCTCAGCGGCCAGAGCCACGCGCTCCTCCTCCACCGACGAGTCGACGATGTGCTCGCGCTGCGCCTCCTCTTCCGCGTTGTTGCGCGCTTCAGCGGCGCGGCGGAGCTCATGGACGGCGACCTTGGCGGCCTCCTTGGCCACCTCCTCCAGCGTGGTCATGGTCGTCTCGTGGCGGATCTCGCGGAGAGCCACCGATGCGGCCTCCAAGGCCACCGCCTCCTTGGCGGCGACGTGGTGTATGTCGTTCACCGCCCATTGGGCGGCCACCGTAGCCGCCGCCTTCACCACCCGCTGCAGCGCCAACTCGGCGACATGGTCGTCCTTCTCGAAGGCCAGCACCTGCGCATCGCTCATGCGCTAGGCCAGCAACGTGGCCTCGAGGTGGACCTCGTCGACCTCCACGTCCGGGTAGCGGGTGCGACACATCTCCCGTGTCTTTGTCCAATTGGCGATCTTGCGGCGAGGCATGACTGCTGGTGGCTGGCGCTTTTTCGGCTGTTGGTTTGCTTTTGCTTATAGACCGCGACGGGAGCTGAAAATAGCCTGAGATGCGCGGGAAGTTTTCTCGACGCGATAAGCAAGGCGCGCATGGGAAACGATGGCGAGAAACACCGGCCGTGCGAGAATCCGCCGGTGCTGATAGCCGATGTCACGTCGCCATTAACGTCCCATCACGAGGGTGTTACCCGGTGACAAGCGGAGACGGAGATGGCCGGGCCACGGCGCGGTCAACAAGCGGACCCTTCCCATATCGGCGTGGCATGATCCAAACAGATAGAACGAACCGCTTTAAGGCGGATATGGGTTGGCCCGGTGAAGATGCCCTAACAATCTCTTTAAACATTTAGATGTATCAATAAAGCTTGCAGGTTGTCCAAAAAGTGTGAAGTTACACAATGCACGCGGGTGTGGAAGGAACCCGTCGGCAGAATGTCATCAGAGGCAGATCGAGCTAGCAGCCAGCTAGGATCTGAATCCACACACGCCCACAAAACACAGCGCAAGGCCATGACCGGACCACGAGCGTCCGTCCGGGAGGAGATCCAACGTTTTTGGGCCTTCGCCATGAGAGCACGGAGCACCCCGTACCGTGGTTGTCCCCTGTCGCCGGTACAGCGCCGAGACCAATTCCCCCGGACCCTACTGGTCTTACCTTTTGCTCGTAGACCATATCTACCACGGGATTTATAGATCACAGAATAAGCTCGTCCTGTTGGCAAAGACGGTGCTAAACAGCGGGAATCTAGAGGGATAAACAAATGGTGCTTTCCCAATGTTGGGGAAACAGGGTGAATCTGGAGGGGCCGTGGTCTCCTCTTTCGACGCCACGATGTACAGCAAAAGAACAACACAGAACGCATCTGGCTAATGTTAACATTACTTTGCGTAGCGACGATGACGATAGTAACAATAACAATGCAATGTATCTACCTCTAGCTGCACATGGGGATTGGGGAGCTAGCTTCCTCTGCATTATAATTTATATACCCTCTGATCTGAATGGATCGTAATCATTTGAAACTTGCAAAGCGAGTGAGGTGATGGGGTACATTGTCGAGCCTCGAATTAGGCCGCCAGCAATACAATAATCGCAGATCGCGATCGTGCGAAAGGAGTTGTTAAAGACATGCCTACAGATCTATGCATGCATGAGGGCTAATTAACACAATGATGATTAGGCTGTGATCAGAAGCGACATGGTGAAAAAGGGTAACAAGCTTTGCTCAAAAGCACCAGGAGAGACTTCCAGCCTTGTCTGCAGTTGTTGTTATATTAGCCATCCATTTCTGAATCTGACAGTTTATCTCTTTATTCATGCCCCTCATGAATGTTCGTCACCTTGTCACTCCGACCGACAGACCAGAGGAAGGATTCTACTGCAGTAGGCAAAAAAGATGATATGGCCCACCAGTGCGCAAGCGAACGGGAGCTCCGACCGGTGCGGCCTGGATCCCGTGCCGCACACTCCAGCCAGGCGTGTTGGGCCGGGCAGCACTGGCTCTTTTTATTTGCCTTTTTCTAGTATTTTTTTGTTATTTCTTCTTTTTCGAAATCTTAATATCTTTTTCGTAAACTAAAACATTTTTCATAGAAACATTTCTATAAATTTGAAGAATTTTAGAAACGAACAGTTTCAAATTTCGAACTTTTTTGAAGTTTTTGAAATGTGAATAATTTTTAATTCTAAACAATATTAAATTAAATAATTTTCAAATTTGAACATTTCAAATCTAAATAGATTTTGAATGAAACCTTTTTTCAAAAAAAATTAAAATTAAAATAAAACGAATAGATAAAAATTGTAAAATATAGAAAAAGAATACAAAACCAGAAAAAAAAAGAACATCGACTAGGTCGGCCCATATCGCGTGCGCGACGTGCGGTATGCGCCTACCAAGTCGACACATATGATTTTCCAATAAGCACATAACAATAACCTCTAGTTCACACAATCTGAGCAGAGTAGTACCAGAAGGTGTCGTGCTAAACGAATGGAAATTGACAACAGTAAAAAAACACAACTTAGAAATAGAGGTTCTGAAAGGTAAAAAGACTGGAAATCCTTGTTTAGCGCTCTAGACACGAAATCCAATTTGTGCTAATGGTTCGAATCCACATCAGAACAATGAATGAATAAATGTGCGCGGTCCCCACACGACAAGTGTATGATCAGAAGCCTTTCCTTTTTGTACAAGAACAAATCAATCAAATTTCTAATAGAACAGAACTATATAATCAGTCCGTCCGGTTAAACATTGTGGAGCTGATAGATCGAACAAAGTGGTGCCAGAGCTCTAAAGTGGCTCATGCCTATCCATTTCTTTGATTTTCTTGTGTGCTTTTTAGGCGGCTATCAAGCCTTAGCGAGAACCCACTTACATTTGAGACAAAGGGCACTTCGTCATCAGGTGGAGAAGAACAAACGAGCATTTCCGATCTTTTGTATTCGATTTGAATCTCTATTCAATATGTTTTCAATTTCCTAACCTTCAAGGGATGAGACGCCCATGATACCCAACATTGTCGGCCAGAACAACAAAAGCTAGTACTAAACAGGGGGAAGGTACCTAGAGAAAGTGGATTTCTGTAATGCATACTACATAATGTAATGTCATTTAGGAGTCTACTTCTAATTTGCTTTTTCTTTCCCGGCCTCCGAGTTCCAAGAAGGTGCCTAGTTTTGTTAATCTGACTTTGTAATGAGACTAGTGTAGATTTACCAATAGCATGTACCTTGCCTTTCTAGATCGAAACAGAGAGAGAGAGAGAGAGAGAGAGAGAGAGAGAGAGATCTGAGAGGGGAACTACCTGCTCCCTGGCTCGACGGACATGAGCCAAAGGGGATGTCGGAACTTGTGCCAGAGCTGGAACCGCCGTCGTTGGCCATGGGGAATAGGGGGAAGAGTGTGGCGGCGGTGGTGCTTCCCGTCGACGCAGCGCTAGCCTAGATCGGATTGGCTTGTAGGTGGGGCGGCTAGGGCACGGCTAACCTCGTGAGGCGTGCTGCCGGCCCTCCCACCTCTTTATATAGCGCTGGCGACAGGGGCCCACCCACCAGATGAGGTTGGGGCGCCCCCGATCAGGGCGCGGATAAGGGACTCCGTTCGGCCGTTGGGCTCGAACGGGGAGAGATCTATCTAACATTCTCCCCCTTGATCTCGACTTTACTTTTAACTTTGTACTTTACTTATTTCATCACAGATCGATACATAGAGCATGTTTCATCGTCTCAGCTCAATTCTCGATAGAATCGACTGACCACCATATACCTTTCTATTTTGAAACAAATCATGTTACTTTAGGGCCTCTGTAGTCCAGGAATCATAGGCTTTCCATTAAACCCATGCCGGCTATGTGTTCCTTGAACACATTGGGTGGTAAGCCTTTCGTTAGCGGATCCGCAAGCATATCCTTTGTCCTTATATGCTCGAGTCTTATAGTTTGATCCTGGACTTTGTCCTTCACAACATAATACTTTATATCTATGGACTTTGTAGCATTACTCGACTTGTTACAGGGGTCGTTGTCATAGTACATCTTTATATCTATGGACTTTATATGCTCGAGTCTTATAGTTGTGAGCATAGAATACTGCGGGCTCGTTGTCATAGTACATCTTTAGTGGCCTGCTGATGCAGTCAACTACTTTCAAGTCGGGTAAAAATTTCTTTAACCATAACGCCTGTCCCATGGCCTCATAACATGCTATAAATTCTGCATACATCGTAGATGATGCAACTATCGACTGTTTGGCGCTTCTCCACGAAATAGCACCTCCTGCGAGAGTAAAGACATACCCTATCGTGGATTTTCTGTCGTCTTTATCTCCCGCAAAATCCACATATGAATACCCTTTTATCTCTAGGGAATCAGATCTTTTATATGTTAGCATGAGGCCTTTTGTGCCTTGCACATAACGCAAAGCTTTCTTTACCATCTTCTAGTGCTCTATGCCTGGATTCTCTTGATATCTACCGAGTACCCCGGTGATAAAAGCTAAGTAAGGGCGAGTGCACACTTGTGCATACTGTAAGCTTCCAACAGCCGAAGCATATGGTACTGACTTCATTTGATCGATCTCATATTGATTCTTTGGATATTGGGATTTCCCAAAACTATCGCCCTTGACTATGGGAGCAGGTGTTGCATTACTCGCATGCATATTGTATTTTTTTAGAATCTTTTCACAATATGCTTTCTGCGACAGTCCTAACACTCCATTCTTTCTATCTCGGTGAATTTCTATGCCCAAAACATAAGAAGCTTCACCAAGGTCTTTCATGTCAAAATTTGATGACAAGAACTTCTTTGTCTCTAGTAGTAGACTAACATCACTGCTGGCAAGCAGGATGTTATCCACATACAGAATTAGGAAAATATATTTCCCATTTTTGAACTTTGCAGCAGTTGTCCTCAACATTTTCCTTGAATCCAAATCTTTTAATTGTATCATTAAACTTTAAATACCACTGCCTAGAGGCTTGCTTTAACCCATAAATGGATTTCTTTAGGCGGCATCCCATATGTTCCTTCCCCTCCATGAAAAAACCCTTGGGCTGTTTCATGTAAACATTTTCTTCTAAATCTCCATTTAGAAATTTCGTCTTTACATCCATTTGGTGTAACTCTAAATCAAAATGTGCAACTAGTGCCATGATGATTCTGAAGGAGTCCTTACATGAGACCGGAGAAAAAGTCTCATTGTAATCCACGCCTTCTCTTTGCGTAAAGCCTTTTACCACAAGTCTAGCTTTGTACTTTTCTATATTCCCATTGGAGTCATACTTTGTTTTGTAGACCCATTTGCATCCTACTGTTTTGGCTCCTTTAGGAATTTCCTCTAAGTCCCAAACATTGTTGGAACTCATTGATTTCATTTCATCTTCCATTGCCTCCACCCACTTGGCTGAGTGAGGCCTACTTATGGCTTCTTCATATGAGGTAGGATCACCCTCCATATGAACTACGTTGTAGACTTTGTAAATTTCTTTGGAAATGGCTGGTCTTCGTTCTCTTTTAGACCTTCTGAGTTCATCATACTCTTGCTCATTTCCTGCCTCGGGTTCAGGCACATTTACAGTATGTGGCTGTTCTGGCTCCCTTTCGTGCTCAAGGTGGGTTGGTGGTTCTCGATGGAGAGGTTTGAACTTCGCCCATTGTTGTCACGTGGAGTCACAAAGCCGACTACAACCTCGGGGTTGTATATGGTGGCACAATGTAGCGAAAAATGGATCTGAGTCATCGGATTAGGTGCATGCACCCTCTTCTCCTCAAGATCAATTTCCGAGCTACCGTGCTCCCCTCATCAATTCGTCCTCCAAGAAGACGCATGTCTCGTTTCTACAAACTTTGTGTATCTGTCAGGACAGTAGAAACGATAGCCTTTTGACTTATCTGGATAGCCAATGAAGTGGCAAGATACTGTTTTTGGGTCTAACTTTGCAATGTTTGGATTGAAAACTTTTGCCTCACTGGCTCCCTGCACTCAAGTGGTGCTGAGAGGGACTCGCCTCATCCACAATTCATACGGTATTTTGGGCACCGACTTACTTGGTACTCTTTTGAGAATGTGAATGGCGGTTTTAAGTGCCTCCATCCACAATCCCAATGGGAGGGTGGAATAGCTCATCATGCTGCGCACCATATCCATAAGGGTACGGTTACGCCTTTCAGCTAGTCCGTTTTGCTGAGGTTCGCCCGGCATAGAATACTGGGCGACTATTCCATTTTCCTGCAAGAACCTTGCAAAGGGTCCTGGTACTTGACCATATGGAGTATGCCGGCCGTAGTACTCCCCCCCACGATCGGACCGAACTATCTTAATTCTTTTGTCATGCTGATTTTCTACTTCAGCTTTGAAAATTTTAAATTTATCCAATGCTTCAGATCTTTCTTTAATTGGATAAATATAACCTTATCGGGAGTGATCATTCGTGAATGTTATGAATGAATCATAGCCATCCACACTTTTCACGGGAAACGGTCCACAAATATCCGTGTGGATTATTTCTAGTGTTGCTATACTTCGGTTTGCACCCTTTTTAATTTGGTTTACATACTTTCCTTTAATGAAATCTATGCATTGTTCTATGTCTGAGAACTCTAACGGAGGAAGAATGTCATTTTTAACGAGGCTTTCTATTCTTCCCCTCGAAATATGGCCTAATCTGCAGTGCCATAACTTCGATGAGTCAAGAGTTCGCTTTCTTTTCTTTTGATCTTTGTTCGACAAGGAAACTTGTTCATTCACATCACACACAGAAAATACTTTCTCATGCAAAGATAATAAATATAGCTTGTCATGTAGGGTAGCAACACCCACACAAGTATCTTTCAACCAAATGGCACATTTGTCATGTCAAAAATAGCACTCATACGAATCTTTTTCCAAGCACGATACACTTACTAAATTTCTATGAATGGAAGGAACAAAAAGAACATCCTTAAGCAAAAGAGAAGAGCCATCAGCCAGCTCCATAGGAATGTCGCCAACAGCCTCCACTTCTGCTTCAATCCCATTCGCCACTTCAATGAGTCTTTCTCTTTTTGGCAAAATCCTTGTCGAATGGAACCCCTGTAAAGAGTTGGCAACATGAACAGTTGCACCAGAGTCAATCCACCAAGTAGATCTAGAAAACTTTTCATATAGAGATTCATTAACAAAAGAGACTATACCTTTACCGTTTTTGGCCATTATGTACTTCAGCCATACTAGACAATCCTTCTTGTAGTGGCCAACCTTTTTGCAGTGGTGGCACTAGTCTTTTCCCCCAGGGGTGGACTGCTAGTACTGGTGATGGTGCTGCTGTGGGCCCTTGCCTTGTGGCTTGGAAGGTGAGCCACCATGGTTACTGTTGGTGAAGCTCCTCTTCCTATTGTCCTTCATGAAGTTCAAGGAACCACCGTGAAGGGCCTTCAGTCTTTCCTCCTCTTGGGAGCACATCCCAATGATCTTTTCAATGTCCCACTTTTCAGGGGACATGTTATAGTTGATTACGAAGTTCTCGAATGGCTGTGGAAGAGAGGCCATGGCAAGGTGCACCAGAAGTGCAGACTTTAGCTCGAGGTCCTCATCCGTGGGCTTCAGCTTGGCCTCCATGTTTGACATCCTCAAGATGTGTTCTCTTATGCCATGTGGCCCTCCCGTGTACTTTTCTATCACCAATTGCTTTTAATTTGGGTTGCATCCATCTTTGAAGAGCCAGAACCGGCTCTTTATCTTCTGCAAGGTATTCGCCCATGAGGCACTCTCCAATTGAGCCCACTATAGTGTTCTCAATTGTGTTCTTTACAAAAGCCAAACATTTCTTATTGGCGTTCACCAACTTTTGATTGTCTATCGAGTAGGCTAGCTCCAAAGGAGCGTGGTCCCTCTTTATTTTTTCAAACGCACTTTCCTCAAAGCCCTCGCTCACGGTTCAGGCTTGATTTGGTTGCTTGGTGTCAACCACCCAGTCCACTTCGGCGCATACAAACGCCAGATCAACCTTTTTTCTCCATTCGGAGTAGTTGTCCCCCTTAGCAGCGGGATGTCCTTCAAACAGCTCATGAGGTTGAGACCTCCTGAAAATCACATATCACTAAAGAAAACAACTGTATGCATTAATCCAAAGTTGGTATAAATTAAGCATGCAATTGTTTGTGCCATTTAAAATTACATCACCGTTGGGTAGAAATAAAATTAAATGCACCTTCAATACTCAATGAAAAAGATCATGATCATGCTTATTAATAACGTTGGTCAATTAATAACATGGGACACAATAATCTTTAATTACTTTGTCACATCTTTTATAACAAAATTTGAACAAACTTTATTGCATTCAAGCAACTTAAAACAACTATTTGCAGCGGAAACATTTATAATGACTTTCATAATACTTTGTACTTTACAGAAAAAATTCTGCCTTTATTTCATTCTCTAGTCAAAATATACTTGAAATAAAATGACTAGAGAAAACTATTTGAAAATTGCTTAAAAAAACTAAGCAAAAACAATAAAAACAACTAATAAAACAGTTCTTGTAAAAAGAAAACAGAAACATAATGAGCGGCGACCAACAGGCGTGGCAGCGACACATAGCAAAGCTCACTGGCTGCAATGACCTCTGCGCCCAACGCCCACCGCGGCCTCAAGGCCACTTAGCCCTCCTCGCGACCCATCGGAGCCCAACGTCTTTAGCCACTTGGCCCACTGCTGCAACCGCCGCACCCACTCAGATCATGTCCGTCCATCTTTGCCGCCCTAGATTGGACGGCCGCGCGCGCCCCTCGGAGGCATAAAACCGCCCGGTGCCGCAACCCCCGAAAACCCTAGCCTATTTTCTCCGCGTCCACCCCGTGCTCCTCTCTCTGGCGGCGGCTATGGGCAGATGGCGAGGCAGCTGCGCCGCCCGTCAGCGTTGCCGGCGGCGAGCCCCTCCCTCCCTACGCCTCCTCCACTGGGCTCTCAGCTCGGCGAGGCGTGGCGCGCCGCGGGCCCCTCCCTCTCGCGAGTCCGCGGCAGTGGTGGCGGCTTGCCCCACGCGCGACGAGCAGCGGTGGCCGGCGGCGAGCTAACCTCTCTGGCAGCGTCAGGGAGGCGAGGCGGACGTCCGTCCGACGACATGCGCCGGCGACGGTCCCCTCCCTCTCCCGCGCCACCACCCCTCCCCTTCTTTTCTTCTACCTCCCACCTCCCACCTCCCCCACCCTGCGAGTAGTAGAGAAACAGAGAGGGAGACGGCGGCGGTGCCTCCCCCTTGGCTCCTTGCCGATGTGTGCATCCACCCGAGGGTGGGTGCACCGTCGTCAAGTGGCCGAGGTGGGGGGCAGATCCTGAAGGGAATATGCCCTGAGAGGCAATAATAAAGTGTTTATTATGTGTATTCCAAGTATATGATAGATGTTTATTTTGCATGCTATAATTGTATTAATACGGAAACGTTAATACATGTGTGTTTAATAAACAAACAGAAAGTTCCTAGTTATGCCTCTCTCATAAACTAACTCGTTGATTAACAAGA
Organism: Avena longiglumis; assembly: GCA_030063025.1. NCBI lineage: Eukaryota > Viridiplantae > Streptophyta > Magnoliopsida > Poales > Poaceae > Avena > Avena longiglumis. The sequence goes on from CP125976.1 coordinate 56,671,135, forward strand.
TGATCAAGGTTTCCTGATCATGGACATTGGATGTTGTTAATAACGGGATCACAACATTAGTGTAATGGTGTGATGAACATTCATCCGAAGTATAGCATTACGATCAAAGTCATTGAGTTTATATTGCTATAACAACTTACGAAGTGATCCTAATCCTTAGACCATGAGATAATGTCAATCACTAACACCGGAAGAGTTTCTTGATAACATCAAACGCCGACCATAACAGGTGATTATAAAGATGGATTCAGAACTAATAAAGTGTTATGTTGAGGCTCATGGATCGAGAGTGGAATTTTTCATCCCGATGCGGATAGATATACTGGGCCCTCTCGGTGATATCACATTGATTAGCTTGCAAGCAAGTGATTTGATCACTAGAATGTTATATCACAGGAGCGATAAAAGAGTGCATGTCGATACGAGATCAAACTAGGTATGGAGATACCAATGATCGAATCTCGGACATGTAATATATCGTGAAACAAAGGGATTAAGATACTAGCGTAAAGGTTAAGACGATCACAAGAAAGTCATCGTTGAATGTGTGGGAGTCGGATGGGTCTCGGATCATCCCGCTTCGATTATTGATCCGAGGGGTCTCGATCATGTCCGCATTATTCACGAACCGTAGGGTGACACACTTAAGAGACACCAACATCCAATTGGAGCAAATGTTTCATGCCGAAAAAGAATGAACAAGCGAGGAATTTATTTCACTAGATACCAAACAGGTTTTTGGGTGAAATTGCATAAAGTGGTTATGCATGTGAAATAGAATTCTATCAAGGGGTTATTTGAATGTTTGTCATTAAAGTAATTGACAAAATTCTGAATAAAATAAAAGAGTTTTATTTAATGAGAGTTTGCATTAAATTTGGTGGAAATTTAATGGGAATTTGAGTGGACTTTTGAGTGGAGGGAATTTAAAGGAGATTTGTGAGTGGAGTGTCCATCCACATGAAGAGGGAGCAAGGGGGCAGCCCCATGCGCCACCCCTTGGGGTTCCCCTCCTCCTATAAAAGGAGCCCCTCCTCACTTGTCTCTCACACCTCCTCGTGAAGGATCTCTCTCCTCTAGAATTTATTCCCCATGGTCTCGAACTAGCGAGATACATGTTCCCGGTGGCTATTCGGCAAGAAAGAGTTGTGCTTCCGCTGCATCGTTGGAGCGAGGAGGCGGAGGTTGCTCGGTGCCTTGAACGTGTGTGCGAGCACGGATGCGTCTGATTTGCGGCGCTAGGACTTCCTCTCGATCTTGAGATCGGCAAGAGATCGTCTACATCAACCACGAGTTGAACTCGTTAAGCTTTGTCGGTCTTCAAGAGTATGTTCTCTACGGATATACATCCGCGTTGTTTGTATCTAGTAGATAGATCTTGGTATATAGTTCACATCGTAGGAAAATTTTTGTTTCTATCTGCGAACCCTACAGAGTATTAGAGCGGATCTATGCGTAGATACTTTACAGGTAGTACACATATGAGTATGTGGCGATGATCATGTTGTTGCTCCTTTGTTGTAATTTTGGATATTGGTGGCATAGTGGGATGAAGCGGCCCGGACAAACTTTACATGTCCTCGCGCATGAGACCTGTTCCACGCTTGACATGCAACTAGTTTGCATAAGTGGCTAGCGGGTGTCTGTCTCTCCTACTATAGTCAATATCTATTTTGCAAGCGAGTTGTCAACAATTTGATTATCCTCGTTGTGGTTCATGTTCGTAGGTAAGAACGGTTCTATCTCGAAAGCCCTAAGCCACGTAAAAGTTGCAATGGATAAATTAGAGGCGTCTAGTTTAGATTGTTGCTGGGCTAGTGTTATGATATGGTAGTATTGTAAGTAGAAGTATGAGATGATACTCTTACAACACACATAGCGTGTAAAATCCATAGACCTTGGATTTACACATATAGGTATGATAGTGATCATACCTCGATGCACATGATAGATATCATCTGCGGGAACCATATCATTTCACTAATAAACATATGATGTTTGATAGCATCTTATATTGCTTGTTTAGCGCTTTGTTAGCATAATAAGTGTTGGAGATATGCCCTAGAGGCAATAATAAATGTAGTTATTATTATATCTTTGTGTTTATGATAAATGTTTACATTCATGCTATAATAGTATTAACAAGGAAACATTGATACTTGTGTGATTTGTAAACTTAATTTGAAGTCCCTGGTATAGCCTCTATACTTCACTAGCTTGTTGGTTGATTAATGATTGTGGTTTCCCTATCATGAACATTGAGATGTTATCAACAACAAGATCATATCGTTAGGAGAATGATATGGAGGACATACTCCTATAGATAAGTGTAGCATAAAGATCAAGTCATTTCAATAGTTAGGTTGCTATATGCTTTACGATACATAGTAACCTAATTCCTTGACCATGAGATCATGCATATCACCTTTACCGGATGGATGCTTTGATGACATCAAACACCACACCGTGAATCGGGTGGCTATAAATGTGGCATTGAGTGTTCGGAAAGTATTGGTTGAGACACATGGATCAAGATGGGGATTTGTCCATCCATATGACAGATAGATATACTCTAGGCCCTCTCGGTGGAGTGTCATCCAATTAGCTTGCAAGCATGTGACTAGATCACAAGGGATCACATATGACGGGAACGACAAAAGAGTACTTATCGGTAACGAGGTTGAACTAGGTATGCAGAGATACCGATCATAACCTCGGATAAGTAAACTATCGTGAGACAAAGGGAAATTGGTATCGTATGTAAGTGGTTCATTCGATCGCAAAGTCATCGAGAAATATGTGGAGCCATATGAATTTCAGATTCCTCTATTGGTTATTGTTCGGAGAAGTGTCTCGATTATGTCCGCATAATTCACGAACCGTAGGGAGACACACTTAAGGATTCGACGTTGTTTGAGTAGTTATGGTATTATGAGAAAGAGACCGAATGTTGTTCGGAGTCTCGGATGGGATCCGGGATATCACGAGATGATCCGGAATGGTCCGGAGAATAAGATTCATATAAGGAAAGTCCCGTTTCGGAGTTCGGGAATGATTCCGGTGTTTTCATCGGGAATGTTCTAGAAGGTTCCGAAATGTCCGACACTCCGGGGGGGAAGGGGTACATGAATGTCTCATTACATATTGGAATGATTGCATCATGTACTAAGTGTTCTTGTTGTTCCAAATAAAGGATTAAATTGAATCCTAAAACTGAAAAGTCAAATGACCAGTTTGAAAGTCAAACGGCTAAAACAGGAAACTGAGGGAAACAAGCAAGAGGAGGTTGAAACCGACTTGGGGGAGGAGTCCCTCCTCTCCAAGCTAGCCACCCAAGGCCGACTTGAGGGACTCCCCTCCCCTTGGCCGCCCCTCCCACCTATAAAAGGAGGGGCTGGGCCTCCTCCTCTAGACACACAAGTTCCTATCCTCTAATCTAAATCCTAGCCCTAGACTCCGGTTTAGAGCCGCTTTGGTTTAGAGCTTCTAATTGCACTAGCCTTGGATTAGAGCCTTCTAATTGGTGTGTCTAAACCCTAGACCACTAATAGCTCTCTCTCATACTCCACCATACTTGCTCCGGCCAGAAGCCTGCGAGATCTCCCTCTACTTCCCAGTACCACGCCAGTTGCCGGAATCGCGAGAGTGCTACAACCTCCGCTCTTTGGAACAAGGGAGGAAGGTCTTCACGAGTCCGAACGCAGGACCGATCGAAAGCGTGCCGAGCCTTGGCCTTGGAAGGATCGTCTACGATCTTGAGATCGGAAGAGTACGACTACATCACCCACGAGAATCCGCTTTCGTTAAACACGTTGGAATCTTGAGGTAAGTTATTCCATCGACTCGCTACAATCTAGTAGATAGATCTTGGATTGTTTGTTTGTATGCGATAGAATTTTTTGTTTTCCATGCTACGAATCCCTACTGGGTATCGAGCCGTGTCTATATGTAGATCTCATTGCAGAGTAGAACACAATGGTCATTGTGGGCGTTGATGCTTTTATTGTCGATTGCTTCTTGTGTACTTTGCATCTTACGGTATGTTGGGATGAAGCGGCCCGGGCTAACCTTACATGACATCGTTCATGAGACTTGCTCCACGCTTGACATGCAACTTGTATTGCATAAGTGGCTTTATGGTGCTTTCTCCTAGCATAGTTAAGATCCAATTTACAACGGGTGATCAACAATGCTAGTATCAATGTTGTGGTTCTTGTTCGTAAGTTAGAACGACACTTATTGAAAGCCCCAAACCACGTAAAATATGCAAAGAAAGTAGAGGCGTCTAACGTTGTTTTGCAGGGGTGTGCAGTTGTGGCATCCCGCAAAACCACTACTAGAAAATCGCGTCGAATTTGTGCATTGCATCGTCATCATCATGTGTTGTTTGTCTAAAACTATTTTCGCAAAGCCCGTTTTGTTTTATAAAACGCCCCATCTTTAATCAAATATCAAACCCCGGGTCTCCGGATGATTTTTGTTTGTCTTCTGTCGGTTTGCAAACGGTGTTTGTAAAACAAATAAAAATATTTATTATTTTAGTGGGAGGCGATCGAGCGGGCGAATGACCCGAACGACCACCCCAGAAAATATAATCGGTCCACCCCCTTATTCCTAAACCTACCAACTAATCTACCCACAACCCTTTGGCCACATCACCCCACCCAATCCCCTAGTGACACCTCACCCTCTCTCCCCCTCTACCCAACCGAGGCGCCACCTCGGCAGCCTCTCTCTCTCTTCCCACTCCATCCACCGAGCCCCACCTGGCCCCACCTAACTCTGCCCCACCACACAACTCCCACACACCCACACACTCACGCACGCACACGCCAGCCGACAGCCCCTGGCCACCGGCCCCACGCCTGACCCCATCCTGTCCCCCACCTGCCCTGTTTCTCTTCCCCGCACGCGCCCGCATCCTCTCTCCCCCACCCCGCGTCCCCTTCCTCTCAGTCTCCTCCCCCACCGCTCGACCGCCTTGCTTCCTCTCGCCGCCAGCTCCCTCACCACCGCCTCCCCTCTCCTCCAAACTCCGGCGTCGCCCCTTCTTCCCCCACGCGCGCTCCCTCCCTCTCTCTTAGACAGAGCTCGCCTCCGTGGCTGCTCTCCGCCACCTCGCCCCGACCGATCACTCCCCGCTTTGCCTCACTGGCGCCGGCCCTGCCTTCCGTCCCGCCCTCGCTGCGCCTCCATCGAGCCAGCGGCGGCTCCGCCAGGCCGGCCCGCGCCGATGCCCGCCCGATCGCCGAACGCCGCTCCCTCCGCCGGCGCCGATCCGCCCGCGCCTCTCCTCACAGCGTGCGACGCCTCGACGCCGTCCTCCGCCGTCTGCGCCAGCCTCCCGAAAGCCAGCGCCCGTCGCCATAGGCTCGCTGAGCAGCGCCTCCGCGACCCCGAGCCCGCCGGGCGCCTGATCGCCGGTCACCGGCCAGGCCGCCGCTGCCCTGCGGCGCCCGGCCTCACCTGCCCGGCGTTAGTGGCCTCGCCACTCTGCGTCCTCCCACGCCGCCCATGCGTGTCGCCGCCTACGGGAGGGCAGCCGCACAACCCGCCATCGCAAGCTATGTTCGAAGGTTTCTTTGTTTGCGCAGATGGCTTGGTGGCGATGATGCGGCTCCGGCTACCTCTCGTCGAACAAGACTAACGAGTTGGGCAAGTATCTCGCCAAGGTCATCAGGTGTTCATGGGGTCCGATGTTTATGGAACGCCGAGGACTTCCACAAAACCCCGTCGAACCCGGATCGAGGCGACGCTGCAACCCTCAAGAACGCCGAGAACCTCGGGTGCGCCAACAGGGAAACCAAGACCGATCCCGGCGTCCGGGACCCCGAAGGCCGATCCCGTACCCGGTGCCGCGCCAAGATCTCCTTCTCGGACCCCGATGACGCTAAGTTCTTCGCCGTAGAGCAACAAGGACTTCGACAAGACAAGGAACGTCAAGATCTTCACCCTGAATGCCAAGACCGACCCGACACGAGGACCCGACAAGTTCGACATCGGCCCGGAAGAATCCGACGCGCCCGACACCGACCCAAGTCCTGCTTCCCGGACGCGACAAGAACTACCCCGATATCCGAGAACGCTCCCGGAGTCCGAGAACGTTTCCGTCGAACCCCGAACCCCAGATCCGAACCCTGAGACCGACCCCAAACCCCGGAATCCCAAGCTCGTCGAACCCTAATGTGTGCACCTTCTCCCGAGCCCCTATTTTATAAATGCTATATATATAACTTGATGCATATCAAATCATTCATCTCGCATGCATATCATGTCGTTTGGGGGCCTTATGCCGATTCACCTCTAATTAAATATGGGGCCCATATGTGGGCAAATCTAGTCTCATATTGGCCTCATTTAAATTGATCTAGCGAACCGGTACTATATCTTGGCCATGTTAATACAACATTTAATTGCGGGGGTTCTAAACAACTTGAACCATCTAATTAATTGTCGGGACCCCGGTTCCGCTTAATATTGACCTAATTGCATTGCACCTTTGCCATGCCATACATCATACATGCATCATGTCGATCTTCTGCCGTTGTATTAAATATTGCATCCGGTGTTTATTCTAGCGTTTTGCTTCTTCGCGGATAAGGCCGTTGAGTTGATGTGAGCTTCGCCCCGATCTCCGGATGAACCTTCAACAATGTTTTCAGGCGAGCATCTCCCCCTTTCTACCTATCTTACTTTATAGTATTTATTCCCTCCTGTTGATCTATTGCTATCTGTGAGCGATGCTCTAGTTTTCGTACCCGTGATACCCCTTGCAGCCCTATATTGCCTTGGACACACCCTATTACCTGTTGTTTGGTAGATAGTTGGACCTGCGTGTTTTAGTCGCTTGCTCTAGTGTTGTTGCGTGTCGTTAAATGCCACAGTTGTTGATGTATTGCCGCATGTTGATGTGGGAGATGATCCTAGTTTTACTTATCGCACACTTTAATTCCTGTTTAACAACTAAAATTGAAGTAAGCAGAGGCATCGGTGGGTGATAGATAACATTTGGTTTCCGAACGCCCACTTGTGTCCCGTAGGACCCCGAGTACTTGATACCTGTTCCTTGATTTATCGCGCTATCCACATCCGGGAGGTATATGGGACCCCCGAGCGAGCTTGATTCATCTTATTTCTTGGGGCCACAAACTAGTTTGAGGTTTTATTTACGATCTTGTACTTATGCCATGCTACTTATGTATTTACGATTGTGCGAGGAGCACATCTTTGTTTAGGTAAGCGTAATGTTTTTTGTATCGACAAGCCCCAGCCACACTTTCGGGTTCGATCGTTTCTGACCATTGTCGCAAACCTTGAGTCCGTCTCGAGCTTGCTTGCCGTTGGGTAGACTCAAGGGTGGCCCTGAAATATTTCTGAATCTGTGATTGTTCATCGTGAAAGCCTCGTTGGGTTTCGTTTGGTTTTCGAGGTTGATCGGCGTGTGTTGCTATTGGTGCACCGGCGGGTAAAACTTTTCAAAGCCGTGTCATGGATATGGACGACTTGGAGCACGATCTCGATCATAGACAAGCATAACTAAAGTTTATTGCTATAAATTTGACTTTATAATGACTAGTAATCAGCTTCACTATAATGGAATGGCTAATAATCGCCCACAATTGCTTGTTTGAATTGTCGCTTGCGACCATTGTACCTGACTAGTAAATCTTGCAACTACAATGGAATGGCTGAATAAAAGTACCAACAACTGCTGGGTTTTGGGATTATATCATGCTATCTGTATCTGAATAGTAATTGCTGCAACTATAACAGAATGGTCAACTAAAAGTGCCCACTTCTTACTTTATCAGGATGACTATCTTTACCTGACTAGTAATTGCTGCAACGATAACTGAATAAGTAAAACTGCCAACCGTGTGAGTTCCTCGGTTGACTTCCTCGTTTGGTCTCGAGGGGGAAATACCAGGATGGGTTTGTTTGATGATAGTATCAGGTTGGTTCCGAATAGGTCCTTCTTACCCCTCTCTATTTGTCGCCAGTTGTATCGAGTCTCTATAGGTTGTTTAGTGCATCTTTGCCGCTTGAGCCCACCATACCTATGTGGCGAGGACCGCGAATTCTAGCCTCGCTGCATCTTGGCCTCGATCGACGCCTCTTTTCCTTGCCCTTTGTCGGCACCCCTTTGTTTAAGCAGTTTTAAGATCGGCGTCGTTAGCGGTTACCCTTCCGCTTGGCTCGCAGGGTTATGGGCGCCATTGGTTATTCTTGGGCTCTTAGCCCCATTTGCATCTTGTCCGTATGACGCTCTATCGCTTTCAAGGTGATTTGGATCTTTGTATATTATATCGTATTCTTGACTCTTTGAGTCATTATATATATATTACTGTGGGTCCCATCGAGGACTGTTGTGTAATGTTATTACGCTTTTCCACCGCGAAAAGTGCTGGTGGGCACCTTGAATCGTTTCTATGCGGGTTTGGCGGGTTTTCGCTAAAACTTGCATAGGTCCGATTCGAGGTGTTCTGAGTGGTATCGAGCTCAGTTGCGATACCCCACAAGTCCAGCCTGTAGGATAACCTAGCTAACAGCCGAAGTAGAGTGTCAAAACTATTTTGCAAAATCGGTTGGATAGTTCTGATTAGGTCTGATTTTATTCCTTACCCCTCTGCTATTCTCCTCTTATCTCTACGCGTTTTGAATCCGCTCTCTTCTCTCTTTTCAAGTCCAGGAATTCTCGTGGTTGGGTTTCCGTCGTACCTTCAGGGTTTTGCTTCCTTCTTTGGTAACGGTGTGGCTACAACGGGTCTTCATGCTATCCGAGGAATCCTTCGTCTGTGGTACCATCCTTTGTACATGTTTGTGCCTTCCGGTGTTTTCCGACGCGACGACATCATCTACGCCAGATCCGATGCAGAGTCTGCATCACTCCTTTGTTTTCGAACCTCGCTTGTCGAGATCTTCAGTCTAATTCCGAGAGTTGGTTGCATAATCCGCCTATTCGTGTGCAGAGTAATGGTTTGGGTGCGCGATGGACTGATCACCATCCGACTACTCTTATCATTCGCTCTTGTACCCCGAATCAGTGGATCCAGCAGTTTACTCCGTCCACGGAAGTTAGGGGTGGCTTTATTTGTTGATACCTCTACCTTCGTCCTTTGTTCTCCGGAGTGTTCTCTCGTCGATCAGGAACAACGATCCTTTGTTGGTGGTGCCGCCAATTTCCAGATGAAGAAGGAACCTCGTTAGTGGTGTCGCGAGGATCTACACGAAACGAGAGGATGCAGATCACCGACCTTCCTTCCGGTACCATGAGGCGGATCTCGAGGGCGAGATCCATTGTTAGTGGTGTCAATTGGCATCCATAAAACCACTACTAGAAAATCGCGTCAATTTGTGCATTGCATCGTCATCATCATGTGTTGTTTGTCTAAAACTATTTTCGCAAAGCCCGTTTGTTTTATAAACGCCGCCCATCTTTAATCAAATATCAAACCCCGGGTCTCCGGATGATTTTTGTTTGTCTTCTGTCGGTTTGCAAACGGTGTTTGTAAAACAAATAAAAATATTTATTATTTTAGTGGGGCAGTCGAACGGGCCGAATGACCCGAACGACCACCCCAGAAAATATAATCGGTCCACCCCCTTATTCCTAAACCTACCAACTAATCTACCCACAACCCTTTGGCCACATCACCCCACCCAATCCCCTAGTGACACCTCACCCTCTCTCCCCCTCTACCCAACCAGGAACTGCCACCTCAGCAGCCCCTGGCCTCTCTCTCTCTTCCCACTCCCTCCACCGAGCCCCACCTGGCCCCACCTAACTCTGCCCCACCACACAACTCCCACACACCCACACACTCACGCACATGACACGCCACCGACACTGCCACGGCCCCACGCCTCTGACCCCATCCTGCCCCCACCGCCTGCTTTCTCTTCAAGACGCGCCCGCATCCTCTCTCCCCCACCCCGCGTCCCCTTCCTCTCAGTCTCCTCCCCCACCGCTCGACCGCCGCCGCCTGCTTCCCTCTCGCCGCGCCAGGCTCCCCTCACCACCGCTCCTCCCCCCTCTCCTCCAAACTCCGGCGTCGCCCCCTTCTTCCCCCACGCGCGCTCCCTCCCTCTCTCTCAGACAGAGCTCCGCCTCCGAGCCCGGCTGCTCCCTCCTTGGCTCACCCCAGCACGCCCCGTCGCTGCCTCACCGGGCGTTGCCCTGCGGCCCGCCCTCCGCCGCCGCCCGCGCTCGCCCTCCATCGAGCCAGCCGCGAAGCTCCGCCAGCCGCCAGCGCGTGCCCGCCCTTCGCCGCGTCCCGCTCACGCCTCTGTCTGAAACACCGCGCCAGCGCCTCTCCTTTGCACCCAGCTGCGACGCCGACGCCGTCCGCCGTCTGCGCCAGCCTCTCCCTGAGCCGGCCAGCGCCGTCGCCCTATAGGCTCGCCGGAGCCGTGCCTCCGCGACCGGCCGAGCAGCGCCCGATCCGTAGCCGCCGGTCACCGCCCTCGGCCGCTGCCACTGCGCGCCGGCCTCACCGGCTGGCGTCGGTGGCCTCGCCTCGCTCCGCTGCCGCCTCAGGCGTGTCCTTCGCCGCCTGGAGGGCAGCAGACGCTAACCTGCCACTGCAAGCTATGTTCGAGTTGGGTTTGCTGTTTGCGCAGATGGCTTGGTGGCGATGATGCGGCTCCGGCTACCTCTCGTCGAACAAGACTAACGAGTTGGGCAAGTATCTCGCCAAGGTCATCAGGTGTTCATGGGGTCCGATGTTTATGGAACGCCGAGGACTTCCACCGAACCCCGTCGAACCCGGATCCAGAGCCCGAACGCTGCAACCCTCAAGAACGCCGAGAACCTCGGGTGCGCCAACAGGGAAACCAAGACCGATCCCGGCGTCCGGGACCCCGAAGGCCGATCCCGTACCCGGTGCCGCGCCAAGATCTCCTTCTCGGACCCCGATGACGCTAAGTTCTTCGCCGTAGAGCAACAAGGACTTCGACAAGACAAGGAACGTCAAGATCTTCACCCTGAATGCCAAGACCGACCCGACACGAGGACCCGACAAGTTCGACATCGGCCCGGAAGAATCCGACGCGCCCGACACCGACCCAAGTCCTGCTTCCCGGACGCGACAAGAACTACCCCGATATCCGAGAACGCTCCCGGAGTCCGAGAACGTTTCCGTCCAACCCCGAACCCCAGATCCGGACCCTGAGACCGACCCCGAACCCCGGAATCCCAAGCTCGTCGAACCCTAATGTGTGCACCTTCTCCCGAGCCCCTATTTTATAAATGCTATATATATAACTTGATGCATATCAAATCATTCATCTCGCATGCATATCATGTGGTTTGGGGGCCTTATGCCGATTCACCTCTAATTAAATATGGGGCCCATATGCGGGCAAATCTAGTCTCATATTGGCCTCATTTAAATTGATGTAGTGAACCGGTACTATATCTTGGCCATGTTAATACAACATTTAATTGCGGGGGTTCTAAACAACTTGAACCATCTAATTAATTATCGGGACCCCGGTTCCGCTTAATATTGACCTAATTGCATTGCACCTTTGCCATGCCATACATCATACATGCATCATGTCGATCTTCTGCCGTTGTATTAAATATTGCATCCGGTGTTTATTCTAGCGTTTTGCTTCTTCGCGGATAAGGCCGTTGAGTTGATGTGAGCTTCGCCCCAATCTCCGGATGAACCTTCAACAATGTTTTCAAGCGAGCATCTCCCCGTTTCTACCTATCTTACTTTATAGTATTTATTCCCTCCTGTTGATCTATTGCTATCTGTGTGCGATGCTCTAGTTTTCGTACCCGTGATACCCCTTGCAGCCCTATATTGCCTTGGACACACCCTATTACCTGTTGCTTGGTAGATAGTTGGACCTGCGCGTTTTAGTCGCTTGCTCTAGTGCTGTTGCGTGTCGTTAAATGCCACAGTTGTTGATGTATTGCCGCATGTTGATGTGGGAGATGATCCTAGTTTTACTTATCGCGCACTTTAATTCCTGTTTAACAACTAAAATTGAAGTAAGCAGAGGCATCGGTGGGTGATAGATAACATTTGGTTTCCGAACGCCCACTTGTGTCCCGTAGGACCCCGAGTACTTGATACCTGTTCCTTTATTTATCGCGCTATCCACATCCGGGAGGTATATGGGACCCCCGAGCGAGCTTGATTCATCTTATTTCTTGGGGCCACAAACTAGTTTGAGGTTTTATTTACGATCCTGTACTTATGCCATGCTACTTATGTATTTACGATTGCGAGGAGCACACTTTGCTTTTGGTAAGCGTAATGTTTTCGCGGTATCGACAAGCCCAGCCACACTTTCGGGTTCCCGATCGTTCTGACCATTGTCGCAAAACCTTGAGTCCGTCTCGAGCTTGCTTACTTCGTTGGTAGACTCAAGGGTGGCCCCTGAAATATTTCTGAATCCTGTGATTGTTCACCATGAAATCCTCGTTGGGTTTTGGTTTGGTTTTTCCGAGGTTGATCAAGCGTGTGTTATTGGTGCACCCGGGTAAAACTTTCTGAAAGCCGTGTCCGCGGATATGGACGACTTGGAGCACAGTATCTCGATCATAGACAAGCATAACTAAAGTTTATTGCTATAAATTTGACTTTATAATGACTAGTAATCAGCTTCACTATAATGGAATGGCTAATAATACTGCCCACAATTGCTTGTTTGAATTGTCGCTTGCGACCATTGTACCTGACTAGTAAATCTTGCAACTACAATGGAATGGCTGAATAAAAGTACCAACAACTGCTGGGTTTTGGGATTATATCATGCTATCTGTATCTGAATAGTAATTGCTGCAAATATAACAGAATGGTCAACTAAAAGTGCCCACTTCTTACTTTATCAGGATGACTATCTTTACCTGACTAGTAATTGCTGCAACGATAACTGAATAAGTAAAACTGCCAACCGTGTGAGTTCCTCGGTTGATGTGATCGCGGTCGGCACGCTACCCCTTCATCTACCATCGGGATTAGTTTTATACTTAAATAATTGTTATTTAGTGCCTGTGTTGAGCATGAACATTATATCGGGATCTTGTTTATTGCGAGACGGTTACTTGTTTAAGTCCGAGAATAATGGTTGTTCGATTTATATGAGTAATATGTTTTATGCACATGCACCTTTGATAGATGGTCTATTCTTATTGAATCTCGATAGTGGAAATACACATATCAACAACATTGAGGCTAAACGTTTGAAATCAGCGATAATTCGACCTATATGTGGCAATCGCTGCCTTGGTCACATTGGAGTGAAGCGTATGAAGAAACTCCATTCGATGGACTTCTTGAATCACTTGATTTTGAATCACTTGAAAGATGCGAAGCATGTCCGATGGGAAAATGACTAAGACTCCATTTTACGGTATGATGGAGCGAGCTACAGACTTATTGGAAATCATACATACCGATGTGTGTGGTCCAATGAGTGTAGCATCGCGCGGTGGTTATCGTTATGTTCTTACCTTCACGGATGACTTGAGTAGATATGGGTATATCTATTTCATGAAACATAAATCCGAAACTTTCGAGAAGTTTAAGGAGTTTCAAAGTGAGGTAGAGAATCAACGTAACAAGAAGATTAAATTTCTACGTTCTGATCGTGGAGGTGAATATCTAAGTTACGAGTTTGGCGAGCATTTGAAGAAATGCGGAATACTTTCACAGTTGACACCGCCAGGAACACCAAAACGTAATGGTGTGTCTGAACGTCGTAATCGAACTCTCTTAGATATGGTTCGTTCTATGATTTCACTTACAGATTTACCGCTATCATTTTGGGGTTATGCATTAGGAACAGCCGCATTCACTTTAAATCGGGCACCCTCTAAATCCGTTGAAAAGACACTGTATGAATTGTGGTTTGGAAACAAACCTAAGCTGTCATTTCTTAAAGTTTGGGGATGCGATGTTTATGTGAAGAAACTTCAACCGGATAAACTCGAACCCAAAGCGGAAAAATGCGTCTTCATAGGATACCCGAAGGAAACTATTGGGTATACCTTCTATCATAGATCCGAAGGCAAAATCTTCGTTGCCAAGAATGGATCCTTTCTAGAGAAGGAATTTCTCTCGAAAGAAGTGACTGGAAGGAAAGTAGAACTCGACGAGGTTGTCGAACCTTCTCTCGAATTGTAGTAAAAGACCGAAGAAGTTCTGTGGTGCCTGCACCAATAAGAGAGGAAGCTAATGATGGTGATCATGAAACTTGGTTGAAGTTACTCTGAGCCTCGGAGGTCAACGATAACTCGTACCATTCCAGATTGGTATGATCCCGTTATGAGTGTCATGTTGGTGGACAACACCGATGACCCCGAGACATATGAGGAAGCGATGATGAGCCCAGATTCCAATAAATGGCAAGAAGCCATGAAATGCGAGATTGGATCCAGGGACGAAAACCAAGTATGGACTGTGGTGGACTTACCGAATGGCGAAAGGTCGAGAACAAATGGATTTTCAAGAAGAAAGCAGATCTCGATGGTAATGTTACTGTCTATAAAGCTCGACTTGTCGCAAAAGGGTTTCGACAAATTCAAGGAGTTGACTACGATGAGACTTTCTCACCAGTAGCGAAGCTAAAGTCTGTGAGGATTATGTTAGCAATCGCTGCATATTATGATTATGAGATATGGCAGATGGATGTCAAAACAACATTCCTCAATGGAGATATTGATGAAGAGTTGTATATGATGCAACCCAAAGGTTTTGTCGATCCTAAAGATGCTAACAAGGTATGCAAACTTCAACGGTCCATCTATGGATTGAAGCAAGCATCCCGAAGTTGGAATCAACATTTTGATAAGGTGATCAAAAGTTTTGGTTTTATACAAACTTATGGAGAAGCTTGTATTTACAAGAAAGTGAGTGGGAGCTCTGTAGCATTGTTAATACTATATGTGGATGACATATTGTTGATTGGGAATGATGTAGACCTTCTTAATAGTGTCAAGGAATATTTGAATAATAGTTTTTCAATGAAGGATCTTGGCGAAGCAACTTACATATTAGGCATAAAGATTTATAGAGATAGATCGAAACGCCAAATATCATTGTCACAGAGTACATATTTGGACAAAGTTCTAAAGAGGTTTGGAATGGAAGAAAGCAAGAAAGGGTTCTTGCCCATGTTGCTCAATACGACCTTGAGTAAAACTCAAAGTCCGATATCGGAGAAGATAGAGAAAGGATGAGTAAGACTCCTATGCCTCACCCATAGGATCTCTAATGTATGCCATGCTATGTACTAGACCCGACATTGCATATCCGTTAGTTTAACTAGCAGATATCAAAGTGATCCGAGTGGATCATTGGACGGTCAAAAACATCCTTAAGTACTTGAGAAGAACTAAGGATATGGTTCTTTCTTATGGAGGTGTTGAACAACTCGTTGTTAATGGTTACACCGATGCTAGTTGGAACACCGATCCGGATGATTCTAAATCACAACTGGATACGTATTTATTTTGAATGGTGCAGCAGTTAATGGAGGAGTGCAAAGCAAAGCGTTGTGGCGAGATCTTCAACTGAATCGGAATACATGGCTGCCGGAGGCTTCACAAGAAGCGATATGGATGAAAGAGTTCATTACTGAGCTGG
Source organism: Avena longiglumis (assembly GCA_030063025.1). Classification (NCBI taxonomy): domain Eukaryota; kingdom Viridiplantae; phylum Streptophyta; class Magnoliopsida; order Poales; family Poaceae; genus Avena; species Avena longiglumis. The sequence goes on from CP125976.1 coordinate 56,686,740, forward strand.
TGTGGTTCCTAGTCTTTGGACCCAATGTCTATCTACTATGATAACATGGGCGCCAGCCAATGCGCAAGAACCAAGGTCACACAAGAAGTCACATTAAGCGTTTTCACGCTATTCGAGAACATATCCAGGATGGGGATATAAAGATTTGCAAAGTACACACAGATCTGAATGTGGCGGATCCGTTGACTAAACCTCTCCCGAGGGCAAAACATGACCAACACCAAACTGCCATGGGTGTTCGGTATATTACCATGTAATCTATATTAGATGACTCTAGTGCAAGTGGGAGACTGTTGGAGATATGGCCTAGAGGCAATAATAAATGTAGTTATTATTATATCTTTGTGTTTATGATAAATGTTTACATTCATGCTATAATAGTATTAACAAGGAAACATTGATACTTGTGTGATTTGTAAACTTAATTTGAAGTCCCTAGTATAGCCTCTATACTTCACTACCTTGTTGGTTGATTAATGATTGTGATTTCCCTATCATGAACATTGAGATGTTATCAACAACAAGATCATATCGTTAGGAGAATGATATGGTGGACATACTCCTATAGATAAGCGTAGCATAAAGATCAAGTCATTTCAATAGTTCAATTGCTATATGCTTTCTGATACATAGTAACCTAATTCCTTCGACCATGAGATCATGCATATCACCTTTACCAGATGGATGCTTTGATGACATCAAACACCACACCGTATCTGGGTGGCTATAAAGGTGGCATTGAGTGTTCGGAAAGTATTGGTTGAGACACATGGATCAAGAGTGGGATTTGTCCATCCATATGACGGATAGATATACTCAGGCCCTCTCGGTGGAATGTCATCCAATTAGCTTGCAAGCATGTGACTGGCTCACAAGGGATCACATATCACGAACGAGAAAAGAGTACTTATCGGTAATGAGGTTGAACTAGGTATGCGGAGATACCGACGATCATAACCTCGGATAAGTAAACTATCGTGAGACAAAGGGAAATTGGTATCGTATGTAAGTGGTTCATTCGATCGCAAAGTAATCGTAGAAATATGTGGGAGCCATATGAATTTCCAGATTCCTCTATTGGTTATTGATCGGAGAAGTGTCTCGATCATGTCCGCATAATTCACGAACCGTAGGGAGACACACTTAAGGATTCGACGTTGTTTGAGTAGTTATGGTATTATGAGAAAGAGATCGAATGTTGTTCGGAGTCTCGGATGGGATCCGGGATATCACGAGGTGATCCGGAATGGTCCGGAGAATAAGATTCATATAAGGAAAGTCCTGTTTCGGAGTTCGGGAATGATTCCGGTGTTTTCATTGGGAATGTTCTAGAAGGTTCCGAAATGTCCGGCACTCCGGGGGGGGGGAGGGTACATGAATGTGTCATTACATATTGGAATGATTGCATCATGTACTAAGTGTTCTTGCTGTTCCAAATAAAGGATTAAATTGAATCCTAAAACAGAAAAGTCAAATGGCCAGTTTGAAAGTCAAACGGCTAAAACAGGAACCGAGGAAACAAGCAAGAGGAGGTTGAAACCGACTTGGGAGGAGTCCTCCTCTCCAAGCCGGCCACCCAAGGCCGACTTGGGAGGACTCCTCCCTTGGCCGCCTCCCACCTATAAAAGGAGGGGCAGGGCCTCCTTCTCTAGACACACAAGTTCCTATCCTCTAATATAAATACTAGACCTAGACTCCGGTTTAGAGCCGCTTTGGTTTAGAGCTTCTAATTGCACTAGCCTTCAGATTAGAGCCTTCTAATTGGTGTGTCTAAACCCTAGACCACTAATAGCTCTCTCATACTCCACCATACTCGCCTCGGCTTAAGCCCTGCGGGATCTCCCCTCTACTTCCGGTACCACGCCGTTGTGCTGCCGGAATCGCGAGGAGAGTGCTACAACCTCCGCTGCCTGCTGGAACAAGGGAGAGGAAGGTCTTCGTCGAGTACCAAAAACGTGTGACCGACTGCGGAAGCGCTGCCGGAACGCAGCGCCGGAAGGATCGTCTACACGATCTTGAGATCGGGAAGAGTACGACTACATCACCCACGAGAATCCGCTTTCGTTAAACACTTTGGAATCTTCGAGGGTAAGTTATTCCATCGACTCGTTGCTACAATCTAGTAGATAGATCTTGGCTTGTTTGTTTGTATGCGATAGAAAATTTTTGTTTTCCATGCTACGAATCCCTATAATAAGATGATCCCTCATTTAAATATCAAGATAAGAATGTGTTCTTCCTTTAGTATGCACCGATTATGTTTTCGTCGCTCCAAGACATCACGTGATGATCGGGTGTTCTTGGATCCACGACCATATTTCGGTGTAAAAGCGATTACGCGAATACTAAGGTTCTAACTTGGCGAGCCTAGCATGTACATACATGGCCTCAGAACACGGACCGAAAGGTTAAGCATGAGTCATATAGTTGATATGATGCCCATTTGATGCTCGCCTTTGAAGCTATACCGACTCACGTGATGATCGGACTTGGTGTAGTGGATTTGGTTCATGTAATCACCAAAAAGGCACGAGGGATGTCGTTTTTGAGTGGGAGTTCATTCATAATATGGATTATTTGAACTCAATCTATCTTACACTTAGTATAAACTTTACAAATTCTGTTGTAGATGGCACCACCTGCTTTTAATTTCAATGTGTTCATGGAGAAAGAGAAACTAGCAACGAACGGTAGCAACTTTACCGAATGGGCCATGAATTTGAGGATTCTCCTCTCTGCTGCACAAAAGCAATATGTGCTAGAAGCGCCGTTAGGCCCCCCACCTTTTGATGATGCCCCTGACAAGGAGAAGAATGTCTATCAGACTCGTCAGGAGGACCACAACTTAGTTCATTGTGGCATATTGTATGGGCTAGAGCCGGAACTTCGAAAGCGTTTCGAAAATGGCAAAGCATTTGATAAAATGGGTGAGTTGAAAATGATTTTCGACACACATGCTGCTGTAGAGAGCTACAACGCTTCAGAAAAGTTCTTTAGCTGCATGATGGAAGAGCACAACTCCTTTAGTGAGCATGTACTCAAGATGTCGGTCGCCCGATAAGCTTGTGTCCTTGGGAATATCGATTCCATTGACTTAGGCATCCATCGTATTCAGTCTACGCCACCTAGCTATAAGAGCTTGATGAACTATAATATGCAAGGCATGAAGAAGTCTCCCCGAGCTTCACAATGCTTAAAACTGCAGAAGGAGATCAAAAGGAACATCAAGTGTTGATTATCAATAGGAACACTGGTTTCAAGAAAGACAAGAAGGAAAAGCGGAAGTGGCGGCAAGCACATTGCTGCGCTGAAAAGAAACCCCGAGTTGGACCTAAGTGCGATTCGAGTGCTACTATTGTAAGGGGATCGCCTTCGAAGCGAATCGCCCAAGTATCCGGAAGACAAGAAGGCCGGCAAGGCAAACAAAGGTATATATGATATACATGTTATTGATGTGTACTTGACTAGTGCTCGCAGAGCACCGGGTATTTGATACGGTTCAATTGCTAATATTTGTAACTCGAATCGGGGTCATGAACAAGCGACCGCTAGCAAGGTGAGGTCAAGATGCGTGTAGGCAATGGATCAAGCGTTTATGTGATCGCCGTTTAACGCTGCCTCTCCACTTGCCGTCGGGATTAGTTATAAACTTGAATAAATGTTATCCGGTGCACCTTGAGCATGAACATTATATCCGGATCGTGTTTGATGAAGTGGTTATTCATTTAAATCCGAGAACAATGGTTGTTCCATTTATATGAATGAAATCTTTTATGGTCATGCACCGATAATGAATGGTTTATTTCTATTAGATCTCGATGATAATGTTACACATATTCATAATGTTGATGCTAAAAGGATTAAACTTAATGATGATATATCCGCATATATGTGGCACTGCCCGTCTAGGTCATATTGGCGTTAAACGCATGAAGAAGCTCCATTCGGATGGACTTTTGGAATCACTTGATTATGAATCATTTGATACATGTGAGCCATGCCTTATGGGCAAGATGACTAGAACGCCGTTTTCCGGTTCAATGGAGCAGGCGATGATTTATTGGAAATCATACATTCGATGTATGTGGTCCAATGAGTGTGTTTGCCGAGGTGGATATCGTTATTTTGTTACTTTCACGGATGATTTGAGTAGATACGGTTATATCTACTTGATGAAACACAAGTCTGAAACCTTTGAAAAGTTCAAGGAATTTCGAATGAAGTGGAAAATCATCGTAATAGAAAGATCAAATTTCTACGGTCCGACCGTGGAGGTGAGTATCTAAGTTCTGAGTTTAGCACTCACATGAAAGAGTGTGGAATTATTTCACAACTCACAACTGCGGAACACCAAATGAAATGGTGTGTCGAACGTCGTAATCGTACTTTATTAGATATGGTTCGATCTATGATGTCTCCGACGGACTTGCCGTTGTCATTTTGGGGTTATGCACTAGAAAGCTGCATTCACTTTAAATCGGCACCATCTAAATCCGTTGAAAAGACACCGTATGAATTGTGGTTTGGAAACAAACCTAAGTCATTTCTTAAAGTTTGGGGATGCGATGTTTATGTGAAGAAACTTCAACCGGATAAACTCGAACCCAAAGCGGAAAATGCGTCTTCATAGGATACCCTAAAGAAACTATTGGGTATTCCTTCTATCACAGATCCGAGGGCAAGGTTTTGTTGCCAAGAATGGATCCTTTATAGAGAAAGAGTTTCATGAAGGTGTGAGTAGTCGGAAGGTAGAACTCGAAGAGGTTGTGGAACCTTCTTCAAAGTATGGGGAGTAAGCGCCGCGGAAGTTGTTCGGAGTTGGCTCCACCTGATGAAGAGGGAACTAATGATAATGATCATGAAACTCCGAAGAGAGTACTACCGAACCTCGCAGTCAAACAGACGCTGCAGACTCCGAGCAGACGGAAATCTGTCATGAATTTCATGGTTGATGAAAATGATGACCTGCGACGTATGAAGAAGCGACGATGAGACGGATTCCAACAAATGGTTAGAAGCCATGAAATCCGAGATGGAATCCATGTATGAAAATCAAGTTGAACTTGGTGGAATTACCTCACACCGAAAGTCCGTGGAGAACAAATGGATTTTCAAAAGGAAAACCGATCTTGATGGTAATGTGACCGTCTATAAAGCTCGACTTGTCGCAAAGGGGTTTCAAAATTCAAGGAGTTGACTACGATGAGACTTTCTCCCGTAGCGATGCTAAAGTCGATTAGGATTATGTTAGCAATTGCTGCATATTTCGATTATGAGATATGGCGATGGATGTCAAAACCGCGTTTCTCAATGGTAATATTGAAGAAGAGTTGTATATGATACAACCAAAGGGTTTTGTCGATCCTAAGGATGCTAACAAGGTGTGCAAGCTTCAGATCCATCTATGGATTGAAGCAAGCATCACGAAGTTGGAATCTCCGCTTTGATGAGGTGATCAAAGAGTTTGGATTTGTCCAAACTTATGGAGAAGCTTGTATTTACAAGAAAGTGAGTGAGCAATGTGGCATTTCGATATTATATGTGGATGACATATTATTGATCGGAATGATATAGATCTTTAAACAGTGTTAAAAGTTATCTAAACAAAGAAATTTTCAATGAAGGACCTAGGTGAAGCGTCATACATATTAGGCATAAAGATCTATAGAGATAGATCTAGGCGCCTAATAGGGCTATCACAAAGTACATACCTTGATAAGATTTTAAAGAAGTTTAAAATGGACGAAGTAAGAAGGGTTCTTACCTATGTTGCAAGGCAAGACATTGAAGAAGACTCAAAGTCCGGCATGGAAGAAAGAGAGATAATGGACAAAGTCCCTATGCTTCACCATAGGCTCTATAATGTACGCCATGCTATGTACAAGACCGGATGTGGCACATGCTATTAGTTTGACTAGTAGGTACCAATCGGATCGAGTTCTAACATCGGATAGCGGTCAAGAATATCCTTAAGTACTTACGAAGAACTAAGGATATGTTTCTTGTATACGAAGGTGAAGAAGAGCTCGTCGCTAAGTGTTATGTTGACGCTAGTTTTGACACCGATCCGGATGACTCTAAGTCTCAATCCGGATACGTATTTCTCATGAATGGCGGAGCGGTTAGTTGGAGGAGCTCCAAACAACCTGTGGTAGCGGGATCAACAACGGAGGCCGAATATGTTGCTACTTCAGAAGCGGCTCAGGAAGCAGTTTGGATGAAGGAGTTCATATCTGAACTAGGAGTGGTGGCAAACGCGTTGGACCCAATGGTGATCTATTGTGATAACAATGGTGCCATTACCAATGCCAAAGAGCCAAGGTCTCACAAGCATTCCAAGCATATTAAGCGCCGGTTTCACTCCATCCGCGAGCATGTCAAGGATGGAGATATAAAGATTTGTAAAGTACATACGGATCTCAATGTAGCAGATCCGTTGACTAAAACTCTCCCTAGAGCAAAACATGATCAACACCAGAACTCAATGGGTGTTAGATTTATCACTATGTAACTAGATTATTGTCTCTAGTGCAAGTGGGAGATGAAGGAATATGCCACGAGAGGCAATAATAAAGTGTTTATTATGTGTATTCCAAGTATATGATAGATGTTTATTTTGCATGCTATAATTGTATTAATACGGAAACGTTAATACATGTGTATTTAATAAACAAACAGAAAGTTCCTAGTTATGCCTCTCTCATAAACTAGCTCGTTGATTAACAAGATGATCAAGGTTTCCTGATCATGGACATTGGATGTTGTTAACAACAGGATCACAACATTAGTGTAATGGTGTGATGAACATTCATCCGAAGTATAGCATTACGATCAAAGTCATTGAGTTTATATTGCTATAACAACTTACTAAGTGATCCTAATCCTTAGACCATGAGATCATGTCAATCACTAACACCGGAAGAGTTTCTTGATAACATCAAACGTCACACCGTAACAGGGTCATTATAAAGATGGATTCAGAACTAATAAAGTGTTATGTTGAGGCTCATGGATCGAGAGTGGAATTTGTTCATCCCGATGACGGATAGATATACTCTGGGGCCTCTTGGTGATATCACATTGATTAGCTTGCAAGCAAGTGATTTGATCACTAGAATGTTATATCACAGGAACGAGAAAAGAGTGCATGTCGGTAACGAGATCAAAATAGGTATGGAGATACCGATGATCGAATCTCGGACATGTAATATATCGTGAAACAAAGGGATTAAGATACTAGCGTAAAAGGTTCCGACGATCACAAGAAAGTCATCGTTGAATGTGTGGGAGTCAGTATGGGTCTCCAGATCCCGCTTCTGATTATTGATCCGAGAGGGATCTCGATCATGTCCGCATAATTCACGAACCGTAGGGTGACACACTTAAGAGACACCGACATCCAATTGGAGCAAATGTTTCATGCCGAAATAATGAACAAGCGCAGGAATTTATTTCACTAGATACCGAAACAGGTTTTCGGGTGAAATTGCATAAAGTGGTTATGCATGTGAAATAGAATTATATCAAGGGGTTATTTGTGAATGTTTGTCATTAAAGTAATTGACAAAATTCTGAATAAAATAAAAGAGTTTTATTTAATGAGAGTTTGCATTAAATTTGGTGGAAATTTAATGGGAATTTGAGTGGACTTTTGAGTGGAGGGAATTTAAAGGAGATTTGTGAGTGGAGTGTCCACCCATATGAAGAGGGGAGGGCAAGGGGGCAGCCCCATGCGCCGGCCACCCCCTTGGGGCCCCCTCCTCCTATAAAAGGAGCCCCCCTCCTCACTTGTCTCTCACACCTCCTCGTGAAGGATCTCTCTCCCCCTCTAGAATTTATTCCCCATGGTATCGGACTAGCGAGATACATGTTCCCGTGGCTATTCGGCAAGAAAGAGTTGTGCTCGCTGCATCACTGGAGCGAGGAGGCGGAGGTTGCTCGGTGCCTCGAGCGTGTGGCGAGCACGGATGCTACGCGATTTGCGGCGCTAGGACTTCCTCTCGATCTTGAGATCGGCAAGAGATCGTCTACATCAACCACAAGTTGAACTTGTTAAGCTTTGTCGGTCTTCAAGGGTATGTTCTCTACGGATATACATCCGCCCGTTGTTTGTATCTAGTAGATAGATCTTGGTATATAGTTCACATCGTAGGAAAATTTTTGTTTTCTATGCTGCGAACCCTACAGATCCTTTTCCGGCGATGGCCGGAGCGACCCCTCCTTTTTTTTTGTTGTGTTTGACTTTTCTTTTGGGGATCTGTGGGGATCTATGGGGATCTAGGGTTAGATCTAGGATTTCTTTGCCCCTGAAGGGGTTTGTTCTTCGTCTAGATGCCTCAGTTGATGCTCATCTAGATCGAGAGGAACGGCGCGGCCATAGGGCAGGCGCTCTTTGGATATAGGGTTTTTCTTTTCTTTTCTTTGGACTTTTGCTTTCTACTTCTGCACTGAAAAATCTAACGACTAGTGGCTCTGATACCACTGTTAATCTGACTTTGTAATGAGACTAGTGTAGATTTACCAGTAGAATGTACCTTGCCTTTCTAGATCGAAACAGAGAGAGAGATCCGAGAGGGGAACTACCTGCTCCCTGGCTCGATAGTCATGAGCCAGAGGGGATGCCGAAGCTTGTGCCGGAGCTGGAACCGCCGTCGTTGGCCATGGGGAATAGGGGGAAGAGTGTGGCGGCGGTGGTGCTTCCCGTCGGCGCAGCGCTAGCCTAGATCGTATTGGCTTGTAGGTGGGGCGGCTAGGGAACGACTAACCTCGTGAGGCGTGCTGCCGCCCCCCACCTCTTTATATAGCGCTGGCGACAGGGGCCCACCCACCAGATGAGGTTAGGGCGCCCCCAATCAGGGCGCGGATAAGGGACTCCGTTCGGCCGTTGGGCTCGAACGGGAAGAGATCTATCTAACAAGTTTTATTCCATCAGATCGGTCTTTTGATTAAGTTTGCTAGTGTATAAATTGTTTACTTGATACATGTATAGAGCTAGTATAGTAAGAACATGTATTTACTAGAGAACCACATTTTTTTGACAAAGAGAACCACATTTTTTAAGGAAACTGATATGGATCCCTCGGACGATAGGGGTTCCCATCGTCCTCCTCCCCCCAAAATCGCCCCAATTTTTATTTTTTCTGTAAAACGGCCCGCTTTTGCTACATATGTCCCCACTTTTGCTTTCGAAGCAAAAAACGGTTCGTTTTAAAAATAGAACGTCTCGCCGGAGACCTCGCCGGAGATCATGCAGCAAAAAAATTGTGCTAATGCAGCAAAACCGACTTTGCCGGAAATTTCTTTTGCTGCATGGTCTCCGGCGAGGGTCATCAACGAGTTGTTTCCGACGATGTCTCCGGCGAAGACGGTTTTGCTGCATTAGCATAATTTTTCTGCTGCATGGTCTCCGGCGAGGTCTCCGGTGAGGTCTCCGACGAGACGTTCTATTTCTAAAACGAACCCTTTTTTTGCTTCGGAAGCAAAAGCGGGGACATATCGCAACGCAGATGTTTGCAGAAATGAACAGCGTGTCGACGGAAAGCAGGACGATAGGAGCTCTCCCATTGTCCGGGGACGCCTAACAGTTTTCAGTTTTTTAAGGCAAAACTAAATTTTGGAACACGCATCATTTTCCTTGATAGTGAGATAGCATCCATGCTAGACTGCTAGTAGTCTATATAGCCTAGTAACAAGCATCCCCGCACAGTCGGCGTCCTCGCCCTTACGAAAACAACAACAAAATCGTGATCTCAGAGACTGCCAAGCGAACGTGCAAAGATGTATACGTTCCGCAAGCGACCTTGCATTCAACGACCGAAGCCAAGACAAGCTCTCAACCAACTTTGGGGCCAGCTCTAGATGGCGGCAACAAAACTCCAAAGGGTGGTGCCGCGCTTTAGCTACCTCGCGGTTGCGAGGCAAGGCGAAGCGGCACCGCGGCAAGACGATCGACCGATAAGGACGGGCAATGGTGGTTGTTCATATGCGCGCAATGGCAGATCAAATGCTGGCCGTTGACATCACATCTCGGTGCAGTGTGCATGCATGTCACTCATCTAGTACCCCTCCGTTTTAAAATATAAGATGTTTTAGGTTTGTGAAGAAGATGAATCTAGACTTATTTTGTATGTAGATTCACTCAACTTTGAAATAAATCTACACACTAAAAGAAGTTTAGATTTATTTTGTTTACAAATCTAAAGCATCTTATATTTTGAAACAGAGGGAGTAGATGCCAAAGGTAGAGGGATCAACTTATGAAAGCTAGCAAATTAATGCCCCGAGCTTATACGGTGCAATATTACAAGAAAAATAATAATGGAGTCCGTCTAAGAAAATACCCAGCAGCAACATCAATGAAAATGCGAGGTAGTAGCGATGCAATATGTCTATCGAGTTATCGGGAGTGTTTTGGCTGTTGTGTTGAGATCGAGTCTTGGCGGCAGTTTGTTTCCTACTGTATCATCAAGGACATGGCCTAAACGGGACAAAACCGGCGACAGCTCCATGTAGGGAAATTAATGGATGCATGACCTCGACGGATCGATGGATTGTTACCCGATATGGGCACGATGACTGACGGGCGATCTTGTTGTTTGCGAGAGTTGGCTGCTAATAAGTATACATTGGTAAACTAATCAGCTGGCGCGCGCTTTATTAGCTTATGCTTTACTATAGTTTTCTCACCGATCATTGATGTCGCATGAAATTGGCCAATAACATCACAATAAGTATACACTTCATTTCTCGTGATCTATATGCTTTTGCACTACAACAAACAATGTCCATTTCTCCCATTTCGGTTTCATCAGATGGCCGCTCCGTCCTTTGTTGTGTGTAGCTACGCGCCAGAAGCGTCGGCGACGCTGACACCCGCACTGCACGTACGCGATACACAGGGACGCCCGATCCATACGCCCACCTACACTCCTTGTGACCTGGTGAGTGCAACGGCAAATTTGGTTCCTACCGGATTCGGGATGGAGCCAAATCTCCAAATATAGTTAGGTATGGTTGGACTTGGATGGATGCATGGGCTCCATGTGTATGATTGTGCTGCGTTGTGGATGATGTGCGACGACTCATTGCGAGTGGCCCGCGCCGAAGGAAAGCCCAGCCTTCCGTTTGTTTGCGTTCTCCCTTGGCGTCTCCGTTACGCCATGGCCCGCTGAAGACAAAGAGGCCGCTTGAATTGGCTTACTCTACCAGTCTATATCTCGAGGTACAGTTTTTTTCACTGATCATGGAGATACATAGTATTACGAAAGTCTTTCTTTTCTCTTACACAAATGGACTGCATATTGTCACCATCTCGACCGACCAGGCTTTAAATTCTCCCAAACGGGTCATTCTTCTCCGGTTACCATTTCATGGAAGCGTACCACCACCAGCTATAGCTAAGAAGTCCGCTCTTTCCTTTTCTGGGGCTACGTACGCGCCAAATGCAACGACCTGGACACGGACGCTGCACCACCTGACCAACTCAAACTAACTGGTGATACACGCGGTAATAATGCTCATATATACATGGGCATTCGTTGTGAACTGTGATGTTGTCATGTAATCACTCAGCCAGCCAGCTGGAGCCGAACTTAATTTCCTTGACACTTGGAGTCGTATACGTACATATGCTAGCTACACAATGCTGGCATCTGACACCGACACCACACCGTCCAAATTAAATTGGGTATGCATCGGGTGTTAAATTGGTGTGGCCTGTCATGGCCGGCCCAGGCCAGTGTGTTTGAGTGTTATGCACCGCGCGCGTGCATGCATGCATGAAAGGCTGGCACAAAACAATCTCGAGTATGAGCAGCCGCATAGCTCGGTCTTGTCTCGGGCATATATATGCGTCGCCGATCATGCATGTGCGCGTCCACCGTCAAGGACGTACGTCCGGCCACGTAGCCCAGTATGCGCCCACAATTTTTATACAGCAAAACGACACAGCTATGTGCAATACAACATGTACAATACAATATACACTACACTAGCACGCGGACCTTTCTCTCTGGTGACGTACTACGACTTTACGCAAAGCGTAGGCGCCCATGCATGCGTACGTCTTGTATCCTTGCATGGCTGGCAATGTATGTATGTGCTGCTTGTTTATGCCCACGCCGGGTGCCAAGTAGCTTCCGTGCTCAGCCATAGGATTTCTTAATATGTGCAGCCCAGGCATGTAGCTGAGATGCGCCGTGCGTACGTGTCACGCGCCCGCTTTCTCTTGGGAGAGAATCGTCGTTCAGGGCTCCCACACGTTCAGGGCTCCCACACGTTGGCGGCTTGCGGTTTGTCGTTCTCATCACCGGGCTAGCTAGGTATTGTACGCACCAGCGAGACTAAAGTGACACGTGTTGATCTACGGCGCCGATCAAAGATGATTTCACGTGTCGCACCACATTCAATCGTGTCACAAAACTACTCTTGGTTCACTTCAGCTATGGGTAGGGGCGGCCGCGGCGTTCATAGGTGTTCAATGTTCATGCATCCATGGGTTGGCAAGGGTTTTTTACTGCTCCCTCCGTCCATAAATAAATGACATGGATTTATTTAAATTTAGATATATCTAAACATGTTTTAGTATAAATTCATATAAACCTATACATGTCACTTATTTATGGAGAGGGAGTACTATATTGTTTAAGGCATTCGCTTTGACAATATGGAAGCATGGGGTTTCAATGAGCAATGCTATATCTACCGGCGGACATATGCAAAGGGATTTTCGGTCCGAAAAACATGGAAGGAAAAGAAAATTGAACCAACCCCGGATTCAACATCATCCCGTAGCTTCTTCCTGTAAAAGCAATTCCACAGGTCTAGGACTTACGAGGTTTTAATTTATTCGACTTGTGCGCACAAGAGTCAGCTGGCTTGTACAGTGCAGTGCACGCAGCGTGTTCGCGATAAGCGAGGTGCATCGCATATGTAATACCATGGGAATCGACGATGCAGTTCCTAGGACTCAATCTAACATTAGTCAATTAATATTTAACTCAGCATTACGAGGTGCAGTATGTGGCCTTTGATAGCTGCCGATCGAGGATTCGTGGGATTTGCTGTCTGGAGCGTCGACACTGTTTAAGCCCGTATGCAGTTAAGTACTTCCGTGCCAAAAAAAAAAGAAGTATGCAATTAAGCACTTAATCCAACATTACGCATTGCATCTCCGTGCATGCATCTCTTCCTTTTTTAAAACATACTTCTCCATTTTTTTACCATGAGGATGAGAGATTGCTTTGTTTATATGACGACTTTGGAAACCATTGCCGACAGACGCAAAGCACCGCATCTTTCTACATTAGGCTTTGCTCAACTGGCTAGGTACACACTTACCTAGCTCAGCCTGACCATATATAGCTGACAAAACGAATAGAGTTATGCTTCTCTATCTGGAGGACGTTAACTCTACACTGCCGAGACAATTTAGTAGAATACATCAATAAGTCAACTGCAGCAGTGCAAGGAATGGCGCTGCTTTGATCCTAGTTTAACTGCATCGTGGCACTTCGAGATCTAGATTGACTACCTATATATATGTACTCTTCAGCAAAATCATGCATCTAGATACATGGTTCCAGTTATTAAGATTTTCTTTCATATAAGCATCGTATCGATTAAAAGAATGTACTATCCAAATTCGCATGGATTGGGTTCTAGTGAGTAAATTCCATAAAAAATCAACATGTACTAGAACCCTTTTCTATACGTAATAACGTAGGACAGAACACTTCCACACACAAAAAAAGTAGGGCTAAAAATGAAACTAAGTTCGTGTCGAACTTAACAACATCTAGAGTGTTCTTAGTGTATGAAGACCTTATAAAAGATCATTCGGTATTGTTTTGGAAATATTTTTGAAAATAAAAAATTCTAGTAAAGATTAAAATATGTATGTGGTTCCTAAATAACAAAGTACTTCTTACAAAGGGACAACCTGCATAAAAGGAATTAGATAGGGTATACAAAGTGTTGTTTATGTGGGTCACAGAAAACCTATAAAGCATTTGTTTATATCTTGCCTTTTTGCTCTCCTATTGTAGCGCATTGTCAATTTTGCTTATGATCTACCTCCTATGACCAATATATCAAATATGTTTGAAAATTGAAATGGACAAAGGACCTATGCCTATTATTTACACTAGCGGAATGCCCGTGCGTTGCTACGGCATAATAAAATCTCTCTCCAATTTTTTCTTTTAAATTAATTTAAAACTTTAATATGCCTATTATTTTTCCTATTTGACACCCAGGGTGTAGAATAGTTATTTTGCACCCAACATATTTTTACGCTGTTAGACTAAAAAATTATGTTTTGTATACGAATAATTATGTTCATATAATCACCACAACCAAAAAATTTGACACGAAAATAATTTTTTTGAGTCATTATAGTGTAAAAAACACCAAAAATATGTATTTTACGTCGAATTTTTTTACGGCATGTAAACAAAAAAATTATATCATTTTTAAATTTTATTATATTCTTCTCAACTTACGAAGTAATACAAAATTTACGTGACGTAAAAATAATATACGGTTCTAAAGATAGAGGGTGGGTGTAGAATAACTATTCTACACCCTGGGTGTCAAATACCAAAAATATATATATATATATATATATATATCTATATATATATATATTTATATATATATATATATAATATATATATATATATATATATATATATAAACGCGGCCTCACGCACCGGTGCATGCTAACGGTTAAGAAAATTTCAATTTGAAGCAATTGTTATGGTAATGGCTCGGACATAACGCTGACCATTACCATATTTTTAGTAAAGCATGGTTATGCATTTTGAACCTGCGTCGCCCTGAGACACGCTGTGCGGAACTGCAGACCACAAGGAATGAATTTTGTGTTTCTCATAGTCAATCTTCTCACTTGGTTAGGAGAGTAGATGTACAATTCAGCCACTCAGGTTTAAATCCTCGCGGATGCAAATTTGGATCCTTATTATTTTCCAAAAGAAAAATCGGTGTAGGGATTTCCTCTACCGGCTACGGCATTCCTTTTAAAAAAATCTTCTCAGATTAGGAAAAAATCAACAGGGCTACGTGAAGGTTCGTCATGGTCACATAGCGCCAGAACGACCTTGTACCGGCGAAGAACCTTCTCGTGACACTATTCAATTGGAGCATTGTTCTATAAATCACCCAATATCAGCATGTATTAGCTGTAACAACGATACTAAACAGTACATACCACATTGGCATTATGAGCAATTCCAAGTAATTACTTGTTTTAAATGTAAAGAGAAATGAGCTATGCGGTACAATGTAGAACTATCTTTTTTTTGTTTTCCTAAAGTCACTATATTTGGTATCTGCACTTGTTCTCTCGCTTATCAAGTAGAACAGTCCGTAGCAGTAGAGCATGCAGTGCTCTCAGCGAGTAGCCCTGTTCAGCTGTTCTCATCTAAATTCAGATAAACATGGGTGTATCTCCGCGTGACTTGTCTCTGACACTCCCCTCCTTATCGGCCCTTTCTACATGTGGTGAGCAACCGCAACGAATAGGTGCCGGTGTCCACTGCAGCGTCCACGACCGGCTATGGCCGCCGCCTTTTTCCCTTCCCCACCTCTCGCTCTGTGCACGTGGTGCTAGCCAATCTACCTTCTTACTTGTGGCCACGCCGACGCCGTATTTCTTGAGATGGGCACCAAGGCCATACCGTTGCTTCCGCTCGACGACCTCAAGTGGACGGACATTCAGCTCTCAGATCCTAGCGGCCACACGTTGGCGAAGGACTATTACTCTTCGCGCCGCCAGTGGCCGCCACTTCCGCCACCTCCTCCCCGGCGAGTGAAGAACTCTGAAGCATCATGGCCATGACCTTGTGGTCGCTCCGGCGGCGACGTACAGGAGCAGACGGCCATCTAGTCTTGTGATTGTTCGGCCTACGGGGTTGAAGGCCAGCGCTCGCTGCGGGGAACGAGCAGCGTTCGCAAGATCTGATATTGCAGGGGATTCGTGGTCCTGGGAGACGCGTGCGGGGGGATGGCGAGCCCATCTTAACCCAATCCCTCCATCGTCGTGTCAGGGGAGGGGAGGAACGAGCCATGGATGTGGGTGCTGGAGGCCGCGCGCACGGACCCTCCTCCTCATGAGATTGGCAGAGTCTCCTCTGCTTTCTCCGTTTTGGGGAGTAGCCGGTGGGAGCATTGGGGATGTAGCCGGCGAGGTAGAGGGGAGCGGAGCAGAGGCAGGAAGGTTGGGGGAGTTATGCCCTCTAGAGGTGGCTTGGACTTTCGGCAGCAGCGGCAGTGATGATGTGGGCGATGATTCCGCGTAGGTTGGAGAGGGCGTGCACGGCAGCATTTGAGCGGCTACAATTGACGGACAGAGAAGTTTCCTCGTCGGAGTTTGGGAAAAAAAGGGACGAACCCTTTTACACTTCAGGATGGCAGGGGCGGGTAATTTCTAACAGAGGTTGAAAACGTATTTTTAGGTGAACGGAAACGTATTTGACTAACCTACCTCTAGAGAAATTAGTAGATAGATTGGTATTTCAGCCTTATGTTGGTCTATCCGGAGATACAGAAATGATATTATTTTAACAAAATAAAAATAATTACAGGTTATTCATATTGTGGCACATTGGATACAACTATGAGGTTTTCTTCAACCGCATGGCTACTGGATGCAGCCAGGTTTTGACGGTCGCTCGCCATATCTTTAGTCATTATGGCTTATACTCCCTCCGTTTCAGGGCTTAAGGCATCCTCGTTTTGCGTGTTTTTTCTTTGACCAAAAATTACTCTAAATACGTAAAAGTTTTGGTATAAAACTGGTATCGCTGAAAAGTATTTTTCAATACGAATCCAACGGTACTAATTATGTAAAATATAATCAAGATTTTGTTGCTTAATTTTTTCGGTCAAACTTTACTTTGAAAAACGTGTACGCCTTAAGCCCTGAAACAGAGGTAGTACTTTTTAGTAAACTACATGATGTTTACTGTATTGTTTGGTAGTCTTCTACTTCCTTTTTCGCAGTTGATTTATGTATCAACTTTGAGCAATCCTTAAATTGTAATACTCCGATGTTTTGAATCCGTTAATAAAAGGTTGTGTGGATGCGGCGGCCGGGTTATATTTCTTTTTCTAAAAAAAACTCGGTACAGTGAATTCCCACTTTTTTCTCTGGAGGTGTACAACGAACATGATGCGCCGATGTAGCATCATTGTAGTGTAGGGCGATGTAGCATACAGTACGGAACAAAAGGCTAGCTATGGCCCCTCCCCAGTCCCTACTGATCGATCGGTCTGCTTGGAATGCCAATGGAAATTTATGGAGCGGCATCGGCACGTTGCCCCTCGCAAAGCGTCGTGGCAAAGAAAACGTCCCAGGCTTTTTGGATCATCGGGAAAGCAAAAGCCAAACAAAGGGGGTGCACTGTGCAGGGCATGCACAGCAAAAGCTACCTAGGGCCTGCAAATGAAGATACCACGCGGCCGGCAGCCGCCTGCCTGTCCCTCCGAGACGGAGAGGGCGCCAGTAGTACGAAGCCCTTCACCCACAGGCCACAGCGGAGTTAATTGCACCAACAGTCCAAGAAGTTAGCGGCTATGTCTCAAAAGGTCTTGAAACTCAAAAAATACATCAATACAGTCCTGAAACTTGTCCTCGGTGTCCACATACGGTTCTAGATACGTATAGAACTAACATGGCAATAGTATTGCACCCACGATACCCTCCCGGGTCGTCCATGCGGCCCTGCCGGCCCTGCGCGCAGCCAGTTCTACTCTTGACCTCTTGTACCGCGCGCGAACAGCGTATGTGCCACTGTTCCATGATGAACATTAAATTTTTTTTTGCATGAAGATGAACATTAAATCGTTAATGCATATATGTACATGACAAAGCCGTACGTATATAACTAGCTTTAGTATTTTGTCTACCTTATACAATATTACCCATATATATGTATTCGTAGCGGTATACAGTACTCCCTCCGTTTAGAAATATAAGATGTTTTAGGTTTGTGAAGAAGATGTATCTAGACATGTTTTAGTGTATAGGTTCAAATAAATCTACACACTAAAATATGTCTAGATACATCTTCTTCACAAACCTAAAACATCTTATATTTCCAAACGGAGGGAGTACAAATCAAACAAAGCTGCAAATTAAGAGAGGACCTTGCGCCTAACGTGTGCGAGATAAAATATCATCCCACGGTTAGATCCACGTGCACGGAGTCAGAATTTCTACATGTATTAAGATCTTTTTTTTCTAAAGTACACCCAAGAGAAAACACCTCCAAGTAGTACTATTCTCTCGGGTGTCTCTTGCCCTATTGTTTGTATGATTCACGATAGATGCATGATGGAGTGATTGATTTTGCTTAATGGCGTACATGTTTTGCAGACTTTCGCACACTCTACGTTCATCGCAGATTTGTAGACCGGCCGGCCGTGATATCACAGAATAGCCTCGCAAGTGTCGACGACGCATGCCAGCGGACGGACCAATATCAAATTGAGGAAGGCAACGATGACATGCAGCAGCCGACCTGGGTGGGCATTGGTGGGTCCAGTACCATCGCCATGTCAGCTTTATACATATCATGACCGTATATAGACATTGATAACAAATTTCGGGACTGTTTTGAGGCATTTTCTGAGTTCTAGGACCTTTTCAGACATGCATTTCACTGGCCACAGCGCCCACGCGTGTCAGTTCTTACCATTATTTTACTCATCTATTCTCCCGTATTCTCCCGATGGCCGGAATGGCACACAGCCTTTCTCCTAGAGGCGGTGTCGTGTCGCCCGCTTGTCGTCGTCTAGGACGTGCGTGGCGGCCTCCCGGCGGCTGAAACGATAGGGGAGCGTGTACGTTCTCCGACCACCTGACAAGGCTGACACACGCCGCGAGCAGGCAGGAGCGCACTGCCGCGCCGTCGGTGGCGGGACACTGCCCTTGGCCGGGCGTAGGCAGGGGACACGGCACCGGCACGGAGACTCACAGCTGGCGGCGCAACAGGTCCTCTCACGAACTCTGCTCGCGCTCGGCTTCAGTACGATCGCGCTAGGCGGCAGCAAACTGCAAGTCTGTCAAATGTCAATGTATCTACTCCGTATGTAATTAGGTTCCGTTATTTACAAACAGGACATTCATTACCTTTAGTTTTTCACCTCTTCTTCGGCTAATTTTTTTATAGTAATACATTTTTTATTCATTTCATATATAATACATAAATTGAAAATTTTGCAAACCTAACGGGACGTTTTATTTTCAAAGACGACCGGAGCATCTCTTTAATTTAAAAGACTACCAGATTGTCGTCTTTAAATCAAATGCCGACCGCGCTTTTTTTTGTTTCAAAAGACGACCATCGCTTGTAGCAGGCCTGCCTGGCCGCGTTGTCGGCCGACAAGCCCACGCTCGTCTTTTGGAAAGACGACCCTGCGGTCTTTGTTTGAATGGACGACGCGACCCGTCACCCCTTTAAAACGCAGCACCGGCCCGTCGTCCTCGTCCTCTCCTCCCTAGCTGTTCTTCCTCCTTCCCTCTTTCTAGCTGTTTTTGCTCTTATTTTCACCAGGTGCTGCACCGATTTTCAGCCCAGATTTCCATCCAAACTCGCTGCTATAACATATTAGCAAGCTAGTAGAGTCTGGATCTACTAATGAAATAGCCTGGTGTAGTGATTTGAGTCGTTTTGGTAGAGGAATTTGGTGGTGTTCTTGAAGAGCAATGGCCATGGTGGAGGCTAGTGCTAGGGCTTGAGGCAGTTGCATCGTGGAGGTTCCGATCCGGTGACTGGAGGCTGCTGCACGGCAGGACTTCACACGCTTTAAGGGTAAACCCTAATTTCTTGCTAATTGCAGTCATCTTTGTATGTTTATAGGTACTATTTGATGGGGTCTGTTAGATGCAAGATATTTCGGTCGTAGGGTTAGAAATTTATTTATAGAGTATTTTGTGTCAATGTACGTGTATTTTACTATTTTCGGTATTTTTTTAGGTCGAAAGTCATGTCAAATAATGTAGTGTTTAGGTTCTTTTATGGTGCTGGTTTCGTCAGAACAAACCAACACGAAGTTGATTTGAGTGAGTTTCATTTTATGGATGAAGTGCTTTAGAATCCTGAAACAGTTCCCGTTACTCAGTTGAAGGATTGGTTATCTGCTCGTTTAGGGACCCCTCCGACCCATACTGTCGGTGTGCATGCTTTATGGACTAAGTCAAGGCAAACCCCAAATTTTTATTTAAGGCCGATAGAAGCGCAACATAAATGAGTCAAATTTGTGCAAGCTTGCCAAAAAAGAGTAGTTAACCCCAGTGTCTTAGTTACCTGTAGCGAAAGAGACTGCGTATGATCATGGCCAGAGTAGTCAGACCGGTCATGCTGGAGGTGGTTATGATCATGACCAGAGCAGTGAAGCCCAGGACGGTAGCAACTATCAAGGCCAGAGTAGTCAGGGCCAAGAGGGTGGTGGCGGTTATGAATCAGGTTACAGTAGCTATGCACACATCGGGGGTGATGGTTATGTATCGAACGACGGTGGTCAAGGTTTAGGGAAGACATTTTCAGTGGCGAAGCTGATGAGGACGAGATATATGATGGTTTGTTGCAACATCAGATGGAAGCCGAAGACTCAGAAGGCAACAGTGATACGACTAATGATTCTAGCGAGTCTGATCAAGAAGAGATTGCCCAACCTATTTCGGCATCATGGAATAATGACAACACAACAACAATGAATGTGAACGATGGGCATGATTCGGCGTGGTAGTATCACGCGAACAACATCTCTCTGGGTGCATTATATCCTAGCAAGAGACATCTGCAGGAAGCAATCGTTGAGTGGTCAATGTCCATGCAACGTGTCTTGCAGTAAAGAAGGAAATTCTTGGAGTTAGCACGATACTGAGGTCTCTGGAGCGAGTGACAAACGAAGGTTTCATCACAATAATATTTGACATTGGTTTGCGAGGTAGCCGGATGTCCTGCAAGGGTGCATGCCCATGTCCCTAGGTATGACACAAACTGGAAGCTCACCGATGTTGTGATGCACACATGTCAACTTGACGGTGTCCTTCAGGACAATCGTAACCTCACGCCAACACTCATGGCTAGACTGTTATACACAGAGATAGTGGAGGGCAAAGCCATGGGGGTGAAAGCTATCATCAACAAAGTTTCTGTTAGATTTTGCTACAATATTTCATACGGAAAGGCTTGGAGGACTAAGAAGAGGGCACTGGAGGCAAGGTTTGGTTCGTTTCGAGACGGGTATGACTGTTATGTTAGAATGCTCCAGACACTGCAGGCTAGGAATCCAGGCACCTACGTGGACATCCAACACTTTACGTTGACACGGGAACCTAATTTGAGGGTGCTTCATCGAGTGTTCTTCTCATTTGCTATATGCATAGAAGCTTTCACTCACTGTCGACCAGTCATCTATGTGGATGGTACATTTCTCACTGGCAAGTACAGGGGTCAGATATTGACTGCCATAGGTCAAGATGGAAACAATCAAGTTGTTCCACTTGCATTTGCTTTCGTGGAGAGCGAGAACACCGAGAGTTGGGTATGGTTTTCAGGCAGCTGAAGATAGCAATTGTGAGAGATACACCGAATGTATGCGTCCTTCATGATAGGCATCCAGGTATACTAAGCGTGATAAAGAATCTCACACAGCCCACTCCTGATGAAATAACTCCATGGCTGGACATGCAGAGTCGTTGGTGCATGCGGCATCTAGGGGCCACCTTTTTATCACAGTTCAGGAACAAGGCCCTTATGAACCTATTCAAGAAGCTTTGCAAGCAGAACCAAGAGTGTAAGTACATCAAGTGTCGTGGCTATCTGGATGACTTCACTAAAAAACATGTGACTCAGAGGAGAGCAGCTAGAGCAGCAGCGGTCGCGGCTCACGCAGCGGCGTTAGATGCATAGGCAACAACAGAAGCAGCACCACCGGAGGAAGAACCCATTGCCCTTTGTGACTTGCCAGGATTTGACCAACCCGGTACTAGGAGAAGGCCTGGCAGAAGGATTAAAAAATTTAAGGAATGGATACAACACGAGCCTGTAGAGAGGTGGTCTCTGCTGCATGACACTCATTGTGCTAGGTTTGGCATCATGACTACAAATCTGGTTGAAACTTACAACTTCGTCTTGAGAGGAAGCATGGCTCTGCCATTAACAGCCATTATGGAGTGTATTTTCACCGGAACTCTGAAGTACTTCAGAGACAGACTCCAGATGGCTCAGATGCATATCATGAACAACCCAAACACGAGGTATTGTTCAAAGATGATGCATTAAATGGATGCCAAGATGGAGAAGGCTCGGTCCATGCATATCGTCGCATCGGTAATCAGGAAAGAAGGTTCGAGGTATGCCTCCCTTCCAACCGGATCGGAACTGGAGAAGAGGTAAAGACATAGGAGGTGAGGATAGGCAACGAAGCCTGGTCAACGTGTGAGTGCACGTGCAATAAACCCAAGCTGTTGCATCTGTCTTGCTCCCATGTACTAGCTGTATGCAGGCTGATGGGTATGGATGCGATCTCGTTTGTGTCTCCTTATTTCCTTAAGGAGGCGGTGGTCAATATGTGGACAGGCGAGATGATGGGATATAGGGCATGGGGAAATTTCAACAAAGTAAATCCAGGTGAAAGGGTTTACATCCCAGATCCTGAACTAATGCGGACAGGAAGAGGAAGGCGACAATGTGTTTGCATCCTTAATGATATGGATGAATCTGAAGCCTGAGGCCCTACTAGGAAATGTTTTCTATATAATCAATTTGGTCATATAGACACCAATTGCCACATCTTCGGGACTAGAGGAGCTGCTCCTCATGGACGTGGCAGGCGAGGAAGAAGAGGCAGAGGAAGAAACTTGATGTGCAATATGTGTGGAACTATGTCTTAAATTTGTAATATGTGTGGAACTATGTCTTAAATTTGTAATATGTGTGGAACTATGTCTTAAATTTGTAACATGTGTGGAACTATGTCTTAAATTTGTAATGTGTGTGGAACTATGTCTTAAATTTGTTATATGTGTGGAACTATGTCTTAAATTTGTAATGTGCAGATGACAGGATCTTTGATGAATGCTGACATAGATAGAAAGCACCGGTCGATGGTACTGGATGCTAACCCGGGGACCTTGAAGCCCCTAGTGACTCATACTCCCATGTCAAACTGGTGCATACACCCTAATTGGCTTCAGAGGCATGTGACATTTATTTCTCTTGTGTTGTTGGGATATTTATGGGCCAGAGTAACTAAACGGTTGTGCTATCTCCATATGCAGATTGAAGTGGGTTGGGATCTTACCATTCATTCGTTTGGTTGAGGCCATTCGTATGGAGGAGATATAAGGGCGACACCATGGGTTCCATACTAATCGCCTACACTCCGACTCGGCTTTGCTCACGTGCTTGGTGGATCGATGGAGGCCCGAGACTCACACTTTCCATTTTCTAAGGGGAGAGATGTCTCCTACCCTTCAGGACATCTCATACCTGATGGGACTTCCATTGGCTGGCGTGCCCATAGGCCTAGTGGATCCAGCGGCAAATTGGGCCCAAGACATGGCCCAACGGTTCTATGGCATCCGTGATGGATCTCGGGCCTTTTCTAGTGAAAATCATGGGCCAAAATTTGGATGGCTGGAGCAGTATCAGGTGCGTTTCATTATTCGTATTTGTTCTATCCATGATATTTGCCAATTGTTCTATTTGGTTGGAGCAGTATCAAGTACCGATAATTGTTCTATTTGCCAATTTAGATCCAGAGGTTTGGGTTCCCAGCCATTCCGATGACTGCGCCATAGATTACACGCAGCCTGGAGGCATACATTATGTGGCTGCTCGGGAAGGTGATGTTCACTGAGAACCACATGTCGACCATTAGTGCGCGATACATCCATTTTGCTAGAGGGATCACGGAGGCGACGTGCCAGGAAGACAGCACACAGTGGAGTTGGGGTTCAGCTGTCTTAGCAGCTACTTACCGAGGTATGTGCGATGCTTGCCAGTTAACCAAGGACAATTATGTCTTGCTAGGTTGCCCATTGTTGCTGCAACTGTGGTCATGGGATAGGTTTCGTATCGTCTATACAGAAGTAAGTGTCAACCAAATAGTCGGTAACCAGGAACATGAAACAATTGTCTACCAGTCTGACCTGCTATTCGATGAAGAGCAAATTGACTTGCCTACATTTGGCACTCACTGGACCCGTCGCAAGGTCAATGTAACGTCTTAATAAATTGCACTTCTGATACTACAATATGAAGGATACTAACAACTATTTTGTCATGCAGTGTCGTTTCGCGGGAGTGCAAGTCGTTAGATGATATCCATCATTCAGCGAGCAGTTCGACACACTGAAAGAGGATGTCGTGATTTGGGAGCCGTACACCCTGGAGGCACGACACGCACGATATCCCAGCGGGTTATATATTATGTTCACTAGAGATCGAGAGTACTGCCTGACTAAATCGAAGATCATCTTCGATTTCCTAGTTGAGGAGATGTCTCAACAGAGGGTCATGCGACAGTTCGGTCTTGCCAGATGGTAGATCCCCCATGTCCGGATGTTCCCTTCCAGATGTCGTGCACACGTAAGTAAATATATGTACATCAGGACTGTGTCTTACTTCATCTCTGTTCTTTAATGATGGTCTAACAAATTGTAATGACAGGTACTCTCAGAAAACTAGTAAGACCTCCAATCGATGGCTCCAACGGGTTGGGATTTACATCAACGAGTGGCAGAATGCAACGATAGAAGTGTGGCACGCTGGCCCGTTTGATATGGAGCTATTCCATGGATATTTATAGAGGTACATGTCGATGACACGGCTACGTCCCATTTCAAACGCACATGACGATGAGATATACCTTAGCCAGTCAACACTAGAGTCTAGACAGTCAGCGGTAAGTACTTTTTTAGAGCATTATAAACATGAGTGCCTATATAGTGCGTACTTAACTATGAGACAAATGCAGGCCGACATGACATGGGAGCTACGGTCGAGGTGGCTCAAGATTTCGACCAAAGGCGCAGAACATTACTTTCAACCAAAGGCGTGAACAGACATTTTTGACCCGGTGGCAGCAGATCCCCTACATGGACTTCGCATATCGACCACTATCTCATCCTCAGGGTAACCTTGTACCTTCCTACTATTGTTAGATGTAGCATGACATCATTCAGTACTTAATTTCTTGTATACGAGCAGGAGACTACGGTTCATGGGACACTAATGAGAACGAGGATCAGCAGACACATCATCAGCAGGTAGACTGGTTTGACCAGTATCAGCCAGGTACTCCACCACCTCTCCCCACACAGGATACGTAGGATCAAGGTGAATGGTCAACTGCACCTCGCTGTGATGTGATGCCACCCCACAGATACGGATGGAGTACACTGAGGCCTCCGCCACCTCGCCGTCAACACTAGTGATATCTATCTATGTATCAGACATTTATCTATCTATGTATCAGACATTTATCTACCTATGTATGGAACACCTTTCTATTATTTCACAATTTTATTTGATAAACACCTCAACATAGCTTGCAACATAGTTCAACATAACTTGCGGTACATAAATAAGAGCCCTCTCTATCCCTAGAATGATGCCTTTCCCTTTCCCTTCGACGACGCCTCGTCCTTTCCCTTCGATGATCCCTTTCCCTTGCGCTTCTGCTCTTCTTGTCATTGCTCTTCTTGGCCTATGCTTTCTTCTTCTCCTGCCTCTTGTCCCACTCAGCTCTCGCATTGCTTCCAACGGATGGTGGCATGAATATATCATCCTCACCTTCGCTCTCTTCTATCCAGGCCCATGGTGACTCAGCCTTCTGCAACATGTCAGCTTCACTCTTGAAGTCTAGTGTGTCCCACCTAGCCTGGATCCTGATAAGCTCCTCTAGTAGCTGATTTGAGATCCTTAGTTCCCACCCTTTCCGATGAACTACCTCACAAAGCTGAACAAGAGCATCATCACAAACGAGTAGGTCCTCCCATTGGGCTAGTTTATTGTCTATCCTAACATTTATGGCTAAATGGTATAGGTCAATGGACATCTGTGGCCAGGGAAATGCGTCCGTCATAGTGGAAAGCTTGCTAGCTCTGCACTTTGACTTCGAACGGGGCACACTCATGATGGAGAGGAGAGGGAAATAAGAGAGTAAGAGGATGTAACACCCTCAGAATCGGCCCTATGCAAGTTTTAGCGAAACTCGCCAAACCCGCATAGAAACGATTCGAAGGTGCCCACCAGGCACTTTCGTGCGGGTGGAAAGCAAAGTAATAACATTACACAACAGTCCTCGATGGGACCCACAGAGCAGATATATATACAACAGCGACTCAAAGAGTCAAGAATACAAATATAATATACAAAGATCCAAATCACCTTGAAAACGATAGAGCGTCCAGCTACGGACAAGATGCAAATGGGGCTAAGAGCCCTGAAGAATAACCAATGGCGTCCATAACCCTGCCTGCCAAGCCGGAAGGGTAACCTCGCTAACGACGTGGATCGCAAAACCTGCTTAAACAAAAGGTGCCGACAAAGGGCAAAAGAAAAGAGGAGCGTCGATCGAGGCCAAGACACGGCGAGGCTAGAATTGGCGGTCCTCGCCTACATAGGTATGGTGGATCGAGCAAAGATGCACTAAACAACCTATAGAGACTCGATACAACTGGCGGCTATCAGAGAGGGGTAAGAAAGACCTATTCGGATCCAACCTGATACTAGCATCAAACAAACCCATCCTGGCGTTCCCCCTCGAGACCAAACGAGGAAGTCAACCGAGGAACTCACTCAGTTGGCAGTTTTACTTATTCAGTTATAGTTGCGGCACTTTACTAGTCAGGTTTAGATAATCGTCCTGATAAAGTAAGCAGTGGGCACTTTTAGTTAACCATTCCGTTATAGTTACAACGATTACAATTCAGATACAATTAGCATGAGACAACCCCAAAACCCAGCAGTTGTTGGTACTTTTATTTAGCCATTCCGTTGTAGTGAAGCTGATTACTATTCATATCGGATACAAGTCAATTTATAACAGTAAACTTTAGTTATAGTTGTCTATGATCAAGCACTGTGCTCCAAGTCGTCCATAACCGTGGACACGGCTTCTCGAAAAGATTTAACCCTGCAGGGGTGCACCAAAGTATCCACAGGCACTTCGACCCTTTTGCCGATCAATTAACATACACCCATCCAGATGCACGGGCCTAAGTCATGACGTTCCTGACCCAAAGCACGGGTCCACCCCACTAAGTCTACCCGCAACGAAGTCGGCCGGTCTCGAGACGGACTCGGGTTTGCGACAATGGTCAGAACGACGAGATCCCCAATCGGGACTGCCGATACTGGAAAACATTCCGCTTCCTAAATAAAGACAATGGTTCCTCACACAATCGTAAATAAAAGAAAAGCATGGCATAGGTACAAGATAGTAAATAAATCCTCAAACTAGTTGTGGCCCCAAAGACAATACTTTGAAATCAGGTAATAATCGATGGGGGCCCATATCTCCCAATTGTGGTTAGCGCTCGATCTCTAAGGTGTCAAGAACTCGGGTCCTACGGGACACAAGTGGGCGGTCGGAAACCAAATATTACCTATCACCCACCGATGCCTCTGCTTAATTCAATTTTAGTTGTTAAACAGGAATTAAAGTGGACGATAAGTAAAATATGATCATCTCCAACATCAACATGCGGCAATACATCAACCACTGTGGCACTTGACAACACGCAACAGCACTTAAGCAAGCGACTACGACGCGCAAGTCCAACTATCTACCAAACAACAAGTAATAGGATGTGTCCAAGGCAATATAAGGCTGCAAGGAATATCACAGGTACGGAATCTAAAGCATCGCAACACAGATAGCAATATATCAACAGGAGGGAATAAAGACTATAAAAGTAAGATAGGTAGAAAGGGGGAGATGCTCGCCTGAAAACATTGTCGAAGGTTCAACCGAAGATCGGGGCGAAGCTCACATCAACTCAACGGCCTTATCCGCGAAGAACCAAAACGCTAGAAGAAACACCGGATGCGATATTTAATACAACGGCAGAAGATCGGCATGATGCATGTATGATGCATGGCATGGCAAAGTGCGCTGCAATTAGGTCAAATTAAGCGGAACCGGGGTCCCGACAATTAATTAAACGGTTCAAGTTGTTTAGATACCCCGCATTTTAAATGTTGTTTATCAAGGCAGAATATATCACCGGTTCGCTACACAAATTTAAATGAGGCCAATATAAGGCTGGATTTTTCCCCGCATATGGGCCCCATATTTAATTAGAGGTGAATCGGCATAAGGCCCCCAAACCACATAACGAGATGCATGCAAGAACATTTAATATGCGACAATTTGTATATATTATCAAAATAGGGTTTTCGGGAAGAGGTTCACACATTAGGGTTCGACGAACTTGAAGTTCCGGGGTTCGGGGTCCGGTCTCAGGGTTCAGGGTTCGACGGGTTCGGGATCCGGTCTCGGCGGTTCGTTCTCGGATACAGAGGTAGGTCTTGTCGCTTCCAGGGTGAAGCACTCGGCGTCCTCGAGGGAGTACTTGTCGCACATGTGGTCTTCGGGTCCGGGGTCGTCTGTGAAGGAGATCTTGCTGGTACATGATGAGGATCGACCTTCGGGTTCGGGGCCTCGGCGCCAGGCGATCTTGGCCTGCTATGGTTCGGGTTTGACCTTCGGTTCCGTGTCGGGGCGCGTCGGATTCTTCTGGGCCGATGCCGTTCTTGTCGTCGTGACAATCTTGTCGGGTCCCACGGGGTCGATCTTGCCGTTGCGAGGATCTTGTCGGGCTCGCGCCATCGAGTCGGTGTTAGCGTTCGGGAGCGTTCTCGTGACAATCTTGGCGTCCTGGGGCGATCCTGTCGCATCCGCGGTCGTCGGGTCATGTCGACGGTTCCGATTGTAGATCTCGGCGTTCTAGAGGGAGTGCTTGTCGTTCCGGGGATCCTCCGGGTCCGGGGTGGAGGACTTGGGTTTTGGCGGTGTCTCGTTGGGGTCCATGTCGACGTACTTGTCGGTGGTCCATCGAGGGTCACCATGCTCATCCTTTCGATACCCTGTCAACGCGGAGATCTTGTAGTAGCTTGGCACCTCACGAGTACACGGCTTACACAGTCCCCTTAACGAGGCCGGTCTTGAACACTGTGGTCGGAGGAGGCGGGTCGCATGCGCCATGGTGGCAGTGGGCGACACCTGCGGAGGAAAAGGTGCGGTGGTTCGAGAGGCGGCTGGCGCCATGGCGGCGGCGGAGCTCCCGCTGTAAGGGCGCAACGCAAGGCTGAGGAGAGCGCAGGCCCGAGAGACAGACGGCGAGGAGCTTGGCGGGAGGATGAAGGCGGCCGGCGACGAGGGAGGTCTCGGCAGCAGGTGGCGCTGGGCACTTCGGCGGGCGACACCTCGACACGGAGGCCTCGCAGAGAGGGAGCTCAGCGGGAGGCGGCGACACGCGCGGGTCGGCGTTAGCGGGCTTCGCCGGCCAGCGGCGGGCGGTGTCGACGACGGGAGGAGCTGGGCGCCTGAGGCGGAGCGCAGCGGAGGGCGGGCGGTCGACGGCCGTGTTGGGCGGGCGAGCCGGAGCGGAGGCGACGAGACGGACCGGTGGGAGGCCGAGGACGCCGGGGAGAGAGAGGCGCGCATGAGGCGAGGGTAGGCTGGCTGGAGGCGGGCAGCGTCTTTGAAGGGTAGGAGCGCGGTGGTGAAGGAAGCGGCAAGGGACACAGGTGAGGGAGGAGGAGGTTGAGCGGGAGGGGTGGTGGCCGGAGGTTGGGGCGCGGGGTCGACGACCGGCAGCGCGGCGACGCGTGCGGGACGGCTCGGTAGGGGCACCGACAAAGGGGAACGAGGCGGAGGAGAGGTCGATCGGGAGGTAGGAGAGGAGGGGCTACGGGATGAAGAGGATGAGGGAGCAAAGCGGGAGACGGGTGGCGGCGGGGGGGGGGACCAGGTGGGGCCAGGGGCGCGTCGGTGGGTGAGGGGGTCTGGGTGCGTGCGGATACTGTGTGCGTGGGTGTGCTGGTTGGAGAGAAGAGGGTTGTGGGGGTGAGAGAGGGAGTGGGTGAGGTGGCGGTTGTCTATTGGTGGGGATTAGGGGAGAGGGTGAGGTGGCAAGAGGGGGTTGGTTGGGGTGATGTGGAGGAGGGGGTGTGGGTAGAGTTTTAGGTAGTCAGGATTTGCAGGTGGACCGATGAATCTGGGTGGTCGTTCGGGTCGTCGCCCGCTCGACGCCCACTAAAATAACTTAATATTTTATTTACTTTAATTGGGCCGTTTGCAACCCGATAGCAACAAACAAAATATTCCGGCGACCCGGGTTTTTGCGTGTTTGAATGAATATGGGGCGTTTTAGAAAACAAAACCCGGCTTTTCAAAAATAGTTTCATGCAAGCAATTTGCAAGATGATGACGATGCTCAAATGCAATGTGGCATGATGACATGAGCACGCTGTCACGAGGATGCAATGCACAAAAACAACGCGATTTTCTAGTAGTGGTTTTTGCGGGATGCCACAATTCGACACCACTAACAATGGATCTCGCCCTCGAGATCCGCCTCATGGTACCGGGAGGAAAGGTCGGCGATCTGAATCTTCTCGCTTTGTGTAGATCCTTGCGACACCACTAACAAGAGGTCGTTGATCCCGAACATCAAGAGAACACTCCGGAAAACAACGGACGAAGTTAAAGGTAAGGCCACCTCTAACTTCCATGGAAGGAGTAAAATTGCATCGATCCACCATTCAATGTACATAAGCGAATGATAAGAGTAGTGGTATGGTCGCGACTCCATCCCGCACTCAAAGCATTACTATGTACACGAATAGACAGATTATGCAACCAACCCTCAGGATTCGGACTGAAGATCTCGACAAACGAGGCTCGGAAACAAAGGAGTGATGCAGACTCTGCATCGGATCTGGCGTAGAGGATGTCGTCGCGTCGGAAAACACCGGAAGGCACAAACAAAGACCAAAGAATGGTACCACAGCAGACGGATTCCTCAGGCAGCTTGAACACCGGATGGTAGAACGCCGTTATCCAAGAAGGAAGCGAAACCCTGAAGGCACGACGGAAACCCAACCACGAGAATTCCTGGACTCGAAGAGAAAGAAGAGATGGATTCAAACGCGAGAGATAAGAGGAGAATAGCAGGGGTAAGGAGTAAAATCGGACCTAATCGAACTATCCAACCGATTTTGCAAAAATAGTTTTGACACTCTACTTGCCGTTAGCTAGGTTATCCTACAGTGGACTTGGGGTATCGAATCGCGAGCTCGATACCACTCAGTAACACCCTCAGATCGCCCTATGCAAGTTTTAGCGAAACTCGCCAAACCCGCATAGAAACGATTCAAGGTGCCCACCAGCACTTTCGCGGTGGAAAGCAAAGTAATAACGTTACACAAGGTCCTCGATGGGACTCACAGAAGGTATATATACAACAATGACTCAAAGAGTCAAGAATACAAATATAATATACAAAGATCCAAATCACCTTGAAAATGATAGAGCGCCCACTACGGACAAGATGCAAATGGGGCTAAGAGCTCAAGAATAACCAATGGCGTCCATAACCGCCTGTGCCAAGCCGGAAGGGTAACCTCGCTAACGTCGCCGCAAAACCTGCTTAAACAAAAGGGTGCCGACAAAGGGCAAAAGAAAAAGAGGAGCGTCGATCGAGGCCAAGACACGC
This sequence comes from Avena longiglumis, assembly GCA_030063025.1. NCBI lineage: Eukaryota > Viridiplantae > Streptophyta > Magnoliopsida > Poales > Poaceae > Avena > Avena longiglumis. The sequence continues at coordinate 56,718,502 of CP125976.1, forward strand.
GAGGCTAGCATTCGGTGGTCTCGCCTACATAGGTATGGTGGATCGAGCGGCGGCAAAGATGCACTAAACAACCTATAGAGACTCGATACAAGGGCGGCTATCGAGAGGGGTAAGAAAGACCTATTCGGATCCAACCCGATAGCATCAAACAAACCCATCTGGCGTTCCTCCTCGAGACCAAACGAAGAAGTCAACCGAGGAACTCACCTGGCAGCTTTACTTATTCGATTATAGTTATGCACTTTACTAGTCGTTTTAGATAATCGCCCCGATAAAGTAAGCAAGGCACTTTTAGTTAACCATTCTATAGTTACAACACTTACTAATCGACATAATTAGCATGAGACAACCCAAAACCCAAAGTTGTTGGTACTTTTATTTAGCCATTCCGTGTAGTGAAGCTCATTACTATTCATATCGGATACAAGTCAATTTATAACATGAAACTTTAGTTATAGTTGTCTATGATCAAGCAATCTGCTAAGTCGCCCATAACCGCGGACACGGCTTCGAAAAGATTTAACCGCAGGGTGCACCAAAGTATCCACAGGCACTTCGACCCTTTTTGCCAGATCAATTAACATACACCCATCGGTATGTCGGCGGGGCCTAAGTCATGACGTTCCCAGACCCAAAGTAAGCACGGGGGGCCACCCCACTAAGTCTACCCGCAACGAAGTCGGCCGGTCTCCGAGACGGACTCAGGGTTTGCGACAATGGTCAGAACGACGCAGATCCCCAATCGGGACCGCCGATACATGAAACATTCCGCTTCCTAAAGACAGCGTGCTCCTCACACAATAATAAAGCAAAGAAAGCATGGCATAGGCAGATAGTAAATAAATCCTCAAACTAGTTGTGGCCCCAAAGACAATACTTTGAAATCAGGTAATAATCGATGGGGGCCCATATCTCCACCGTGGTTAGCGCTCGATCTCGGAACAGGTGTCAAGAACTCGGGTCCTACGGGACACAAGTGGGCGGTCGGAAACCAAATATTACCTATCACCCACCGATGCCTCTGCTTAATTCAATTTTAGTTGTTAAACAGGAATTAAAGTGGACGATAAGTAAAATATGATCATCTCCAACATCAACATGCGGCAATACATCAACCACTGTGGCACTTGACAACACGCAACAGCACTTAAGCAAGCGACTACGACGCGCAAGTCCAACTATCTACCAAACAACAAGTAATAGGATGTGTCCAAGGCAATATAAGGCTGCAAAGAATATCACAGGTACGGAATCTAAAGCATCGCAACACAGATAGCAATAGATCAACAGGAGGGAATAAAGACTATAAAAGTAAGATAGGTAGAAAGGGGGAGATGCTACCGAAAACATTGTCGAAGCTCCACCCGAAGCTCGGGGCGAAGCTCACATCAACTCAACGGCCTTATCCGCGAAGAACCAAAACGCTAGAAGAAACACCGGATGCGATATTTAATACAACGGCAGAAGATCGGCATGATGCATGTATGATGCATGGCATGGCAAAGTGCGCTGCAATTAGGTCAAATTAAGCGGAACCGGGGTCCCGACAATTAATTAAACGGTTCAAGTTGTTTAGATACCCCGCATTTTAAATGTTGTTTATCAAGGCAGAATATATCACCGGTTCGCTACACAAATTTAAATGAGGCCAATATAAGGCTGGATTTTTTCCCGCATATGGGCCCCATATTTAATTAGAGGTGAATCGGCATAAGGCCCCCCAAACCACATAACGAGATGCATGCAAGAACATTTAATATGCGACAATTTGTATATATTATCAAAATAGGGTTTTCGGGAAGAGGTTCACACATTAGGGTTCGACGAACTTGAAGTTCCGGGGTTCGGGGTCCGGTCTCGTGGTTCGTGGTTCGACGGGTTCGGATCCGTCTCGCCAGTTCGTTCTCGGATCTGAGGTAGGTCTTGTCGCTTCGGTGAAGCACTCGGCGTCTCGAGGGAGTACTTGTCGCATATGTGGTCTTCGGTCCGGGTCGCCTCATGAAGGAGATCTTGCTGGTACATGATGAGGATCGACCTTCGGGTTCGGGGCCTCGTCGCCAGGAGATCTTGGCCTGCTATGGTTCGGGTTTGACCTTCGGTTCCGTGTCGGGGCGCGTCGGATTCTTCTGGGCCGATGCCGTTCTTGTCGTCGTGCCGATCTTGTCGGGTCCCACGGGGTCGATCTTGCCGTTGCGAGGATCTTGTCGGGCTCGCGCCATCGAGTCGGTGTTAGCGTTCGGGAGCGTTCTCGTGACAATCTTGGCGTCCTGGGGAGATCCTGTCGCATCCGCGGTCGTCGGGTCATGTCGACGGTTCCGATTGTAGATCTCGGCGTTCTAGAGGGAGCTTGTCGTTCGGATCCTCCGGTCCGGTGGAGGACTTGGGTTTTGGCGGTGTCTCGTTGAGTCCATGTCGACGTATTTGTCGGTGGTCCATCGAGGGTCACCATGCTCATCCTTTCGATACCACAACGCGGAGATCTTGTAGTAGCTTGGCACCTCACGAGTACACGGCTTACAAACAGTTCTTAACGAGGCGGGTCTTGAACACCAGGGTCGAGGAGGCGGGGCAGAGGGCGCCAGCGGTGGCAGCCAGGCGACACTGCGGAGGAAAAGTGCGGTGGTTCCAGAGGGCGGCATGGCGCCATGGCGGCGGAGTGTAACACCTCAGACGGACCTATGCAAGTTCAGCAAAATTCACCAAACCCGCATAGAAACGATTCAAAGGTGCTCACCAGCACTTTCGTAAGGGTGGAAAACGAAATACTAACATTACACAACAGGCCTCGAAGGGACCCACATAACGTATATATATATATAACAGCGACTCAAAGAGTCAAGAATACAGATATAATATACAAGATCCAAATCACCTTGAAAACGGTAGAGCGTACGACTACGGACAAGATGCAAATGGGGCTAAGAGCCCGAAGAATAACCAATGGCGCCCATAACTCGCCCAGCCAAGCCGAAGGGTAACCCGCTAACGTCCGATCTCAAAACCTGCTTAAACAAAAGGGTGCTAAAGGGCAAAGGAAAAAGAAGGAGCGTCAAGATCGAGGCCAAGACACGAGGCTAGAATTCGGTCCTCGCCTACATAGGTATGGTGGATCAAGGCAAAAGATGCACTAAATATCCTATAGAGACTCGATACAATGGCGGTTATCGAGAGGGGTAAGAATGACCTAACCGGATCCAACTTTGAAGCTACCACCAAACAAACCCATCCCGGTGTTTCTCGAGACCAAACGAGGAAGTCAACCGAGGAACTCACAGCTGGCGCTTTACTTATTCAGAAGTTGTGGCACCTTACTAGTCGATTTAGATAAGCGCCCGATAAAGTAAGTGGGCACTTTTATTTAATCATTCCGCTGAAGTTGCAGCAATTACTAATCGATACGATAGTATGAGATAAACCCAAAACCCAGCTTGTTGGTACTTTTATTCACCAATTCGCTAGAAGTTGCAATACTTACTAGTCGATACATTTGTCGCAAGACAACCAAACAAGCAATGGTGGGCAGTATTAATTAGCCATTCCATTATAGTAGAGCTGATTACTAGTCATTATAAGTCAAATTTATAGCAAGAACTTTAGTTATGCTTGTCTATGATCGAGATCGTGCTCCAAGTCGTCCATATCCGGACACGGCTTTCGAAAGTTTTAACCGCCGGGTGCACCAATAGCAACACACGCCGATCAACCTCTAAAACCAAATCAAAACCCAACGAGGCTTTCACGATCGAACAATCACAGATTCAGAATATTTCGTGGGGCCACCCTTTGAGTAGACCCGAACGGAGTAGACAAGCTCAGACGGCCTCAAGGTTTGGGTGGACGGTCAGAACGATCGAACCGAAGTGTGGCTGGGCTTGTCGACACCATGAAACGTGTCCCACTCCTAACAAAGATACAGGTGCAAGACCTCGCACAATCGTAAATAAAGCGGTAAAGCATGGCATAAGTACAGATCGTAAATAAAACCTCAAACTAGTTTGTGGCCCCAAGAAATAAGTCTGATTCAAGCTCTGGCTCAGGGGGGTCCCATATACCTCCCGGATGTGGATAGCGCGCAAAATCAAGGAACAGTTATCAAGTACTCGGGGTCTTACGGGACACAAGTGGGCGTTCGGAAACCAAATATTATCTATCACCCACCGATGCCTCTGCTTATTCAATTTTAGTTGTTAAACAGAAATTAAAGTGACGATAATTAAAACTAGAATCATCTCCAACATCAACATGCGGCAATACATCAAGAATCGGCATATGACGACACACATCGACTTGAGCAAGCAACCACGACGCAAGTCCAACTATCTACCAAACATCGTGTAATAGGATGTGTCCAAGGCAATATAAGGCTGCAGGGAATTTCACGGGTACGGGAACTAAAGCATCGCAACACAGATAGCAAAAGATCAACAGGAGGGAATAAAGACTATAAAAGTAAGATAGGTAGAAAGGGGAAGATGCTCGCCTGTAAACATTGTCGAAGATTTTTCCCGAAGATCGGGGCGAAGCTCACATCAACTCAACGGCCTTATCCGCGAAGAAGCAAAACACTAGAATAAACACCGGATGCGATATTTAATACTTGGCAGAAGATCGGCATGATGCATGTATGATGCATGGCATGGCAAGGTGCGGTGCAATTAGGTCAGATTAAGCGGAACCGGGGTCCCGACAATTAATATATGGTTCCAGTTGTTTAAACCCCCGCATATTAAATGTTGTTTAGCATGGCAAACGATAGTACTGGTTCGCTACACAAGTTTAAATGAGGCCGATATGAGACTAGATTTGCCCGCATATGGGCCCCATATTTAATTATTAGGTGAATCGGCATAAGGCCCCCAACCCAATGCTATGCATGCGGAAAAGACAATTTAATATGCAACAAATGTTGTTATGTTGTAAAATAGGGTTCGAGGAAAAGGGGTCACACATTAGGGTTCTCGACGATCTTGGGGTTCCGGGGGTTCAGGGTTCGACAGGGTCCGGGGTCCAGGGTTCGACGAGGTTCGGATCTGGGGTTCGACGGGATCGTTCTCGGCCTCCGGGGTCGTGCTCGGATAACGGGGTAGGGTCTTGGCGGATCCGGGTTCTCGGGGCACGTTGTCGGTCATGGCGTTCGGGACGAAGCACTTGTCGCTCGGCCGATGTTCTTATCGTCCGGTTCGAACGGTCTTCGTGGTTCGCCATCGGGTCCGCGGATCGTGGTCTTCGGATTCGTGAAGGAGGCCTTTGGCGTCCGGGGTTCGAGAGGCATTTGGCGTTCGGGTCGGCATCCTCGGTTCCGTGATGGCGTTCTTCGGGTTTGCGCCATCGAGGCGGTCTGGCGAGGGAAGAAGTGCTTGGCGCCCTCGTTCTCCGCGTCCGTGTTGCGCCCGTGATGTAGATCTTGTGAGACCGCGCCATCGGGTTCGCCTTGGCGCTTCATCATCGTGGTGGCCTCGGGGCGTCGAATCCGGGAAGCAAATCTTGGAGTAGGGCGCCATCCGGGTTCGGTGTCGACGGTCTTGGCGAGCTCGGGTTGCCTCGGAACGGTCATAGGGACGTCATCAGATTCCCCAAAGGCGCACATACACGAGCACACGCATACACGCACACGCATACACGCACACGCATACACGCACACACGAGCACACGCATACACGCACACGCATACACGCACACGCATACACGCACACGTGAAGCGGGCCCACAGGGCCACGGTGGCGGACCAGGCGTGGAGGGCCGGCCGCCCGCGGGCGAGCTGCCGCGGCCGGGAGGCGGAGGTCGCGACGGGAGGCGGCGACGGCTGGACGCCGGGGACGCGGGCCGGGCGGACGGCACGCCGGGAGGCACGGGCGGCGGATTGAGGCGGTCGCGGGCGCCGGGCGGTCGCCGGCGGGTTGCGGTGGGCGGCGCGGGCGACGTCGGGCCGGGGTCGTCGAGGAGGAGTTTGGCCGCCCGGCGAAGCCGGAGCGGGCCGACCGGGTAGGCGGGCTTGGGGGCGGCGCGTGGCGAGGAAGGAGGCTACGGCTTGGGGCGGAGGCCGGGCGCGGCCACGGGCGAGGCGAGGCGCGATGCTGCCGGCGGCGTAGGGCGACGCGACGTGGATGCGGGGCTCGGCGACGGCGGCGCTGGTCGCGGGAAGCGCAAGGCGACGGCGTTGGAGCTCAGGGGAGGCTGGCCGCCTGGCGTGGCAGACGGCGCGCGGGCGAGAGGGGCGATGGAGGCCTGGCGGCGGCGGTTGGGCGCGCAGGTGTGCGCCGGCGAGGACGGGAAGCTCGCAGAGGAGGGTGGGGCGGTGCGGGGGCGTGCTGCGGGGAGGGAGCGCGAGCAGCGGGCTGCGGGGAAGAAAGGGGAAGGGAGAGAGAGAGGCGGGGTGGAGGAGCAGGCGGCGGAGGTGGTTCAGAGAGGGAAGGGAGAGTCACTGAAGGCACGCAGTGGAGGAGGTGGGAGAAGGAGCGATCGGGAGAGCTGGGGAGAGAGAGGGCGTGAGCGGGACAAAGCAGTGGGTCCCAAGGGAGGTGGTCCTGAGGGTGGTGGGAGGCGGGGAGGTGGAACTGGGCGCGGTAGGTGGGAGTGGGGCCCAGGGGGCTGGTTGGCTTTGACCAGGGAGGAGGCACTGTGAGGCTGGCCTGTGGGCCACTCGATGGGGTGGGGACAGGAGGTCAGTGGGAAGGAGGGTAGGTTGGCGTGTGCGCGTGAGTGGCAGGGAGTGGGTGGGCTGGTTGGTGGGGGATTGGGTTGGGCCATGTGGCGCTTGGGGATTGGTGGATGGGGAAGGGTAGCTGAGGTGGCGGCATGCTAGTGGTGGGGGTGAGGTGGCTGGGAAGGTTGGGTAGATTTTTAGGTGGATTAGGATTTAGAAGAGCAGGTAGGTGGACCGATGAAAAGGGCGGTCGTCGGCCGGGTTGGCCTGCTCGACGCCTACTAAAATTAATAAAACTTTTATTTGTTTTAAACGGGTCATGCAAACCGATAGCCAAAACAAAATATTCGGGACCCGGTTTGGCGCTTGAATAAGAATGGGGCGTTGGAAAATAAAACGGGTTTGCCAAGTAGTTTTATGCAAACTATGCATGATGATGACGATGCAATGCACAAATTCAACGCGATTTTCTAGTAGTGGTTTTATGGATGCCACACCGACACCACTAACAAGGGATCTCGCCCTCGAGATCCGCCTCATGCTACCGGAAGGAAGGTCGGCGGTCTGCGTCTTCTCGCTTCGTGTAGATCCTCGCGACACCACTAACAAGGGTTCATCCTCCATCTTGAAATTGGCGACACCACCAACAAAGGGTCGTTGTTCCTGATCGTCGAGAGAACACTCCGGAGAACAAAGGACGAAGGTAGAGGTATCCAACGATAAGGCCACCTCTAACTTCCATTAGAAGAGGGAAAAGTTACATTAATCCACCAGTTCGATGTACAGAGCGAACAGTAAGAGTCGGGTAGGGTGATCAGTCCATCCCGGACCCAACTATCAACTCTATACATGGGTAGGAGAATCAGGCAACTCAACTCCCGAGATTTAGACTGAAGACCTTCTTAGGCGGTGTTCGGAACAAAGGAATGTTGACAGCAGAAATCGTATGAAAGACACGCCGATTAGGTTTCACGATGGTTTCGTTGGCATGAACAACACGTGCTCAAGGTCGACTCCAACTTCACCAAAGCTCGTCCTTCTCAGATGTTTTTCAACGACACTGATATCCGGCAAGGAACACATACGGATAAAGATCTCAAGAATGTAAGATCGATGAAGGGCACAATGCATCGGCCAGGTATCGATGATGTTCAGAGCACCTGCTACAAAAAGGGAGAAAGCGAAACTCAAGGTACGACGGAAACCCAACCACGAGATATCCCGGACTCAAGAAAGAGAAGAGAGCGATTCAAATCACGAGGTAAGAGGAGAACAGCAGAGGGTAAGGAGTAAAATCGACCTATTCGTAACTATCCAACCGATTTTCCAAAATAGTTTTGACACTCTACGGCCGTTAGCTAGGTTATCCTATTGTGTCGGACAGGGGTATCGCAATCGCCGAGCTCGATACCACCAGACACCTCGAGACCGGACCTATGCAAGTTCGTGCAAAATTCACCAAACCCGCATAGAAACGATTCAAAGGTGCCCACCAGCACTTTCGCATGGGTGGAAAACGAAGTAATAACATTACACAACAGTCCTCGATGGGACCCACGTAACAGATATATATAACAACACTCAAAGAGTCAAGAATACGTATATAATATACAAGATCCAAATCACCTTGAAAACGATAGAGCCCAGCTACGGACAAGATGCAAATGGGGCTAAGAGCCCCAAGAATAACCAATGGCGCCCATAACCGCCTGTGCCAAGCCGAAGGGTAACCTGCTAACGACGCCGATCTCAAAACCTGCTTAAACAAAAGGGTGCCGCAAAGGGCAAAGGAAAAAAGAAGGAGCGCCAAGATCGAGGCCAAGACACGGCGAGGCTAGAATTCGCGTCCTCGCCACATAGGTATGGTGGATCAAGCGGCAGAAAGATGCACTAAATATCCTATAGAGACTCGATACAACCGGCGGTTATCGAGAGGGGTAAGAATGACCTAACCGGATCCAACTGAAGCTACCACCAAACAAACCCATCTCGGTGTTTCTCGAGACCAAACGAGAAGTCAACCGAGGAACTCACACAAATTGGCGCTTTACTTATTCGGTTGTAGTTGTGGCACCTTACTAGTCGATTTAGATAAGCGCCCCGATAAAGTAAGGGCACTTTATTTAATCATTCCGCTGAAGTTGCAGCAATTACTAATCGACATGATAGTATGAGATAAACCCAAAACCCAGCAGTTGTTGGTACTTTTATTCACCAATTGCTAGAAGTTGCAATACTTACTAGTCGATACATTTGTCGCAAGCGACAACCAAACAAGCAATGGTGGGCGATTAATTAGCCATTCCATTATAGTAGAGCTGATTACTAGTCATTATAAGTCAAATTTATAGCAAGAACTTTAGTTATGCTTGTCTATGATCGAGATATCGCTCCAAGTCGTCCATATCCGCGACACGGCTTTCGAAAGTTTTACCCGCCGGGTGCACCAATAGCAACACACGCCGATCAACCTCGAAAACCAAATCAAAACCCAACGAGGCTTTCACGATCGAACAATCACAGATTCAGAATATTTCAGGGGCCACCCTTTGAGTAGAACCCGCAACGGAGTAGACAAGCTCCGAGACGGCCTCAAGGTTGGGTGGACATGTGAACGATGGAACCCGAAGTGTGGTCTGGGCTTGTCGACACCAAGGAAACGTGTCCCACTCCTAACAAAGACAAAGGTGCACTCGCACAATCGTAAATAAAGCGGTAAAGCATGGCATAAGTACAGATCGTAAATAAAACCTCAAACTAGTTTGTGGCCCCAAGAAATAAGTGAATCAAGCTCGCTCGGGGGTCCCATATACCTCCCGGATGTGGATAGCGCAAAATCAAGGAACAGTATCAAGTACTCGGGTCTTACGGGACACAAGTGGGCGCTCGAAACCAAATATTATCTATCACCCACCGATGCCTCGCTTATTCAATTTTAGTTGTTAAACAGAAAGTAAAGTGACGATAATTAAAACTAGAATCATCTCCAACATCAACATGCGGCAATACATCAAAGAATCGTGGGCATATGACGACACACATCAGCACTTGAGCAAGCAACTACGACGCGCAAGTCCAACTATCTACCAAACATCAGGTAATAGGATGTGTCCAAGGCAATATAAGGCTGCAGGGAATTTCACGGGTACGGGAACTAAAGCATCGCAACACAGATAGCAAAAGATCAACAGGAGGGAATAAAGACTATAAAAGTAAGATAGGTAGAAAGGGGAAGATGCTCGCCTGTAAACATTGTCGAAGATTTTTCCCGAAGATCGGGGCGAAGCTCACATCAACTCAACGGCCTTATCCGCGAAGAAGCAAAACACTAGAATAAACACCGGATGCGATATTTAATACTTGGCAGAAGATCGGCATGATGCATGTATGATGCATGGCATGGCAAGGTGCGGTGCAATTAGGTCAGATTAAGCGGAACCGGGGTCCCGACAATTAATATATGGTTCCAGTTGTTTAAACCCCCGCATATTAAATGTTGTTTAGCATGGCAAACGATAGTACTGGTTCGCTACACAAGTTTAAATGAGGCCGATATGAGACTAGTTTTGCCCGCATATGGGCCCCATATTTAATTATTAGGTGAATCGGCATAAGGCCCCCAACCAATGCTATGCATGCGGAAAAGACAATTTAATATGCAACAAAAGTTATTATGTTGTAAAATAGGGTTCGAGGAAAAGGGGTCACACATTAGGGTTCTCGACGATCTTGGGGTTCCGGGGGTTCAGGGTTCGACAGGGTCCGGGGTCCAGGGTTCGACGAGGTTCGGATCTGGGGTTCGACGGGATCGCTTCGCCTCCGGTCGTGCTCGGATAACGGGTAGGGTCTGGCGGATCCGGTTCTCGCACGTTGTCGGTCATGGCGCTCGGACGGCACTTGTCGCTCGCTGGCCGATGTTCTTATCGTCCGGTTCGAAACGGTCTCGTGGTTCGCCATCGGGTCCGCGGATCGGTCTTGATTCGAAGGAGGCCTTGGCGTCCGGGTTCGAGAGGCAGATTTGGCTCGGTCGCGCATCCTCGGTTCCGTGATGGCGTTCTTGTCGGGTTCGCCATCGAGGCGGTCTTGGCGAGGGAAGAAGTGCTGCGCCCTGGTTCTCCGCGTCCGTGTTGCGTCCGTGATGTAGATCTTGTGAGACCGGCATCGGGTTCGCCTTGGCTTTCACATCATCGTGGTGGCCTCGCCGAATCCGGAAGCAAATTTGAGTAGGGCGCCATCCGGTTCGTGTCGACGTCTTGGCGAGCTCGGGTTGCCTCGGAACGGTCATAGGGACGTCATCAGATTCCCCAAAGGCGCACATACACGAGCACACGCATACACGCACACGCATACACGCACACGCATACACGCACACACGAGCACACGCATACACGCACACGCATACACGCACACGCATACACGCACACGTGAAGCGGGCCGTTGTGGCCACGGTGGCGACCAGCGTGGAGGGCCGGGCTCCGCGGGCGAAGCTGCGGGCCGGAGGCGGAGGTCTGCGACGGAGGCGGAGGGACGCTCGGGACGCCGGGACGCGGGCGCCGCGACGGGCACGGCCAGGGAGGCACGGGGCGGCGCCGGATTGAGGCGGTCTTTGGCGCGGCCGCGGCGGTTGCGGGCGCGACGGGCGGGGCCGGGGGTCGAGGAGGAGGAGCTCGCCGGCGAGGCAGCCGGGCGACCGTAGGCGGGGCTTGGGGGCGCGGGCGGAAGGAGGAGGCGCGCGGCTTGGGGCGACGGAGGCGGGCGCGGCCACGGCGAGGCGGAGGCGCTGACGCCGGGCGGCCGGGCGGTGGGCGACGCGATGGAGGGGGGGCGACGGGCGCTGGTCGCGGGGAAAGCGCGCGACGGCGCGTTGGAGCTCGGGAGGCTGGCTGGGCGTAGCGGTGCAGACGGAGGCGGAGCGGGAGCGGCGGAGGCTGGGCGGCGGGCGGCAGTGTGCGCCGGCGAAGACAGGACGGAAGCTCAGAGAGGAGGGCGGGCGGGGCGCATGGGGAGGGAGCAGCTGGGTCAAGGGAAGAAAGGGGAAGGGAGAGAGAGAGGCGGGGTGGAGGAGCAGGCGGCGGAGGTGGTTCAGAGAGGGGAAGGGGAGAGTGGCCGCCGGCGACACGCGGTGGAGGAGGTGGGAGAAGGGAGCGCATCGGGGAGAGCCAGGAGAGGAGAGGCGGAGCTGGGCACAAAGCGAGTGGGTCCTGGGTGGGTCCCAAGTCAGTGAGGGACCGGTGGGAGGCGGGAACTGGGGCGGCGGTGGTAGTGGGAGGGGTGTGGGGCTGGTTGGCTGACGGAGGAGGCGTGAGGCTGGCCTGTGGGCCACTCGATGGGGTGGGGACAGGAGGTCGGTGGAAGGAGGGTAGGTTGGGCAGCGTGGAGTGGGTGGAGGGTGGGCTACTGGGGATTGGGTTGGGCCATGTGGCGCTTGGGGATTGGTGGATGGGGAAGGGTAGCTGAGGTGGCGGCATGCTAGTGGTGGGGGTGAGGTGGCTGGGAAGGTTGGGTAGATTTTTAGGTGGATTAGGATTTAGAAGAGCAGGGGTAGGTGGACCGATTTTAAAAACTGGGGCGGTCGTTCGGGTCGGGTTGGCCCGTTCGACTGCCCCTACTAAAAATTAATAAAACTTTTATTTGTTTTAAACGGGCCGTGCGCAAACCGATAGCGGCCAAAACAAAATATTCCGGGGACCCGGTTTTCGGCGTTTGAATAAGAATGGGGCGTTTGGAAAATAAAACGGGGTTTGCCAAGTAGTTTTATGCAAACTATGCATGATGATGACGATGCAATGCACAAATTCAACGCGATTTTCTAGTAGTGGTTTTGCGGGATGCCACACGGAGCTCCTGCCAGAAGGGCGCAACGCAAGGCACAGGGAGCAGAGCCGCGTAGAGAGAGACCGGGCGAGGAGCTTAAGGAGGATGAAGGCGGCCCGCGACGAGGAGGTCTTAGGCCGGCAGGCGACGGGGCACTGGCTGGCGGGAGCACTGCCGACACGGAGGCCTCGCAGAGAGGGAGCTCAGGGAGGCGGCAGACACGCCGGGTCGGTCGAGGCATGGCCCGCCGGCGAGCGGCGGCAGGTCGACGACGGGAGGAGCCGGGCGCCTGGAGGAGCGGGCGAGCGGAGGGCGGGCGTCGACGACGGCCGGTGTTGGCGGCGGGCTGGAGCTGGAGCGGGAGGCGACGGACGGACCGCTGGAGGCTGGAGGATGCCGCGGGAGAGGGAGGCGCGGAGGCGAGGCGAGGGCGCGCATGGAGGCGGGCGGCGGTCAAGGGTAGGGAGCGGCGGTGGTGAAGGAGCAGGCGGCGGGACCGCAGGTGAGGGAGGAGGAGGTTGAGCGGGAGGGGTGGTGGCCGGAGGTTGGGGCGCGGGGTCGACGCCGGCGGCGCGGCGACGCGTGCGGGACGGCTCGGTAGGGGCACCGGCAGAGGGGAACGAGGCGGAGGAGAGGTCGATCGGGAGGTAGGAGAGGGGCTGCGGGAGGAAGAGGATGAGGGAGCAGGCGGGGACGGGAGACGTGGGGCGCGTCGGTGGGTGGGACCAGTGGGGCTGGGGCGGCTGGGTGGTGAGGGGTGCAAAAGTGCGGATACTGTCAAAGGTGGGTGTGCTGGTTGGAGAGAAGAGGGTTGTGGGGGTGAGAGAGGGAGTGGGTGAGGTGGCGGTTGTCTATTGGTGGGGATTAGGGGAGAGGGTGAGGTGGCAAGAGGGGGTTGGTTGGGGTGATGTGGAGGAGGGGGTGTGGGTAGAGTTTTAGGTAGCTGTAGGATTTGCCTGGTGGACCGATTTAAATCCTGGGGTGGTCGTTCGGGTCGTTCGGCCCGTTCGACTGCCCTACTAAAATAACTTAATATTTTATTTACTTTAATTGGGCCGTTTGCAACCCGATAGCAACAAACAAAATATTCCGGCGACCCGGGTTTTTGCGTGTTTGAATGAAGATGGGGCGTTTTAGAAAACAAAACCCGGCTTTTCAAAAATAGTTTCATGCAAGCAATTTGCAAGATGATGACGATGCTCAAATGCAATGTGGCATGATGACATGAGCACGCTGTCACGAGGATGCAATGCACAAAAACAACGCGATTTTCTAGTAGTGGTTTTTGCGGGATGCCACAGAGGAGGAACAAATGAACTGGGTGAAGATATAACATTTCGTTTCCCGGATTTATAGAGGCACCGAGAAGAATAGGTAGGAAAGAATGGCGAGAAATGGTGGCAGGAAAAACGGCGGGAAGTAATGGCGGGAAAAACGGCGGGAGAAAATGACGCGAAGATATGGCGGGAGAAAACGGCGCGAAACAATGGTCTGAACCCTAAAATGAATTTGGACGTACTAAACAACACGTACCATGCATGATCAAAGCCAGAGTCTTTATTTCGAAAGACGCTGACGCTGGTCATCTTCTGGAATAAAGACTAGCTCCTGGTCGTCTTTTCAATTAAAGAAGGTGCTCGTCGTCTTCTCAAATAAAGACCAGCCACAGTCGTCTTTTAAAAAGAAGACGGCCCGTTAGATTCGTAAATTCCTCATTCCGTGTATTATTTGTGAAATTGAATAAAAATGTATTATTTAAAAAAAATAGTTGTTCTTCGTATGCCCTCGTGCACAGGAGGTATGGAATAAACTCAACATTCAACCGACCTTCCAGGATTTCTCCGACTTGTGGACCACTCCGGTACCTACTGGGCTTGACTCCTCTATTTGGTCGTCTATCGCTCTCATCATGTTGGGGATATGCTATATGGGTATCCTCATAGCATGTCCTCTATCCGGATAATCCGGGTGGCCCACAGTTGGTAGCATGGCCCATGGCCTGCTGGGCGGCCTAGTTAGATGGATCCAGAAGGGAGGCCCATGCCAGATAAAGGAAGGCTACGGTGGAGTCACCAGCGTACCCGGAGCCTTGGAGTATAAGACACGCTAGACTAGTAATAGATGGTGTAGGACTCTGTAACATGTTCGTCTAGGATTTTCCCTGTAACCCTAGGACCTGGCGACTATATAAGTCGGGCCTATGGGAGCCTTTAGGGCATCGATTAACATACACCTCGCACGGAGAACCTATCTCCGTAACTCGGCGTATTGCCATTATAGTGATTTATAGCAGGAGTGGGATTCTGCCACCACAGCGATCCGAACTCGGTAAGCTGTGTTACCTGCACTGCCAATCGTCCGCCTTCCCCCACGTCTCTAAACACCCACTGTGAGGACCCCTCCATGGCGTACTCGTCGGCAATACCACGACAGTTGGCGCCCACAGTGGGGCAAGAGGCGCTTCAAGCTCTTCAGCGGGAGAGGACCAAGATCTTCGCGGGAATCGGTGAAACCGTAGCCATCGGTCGCATTCTCTTCTCCGGCAACGTTCCGATCGTCCCTCCCGACAAGTTCTGGATCCCGGCGAAGACGAACCCTACGCGGTGTTCGATCGTTCCTATCGGAGACATCCACCTCTTCATCGGCGAAACAGACTCGGGCACTAGTTCCCTGGGAGTCGGAGGAACATCAAGACCCGCATGGATCGCCTACGGGCAGGATACGTTCGCGGAAGTATCGATGTCGGATCTCTCTTCGGAGTTTGCCGACAAAGATCGGAAAACATCAAGACCTGCACGGACCGCCTACGGGCAGGATATGTTCGCGGAAGGATCGATGTCGGATCTCTCTTCGGAGTTTACCGGCAAATATCGAAAAAATTCAAGGCCCACCCAAACCGCCCCTGTGCAGGATATAAAGGTGGAAGATCACTGCAAGTCCGCCGTCATTCGACAAGCAGAGATCCAAGTTCGTCGTGGTTACCATCTTCGATCCGCGCTGCTCGTAGAGAGGCGAAACCCCGCGATTACCTTGCCGTGTGCTCAGATACGTGCAATCGCACACTACCCCAATGACGATGCAGTGTATCACTTTATGGAGGGACTGGACCATGGCACGCTTCTCCGGCATTCTCTAAGGCGGCAACAGGCTTTAGGACGCCTCACCTTCGAAATCATGGTGAACACCGTCAACAACTACGCGGAGGCCAAAGAGGCTGCTCAAACAGGTCTCGCGCTCATTGGCGGAGCGCCACCGATTCAGCCACCGCCACCACCGCCTCCCGCCGCCATCGCCGCAATTGCACCACCACCTCCAGTCATCATCGTGCCCGTTGTACCTCCACCCTCCGTCCTCGAGGAAGCCCCGGAACCCTCTGACTCTGTGATTGACGCGCTTTACGCCGACTTCAGTGCAGATTTAGAGGAGATAGATTTCAACCCAGAGGATCTAGACTCTGCCATGCAGGAGATGGAGGAGGATTACCAGCGCGACGAGCAGGCCAAAAACGCCGTCACGTCCCGAGAAGTGTTCGTCACCATTGGGACGGTGATGGATGAAGATCAACCCAGAAGAGCTCCGCCTACAGCGATGGACAAGGGGAAGGGACCACTTCTCGCTGCCGACAATGATCGCGCGAAAGACATGCCACCTCCTCCCAACCTAATGCAACAGCCGCAGGAACTCGGCACCGGACCGAGCAACAACAACACCGCAAACTTGTCGCCTCCGGCATCTACGTCTGCTGATGTCCAAGTTACTCCAGCTGATAGAGTAATGTACGAAAATCTCCTCGTCGAGCCACTGACCATAGCTCATATCAGGAACGTGACCCAGCTTGACAAGAAGCGCCAGCATATGTTGGAGGAAGCGCAGGCCATCGCGGAGCAAGGCGCTCAGCTAGATCGAGATCTGGTTAATGCGCATAAATCCATAGAGAAAGCTAGAGCAATGGAGGTCGAGTACAAGACTCTGCAGCAGCAGCAGAAGGCCAAAAAAGCTCCGACTCGTGTCATCAATGACCCTGGTGTGCGACGAAACCTAGAATGGGCTCTCCCGAAGCCGACACAGGCCAAGCCATACATTGACAGTCAAGGAAGGCAGGTGATGCCCACCCCTCTCCTCAGTAGGATAGATCTCCTGAGGCGGTGGCCCAGGTCTATGACCTTGTGGCCAAGGAGGTAAAGCAGCAGGAAAAGGCCACCTCTCAGAACTAATTCAGTTTTCGATTAGAGGCTTGGGGGCTACAGTATAAAGTTTTAACTCAGATGTATGCTTAGTTTCTTTTTAAAGCATCTAGTCGGAACTAATTCAGTTACAACTAGAAGCTTGGGGCTACAATATCGAAATTTATAGAAACACTGCATATGCTACTCTTAAAGCATCTAGTCGGAATATTTCATTCAAACTACATGCTTGGGGGCTACAGTGAGAAGTTTTCTAGCTTAGTCACTCTTAGAGCATTTAGACGCAATGACCTATGGTTTTCCATCTAAATCCTCGGGGGCTACAGTGGGATATTCATATGAAATGCAAAAGGCAAATAAAACTTCCAAGTGCAATGATATTGAGGTTGGTAGCACTCTCAGGCAGCAGCTTGCCAAAGGATATGATGTTTCCTTGCAAGATCTCTGCTTGCCGGAGGAGCTCCTCGAGACCGCAGGTTGGAGATGTCGGCGCCGCACCAGGAACCAGAGAAGTGATACCCGGCGTAAGTGTCGGATAGACTATCTTCGGGAACTCTATTGATTTCTGGGGGGAGAGGATGCCGCCTTCGGCAGAAGTACCACCTTCCACCACGGCCTTACCGCTACCGATGGGATCCTTAGCCAGAGCTTCAGCCATTTGGTGTGCGGCACTCTCCTACGTTGCCTGTTTGCCGATAACAACAAGCTCAGTAGAGGCACCTGATTCCACTTCCATGGCGGAAGGGCCAGCTGCTTCCTTGGCTTGAGAGCTTGTCGGAGCGGACGAGGGCTTGACGACGGGAGTGACAGGGGCGATGGCGGGAGATGCGTCACGATGCAGCATATCCTTGATGGTTCTAGAAGCCCCCAAAGTTTTGGTGGTCTTCTTCAAGCTGGTCGTGGCTTTCTTTCTGAAACGTGCAAAATGCATAAGTATAGGAATAAGACAGACAAATGGACAATGTCGGAGAGAAAGAAGCTTACACAAGAGGAGGTGCTTTGGCAAAAGGGATCCCAGTAATCTTTCTTTTTTCCGCCTCCAGGGCGGAGGTAGTCTTTTTGGAGGCTCCACCCTCCGTCTTCTTCTTCTTGCCTCCGTCGGCAGCGTCAGAGGTGGAGCTCTTCCGCTTTCGCGCCAACAGAGCATCGTAGTCGGACACGACGGTGACTTCCTTCATCTTTGGACCATAGATTTTAGGAGCCATTCTATCCTCATCTATGTCGCAAAGCTGTTAAGTGAAAAACCACCGTGTTAGATGAGATGGTAATGATTAGACAGAAGAACTAGAGTATATGTCATACACGGAAAATAAATACCTTTGGACACTTGCTCTCTACAAACATGTCGTAGGTGATGGTGAAGCCACGCTGCCTATCCTTCACCTTGACGATGTCCTTGAGACGAAGCTTGACAGAGTCGCTCGAGAAATTATCCTTGGAGATGCAGAGGCTATCCCTTCTATCGTTAGTATACTCGTGCATCAGCTTCAAGCGGTGCTGCAGAGGCTGGATCCGTCTGATGAACCAGCACATGGCTAAGTCCAATCCGGTCAAACCCATATCTACGAGCCACTCTATCCGCCTTATAGCATGGGAAGCTTCGACGTCGGAAGGAAGGGAGGCCTAGGATCTCCATGTCGAGGCTTCAACGGCAGCTCCATCGACGAAGTCCGGGTACGTGACTTCTCGGCCGACCAGAGGGACATCTGGGCCGTAGAAGTACGTCTGTTGCTAGTTCTTGCAGGACTCATGGCCGGCGATGTCGGGGAACCGCCGGCCAGGCCGGATCTTGAAGATAATAGTTCCACAATTTCTAAGTTCGTCCTTGCTGGCTCCGGCTTCGCGCTTGACGGTGAAGAAATATATGAAGAGATCTAGCCTATGCCTAATCCCTAGGTATCCCTCGCAAAGCGCCGCATAGTTGCTGAGCGCTAGGATGCTATTGAGGGAGAGGTTCTGAGGCTGTACTCGGTAATGATTGAGGACAACAAGGAAGAAGTTGGAGATGGGCAGGGAGACGCCGCGTACCAGTTGTGCTTTGAGGTACACTTTTTCTCCGGCTTGGGGAGAAGGTGTAACCTCGCCGGCCGGCGCAGCCCGCCAGGCGAGCCCCTCCATCGCGGGGAGATAGCCTTCGATGATCAGCTCTTTGATGTCGCGGTTCGTAATGTCCGAACTGCGCCAGTCGCCCTTATGCGAATCGTACTCCTCCTCTAGTAGCTCCAGCGACACCGATTTATGGTTGCCGCCGGTGGCTTCGACCACCGCGGACTTGGGGATGACCAGGCCCTCTAGGGGCACGACGATGGATCTCGTCGGCTTCGCCCGACACCACCATTGAAGGGGAGGAGCTGCTGCTGGCCATTGGGTGTGTTCGACGGTGATTGGGAAAGATTGAAAAGCTAGGGTTTTTCGCACGTTGCACGGAGAGCTCGAAGAGGCGCTCGCTGGAGGAAGAAGATGATGCAGGGGAGAATGAGGTGAAAAGGTGAATTTTCCACCGCATTTACTATTTATGGACTCCAGCATCAAGATTCGTGCAGCTTGTTCGAATGGTTGTCGCGTAGACGATGTGTGCGGGGACGTGCGCGGAAATTTCTCCACGTACCAACCATCATCGCCAACGGTTTGTATCGCTCGCGCGGGAAAATTGGACATGATTGCGTTCTCTGCATGTGTGAGTTACGAGGCGTCGCTGACCTGTTCCTACGTCGCCCTAGTTGTCACTGGTAGATGAACCATCACATCAGAAGATTCCGGCATGGATGAATCCGGTCTGGCTACGGAAGAGTACGGTGGAAGATTCAGCAATTCTCCGACTTACGAATTGAAGACGGAGAAAACCTTGCAGGGTTCTTTGGGAGGACTACAATATGTTGCTTAACGATTTGCCGACATCCATCTAGACGGAGCATTCCACGTGAAGAGGCAAGATGGCACAAGATCTCGGAGTTCTCCAGGGGCTACTGTTGGGGATATGCTATATGGGTATCCTCATAGCATGTCCTCTATCCGGATAACTCGGGTGGCCCATAGTTGGTAGCATGGCCCATGGCCTGCTGGGCGGACCAGTT
This sequence comes from Avena longiglumis, assembly GCA_030063025.1. Classification (NCBI taxonomy): domain Eukaryota; kingdom Viridiplantae; phylum Streptophyta; class Magnoliopsida; order Poales; family Poaceae; genus Avena; species Avena longiglumis. The sequence goes on from CP125976.1 coordinate 56,738,217, forward strand.
AGATGGATCCAGAAGGGAGGCCCATGCCGAATAAAGGAAGGCTACTGAAAGGATATGGATGTCGCCTAGAGGGGGGTGAATAGGCGATTAAATTTTTTCCTAGAGTGGCTCAACAAAGGCGGAATAAAACTAGCGTTTACTTTTGTAGGGTTTCGTAGCATGGAAAACAAAAAAATTCTATCGCATACAAACAAACAAACCAAGATCTATCTACTAGATTGTAGCAACGAGTCGATGGAATAACTTACCCTCGAAGATTCCAAAGTATTTAACGAGAGCGGATTCTCGTGGGTGATGTAGTCGTACTCTTCCCGATCTCAAGATCGCGCAGACGATCCTTCCGGCGCCGCGTTCGCCCAGCGATCGATCACACGTTTAAGTTTCGACTAAGACCTTCCTCCTTGTTCCAAGGCGGAGGTTGTAGCAGGCGTGGTACGGAAGTAGGGGAGATCTCGCAGGGCTTCGCCTTAAGCCGGAGCGAGTATGGTGGAGTATGAGAGAGTCCCTCAATGATCTAGGGTTTAGACACGCCGAGGAGGAAGCTTGGCCGGCGGCTAGGGTTTCTAGGCGGTGGCGGCTTGACCTAGGGCGGCGGCGGCAGCAGGTGGCGGCGCCGGCGGCTTAGGGTTTGGAGGCGGGGATCTTGTGTGTCTAGGAGGGGAGCCCTGCCCCTCCTTATATAGGTGGAGGGGCCGACCGACCAAGGGGAGGGGAGTCCCTCCCCAACTCGGCTTGGAGGTGGGCCGACGGTGGAGGAGGGACTCCTCCCCAACTCGGTTTCCTCCTCTTTCTCCACTTCCCAAAAATAGCCGTTTGACTTTTCAAACTAGGATTTGATTAATCCCTCTATTTTGTTCAGCGATGACACCGAGTACATAATGCAATCATACCAACTTGATATAACACATTCATGTACCCTTCCCCTCCGGAGTGCTGGACATTTTGGAACCTTCTAGAACATTCCCGATGAAAACACCGGAACCATTCCCCAACTCCGAAACGGGACTTTCCTTATATGAATCTTATTCTCCGGACCATTCCGGATCTCCTCGTGATATCCCGAATCCCATTTGAGACTCCGAACAACATTCGGACTCTTTCTCATCATTCCATAACTACTCAAACAACGTCGAATCCTTAAGTGTGTCTCCCTACGGTTCGTGAATTATGTGGACATGATCGAGACACTTCTCCGAACAATAACCAATAGAGGAATCTGGAAATTCATATGGCTCCCACATATTTCTACGATTACTTTGCGATCAAATGAACCACTTACATACGATATCAATTTCCCTTTGTCTCACGATAGTTTACTTATCCGAGGTTATGATCTTCGGTATCTCTGCATACCTAGTTCAACCTCGTTCGATAAGTACTCTTTTCTCGTTCCGTGATATGTGATCCCTTGTGAGCGGTCACATGCTTGCAAGCTAATTGGATGACATTTCACCGAGAGGTCCCAGAGTATATCTATCCGTCATATGGATGGACAAATCCCACTCTTGATCCATGTGTCTCAACCAATACTTTCCGAACACTCAATGCCACCTTTATAGCCACCCAGTTACGGTGTGGTGTTTGATGTCATCAAAGCATCCATCCGGTAAAGGTGATATGCATGATCTCATGGTCGAAGGAATTAGATTACTATGTATCAGAAAGCATATAGCAATTGAACTAATAAAATAAATTGATCTTTATGCTACGCTTATCTATAGGAGTATGTCCACCATATCATTCTCCTAACGATATGATCTTGTTGTTAATAACATCTCAATGTTCATGATAGGGAAACCACAATCATCTATTAACCAACAAGCTAGTATTATATAGAGGCTTTACTAGGGACCCTTATTTTAGTCTACAAATCACACAAGTATTAATGTTTCCTTGTTAATACTATTATAGCATGAATGTAAACATTTATCATAAACACAAAGATATAATAATAACTATATTTATTATTGCCTCTAGGGCATATCTCCAACAACTTTGTCAAGTACAACCTAGAACAACTAGGGTTCACCTACGTGCACCAACAACTTATGCTAAGCAATACAAGCAGCAAAGTGATAGCAAGATATAGATTACTTCAAGCACGAAGGCTATCACAATGTAAAATGCATAAGTAAATAGCTCGGGTATAGAGATAACCGAGGCACGCGGGGACGACGATATTTTACCGAGTTCCTCCCAACATGGAGTACGTCTTGTTTGGAGAGGGGGTGGTATCAAACCACCAACGCCACAAAAGGCCTCCCTTATTCTCCGGTGAATCTCACCCTAATGGGATCGATCCATGCTTCCACTATCGATGCACTTGTCGGTGGCAACCGGAACCTCTCACAAGGTTGGGGCACTTCTCCACAACTTAATTGGAGGCTCCCAACAAATGCCACAAAAGGCCAAAATGCCACCAAGGCCACAAAACCGTCTAGGGTTCCAAGAACCCAAGAGGGACAAGCTCCAATGAGTCACACGAACCAAATCCTTCGAGGAGAACTCAAACCGATGCACCGAATGCAAATGGCAAGAACACCACAAAGGTGCTCAAATCCCTCACTCTCAAGTTACAACAAAGCTACTAAAGCTATTGGGGGAACAAGAGAGGAGGAATCAAAGAGAGACACAAAATCCCCCAAAATCTAGATCCCCAAAGATACACTCACAAAGAGATGATATGGCTTGGTCAAATTGTAGATCTAGATCCCCTCAATCTTCCTCTCAAATGTGTGCAAGAATCATTGGATGGGGAGGAAGAAATCAAGCAAGAGATGTGTCAAAAGCAATAGGGAAAATCTTGAAGAAAGAGGGGAAAGAAGGTGCTAATAAAAAGAAAGGGGTATGAAATATATAAGGCCCCAGGAAATCAGACCGTTGAGGCCATATAGCAACCAGGACCGGTAGTACCGGAATGGGCCAGTACTACCGCCCGGCAGCCCAGCAGCATCGAACAAGCCAGCGAGCAAGAGAGGGCCCAAGCCAGTGAGCAAGCGAATCAGCACAGCAAGCTTCTTGTGAAGCCTCCGAAGCAGCCATGTATTCCGATTCAGTTGAAGATCTTGTCACAACGCTTTGCTTTGCACTCCTCCAGCTAACTGCTGCACCATTCAAAATAAATACGTATCCAGATTGTGATTTAGAATCATCCGGATCGGTGTTCCAACTAGCATCGGTGTAACCATTAATCAACGAGCTGTTCATCACCTCCATAAGAAAGAACCATATCCTTAGTTCTTCTCAAGTACTTAAGGATGTTTTTGATCCATCCAATGATCCACTCTGGATCACTTTGATATCTGCTAGTTAAACTAACAAAGATATGCAATGTCGGGTCTAGTACATAGCATGGCATACATTAGAGATCCTATGGCTGAGGCATAGGGAGTCTTACTCATCCTTTCTCTATCTTCTGCCGATGTCGGACTTTGAGTTTTACTCAAGGTCATATTGGGCAACATGGGCAAGAACCCTTTCTTTCTATCTTCCATTCCAAACCTCTTTAGAACCTTGTCCAAATATGTACTTTGTGACAATGATATTTGGCGTCTCGATCTATCTCTATAAATCTTTATGCCTAATATGTAAGCTGCTTCGCCAAGATCCTTCATTGAAAAACTATTATTCAAATATTCCTTGACACTATTAAGAAGGTCTACATCATTCCCAATCAACAATATGTCATCTACATATAGTATTAAGAATGCTACAGAGCTCCCACTCACTTTCTTGTAAATACAAGCTTCTCCATAAGTTTGTATAAAACCAAAACTTTTGATCACCTTATCAAAACGTTGATTCCAACTTCGGGATGCTTGCTTCAATCCATAGATGGACCGTTGAAGTTTGCATACCTTGTTAGCATCTTTAGGATCGACAAAACCTTTGGGTTGCATCATATACAACTCTTCATCAATGTCTCCATTGAGGAATGATGTTTTGACATCCATCTGCCATATCTCATAATCATAATATGCAGCGATTGCTAACATAATCCTCATAGACTTTATCTTCGCTACTGGTGAGAAAGTCTCATCGTAGTCAACTCCTTGAATTTGTCGAAACCCCTTTGCGACAAGTCGAGCTTTATAGACAGTAACATTACCATCAGCATCTATTTTCTTCTTGAAAATCCATTTGTTCTCGACAGCCTTCCGGCCATCCGGTAAGTCCACCAAAGTCCATACTTGGTTTTCGTACATGGATCCAATCTCGGATTTCATGGCTTCTTGCCATTTATAGGAATCTGGGCTCATCATTGGTTCCTCATATGTCTCAGGGTCATCGGTGTTGTCCACCAACATGACACTCATAACGGGATCATACCAATCTGGAGTGGTACGAGTTCTCGTTGACCCGCGAGGCTCTGTAGCAACTTCAACCGAAGTTTCATGATCATCATCATTAGCTTCCTATCTAACTGGTGCAGGCACCACAGGAACTTCTTCCGGTGCTGCGCTACTCGAAATTTCGAGAGAAGGTTCGACAACCTCGTCGAGTTCTACTTTCCTTCCAGTCACTTCTTTCGAGAGAAATTCCTTCTCTAGAAAGGATCCATTCTTGGCAACGAAGATTTTGCCTTCGGATCTATGATAGAAGGTATACCCAATAGTTTCCTTCGGGTATCCTATGAAGACGCATTTTTCCGCATTGGGTTCAAGCTTGTCCATTGTAACTTCTTTACATAGGCTCAAGATCCCCAAAATTTAAGGAACAACAATCTAGGTTTCTTCCCAAACCATAATTCATACGGTGTCATTTCAACGGATTTAGATGGTGCCCTATTTAAAGTGAATGCGGCTGTTTCTAATGCATAACCCCAAAATGATAGCGGTAAATCTATAAGTGACATCATAGAACGAACCATATCTAAGAGTGTTCGATTACGACGTTCGGACACACCATTACCCTGTGGTGTTCCCGGCGGTGTCAACTATGAAAGTATTCCGCATTTCTTCAAATGCTCGCCAAACTCGTAACTTAGATATTCACCTCCACGATCAGAACGTAGAAATTTAATCTTCTTGTTACGTTGATTCTCTACCTCACTTTGAAATTCGTTAAACTTCTCGAAAGTTTCGGACTTATGTTTGATGAAATAGATATACCCATATCTACTCAAGTCATCCGTGAAGGTAAGAACATAACGATAACCACCGCGCGATGCTACACTCGTTGTATCACACACATCGGTATGTATGATTTCCAATAAGTCCGTAGCTCGCTCCATCATACCAGAAAATGGAGTCTTAGTCATTTTCCCATCAAACATGCTTCGACTCTTTCAAGTGATTCGAAATCAAGTGATTCAAGAAGTCCATCGGAATGGAGTTTCTTCATACGCTTCACTCCAATGAGACCAAGACGACAGTGCCACATATAGGTCGAGTTATCGCTCGATTTCAAACGTTTAGCCTCAATGTTATTAATATGTGTATTTCCACTATCGAGATTCAATAAGAATAGACCATCTATCAAAGGTGCATGTGCATAAAACATATTACTCATATAAATCGAACAACCATTATTCTCGGACTTAAACAAGTAACCGTCTCGCAATAAACAAGATCCCGATATAATGTTCATGCTTAACGCAGGCACCAAATAACAATTATTTAAGTATAAAACTAATCCCGATGGTAAATGAAGGGGTAGCGTGCCGACCGCGATCACATCAACCTTTGATCCGTTTCCCACGCGCATCGTCACCTCGTTCTTCGCTAGCTTCCGTTTATTTTGCAGCACCTGTTTCGAGTTACAAATATGAGCAACCGAACCAGTATCAAATACCCAGGCACTACTACGAGTACTAGTGAGATACACATTAATAACATGTATATCAGATATACCTTTCTTCTTGATGTTGCCGTTCTTCAAATCCGCCAAGTACTTTGGGCAATTCCGCTTCCAGTGACCTTCTCCCTTGCAGTAAAAGCACTCAGTATCAGGCTTAGGTCCAGCCTTGGTCTTCTTCGTTGGCGTGGTAACTTTCTTACCACCCTTCTTGAAGTGTCCCTTCTGCTTAGACATGCCTTTCTTGAATTTGGTGGTCTTATTGACCAACAACACTTGGTGCTCTTTCTTGATCTCCACTTCTGCAGATTTCAACATGGCAAAGAGTTCTGGCAACGTCTTGTTCATGTTTTGCATGTTGTAGTTCATCACAAAGTTCTTGTAACTTGGTGGTAGTGATTGGAGGACGTGATAAATCCCCAAAGCATTAGGAATCACTATACCTAAGCTTTGAAGTTTGTTTGCGTGCCCAGACATCTTAAGCACATGCTCACTAACGGAGCTGCCCTCTTCCATCTTGCAGTTAAAGAACTTTTCAGAAGCCTCATAGCTTTCAATTGCCGCATGAGTCTCAAAGATCAATTTGAGATCCTTGACAATATCATATGGGTTTGAATTCTCAAACCTTTTCAAGCTCGATTCTAAACCATACAAGATAGCACCTTTGAACTGGATCTTGAGTCTTCCGAGTGAGGTAAACATTCTTTACTTCATCGGCAAGATCACCGCAGGTGGGTCACCCAATGTGCATCCAAACATAGGTCAAATTACCAATGTGAGGACAATCCTCAAATTGGAACCAATCCATGAGTTGCTTCCATTGTTTTTCAACTTTTCTTTCTCTAGGAACGCATTAAAATTGATGGTAGGGGTTGCCATTGATCTACAACATATTTGCAATAGTTTAGACTAAGTTTATGACAAATTGAGTTCAAATTAATAATAAAATTAATCTAGGTGAACTCCCACTCAAAACAATATCCCTCACATTGTTTTAGTGATCACACGAACCAAATCCACCACATCAACACCGATCATCACGAGAGTTGATGTAACTTCAATGGCGAACAATCGACATGTTCATCATATCTACTATATGATTCATGCTTTACCTTTCGGTGATCCGTGTTCCGAGACCATGTCTGTACATGCTAGGCTCGTCAAGATCATACCTTAGTTTCCACATGAGCAAATCTGGCTTGCTCACGTTGTATACACTTGCGGAATCTAACACACCCGATCATCACGTGGTGCTTCGAAACAACAAGCTTTAGCAACGGTGCTAACTAAGGGTGAACACTTTATGACTTGATATTCATGTGCATGAGGGATCATCTTATAATGCTACCGTCGTCTAGTAAGCAATACAAGATGCATAAAGGATTAACATCACATGCAATTCATAATATGTGATATGATATGGCCTTTCTTCTTTGTGCTTCCGATCTCCATCTTCTAGCACGAACATGATCTCCATCATCACCGGCATTGCATCAAGGTCAATGACGCTTCTCCATGGTTGTCGTCCACCGGCTTCAACTATTACAACTACTTTGAATAGACACGCGGGTCTTAACATAAATTAAAGACAACCATATGGCTCCTGCCGGTTGCCAACTTACAATAAGGAACATTGCATACATCAAATATAATCACAATCATGGCCATATCACATCACAGCACACCCCTGCAAAACAAACTTAGACGCCTCTACTTTCTTTGCATATTTTACGTGGTTTTGGGGCTTTCAATAAGTGTCGTTCTAACTACGAACATGAACCGCAACATTGATACTAGTATTGTTAATCATCCGTTGTAAATTGGATCTTAACTATGCTAGGAGAAACAGGCACCCGCAAAGCCACTTATGCAATACAAGTTGCATGTCAAGCGTGGAGCAAGTCTCATGAACGATGTCATGTAAGGTTAGCCCGGGCCGCTTCATCCCAACATACCGCAAGATGCAAAGTACACAAGAAGCAATCAACAATAAAAGCATCAACGCCCATAATGACCATTGTGTTATACTCGTGCAACAGATCTACATATACACATGGCTCTGATACCACTGTAGGGTTTCGTAGCATGGAAAACAAAAAATTTCTATCGCATACAAACAAACAAGACAAGATCTATATACTAGATTGTAGCAACGAGTCGATGGAATAACTTACCCTTGAAGATTCCAAAGTATTTAACGAGAGCGGATTCTCGTGGGTGATGTAGTCGTACTCTTCCCGATCTCAAGATCGCGCAGACGATCCTTCCGGCGCTGCGTTTAGCGCTCCATGATCGGTCACACGTTCGGTACTTTCGAAGATCTTCCTTTCCCTTGTTCCAAAGAAAATGGAGGTTGTAGCACTCTCCTCGCGATTTCGGGCGTAATGCAGGAAGTAGAGGAGATCTCGAACCGCTTCGCTTAAACCGGGCGAGTATGGTGGAGTATGAGAGAGTCCTCGATGATCTAGGGTTTAGACACGCCGAGGAGGAAGCTTGGCCGGCTAGGGTTGCTAGGGCGGCTTGACCTAGGCGGCGCGGCAGGTGGCGGCGTGGCTTAGGTTTGGAGGCGGGGATCTTGTGTGTCTAGGAGGGGAGCCCTGCCCCTCCTTATATAGGTGGAGGGGCCGGCCGGCCAAGGGGAAGGGATTCCCTCCCCAACTCGGCTTGGAGGTGTGCCGGCGGTGGAGGAGGGACTCCTGCCCAACTCGGTTTCCTCCTCTTTCTCCACTTTCCAAAAATAGCCGTTTGACTTTCAAACTTGGCGTTTGACTTTTCAAACTAGGATTTGATTAATCCCTCTATTTTGTTCAGCGATGACACCGAGTACATAATGCAATCATACCAAATTGATATAACACATTCATGTACCCTTCCCCTCCGGAGTGCCGGACATTCCGGAACCTTCTAGAACATTCCCGATGAAAACACCGGAACCATTCCCCAACTCCGAAACGGGACTTTCCTTATATGAATCTTATTCTCCGGACCATTCCGGATCTCCTCGTGATATCCCGAATCCCATTTGAGACTCCGAACAACATTCGGACTCTTTCTCATCATTCCATAACTACTCAGACAACGTCGAATCCTTAAGTGTGTCTCCCTACGGTTCGTGAATTATGCGGACATGATCGAGACACTTCTCCGAACAATAACCAATAGAGGAATCTGGAAATTCATATGGGTCCCACATATTTCTACGATTACTTTGCGATCGAATGAACCACTTACATACGATATCAATTTCCCTTTATCTCACGATAGTTTACTTATCCGAGGTTATGATCGTCGGTATCTCTGCATACCTAGTTCAACCTCGTTACTGATAAGTACTCTTTTATCGTTCCCGTGATATGTGATCCCTTGTGAGCCAGTCACATGCTTGCAAGCTAATTGGATGACATTTCACCGAGAGGGCCCAGAGTATATATATCCGTCATATGGATGGACAAATCCCACTCTTGATCCATGTGTCTCAACCAATACTTTCCGAACACTCAATGCCACCTTTATAGCCACCCAGTTACGGTGTGGTGTTTGATGTCATCAAAGCATCCATCCGGTAAAGGTGATATGCATGATCTCATGGTCGAAGGAATTAGATTACTATGTATCAGAAAGCATATAGCAATTGAACTAATAAAATGACTTGATCTTTATGCTACGCTTATCTATAGGAGTATGTCCACCATATCATTCTCCTAACGATATGATATTGTTGTTAATAACATCTCAATGTTCATGATAGGGAAACCACAATCATCTATTAACCAACAAGATAGTATTATATATAGGCTTTACTAGGGACCCTTATTTTAGTCTACAAATCACACAAGTATTAATGTTTCCTTGTTAATACTATTATAGCATGAATGTAAACATTTATCATAAACACAAAGATATAATAATAACTATATTTATTATTGCCTCTAGGGCATATCTCCAACAACTTTGTCAAGTACAACCTAGAACAACTAGTGTTCACCTACGTGCACCAACAACTTATGCTAAGAAATACAAGCAGCAAAGTGATAGCAAGATATAGATTACTTCAAGCACGAAGGCTATCACAATGTAAAATGCATAAGTAAATAGCTCGGGTATAGAGATAACCGAGGCACGCAGGGACGACGATATTTTACCGAGTTCCTCCCAACATGGAGTACGTCTTGTTTGGAGAGGGGTTGGTATCAAACCACCAACGCCACAAAAGGCCTCCCTTATTCTCCGGTGAATCTCACCCTAATGGGATCGATCCATGCTTCCACTATCGGTGCACTTGTCGGTGGCAACCGGAACCTCTCACAAGGTTGGGGCACTTCTCCACAACTTAATTGGAGGCTCCCAATAAATGCCACAAAAGGCCAAAATGCCACCAAGGCCACAAAACCGTCTAGGGTTCCAAGAACCCAAGAGGGACAAGCTCCAATGAGTCACACGAACCAAATCCTTTGAGGAGAACTCAAACCGATGCACCGAATGCAAATGGCAAGAACACCACAAAGGTGCTCAAATCCCTCACTCTCAAGTTCCAACAAAGCTACTAAAGCTATTGGGGGAACAAGAGAGGAGGAATCAAAGAGAGACACAAAATCCCCCAAAATCTAGATCCCCAAAGATACACTCACAAAGAGATGATATGGCTTGGTCAAATTGTAGATCTAGATCCCCTCAATCTTCCTCTCAAATGTGTGCAAGAATCATTGGATGGGGAGGAAGAAATCAAGCAAGAGATGTGTCAAAAGCAATAGGACAAAGCTTGAAGAAAGAGGGGAAAGAAGGTGCTAATAAAAAGAAAGGGGTATGCAATATATAAGGCCCCAGGAAATCAGACCGTTGAGGCCATATACCAGCCAGGACCGGTAGTACCGGAATGGGCCAGTACTACCACCCGGCAGCCCAGCAGCATCGAACAAGCCAGCGAGCAAGAGAGTGCCCAAGCCAGTGAGCAAGCGAATCAGCACAGCAAGAGAGCTTGTTATGGATATTACCACAAGCTCTATATCCTCACATGGATAAGACCAAATAACAACCAAATACGATGATGCAAGTATGCAAAGGTTTGAGCTCTCTGCGAATGATGTGACCGAATTACTCATTCGAGAGCCCCTCTTGATAGTACGGTTATCTATCCTAAACCCGGTCTCCCACACACGACATGAGACCGGCAAAAGGGAAAAACTATCAAGATTATACCTTTGCCTTGAGCATTCCACTTGAGCTCGATGTAGACGAACTTGACCTTCTCAAGATGGAACGCCTTTCTTGATTCCTCATCATCGATCCATGATAACCGAGGATGGCAAGCATCAAACATGAGATCTACTATAGATGGCGCATTTTGAGCTTGCACAACACATCTTATCATTCCATCGACCTTGAAGCCAACACATGCTTCAAGCGATGCCAAAGGACAAATCCTACAAGTGAAACTTAATACACACATTAGTCCATAAAGATTGTCATTAATTACCAAAACCACACATGGGGGCCCACATGTTTTTTCAATCTCCCCCATTTTGGTAATTGATGACAATCCCTTTAAGAGGGTTTATATAATGAATTTTAACTAATAAAATGGTAGCATCAATATCAAATACTAGAAAAGTAGGTGATATTGGTACCACCACCATATATAGAGCAAACTCCCCCACAATCTATGCATGTGTGATGAACTCGAATTCCATTGCATATATTGCCAATCATTATCTTTGGTGGAGTTTCCTCTATATACCACATGCTTAAGCAACAACAAAGAGTCAAGAGCATGAAAGGCAAATGCTTAAAAACAAAATCAAGGCATAAACCATTTCCCTTAAACCCTCTAAAACTTCTCCCCCATTGGCATCGATTGCCAAAATGGTTGAAAAGCTCTAGAAGTCAAATATAGTAATAATTCCTCCAAAGGTGTGCCTACGCACATACCCAATGATGAATACTTGGGAGGGATTAGAACTATATCGAGGATCCGAGGATTGCCAAAGGAATAAATAAACGACACATCACAAATGACACAAGCAATCACAATATCCAACAAATCAATTGAAAACAACAAATGAGTCCAAATAGAAACAACAAGATGTTATGATATGAGCCAAAGAGTGCTTTAAATAACTTATAGAGAAGCTCCCCAAGATTTGTTCATAATTCAACATAAATGAATTATAATATATATTGCACAAAAATGGAATCCTAGCTCCCCCATAAGCATTTAAAAAACAACCAATGAAAGATCAAATAAATGCTTAAATAAAAATAGAGAAGATCCCCAAGATTTGTGCACACTTTAGAATCATTGTATTTCAATACAAAAATGCACAAATATGGAATCCTCACTCCTCCATAACCATTTAAGGCACAATAAATGAGAAAGAAGACAAATTAGCATTATTAAATGAATTAGATGAGCTCCCCAAAGATAATGCACCAATTATAATAATTGCATTTGGGATCAATGTGCATAATCATGGAATCCTCACTCATCCAAATTCATTTAACAATACACGACATGAGAGAACAAATATGAGTGTCCGAAGATGGAAACAAGAGGAACAATCACTCATAGGCAAATAAGTTTGGAAGCCACCAATAAAATCAAAAGGAATAAAATGTGGTATCCAAGGAATAAAATCTCAACTAAAGTTATCTTCTCAAATGGAAGATCCGATTTTGATGAACAAGAGCTTGTTATGGAGATTACCACAAGATCTATACTCACATGGATAAGACCAAATAACAACCAAATACGATGATGCAAGTATGCAAAGGTTTGAGCTCTCTCTGAACGATGTGACCGAATTACTCATTCGAGAGCCCCTCTTGATAGTACGGTTATCTATCCTAAACCCGGTCTCCCACACACAACATGAGACCGGCAAAAGGGAAAACCTATCAAGATTATACCTTTGCCTTGAGCATTCCACTTGAGCTCAATGTAGACGAACTTGACCTTCTCAAGATGGAACGCCTTTCTTGATTCCTCATCATCGATCCATGATAACCGAGGATGGCAAGCATCAAACATGAGATCTACTATAGATGGCGCATTTTGATCTTGCACGACACATCTTCTTCTCATTCCATCAACCTTGAAGCCAACACATGCTTCAAGCGATGCCAAAGGACAAATCCTACAAGTGCAACTTAATACACACATTAGTCCATAAAGATTGTCATCAATTACCAAAACCACACATGAGGGCCCACATGTTCTTTCAGCTACGATGGAGTCACCAGCGTACCCGGAGCCTTGGAGTACAAGACACGCTAGACTAGTAATAGATGGTGTCCATGCTGGGCGAGGCAACTTTTTTTTTCAGATTCAAACACAAATAGTTCGTGCTAAAAACATGCAAGATTCGAACTTAATTTACATTCAAAATATAAAAAACGGAATTTAAACTACTACTAGCCCTAGCTATCGATCTTCGCGCGCCGGCGCCGCCTCGTCCATCTACGGGTCGAGGTCGATGTACTCCGGCGGCGTCCAGAGGTTGGGCGGCGGTGGGGCCGGAGCGAGAGCGGGCGCATGCGGGTTGATCGCCCGCACAGGCCACGACTCCCATTGCTGGAGTTGCGCCAGCTCCATGCCCACCTCCGGCGCGATCAGAGGCGCCCAAACGGGCAACGACGGCGGTAGAGGTAGCTGGGCGTTCGTCTCAGCCATCATGCGGGTGAGCGCGAGGGCCTACTCGTAGTCGCGCCACTGGGCCTCCTCCTCCTGTGCGCTGGCCGCAATGGCCTTGTGCTCCCAGTCGAGCCACTTCTTCTAGTAGGCCTTGCTCTTGTAGGCAGGATCCCACCGTAGGGCCGGCGGGAGGCCCCTGATCCGGCGGCGGATCTCCTCTTCCAGACCTTTGCCCTCCTTGGGCATGGGCGGCACCGGGACACGGTCCCGGTTGAGGTGCCAGCCGGTGGGGAGAGACACGTCGTTGTGCTATATGCCCCGTCCCTCCCTCCAGCGGCACTCGCACTCCGCGATGCGGAAGTACTGGCGATCACGACGCTCTCACTTTGGCTGTGGTGGAGGACGAGCCTCCATACGGCGGCCCCATAAATCCTCCGGCCGCGGCGGAGGTGGCAGGGACGTGCCACGGAGGAAAGACGGCATCCGGCCAGAGCGCTGGCTACTAGATCCAGACGCCTCGTGGTCGTTCTTGCCCCTCCCCTTCTTCAACCACGACGGCGTCTTCATTGTCCGCGGTGGTTCTGGTGGCGGCGGCTAGGGTTTGTGATGGCGAGAGGTAAGGAGTGGGGCATCGACGGGCGCAGGGTTAAATAGCCCCTTCGCCCGTGAACAGGCGCACCTTCCCACTCCTTCGCCATCAATGCCGGCGCGAGAACACGGGTGGCGCCCAGTGGGTTAGTGTGTCATCGCATCGCCATTGATGGCGCAGACTACCACCAGCCAGCCTTCCGCGCAGCGCCTCTGAATCGCTGTTGCGGTTGCATCTTAATCGGTTCCGCTAACCGCGTCTGCAATCAATGCCGCGTGTGGCTGGTGGGTGGGCCAGTGGCACGCACGGGCACGACGTCCGTGCTGTCCACACGCGTCTGGGCCGACACAACCGAGCTCTATATTAGATGCACAGATGGGTCGGTCCGGACGCATTTCGCCGGATGGGTCGCCCTGCTAGGGCGCCGCGCACGCCCCGCCTGTCCGCGTGAACAGTTTTGGACACGCGCAATCCATTTGGGTCCACCGGGCCGACCCAAACGATCGACCGTTTCGGTTCGTTTTTGTTCGTTTGGATCGGCCCGTGCTTTTTTGGTTTCTGGTCAAGTCTGTACAGCCAACCCCGTCCAGCAGCATGACCCATTTGTCCGTCTCCCTCCGTTGTCAATGCTTGACACCCTCGGCGATGGGACATTAATGGCGACATGACATCGGCTATCAGCGCCTCCGGCTTCCCACGCGGTCGGCTTTCCCACCATCGAATCTTTTTGGTTCCCGCGCGTGCCTCTCCTCCCGTAGCAGAAAACTTGTCGCGCCTCCCGGCCATTTCCCGCCTTCATCGTGGTCTATAAAAGATGGTCGTCGACACGGAGGAGACAACAAGCCCAAACAAGAGCAAACCAGCAGCCAAAAAAGCGTCAGCCACCAGCAGGCATGACTCGCCACAAGATTGCCAACTAGACCAAGATGCAGGAGAGGTGCCGCACCCACTTCCTGGAGGTGGAGATCGACGAAGTCAACCTCTAGGCCATGTTGCTATCCCAGCGCATGACCGAGGCGCAGGTGGTGGACTTCGAGGAGGAAGGCCCTGTGGTTGAGGCGGTGCTGGAGCAGGTGGTGGAGGCGACCACAAAGGTGGTCGTCCAATTGTCGGTGTGCGAGATTCACCATGTCGCCTCCAATGAGGCGGTGGAGGCGGTGGCCAAGGAGGCCGCATCAGCGACCCTTCACGAGATCCGCCATTAGGCGGCCATGACCACGCTAGAGATGGTGGACAAGAAGGCTGCCAAGGTCACCGTTCGCGACCTACGTCGCATCGCTGTCTGTGATCTATGCCGCGTCGCCTCCACGCGCAGGGAGGTGGAAGTGTTGGAGCACGCCGCTGACATGGTGACAGAGGAGGCACGCATGGCTATGGTCACCGAGGTGGCGATCGCCTTGGGTTATCATCGTTCGTGATGATACGAAGGTGGAGGAGGACAACGAGGAGGACGGGAGGTGGATCAGCCAGAGTCAGAGGCGGATGAGGAGGATGGAGAGGAGGCAATCGTCGTCCCTTTGCATATCGCTCAAGATCTAGGCTTCGGCCCCAACGGGGCTCCGACAGGGGTGACCCCGGTTGAGGCAGAAGTCGCACACCGGGCGAAGGCCTTGGCAGCGATGGCGGCGGAGGATCTCACTGACCAGGAGGCAAGCGACCACTGGGCCATCGATATGGAGAAGTCCCTGGCGAACCGAGCGGCAAAGAATCGCAAGAAGGAGGCGGCGACTCGTGTTCAAGTCCAAGACTGTTACCGCGAACACCTCCAATAGTGGGCCATCTGGTCCGCTAGGGCGACGATTGATGGGACCAGCGACAGCGGCAACAGCGGTGAGTAGCCATATGGACGGCCTCCTCTAGTAGTAGTAGTCCCTTTTTATTTTTTTTAAATGTGCCTTTTTGTAATTGGCAGGGCCTAATATAATGAAAAGCAAGTTTAAGTTAAAAGGAATATGACCGAGAGGCAATAATAAAGTGGTTATTATATTATTCCATGTTTACGATACATGCTTATTTTTTATGCTATAATTGTGTTAAGAGTAAACATTAACACATGTGTGATTTATAAACAGAAAAGGTTCCTAGTAAAGCCTCTATTTATACTAGCTTTTTGATTAACGAATGATCAAAAGTTTCCTGATCATGAATATTGGATATTATTAATAACATGATCATATCATTAGAGAATGATATGATGAACAGTCACCCGTAATAGATGTAGCAATACGATAATGTCATCAAGTTTATATTTCTATCACATTCGCAGTAACTCAATGTCCTTACACCATGAGATCACGCCAATCACTTTCACCGGAACGATAAAAATTGTACTTGTCGGGAACGAGATTAAATAAGGTATGGATGATAACAAGTAATCGGATCTTGGACAAGTAAAATATCGCTTGACAAAAGGAATTTGATTACATCGAAAGAGGTTCGGATGATCATCAAATCTTCGTGGAACTAGTGGGAGTCATTATGAATCTCTAGGTCCCGCTAATGATTATTGACTGGAGAAAGTCTCGATCATATATACATAGTTCTAGAACCCATAGGGAGACACACTTAAGGGTAGTCAACGCATTTGAGCGGATAGGAAACACAGGGGAAGTCAATGGACATCGCAGAAAATTATTCTATCGAAACTGCCTAAATAGTTTCAGGGTATCGAAACGAAGCAAGGGAATAAAATCTTAATGTGTTTTTAAATGAAGTACTCATTAAATGAAGTTTTATTCAATTTAGTTGCATTTAAACAAGAGAATTAAATTGCTTTAATGGAAAAACCTTTGATTTCTTGAGTGGGAATTTAATGAGGCATGAGTGAAGAATGAATTTATGTGAGTGGAGTGTCCACCACATAAACGGGGGAGAGGTTGGGGCACCACCATGGCTTCACGCCATGGACTCTTTAGGTCTCCCCCTCACCTATAAAATTCCTCCTCCTTCTCCTCTCATCTCACTCATTCACCATTCATCTCGTATGCCCTTTGGTTGGCATCTTCCCTCTTTGCTAGCTTGTCTATTGCCACAAGCGAGGTGCTTAGGTGAATCCCTGCTCAAGATATTCCCCTCCACCATATCTACCATGGTGTAGCGCTGTTGGAGTTCCCGGGGATCCGCTACTTCCACTGCCCAGCTGGAGCGAGGGTTCAGGAGTCGTCAGCACACCGTACGTGTGACCTATTACGGAGACGTTGCCTGTTTGTCGCGCTAATCGTTTGCACGTCCTCGAGTACGGTTGTGTACATGTACATCAATCATGTTTGTTTGCGGAAACATTATCCCTCTTATAGTCTACGAGGGTGAGTCCATCTATAACAGTTATAAGTATCGCCTAGATTCGATCTTGGCAGTTGCAACCGTAGAATTTTTTGTTTTCTATGCAATGAACCTCATCAGTGGTATCAGAGCTATGTCTATGTGTAGATTCTCTATACGGTTAGAACATGGAGATGTGGGTGTTGATGATCATGTTATTGCAAATCTTTTATACTTCGGATATTGGTGGCATAGTGAGATGAAGCGGCCCAGGCAAATTTTACATGTCCTCGCACATGAGACCTATTCCACGTTTGACATGTAACTCGTTTTGCATAAGTGGCTAGCGGGTGTATGTCTCTCCTACTATACTTGATATTTGATTTACAACGGTGTGCTTAATAACTTGGTTATCACCGTTGTGGCTGAAGTTCGTAGGTAGAACGGTTTTTTCCTAAAAATCCTATAGCTCCGTAAAATATGCAAAAGATAAATTAGAGGCATCTAGATTTATTTTTGTTGGGCTTGTGTCATGATATGGTGTATGTTATAATTTTAGTACGGTAATATACTCTCGGAAATTATAACAAATAAGTTGAAGCGCCATAAAACTTGGCGTGGCACAAATGGAATGATAGAGATCATACCATGATGCACAATATAGTGATCAAGTGCAAGAACCATATCATGTCACTTTTACATGTGATGTTTGTTTGCATCTTATTTACAACCTAGCCTACTCGGAGTCGGAGGAGGAGGAGTCGGAGTGGTAGCGACGGCACATGATGTCGTCAAAGACGCTGACGTCGAACCTTCCTTCGCCGTCATACTTGAAGACGACGATGTTGCTCTCTTCGATATGGTGCGAGCGGGAGAAGCACTTCCATCAGTTGTCAAGGTACAATTGGCCGAGGTGGTCGAACTGCAAATCGATCGGATACTTGGTGGTCCTAAAACCGTTTACCCGCAGCATGACAAGCAGGGGCGGTGCGTCACTGACTAGTGTCACGAATCTGCTGGGCAGGAGCAGCCTGTCACTCCGCATGACGAAGTGGATGGCCACGACGAACTGGATGCCTGGGTCGACATCGTCAGGTGACGATGACGTTGAGGGAGAGCGTGGTGGCGCGCTGATTTGGCCGTGTCCTCCGCGCCTCCCTCGACGTCCACGGTCGGCACACCCTCCTCTCGATCCATCGTTGCCGGCTATGTCTAGATACGGGGGAGAAGATGGCCGCGAGCGGTCAATTTAAAAGGACCTGCATCGGATGCCGGCGTGGAGGCCGAAGAAATGGCATTGAAGTGTCCAACCAGGAGGACAGTCGTCGGGCGACGCCTACAGCGGCGGTGGAGAGCGTGGCGTCCACTCAATCAGTGTGTCGTCTCATCGTTATTGATGGCTCACGCTGCCGCTGGTCAGCCTTCCGCCAGCGCCTCTGAATCGCTGACGTTGGGACGGGATGGGTGGTGAAGATGCCCTTAGAATTCCGGTCGAGGAGATTCTCATTCCTATGTGTCTAAGTCAACGGATACGACTTAGCAAGCACCGTCTAGCCGGCCTCTTTGAGAAAGGATCCTGTACCTAGTCTAAGGGCATGTACAATGCAACGACGTTAGCCTTCCCTTACGACTGTCACATTGGATATTTGCTTAGTTGGAGTAAAGAGAAATAAAAAATATGATGTTGTCTTCACTTAGCTAAGGGAAAATCTCTTAGAAATAAGAGAAGGCTAATTTTTTGGTTGTACCATATGTCTTTCCTTGGCAAATCAATTTCTTACTAAATATAGCTTATTAATTGGTAGAGACGACACTAAAGAATAATATATTATACGACTTATTTTTAATGACTTCTCTAGATGATGTTAAGGACTAAGAAAAGACATGCTCTCTCTAGCGAACTTGGTCGATCGCCGGCAACACGGCATAGACTAGTAGTACCCTCATAGACTCTGAGTCTTAGCTAGCCCATAGTGATTGTCGTGTACCAAGGAAACATGTTCAGTTAACCCGTACATCTACGTACTCGGTACTCCGATACGACATTTTCTGGACACCAGCGGCCGGAAAGGAGAGATCCAATCGGTCCGTCTGTTCCTCTTCCTCTGAAAATGACGCCGCTGCCGCTTTTCTGAAAACCAAACAAAGCAAAAGCACGCAGAGCACACACAGTAGAAACAATTGCAGTGTTAAAACCCTGCGCGATGGCGCATCCAGAGGACAGCTCTTTACAGCGACGAGCATCCTATGACGGAATTCCTCCTTTGTCCTTCCCTTCACGCGACAATCGGCACGTACGTACGGTTGAAAACCACCAAAACAGCTGGATCCGTGATCCATCCGCTCAGATATCGAGTTAATAGCATAAAACTACCACATTTGCCGAATGCTCGAATAACTACCACCTTACAAAAAAATTGTAAAAAACCACCATTTTTCGGCAGATTTTTTGCAATTCACGCTAAAACCCGATTTGCGGTCGATTGACAGCGTTTCTGACAGGGGGGCCCACCAAGATGATGACATGGCAACGGGTGGACTAGTTCGCCAGTTCGCCCGGCCCGCCCTAGCACTCTCTTGCGCCCCCGCCCTCCGCCGCCGCCACCGTCGTCAGGGCGTCCACGGAAGCAGCCCACCGTTCGTCGTCGCCATGCCAAGCTGGGACGACAGTGACTCGTTGAGCCACTCCCTCCTTGGGGTAAGTTCCCAAATTTCTAGGGTTCATGCTAGATCCAGTGATTTGAGATTTTAGGGTTCCTCGTCGATTTAGATCGATTAAATCAGTTATATCTATAATTTAGGAATTTGTGGACATGGACTACGCCCCAGATACCTGTGAGGATCCCGAATTCCATGGTGTGGCATTGGATTCTCCAGAAGTATGCCATTTTCATGGGCTGGCGCCGCAGAAATGCGTCGCCTTTGAGGGCACTAACACCGGCCGTAGATTTTACATGTGCCAAGTTGGAAATGTAAGTTTATTAGCATTGCCTACCTTATTTTGTGCATTGTTTTAAGTTATAATTATTAACTGTGATTATTTCCTTTATTGTTTATCTTATTGAAAGCTACAGTGATGTATTAGAAGCACATTACTATCTTATTGAAACATAGTGATGTATTAGAAGCACATTACTCTAGTGGTTTAGCCAGTGGTTTTTACCAACTGTGATAAAAAGCTTTAGTGATGTATTAGAAGCACATTATCTTATTAGCAATGGTTTTCAACAACAAGAGTTATACTTTAGCAATGGTTTAGCATAATTGCAGTGATGTGTCTTGTTTTGACAGTGCTTTAGCAGTAGCTTACATTAGCAAGAACAAGACAGTGAGTTTTTTATCCAGACATGCTAATATTTTTATTGGATTGTGCATTGTAGCAAGTCATGAACTGTGGATTCCCCTCCTAGATTGATAAAGAAGATTGGCCAGAAACTATGCAGAGGGCTTTATCAAGGCTTTGGGGCATGTACAATGAAGCCCAGGATGGTAGAATCAATGACAGGTGTGAGCAAGCCATTATGTTGAAGCAACTGTCGGAGGATAAGCAGAAGTTACAGAAGAAACATGATTCTCTGTTAGACGATGTGAAGAAGTTCATGGATGAAACTGAGAGGAAGGTGCTTCTGGAAAATTATCAGAAGTTCAAGGAAGAAAGGAAAGAAAGTGTGGCTGAGCAGAAGAAGGAGGAGCACACAGCTGCTCTCAAGAATGAAATTCAAGTCTTGAAGAATGCAGTGGCTGAGCTCAAAGAGATACTGAAAACTCAAGCTGATGTAATGAAGGCCAAGATGCAGAAATGTGAAGATGAGAAGTTGGCCCTCAAGAATGAGAAAAAGAAGCTAGAGTATATGATTTTTGACCTCTTCAATGCCAAGGATAGTCTCCAGCAGAAGGTGAAGAAGATTAAGGCAATTTGTGATGATGAGTGAGTTGAGTGAATGTGTTGATGTAATGTTGAACTACTGTGGTAGATTTGTTGTTGGAAGCAGTGCTGAACTACAAGTGATGTATGTGTTGTTGAATTTAGTGTTGAACTAATTGTGATGGAACCTTGTTAGTTTAATGGATCTATCTATGTTAAAACCTTATGTGTTATTGTTATTAGAAATGCTCTCCCTTTATATATTGTCATTTGAAATTAAATACCTTTGTTATTTCAAATGTGTTCCTTTGTAACCTTTGTGATCATTATTAGAGTAGTTGTATAGGGTTGTCGAGGGTTCTCGACAACCTTCGTGATCATTATTAGAGTAGTGGTTTAGGTTTGTCGAGAACCCTCGACAACCTATGTAACCATTTTTATAGTAGTTGGTTAGGGTTGTCGAGGGTTCTCGACAACCTTTGTGATCATTATTAGAGTAGTGGTTTAGGTTTGTCGAGAACCCTCGACAACCTATGTAACCATTTTTATAGTAGTTGGTTAGGGTTGTCGAGGGTTCTCGACAACCTTTGTGATCATTTAAAAGAATAGTCTTACAATGCACCATAGTAAAAAGTTACAACATAGATTCCACAGGAACATAGTTTTGCACATAAACATAGTTTTACACAATATCATAGTCTCAAACTCTAAGTTGGTTCCAATCATCAACATAGTCTTGGACAGGAACATAGTTTTGCACAGCATAGATAGTTTCAAACACACAGGAACATAGCATAGATAGTTTCATACACAGAAACATATTCACTCCTTGGAGCTGGAGTTGTTGGCCTTAGTCTTTTTGTTGTACCCCTTGTAGCTGGTGTGCTTCCCAGCATTGAGGTAGCCCTTCATCTTGTTTGTCAGCTTTGGTTCTCTGCCACTGGTCCTAGGGATCACATTTGATGAATGAGTGGCCCTTGGAGCTGAGAAGGCCTGTCTTGCCCTTGGAGCTGGAGGTGTTGGTGCTGCCCTTGGAGATCTTGGTGTTGGTGCTGCCCTTGGAGCTAGAGGTGTTGGTGCTGCCCTTGGAGAAGGCACAACAATGCTCTGTGATGTAGAGCACTCATCTGTGTTTGTCTTGTTGGCCTACAAACACAAATAAATATGAGTATTGCAATATGAGAAGGCACAGCAGTACATGAAATAGTATTGCAATATGAGACAACCTTCTGCTGTGCTTTCCTTACAGCTAGCTCAGGCCTGAGCTGAACAGGACAAGATGTGTACCTATGACCCAGCTGATTACAATTACTACAGGTGATGGTGGCCATCCTAGAAGTATCTCTAGGTGCAGGTACCTCAAATGCACCCTTCCTCCTCTTAGTTTGCTTTCTGCCAGGCTTTTCTCTGAAAACTGGAGGGTCTATGTCTGGGTAAGGTGTCTTTGGCCAAGCATCAGACCCAGGGATTGGATAGATAATATGTTTGTAAGCTTCCTTATACATGGGTTTCTTGAAAAAGTCATGCACATAATCCTCTGGAAACTGTTTGAGCTTCATAATGAAAGAAATTGCATGATTGCAGGGAATTCCTGTCACATCCCAATATCTGCAACCACAGGTCTTTGCTCTAAGATCAACAACATGCACTACAGACTCACTTGTGCCAACCTGCCACAGACCAATAGCAGCATTTTTAGGATTGCATGTTCTTGAGAACTTTTTAGCTGTTTCTAATTTCTCTGAGTAGAAAGGTGTGATTTCCCATCTTGTAAGCTCTGCCTTCTCCCTTTTTGCACTATACTTGACCATCAACTTGTCAATGATGCCCTTGATCATGGACTGAATAGGCTTGCCCCTTACATCAAGTATCATCTTGTTGAAAACCTCACTTAGATTATTGACAGTGAGGTCTGTCTTGCAGTTGGTGTCAAATGCATGTCTGGCCCAAGCTTCCACAGGTATTTGCATAAGCCAATTATAGGCAGGCTCACAACCCCTCTGAATCTCCTCCATTGCAACATCAAATACAGTCTTGGTCCATGAGTAGCTAGCTTGGAAAATCAACTTCCTAAGCTCTTCCCCATTAAATCCAGCTGATTTGAAGTTGGCATAAATATGCATGAGACAAAACCTTTGAGGAGAATTGGGGAAAACATGGGAAACAACCTTGAGCAAACCCTGAAATCCAGCCTTGTTGTTAGAAAACAAACAAAAAACAAAAACATAAATACAAAGCCTTGTTGTTAGAAAACTCACCTTTTGCCTGTCAGATATGATGGTGTAATTCCCAAATTTCCCTGATGTTCCTATGCAACATTTGAGCTGGGTAAGAAACCACAACCAGCTAGCAGTATCCTCTTTGTCCACTACACCAAATGCTAAGGGAAATATATTGTTGTTCCCATCTCTCCCAGTGGCAGCCAAAATTTGTTGCCCAGTTGTTAGTTTAATGAAGCATCCATCCAGACCTAAAATAATTACATAAAAGCATGTGTAAGATGAAACATGACCAAAGACTAGCAACATAATGCACATTTTGACTACAAAGAAACACATGAACTAACCTATGAAAGGCCTGCATCCATCAAGAAAACCTTGTCTAGAAGCATCTAGACAGATAAACAGTCCATGGAACCTGGGATTTGCACTAGGATGCTCCAACAACTCTTTGGTTGTAACAATACATCTGCTGCCAGGATTTGTGTCCAAGATAGCTTGCAGGTAATCTCTCAACCTTGTGTACTGCTTCTTCTGATCACCTATGACAACACTAAAGGCCTTTTGCCTTGCCCTGTAAGCCATGCTCCTTGGCACATTCACTCCAAATTTTATCTTTGCATTATCAATGAGTGTGTCAACAGTTGTACTTGGATCTGTTCTAATTGCTTGCTCAAACTGAGCTGCCAGCCAATCTATAGTGACCTTGGTGTTCTCTCCATGAGGGATGCAAGTGTGCAAAGGGTTAAACTTTCTTATGCAGAATGTCTTCTCATTCTTAATGATGGAGGCAGAAAAAAAGAATGGGCATCCTAATTTCAGTCTATCTTCAGTACAGTTGACAATGATTCTATCAGGGTGGTTTCTATGGTAACCATAGTTTCTAAGCTGAGCAATGTGATAGTTTCTAAGAGCTATCCTAAATTGGTAGACATCTGTGAAGCACAATTTCAGGGCAAACTGCTGGTGTGCATCAGCCCTAGACTCATCATACTAGACCCTCTTCTTTAGTTTCTTCACCCTCCTCTTCTGCCCACTTGGCAACACCCATTTTGGCACAAAACCATCATCATCACTGCCAGGCAAATCATCTGGGCTACTGTCATCATCACCTGAAGGTATGAAATAGTAGTCATCAGCTACATCTTCTTGATAATGTGATCTGCTTGATGTGGGGCCTTTCCCCTTCTTATCCTTCTTAGAAATAAACTCCTCTTCATCCATAGCCTCTGGTTCACTCTCTTCCTCCTCCTCTTCTTCTTCCTCATACAACTCTTCCACATCAGTTTCCCCTTCAAAGTGTACAGGAGATTCTCCTCTCTTCTTGTTATTGTGCCCATCATGTCCACCTTGTCTCTTCCTCTTCAATTCTTTTATGTACTCTAGCTCTGATGCAACAGCCTTGTCATGATCAGCTTTGTAATCATGCTACAGCTCATGCATCCATTCATCATCAGAATCCACTTCATCAACAGCCTTGTCATAATCAGCTGGTTTGCCCAGCCCAAAATTGCAGCTCTGTTGTGTTCCTATATAGAGGCATTCTGACATATCCATAGCAACTGGATATACATTCTCCTCCTCACTAATATATGACACTCCATCTCTGTCCATCCTTAGTATCAATGGGTCTTGTGATGGGATGTCAGCCTCAGTTTCTTCTTTATTCAGTCCAGGTGGCATATCTGAATTGTGTTTGATCACTATCAAGTTAAGAACCTTCTCATTCTCAAAAAGTTCTTTCATCTTAATAACCTTTGCCATGCTGGTAACAGCCTCCAATCCCTCCAACCCATCCCCCCTTTCTTTGATGTAGTACATGGTGTCATTAACATTATAACCAAACTCTTCAATAAGGGCCAACAAATTCATATATGTGATGTCTGCACTACACAAGGTTCTCTCTAGATTGTCTTCACCAGGGAACTTAAATCTAATATCCCAAATATCATCATCCAAACTGCATAGTACAACAAGTAATGATTATATGTACTGTAAATCCATCAGTCCATACTCCTATTTAATTGATAGGAAACAATACCAACTAATTATATCTACTGCCACTGCATCAGTTCATACTGTCCAAGATGATACATACAAATTATACAGTTAAGGTTCGGTTAAGATTCAGTTAACACAAGCTAAGCAATGTGATTCAGTTAAGATTTAGTTAAGCTTCAGTTAACACAAGATTTAGTTAACACAAGATTTATGAGTAACATACTATCCACTATCCAAGATTCAGCAACATAAGATTCAGTTAACTAATCCAAGATTCAAACCCTAACTAGCCAATGCAATCCTTAACTAATCCAAGATTCAAACTAGACAGAGCAAGATTGTGAGGTGAGAGCTTACTCGATGCCGCCCAAGCAGGATCCCCAACGGTAGCTACTCTTCGCAGGTGAAGCCAGAACCGCCCGAGCAAGAGCGGCGGGTCGATGGAACGCTCGACTGCGCACTCGGTGAACGACGACGAGGATAGAGGGGCACCGTCCCTGCCTCCGGGCGAATCGATGTCGCCGCCGCTTGATCCACCGCCTTTGTCTTTGAAACCGCCACACGGGCGGTCGCCACGGAAGTAGCCGCCATCTTCCACCGGAGGGAGCGTTGCGAAGGGGAGAAATCAGAACCTAATCGACCGCTTCCTCTTTCGGACACGGCAGCGGGCCCCATGCGCCGTTAACGGCCGCCGTCGCCAGGAGCCGTCTACCACTTGCCACATCATCATCCTGGTGGGCCCCCCTGTCAGAAACGCTGTCAATCGACCGCAAATCGGGTTTTAGCGTGAATTGCAAAAAATCTGCCGAAAAGTGATGGTTTTTTACGATTTTTTTGTAAGGTGGTGGTTATTCGAACATTCGGCCGAAATGTGATAGTTTTATGCTATTAACTCGTCGGATCTCCCGCAGGAACCACCACACCAGGGGTAATTTGTGTGTGGTACCAACTCGATCCGGCCGTGATGAATGAAAGAAAAATAACGCATGGACCCCGTGGTCGATCGATGGTCGCACGAAGAATTTTTCGCTGCTCACTTTGCGCCACTCGCCGATCGCCGTGGCCAGGCCGGACGGCCATGAGCCCATGACTGACTCCGATTCTCCGTCGTGCAAGTTGGCACATGTGCGGACAATCATAAGGTCGACCGTACCCTGCCAAATCTCGCAAGTCCTATGAACAACAGTGGTAGATCCATATAGATATCTAGGATCGTTACTTAATAATTTCACCTTCTTTTCACTGGCGCTTGCCCTCCATGGCTCCATCAATCAAAGAGGGGGAAAAGCTGGTTAATTTATCCACCAACCGCGTTGGAGCGGTGTCACTTTTTGGATACGTAGTACTTTCCTGTGGCGGGTGAGGATCCCATTCTGGGCATATTCAGAACAGTAACTAATCGTCTTCACATGCTTCCTACGGACGGCGGCATGACCTACGGGATCCAGGGACGATCCTTCCATGAATGTGGCTTCTGCATCTTTACGGTGTACTACTTTTTTATGTTAAGTTATTGTAGCAGCAACCCAACAGCTAAGCCTAATCTTAGCGGCCGTCAGCAGGCCACTACTGTAGTTTACTAGCTATACTACCACTACTACCTTGCGGCGATGTGTGTGATAAACAATCCCAAGCTGCCAGCTGCAAAACTGTATACTGTACTACACCAGACACCAACTATTACAGATGTTGCTGTGTTGCACACATGGAAATGTAGCTAGTACTAGAAAACATAGCTCACTGATTTAGCTTCTTATTAATAAGTATAGTTTTTGTCGATCAGACGGCGCTATCAGGTGGAGCACACCAACAAAACGTCGTCTTGTACGTGCAGTTTGATCTCACTAATTTCTGCCGCCGAGTGATTTAACGCATCTTATTTATTCCTAGATTTGTCAATTCTGTGGGAACAGTGTTGTAGAAAGACGACTGAGCACCACGGAGAAAGATTTCTCCGTGCCACTGTCCATGAGCAGTGCTACTTTTAGCAACTAACGATAATACCACCATCTCCCCATACATGAGAGATTGCATCAGTCCAGGAAACTAGATCATCCAGCAATCTCTATTGACAGCACTCATAAAGGAAAAGGCAGACAGGAATACATAAGGTTCCAGGAGGATAGACATCATCAATAACTAGTAATTGATGCCACAACAAGATCGAATATTAGGTTGTCCAGGAACCTTTGTATTGTTTAATTTGGTCTATCGTGATGTTCGAATAACAGGATGTACGTGCACAATAATCAACAGAGCTAGTAGACAGTCATTTCCCAGTCTTTTTTCAGGGAGGCGCCAAAAAAAAGTATTTTTCAGGGCCATGGACTTGAGTCGGATGCAGCATTACCGGCAAACACGGACGATTAGCACGGGCCGGGGATGCTAGCGTAATGATGCCACACGCACCTAATTTGCACCCCCAGGGAAACTACATGCTGATATTATTTTTCTAAAAATTGTATGTACGCATTTCATTTGCTGCCAACCAACGGATGCAGCACTAGCTACGGAGTAGCATGAAGGAAGAAATAAACAGCGAGTTTTGTAGGAGTGAAAGTACCTAATTTCCTGGATCTACCGCTCTAATAAAGTTCTCTATATTACAAGAGGTACTACCTAGTGCTTCATCTAGGGGAGCAACAACGAAAAATCATTCTATATAGGCTTGTCCTAGCTACTACCAATATAGAAAATCCTAATAGCCTAGCTAATCATCATTGTAGATGAGACAGCAAGCCTATGTTCCTATGATTAATGGTGGAAACTCGCCACCAGCAATACTCCTACCTCTTTCAATATGATCGGAGTTAAATTTCGAACACTGATTTTTTATGTCAAAGTGTAGTACTGGTAGTACGCTAGTGAATACGAGAAAATAAGGTCAGGCTCTATAACCATAGGTCAAGTTTATTGTAGTGTAGCTATCGAACAATCCTCTTTTTTGCCAAAATATTTCTCAATTTTTTTAATATATACTGTTAGTTAATTGCACAACATATGACTGTATGCCTCACAAGTTAGCTACACTATTCATGTTTTTTTTCCTGAGAAACGAACTATACATCTTTTTTATTAACAAGTACTCACTCCGTCCAAAAATGAAAGATGTTATTTATTTTCGCTGGCCAACAAATTTAAACTATGACTATGCGTTGTACTTATAATATGTCCAAAAAATTCAGTATAAAGATTTATGAAATGAAAGGATTTTGCAAGACAAATGCAATGATACATTGAAAATTCCAATCCATATATTTTAGTATATATTAGTGATCAAAGTGGTAAATCAAAGAATGCAAAATAAAGCGTGGCTTACATTCTATGGAGGGTACAACAGGTTGATCGGATAATCATTACATATGTAACTCCCACAATTTTAGCTCGTCGATCACCCTGGCACCCAGTTTGCTAGAACTAGCATCTTTCTTGAGCTACCATTGCGGATTTCGAACCCGAGTGACGACACCCTAGAACATATCTAAGGTTCCGAAGCCATGGCTCTGGCTTCCTAACCAACTATGACCCAGATGCCACCGAAATATCCAAAGTGGTCACCCTAGAACACACGCTTACACACCGGCCGTGAGGCCATGCATTAGACGAGTTGATGGTTCTGGCACCCACACGCCAAGGGCTAACCCAACAACCTCACACGCAATGCAAAACCATGTGGTAGTACATGCCACATTTGTGCGACGAAGAACCAACCTCAAACGATACACCTTCAACGACAAGGAGGGAGAAACATTCTTCTTGTTACATGGCAATTAAGAAATAATTTTCCTCTTTGGACAAAAATACTAGGTACAAATCATTCACACTTCAAAAAGGTGGAAACATTGCTTCATATCTAATTTTCAAAAACATTGCCAGTTCAGAGAAGTTGGGAACACTACCTCATATAGTGTGTGTTATGCAGATTTAGATTCTGCCTACATGTGGCATTGGACACACACCTTTTTCAGAGATGGAGTTTGTGAACCTGGTCAAATGCACAAGCATTATACACACCACTTGGTTCAATAACCCCATCACGAAAGTCCATAACACACATAGTTTAATCATCGACAGCTCTTTATGCAAGATCTACAATCACATTAATCGTAAGGTGAGTACAAATTTAAAATCCTACTCTTAAGAATAGGGGGGGGGGGGAAGAAACGGCCGACCGATATTTCCTAGAACAAAGCAGAGCATCAACAGCAATCCCCTATCAAAAATACCCTAGGAATGCATATCTAAAACGCATGCCATCGAGAACGAAACTCGTAAACACCTGGTTGCAGACCTACCGTCAAAATGGCTCGAATAAGAAGGGGAGAGCTTACCGCCATTGTCGACTCGATAAAGCACGTAGATCCAGCAGAGTTCAGCATGAAGCAACACGTAGGGCCGATGAAGTCACGGACATTGAGGTCGCCCGAATCTCCTTCTCCGCCTGTAACCGCCATCGACATGGTGAGCGAGTGATTCATCGCCGACAGTGGAACCGGTGAGATAGGAGTGACAAAAGAGTGGAGAGGAAGAGGAGTGGACGGTAAGAGGATTTATGGCTCGTGTTTCCAAAGGAACGTGACGTCTCTCTTTTGCTCGCCACGTGTGCACCCGTGAGGAAATTTTTTTGCTCACCCAAGTTAGGCTATAGAAAAACGGCCATGTTGTCACTAGACCCGCCTCTGAACTGCTTTAAGACTCGCGTTAGCCATAACACGGAGGTCCTGCAGGACACGTCCTCATGCAACATCACCGAGTCCGTCCAAGAGAAAATCTAGCCGCGTCAATGAAAATGCGAGGTACCGGTGCGATAATGCTTATCGGGAATGCTTTTGCGTGGTTTAGAGTCTTGGCAGCAGCTTGTTGTCACGCTTGCTCTGCTACCGGTATGATTGCCGACGAGAGACCGTCTGAATTTACGGAGCAGAGATAGAAAACATAGAGAGATAGCAGACAGAGTTTGTTCTATTCCGTAATTCAGACTTGTCCTCTGCGGTTACAGTCAACAACTTATATGACGCTGGACACCAAGGCTACGCATGACTTTTGGCTCACAGGCCACACACACGACTCACGTGCACCACAGGTATACCTTCTACTATGTGGGATATATATCTCGTACAGCTAAGGCCGAACATTGTTTCCTACAAGTATCAAGAACATGGCCCAAACGGGACACAACCAGCATGCGATAGCTCCATGGAGGGAAGTTAATTGGTGCATGACCTCGACGGGTCGATGGATTGGTACTCGATATGGGCACGATGACTGATGGGCGAGCGTCGTCCTCCTTAACTCTGCGTCGACGTCCATTGCTTAAAACATTCAACTACGTTGTGGGCAATTTTGTTTGAAAGCCCTTTGTCTTACGTGCACTATGAACCGTCTCTATCTCTCAAGGCTACGGGACACTTCATTTCGTGTGATCCATATGCTTTGGTATAGGACAAACAAATGTCCATTTCTCCCATTTCGGTTTCATCAGATGCTACCGTACGTACCTGACATGAAGCCCGCTCTCGGTCGTCCTTTCTGCGTACGTAGCTACGCGCCAGAAGCGTCGGCGACGCTGACACCGCGCGCACTGCACGTACGCGATGCACACGCCCGGTTCATACATATGCCCACCTACCTACCCAATCCAAAGTACTCCATACATACGCCTGGTGAGTGCAACGGCAAATTGTTTGCTACTGAATTATGGATGGAGCCAAACTAGAGAAATCACCAAATATAGGATAGATGCACGGGCATGGGCTCCATATGATCGGTCTGCGCTGTAGATGATATGGGACGACTCATTGTAGCTGGTCCGCCCAACGAAAGCCCGCCATCGCTTTGTTTGCATTCTCCCTCGGCGTTTCCGGTACGCCATGGCCCGCCGAAGACAAAACAGGTTGTTTGACTTGGCTTACTCTAATAGTATATATCTCGAGGTATAGTTTTTTCACTGATCATGGAGATAATGAGGTTTTGGAGTATTGCTCTTCCTTTTCTATTTCTATTTACATGCACTGCACAGCATATGGTCACCATCTTGACCTGCCAAAAACTAAATTCTCCCGAACGGGAAATTCTCCGGTTACCATTTTAAGGGATCGTCTTTTAGCTAAGAAAAGACAACATTTTCTTTTTTCATTCTCTCCTCCAGCTAAGCGAAAATCCGACGTGGCAACCGTAAGGGAAGACTGGCATTACATGTCTAAGTCTGCTGTTTCGTTTCGGGGGCCGGCCACGTACGCGCCAAATGAGACGACCTGGACATGGACGCTGTACTGAACTTGCACGGTGGCGCGCGGTAGACATGTAGTACCTGATTGTGATTCACCACGTACCACCTGACCAAGAGCAACTCACTGACTGGTGAATGCAAATGTGTAGTGCGCATATATATCCACATCCACGCGGGTTCATCTTATTGTGTCTGTTACAATCGCGACAAGAAGATAACGAAGAACGAAAACGAAAAACACAGCAAGGAGACACAGATTTAACGTGGAAAACCTCTCCAACAAAGAGAGGAAAAAACCACGGGCGCCAGCCAGCGAAACTTCACTATATCGAGGAGTTACAAACGCCGGGGATTTCACAGATGCAACTATCCCAACCGGCGGCTTACAAGGGGTTTATATATCGGTGGAAACCTAGGTCTTCGACGATCCGTACCGTACTCGGCCCAAGCCTCCCGGCCCAAGCCTCCCGGCGACGGGCCCAAGCCTCCTGGCGACGGGCCTCGCTCCACTCGTCAGAAGTTGGCCTATACTTTGTAGAATTTGGATCAACATATAACAAACTCCACCTTGAGACAAATTCCTCCTTGTAGCATCAACAAAGAACCATCTCCTGAACAAACAAAGCAAATACTTTCGCCAATAGCCACTTGGGCTAATCAGTTAAACCAACTAAGTTCGAGCAAAGCTCAAACTTAGCAGTGAACAGGTTTAGTCATCATATCAGCAGGATTATCATGACTGCTGATCTTGCATACCTTTAATTTACCTTGAGCAACAATGTCTCTAACAAAATGGTACTTGACATCAATGTGCTTAGTTCTCTCATGGAACATCTGGTCTTTTGTAAGGTATATGGCACTTTGACTGTCACAAAACAAATTAATGCAAGAATCATCTCCACAAAGCTCAGCAAACAAACCTTTCAACCAAACAGATTCTTTGCAAGCTTCAACAATAGCCATGTATTCACTTCAGAGTAGATTGTGCAACAACAACTGCAATGTAGCCTTCCAGCTAACAGACAACCTCCAACATTAAACACATAACCTGTGAGGGATCTTCTCTTATCCAAATCGGCAAAAAATCTGAATCCACATAGCCAACGAGTCCCTCACCGGTCTGCCAAACTTCAAACAAGCATTGGAAGTGCCAAGAAGGTACCGAAAACCCATCAACAGCCTTCCAATGTTCTTTACCGGATTAGCCATGTATCTACTTATCAAACTCATAGCATATGATAAATCAGACGAACAAACCATGGCATACATCAAAGAACCAACGACACGAATCACGGCACCTTTGACATGTACTCAAACTCTTCATCAGTAGTAGGACATTGAGAAACTGACAATTTAAAGTGAGGAGCAATAGGAGTACTAACTGAGTTGGCACCATCCATATTAAAACGATGAAGAACTTTCTTAATGTAACTTTGCTGACTAAGAAATAACAAACCAGATTTTCTATCTCGGGTAATTTCCATACCTAAGATCTTCTTAGCAGCACCAAGATCCTTCATCTCAAACTCACTACTTAGGTGTGCCTTCAAAGTAGTGATTTCTTTCATGCCCTTGGCAGCAATTAACATATCATCAACATATAGCAGCAAG
The DNA here is from genome assembly GCA_030063025.1 of Avena longiglumis. Lineage (NCBI taxonomy): Eukaryota > Viridiplantae > Streptophyta > Magnoliopsida > Poales > Poaceae > Avena > Avena longiglumis. Next base: position 56,771,415 of record CP125976.1, read on the forward strand.
TATACATTATACATACAGTACAATATATACTCTCTGCGCACAGACCTTTCTCTCTGGTGATATACGACTTTATGCACAGCGTAGGCACCCATGCATGTACATGCGTCTTCTATTCTATCAGGTCGATTTTATGTACTACTACTCCACATTTTTTGTATGTGTCGTTTGTCACCTTGCTCGCCGTGCTAACTAAGTGAGGCGCCATGCGTTGCATGGCTGGCTATGTATATACGCTGTTTGTTCGTGCCCACGCCGGCGGGGTGCCAAGTAGCTTCCTGCTCAGCTCAGCTCAGCTATGGGATTTCTTATGTGCAGACCAAGCATGTAGCTGAGATGCACTATCCCTACGTGTCCTGACCACTTTCCTTGGGAGAGAATCGTACTTCCACGCCGACAAATCGCACGCACGCACGGCCGGAGATACTACACATGTTCAGGAATCCTGACGTTGGCGGCTTGCGGTTCGTCGTTTCCGTCACCGGGGCTGGCTAGCTAGGCACGCACCAGCCACCGGCGAGACTAAAGCGACACGTGTTGATCGACGGCGCCGGTCAGATGATCTAACATCGTGCCACAGAAATGCTCTTGGTTCACCTCAGCTGGGGCCTAGAACAGGCCGGCGTTCATAGTTGTTCAATGTTCATGCATGCATGACAGAATGAGCTAGCCGGCAAGGGTTTTATCTTGTTTACAGTTTCTCCCTTTGACAATCTGAAAGCTAGCATGCGGTTTTAGTTTATCCAAACTTGTGGGCGCAAGAGTCAGCTGGCTGGCTACTTTGGAGAACAGTGAAGTGTACGCAGAGTGTTCGCGGTAAGCGAGGTGCATCGCATATGTAACAACATGGGAACCGACGATGCAGTTCCTAGGACTCAATCTAACAGAGTCAATTAATACTTAACTCAGCATTACGAGGTGCAGTATGTGACCTTTGATAGCTGCCGATCGAGGATTCGTGGGATTTGCTGTCAGGAGCGTCGACACTGTTTGAGCGCCATAAATGAAGTTAAGCATTGCCTCTCCATGTGCAATGCATCTACAGTACTCCAGACGCAAAGCACTGGCATGAGGATGCACGAGGGATAGCTTTGTTTATGTTATGACTTTGGAAACCACTGGCTAGGTACAGACGCAAAGCACCGCATCTTTCTACATTAGGCTTGCTTAGCTGGGTAGCTACACGGTTACCTGGCTCATCGTGACCATATATAGCTGAAGCAGCAATAAAGTTTCTCTTCCTAGTTTCTAAGGAGTAGAATACAACACTAAGTCAACTACACCAGTTTAAGAAATGGCGCTGCTTCGATATATATGTTTCAAATTATAGTGCAAACTGCATCGTGGCACTTCGAGATCTAGATCGACTACCTATACACGCATGGCGTAATTTTTACTTTCACTACCTGCACTATTAATCATAAAACATGCATCTAGATGCATTGCATGAACTTTCATCGGATTTTTATACTGTTCCGGACTTCCGACTATTAAGATTTTCCTTTATATAAACTTCATTTTGATCGAAAGAGAATGTACTATCCAAATTTGCATGGATTGGGTTCTTTTAATTCAATTCCATAAAAAAAATCATCATGTACTACAACACTTTTTACATGTAATAACATATAGAGCCGAACATTTCCACAAGAAAAAAGTAGGGCCAAAACATTTGTGTTATGCATAAACTACTTCCTCCAATCCATAATAATAAGAATTGCTGATTTAGTACTCCATTCGTCCTAAAAAGGATGTCTCAAGTTTGTCTAAACTTGAATGTATCTAGACACTATTTAGTATATAGATACATCCAAATTAAAACAAACTTGAGACATCATTTTTAGGACGGAGGGAGTACAATTTTGAACTATATCAATTATATTTATTATGGATCTGATGTTGTACTAATAATCTACTCCCTCCGTCTCAAAATAGATGTCTCGAATTTATCAAATTTGGATGAATCTAGAGACTATTGACTATTGTTTATATAGATTTATATAAATTTTGACAAACTTGTGACATCTATTTTGAGATGAAGGAAGTAATACTTTGTGGGTTTTGTAATCGTCTATTTTGCATTTAAATTGATTTAAAATTCTTAGTCTTGAAAACGAAAAAAGCTAGGTACAGTGAATGTCCACCTTTTTTCTTTGGAAGTGTACAAAGTGCATAATGCGCCGATGTACTAGCATCACTGGAGTAGGGCGCTGTACTAGCATAATCCCTACTGATCAAAAGGCTAGCTATGCATCCCTACTGATCGGTTGGTCTGCTTGGAATGCCAGTGCAAATTATGGAGCGCATCGGCACGTTGCCCCTTGCCAAAGAAAACGTCCCAGGCTTTTTTGGATCATCGGGAAAGCAAAGGCCGAAAAAAGGGGGTGCAGTGTGCAGGCCACAGCAAAGCTACCTAGCTAGGGCCTGCAAATGAACATACCACGCGGCACTGCGGCAGCCGCCTGCCTGTCCCTCCGAGACGGAGATGGCCACAGACCCCCATTATTTTGGAGTATTAAAAACCGTTGACTTCTCCGGTGCTCGCCCGATCGCCGCGATGGCACACAGCCTTTCTCCTACAGGCGGCGTCGTGTCGCCCGCTTGTCGTCGTCGTCTAGGAGTAGGACGTGCGTGGCGGCCTCCCCGGCGGCTGAAACGATAGGGGAACGTGTACGTTCTCCGACAGCCTGACACGCTCCGCGCCGTCGGTGGCGGGACAATGCCCTTGGCCGGGCGTAGGCCGGGGACACGGCACCGGCACTGGCGGCGCAACATGTCGTCTCATGGACTTTGCTTGCGCTCGGTTTCGGTACGATCGCGCTGGGCGGCAGCAATTGTAAGTCCGTCATGCATCTATGTAATCAGGCACTACTGTAATCAGGTGCCGTTTATTACCTACAAAACATGCATTACCTTTCCATGCTTGGAGCCGACAGTTTCGGCTACGCGGCAGAGCTAGCGCCCACGTGTGTGTGTGTGTGTGTGTGTGTGTGTGTGTGTGTGTGTGTGTGGGTGTGTGGGTGGGGGGGTTCACCGACTCTGAGCCTTTTTTTTTTATAAAAGAGCATACATTAATATTATCACCAATTACACACTCTATACAACAACGCATTAATCTAGCGGTATTATAGGTACACACAGTTTAAAAAAATTACAAATAAGAAAAGTCAGGCTACAATGATCAAATCCTTATAGCAGCGACCCTAATACCATGAAAACAACACCGGAATTCCAACATTTCCAATAGCGATGGCACTCTTTCTCTACATCTATCATTTTGATTGGTTATATGGATTTGAATAAATTTTTGTAATCGTTATGACGTGAACTTTATTTGTGTGTCTTGCATGTCCTGAGACGGTTTTTCATATAAGTTAGAGACAAATAAGTTCTATTTTTATGAATATTATCTTTTATGGACACATTTCGGTAATGAATGAGTTATTCTTATTTTAATCTCGGTGGTACTAGTTTGTGCATTTATAAAACATTAAAACAGCCAAGATATATCCAAGTTTGACAGTGACATATTTTTCGAATGACATTATCGTTTAAGTCGTGTTGGTGTTATGTGCATGTAGTAGATTCATTCTGATGAAACATAAAGTTTTTAGATACTTGATCTTTTGAGACATGCAAACCATGCATCATCAGACAAGATTACTAAAACTCCACATTCTGGTAAAACAGATTATGCATTGAATTGTAGAATATCATACGCGATGATGTCTTGTAATTCGTCAAGTAGTGGATATCATTGTTTTATAAACTTCATTACGGATTTATGTAAATATGTGTATTCACTAAATGAAACACGAGTCTCAAACCATTTGACATGCTCAAAGAATTTCAGAGTAAAGATGCGTATTAAATTAACAAGAAAATCAAGTCTCTACAATTTGATTGAAGTGAAAAGTATTTGAGTTATGTTTTTGACATACAGACTTGTGAAAGATGTTGCACAAATTATGATGCTTGGAACATTTCAATGTGTCGATATGACAAGCATTATAATCATACTCTATTGGATAGTGCATGGTCTAAATTATCTCTTACCGATTTGCCGTTGTTATTTATAGTTATCATTAAAATGACAAACACTAAATTTAATATAGGGAACCATCTAAGTTCGTGGAAACAACACCATATGAGTTATGACATATCGTGGTTTCTAGAAATTTTGAGTTATATGATACTTCAAAATTATAACGAATAAGTAGGTATTTGTAGTGTATTTTTAGAAAACTATGGATACATCTTCCACAACTAAAACCAAAAGGACAAAACTTATGTTGGTAAGCAAGGTACTTTGTCGAGAAGGAGTTTTCTCGATAAAGGTGTAGATAGAAGAAAGTAAAAGATCAAACAAGGTCATTAATATTATCTCCAAATGTTGAGTAGTGCAACGGAATGTATTCCAGACCAAACTCTACAAATAGAGCAGAAACTAATGATAATGATCATGTCGTTTTTAATAAAACTTTTACCAAAGTAAGTAGGTTTCAAGAATACATTCTGCCTCTTTGTAGAATAATATTCATGATTCGATTGTCATGCTAATGGAGCAGGGCATACCTACGAACTACGAAGAAGCGATGATGGACCTAAGTACGAGAAATGGCTAAGAGTCATAAAATCATATATTAAGTTATATTTAAGACTCTAAAGTAAATGTTACTTTATCTTATTAAGTAAGGGTGTTACTTGATCTGCCCAAATAACTGCATGGTTACAAGGAAGACATGGAACTTTAAGAAAGACATAAAGCTCAGTTTATGACAAAGAATGTCTTGGCAAACTCAAAAGGTTGACTAAATGTGTAGAAATGCTTGAGTCCATTGGGTTTTCATTAACACTTGCTACAATTTTATTAATTGATAGAAGGTTATCAAAACTGCATCTCCTTCAATATCTACATTGAATAAGGGATGTAATTGGTACAACAAGCATGTTTTTTCCAATCATATGGATGCTAGTATCTCGTAATCGAATTCTTGATTTGATAGGTGATCAAAGAATTGGAATTACCAATCGAGAAGACATGCATTTACAAGAAACTAAGTGGGAGATGAATACCTTTCCTAGTCTTATATGCGACTAACATATTTGAGTGGGAGCTTAAAATCATTCTTATATGTAGATGGCATATTGTGAATGGTGTAGATGGTATTAATTATTATTTAAACTAGTAAATATTCTATACATGAAGTTTAACATGTATTAAACATTAAAATCTATCGAGATAGATCGATACATTTCATAATATTAAGTCTAAATACTTTCCTAGATTGGATTCTGAGAAAGTTTAGAATAAAACAAGCCAATAAACAAGTTTTTACTTGTATAACTAGGTGAACCATTGAGTTAATCTCAGTATAATAACAATGGCTAAAAATATAAAAAGGATGTGTTACGTCCAATAAGCCTCGGTCATAGGTTTTATCATATAAAATCGTGTTCTCTACTTGAAATAATGTGAGCCAAGTTCTTAATCAGAAAAACATGTTTCAAAGTGATTCCTGAGTAAATCACTAAACAAGAGTTAAGTATGTCCTTAAGTGTCTAGAGAACTGAGGATATATTTATGATCTGTAAAATATAGTGAACTTGTATGTAAATGTTACACTAGTGCACGTTTTGAAACTAACCTAGAAAAAATGGATATCTCATACCGAGGAATGTCTTAAGTTGAAAGAAGCATGATTAGGCATCGAAGTTTCATACAATGCACTGTCGATTCAATCTACATTGATATAGATGTATGTGGCTATTTCAGATGTGGCAAGTTTGATAGTTTGTCTTAGGAAGTTCGTCTTTAAACTGAGTGTGTTTGTAGCGTACATGACTATGTGAAAGTCCACTTGACCGAACATAAGTCACTGTGCATACAGGGAAACAAAATCTCACTATGCCGCCAAATATATGCTTCAATATTATTATGTGATGATAGAATAATGTCAAATAAGGTGACATTAACGATTTACAAAGAACACACATATATGAATGATGGAGCCCAAAAACTGTTTCACGAGCAATCATGATAAATAGTAACAAATGCAAATAGATTATTTATACTCTAGTGTAAGTGGGAGACTGTTGGACATATGCCCTAAAGGCAAAATAATAAGGGAGTATGTTTATTGTCACATCTCATTAGTTCATAATAAGTTTTATTCCATGATATTACTTTCTCGATCGAAAAGATTAGTATACATGTGGTATGTAAACAAATCATAATCCCTAGTGAGCCTATATACAAACTAGCTCATTGGTCAGCCGATGATTGAGATTTCTCGATCATGGACGTTTATGTCAATTTGACAATGGGAACATGTCATTAGGTTAATGATATGATGAACATACCCAATATAAGTATTGCAATATGATCAAGTCATAAAATTTTATCGCTGCAAAAATTAAGAAAATGTAGTAACCTACTCCTTAGACCGTGAGGTCATATCTAATCAGTGTCACCGGAGGCTGCCTTAACTTCATCAACTATCACACTATAACATGGTGATCATAAAGGTGTCTCTCAAGTATTTCGAAGGGATATGTTGAGGCGTATGTATCAAGATCCAGATTTGTTTTTTCACGTGATGGGAATATACTCTGGCCCACTCGGTGAGATTACATTTGTGAAGCAGCGCAACGTTGATGCGTGTTGAACGCCCCGTTGGGAAACCCAAGAGCAAGGTATGATGCAGCACAACAACAAGTTTTCCCTCAATAAGAAACCGAGGTTATCGAACCAGTAGGAGGAATGAAACGCCTCAAAGGTGTTGCAAGCAACGTGGAAACCTGAACAACACAAACTCAAGACTTTGCCCCAACTAAAAGTGAGGTTGTCAATCTCACCGGTTGCTGTAACAAAGGATTAACTGTATGGTGTGGAAGATGATGATGGTTTGCAGCAAGTAAATAGTAATAGTGGAAGATGTATCAATGGTAAAGATTGGACCGAGATCCATAGTTCACTAGAGGTGTTCTCCTTAGAGAAACAAACATGGCATCCTGGGTAAACAAATTACAGCAGGGCAATTGACAGGACCGAGCAAGGCATAACAATGCAATACTAGACATTCATGATCCTATGGGACTCGATTGGGAAATACAACAAGATACATAGACCGCCATCCAACTGATCTATGACTAGAAATCCACCTTCGGGTTATCATCCGAACACCCTCCAGTGTTAAGTTGCAAGCAACAGACAACTGCTTTAAGCAAAGTGTGTAAGGTAAACAATCCACTTGTTCCATGAACAAGAGACCGTTGTTTTCTCCCTAGTGGCAACATAACATATACAACCTTAGAGATTTCTGTCACTTCACTTAGATTAAATAGAGGCACAAACCCACTATCGAGCATAAATACCCCCTCTTAGAGTCACTAGCATATACTTGGCCAAGGTAGCTACTAACAACGAAGAGCATGCAAGATCACAAACAACACACACATGATAGAATCAATAAGACAAAATCATTAATCAATCTGACATAGTAATCTCAATAACCATCGGATCCCCGCAAACACAACATGCATGATTACAAATAGATGAGATCTTGATCATGAACGGAGCTCACAAGATCTAAACATGGTAGCACAAAGGAGGAGATACAACCATCTAGCTACTACATGGGCCTGTAGTCCAAGGTGGAACTACTCACGCTTCATACCGGAGGCTGGCATGATGAAGAAGAAGGCCTCCGGGATGATCTTCCCTCCGGCAGGATGCTGGGAAGAGCTTCAGATCCCCCGATCTAGGGACGATGGTGGCGGCGGATATAGACGGTTTCGTTGAGTTTTGATCGGGTGCCTAGGGTTTCTGCATCAGGGGCTTCTTGTAGGCGAAGGGGCGAGCCAGGGGGGCCACCAGGGCGGCTGCACCCCCAGGAACGGGGTGGGCCCAGCCGTGCGGCGAGTGGGTGTGCCCCCCTGGTGAGCCTTCTCCGTCTCGTCTTCTGGCTTCGTGTTGCCCACGGTAAAATATTGACTTTGGCTTTTGTATTGTCCAATTCCGAGAATATTGATGTTCTGCCTTTCTGGAACCAAAGACAGAATAAAACATGCAACTGGCACTGTGGAAACTTGTTAATAGGTTAGTACCAGAAAAATATAAAAACAACTCAAAGTGTAGACAAAGCAAAGTAGATAGTAAACACGCATGGAGCATGAAAAATTATAGATACGTTTCCGACGTATCAAGCATCCCCAAGCTTAACTCCTGCTCGTCCTCGAGTAGGTAAGTGATAAAAGAATAATTTTTGAGGTAAAATGCACCATCAAAACCAAGATCAAACCATTTGCAAGCACTGAAAGCTGGGATCAAAGAACTCTAAACATGTGCATGAAAGATGGAGTTCTAACAATAAGGCAAAGTAACTATGCATGCAACATGAAAGGCTACAAACAAAGATCATGAATAACATGCATTGAAAAACGTTTGTTTGTTTCACTTACAGAAAACATGGCATAGTGGCATTCAGCTTGTCCCTCATAGAGTAGCAAATAGATGCATAGGACACCTTCAAAGTTCATAAGAGTGACTACATACAAGTAGCACAAGAACAAGCAATATCAACAATATGCATCAATCAATAAGTTTTGGGATACTACACATAGAACTAAGAATGGCAACTATGCTCTCTTAATGGTGCCTAAAGGTAGAAGGTGGAGACTCAATATAATAGTGGAAGAAAGGCCCTTCATAAAGGGAACCAGAGATTTCAAGTTTCAAAAAGAGCTTCCAAAAATTATGGTACTTGTTAGTTTTCAGTCCTCATTGCCCCAATCATAAGCATCTTGAGGTGATTAAGGTTAAAGTGAACAAACTATGGAGTATATGCTTAACAAAGTATAAGTTGGCAATCTCATGTCCCTTGAATACGAGGGCCGCACCATATGCTACTCAACTTTAGTCACCTGTATGTTCTTGTCATATTAAGTATACATGTGTATCATAGAGAACCAGCAATGGGGTACCCCTTGCACATGGTACATGAGTTATCCCATAACCAAAATGACAAGGCAAGCAGACAATGAGCATCTCAGCGATCTTTTTATTTACTATGTGCATAGCTTTTTATTGAGGATACTTCAAAGAATGGTCATTATGGTGATGCTGCATGTTTCCACCATGATTAGGCATGGCTTAGGCTAGCAGCCCAGGCGTTTATCTAACACAAATTACATAGCTCCATGGACTTAAAAGCTTCCTATTTATTTCACACCGGCGACATCCATATACAAAAGAGCATGATATCAATTGTGTACAAAGTACAAGTGCAATGTTGAAAACATTCCCCATGACAGCATGGTTCTGCTAATTCCAACGTATAAGTGCAAGCATATAAAACATAGATGACACAATGGTTCAAGTTTATTAGGGGCAAAGAATATAAAGTGTGCCATCAAATTCGTGAGGGCTTTAATCACTAAGTTTTCACGTAACAAAATACATTTTAATTGAAAGATAGCTGAAAACAAGAATATACTTGAAATGGTGTAACACACCATGCATCGGAGTTTATAGTGGACACTTTGGAATAACTTGGTTTCTTGGAAGTTGGAAGCATGAGTAGAAGTTGGCCAAGCTTTTGAAAGAAAATATTTTGTTTGATAAAAATAGTAAAGGTTTATTCAAATAAAATAATAAGGATTTATTAATATCCAATTTTATTGAAGTAAAGGCTTTTCCTTTTTAAATAAACACTAAAACTTATTAAAGTATTTTAAATAAGTAATTTCCAAGTGTTTTGTTTTTCAAATGAAACCTAATGAAAAGATTTTGATATTATTTCGATTTCAAAAAGAGTTTTAAAATAAATTAAAACCTATTTGAATTAAAGACTATGGTCTATTTATTTAATTATTAAAAGATCTTAAAGAATAAAATAATTATTTTATTTTTGGATTTTGAAAAATGTGGATAAACAGAATTAAAATTCACCCAAAGTTTTGTGGTGATTTGAATTCAAATGGAGATTGAAAAATATTATTAATCTTATTTAATTAATACTAGAGCCTATTTTAAATAATTAAAAGACACTAAAAAGGATAAATATATTATTCTAAATTTGACTTTGGAATGTGTTATTAATCAGTATATGAATCTACACAAATTTTGGTTGAGGTTTGAATTGATTTGTTGCTTGAATTGTTTGAATGAAAATCAAATCAGAATATTCAAAACAGAAAAGAAAAAGGTTTAGTATAAAAAAATGGAAAGAAAGACAACCCATCTGGCAGCCCACTAAGGCCCAAGACCCACCCTCACCCCGAACCGTTTCTTCTTACTCGAAGCTCACCGACAATGAATGACGCAGTTGGACCCCATCCTCCTTCTCTCTCTCACGCCAAGCGACCTTACCGTCGACTTAGGCCTCACTCCGACCACGCTCCTCTCTCCCTCTGCAGTTTCTGGTTCGAATCAAAGCAGGTAAATTCAAGTAAATGGCCGAGTGATTTCTCCCTGTAACGACGCTCGTTAAAGCGCCTCGACGCCCTCTCTCTTTCCCCTCTCTCGCCCGGCCCTCTCTACCCCCAGGCTGTCCCCAATTCCACCAGGACCGCCACTGTCTCCGACAAGCTCCGGCGGCAATTTCGGCCACTCGCCATCGCCCCTTGCCTCCTCGACCATGCGAGCCTGCTCGCCAGCATCTCGCACATCTGCCAGCACCTCTCGCTCGCTCGCACGTGTCCCATAGGCTCGACAACGACCACACTCGAGCACCACCGTGGTCTGCGTCAACTCCGGCGACCCCTCCCCGTAAGTACTGACCGTGCCGCTCCCCCTCGTTGACCCTCTCATGCTCGCCTCACTCTTGCGTGTCTAATGCCACATCTCTTTTGCCTTCTAGTGCGTTGTAGCCTCACCCCCCGTCAAGACCAGCACATACCAATGAGAAGCGCAGCTCCGACGAGCAATTGACAACAGCTTCGTTCGCTCCTTCGTCAACTACGAGTACCTTGAGCATCACCACGACCACACGAACCTGGTGATCCACTCCCCTTCCTCCCTTGCTTCCTGTAATCTCCGCGATATCATATCCAGAGCCAGCGCCGCCACACACCGCCGCCAACGCCGCTGCTTATTGGTCAAGGCGATAAGGACCGTAGGATCTTGATCAGATGGTTGCAATAGAACTTAATCGAAGGGGTATCTTTTGATCTGTACCGTGCGTAGTAATTTAGATCTGACGGCCCAGAAAGCTCGATCCAACCGAAGCGATACCACCCAATGAAATTGCTCCACGTGGCTTGTGATTGTTTTAAAAACCAGAAACTTGTCTATTAGATGTTCCAATTTGAAAAATTCATAACTTTCAAACCACACGTCCAAATTTTGCAAATTTTATATCAATGGAATCAGCAGGACAATTACTTTCTGACCATGCCCTTTGTTTAGTGAATTGCTTCTGTTAAAATGATTGGTTTTGCAGAAACTTGTGTAGGCATATTTAGAATATAAAATTTGGTCTAAAATTATTTTTGAGATAAAATCTTTGGCAAATGGTTTTTTTAACCTAATGACCATAGAAATCAATTTGTGGTTTCAAAAACATAGTTGGTGAAGCAAAAGAATAAAACCTTGAATTAAACCATTTCTAGTCAAATAAAAATATTGTTTATTTGTTAAAAATGCTTTTTGGAGAAAACCTTTGGGAAATGTTTTGGAATAAACTCTCTAACCCCAAGCACCAAGTTTTATGATTTAAAAATGTATTTGGTAAACCCTATAAAGATTGCTACTTTGATAAAGGCATTTTCAACCACATAAAATAATGATTTGGTTTGAAAATGGTTTATAGGCAAAATCTTTTGCAAATAGTTTTGCCACTTTATAAAATGACCAATAAGTGTTTTAGAATGTTTATAACCTATTTATAAACCACTTTTGTAAATAAAACAAAGTTTGGCATGCTTGCATGCATTGTTTTGTTTCTATTATTTTATGTGATGTTGCTTGAATGGTAGATTGAAACATTGCTTGCTTGATTGAATTGTAGTGATTTGAAGAGTGTGAATATTGCAAAGATCAAGGAGTGAACTTATATTCTCTACCAAAAAGGCAAGTGATGCTTCATACTTTTGTCCCATTATTTTCACTATGCATTAGTGATATTTCTAAGTAGGACTTGCATGGAATTTTGCTAAGTGTAAACTATGCCATGGGAAATCCTAGTAGAAGAAACCTTAGTAGAAATTTCCTAAGATAAGATTCCTACTACTATCATGCTTAGCTTAGCTAGTAGAAAACAAGGGTGGATTATATTCATGCTATGGAATATTTCTAAGTCAAGGACGTGTGTTTTGTTTAATAAAACAACTAAGTGAATGAATCACCTGGGTGGAATGGAAGGAATGGTTTGTGTTGAGTGGTTCACAAGGCCCATTTATATGGTTTACCTTGTGTATCTCACTTGTGGATGGCCACCCAGGAACAAAGAGATTTGAGATGTCAAATGTTGAGAAGCTTCAAGTGCAGCCACTTGGCATTATGGGCTCTGCCTGGATCATATAGGTTGCAATAACTTAGCCAAATGGACAGTTGGTGGTAGGGGATGATAGGTTGTAACGCGTCCATTCTGGTCTAAGGGAAGGCTTCTGAAAGATCTTGTCTTGGTGAAACCAAGTCTTGTGGGGAAAGTGCACCACCTCTGCGTAGTGTAAAATCTAAGTACTTAGCCATGTCCCTGGTAAAGGACAATTTGAGCATCAAGACATGGAAGCTATCAAGAATCTCCTCATCCAAATTTCTAAGTTAAAAACTTGTGGTTGAACAAGGGTTGAAGGATCACCAATTTCTATTGGGAGATGCCTTGGGTGATTTTGTCAAGCAAAAACTTAGTGTTTTCAAATGATAAGGAAAAACTATTTTGAGCAAAGCAAGCCTAAGCTCTACTTAGCCAAATGCATATAGATGATAGACTCCACTATACTACCATAGTATCACTTGCCAATACAATTCAAATGTATTGACCCTGGTGGCTGTAACTTATTATGTTGCAGGTTTGTTTGATGTTAGTGAAGTTTATTGATTCGGATTACAAGTCTACAACCAACATGTTTGCCTGTGGCACTTTGAAGATGAAGGACCCCATGCTATTGTTATATTCTGCTGCAATGTAATGAGTTAGCCAAATGAGCTATGTAAGATGTAATAAATCATTTTATTCCTGGTTATAAAGTTGTACTATGACCTTTGTTTCTTGATATTACATCTTAACTGTGGATGCTAGCTATTGATCTAGGGACTAGCATTGTAAACACAGGGATCTCTACCTTATTAAAGGTTGGGAACCTTACAAAAACAACGCATGATTCTTTCAAGGCACACTAAGCAATCCCAATAGTTTGGAACAATACATGCTACAACAATAATCACTAAGCATAAGGTCAAAACAACACCTAGCATGTCATGCTAAAGTCTAAGTCACAGTCAATGCAAGCTCCTATTACACTTTCAAGCAAGAACTTTCTACTCCTTTCCAACACCAATCGACTTATTTGAAACAACACGGTGAGAACGGGGGTCCAAACTACTTTATTCAAGCAAACTAAACAAACTAAGCAAAGCAAACAAAAACTAAGACGCTCCAAGAACAACACAATAGTGCATGAAACAATAAAAACAAAGTGTCTAGAAAGACCTAAGCTTTTATGGATGAAGAAAGGGATGCCTTGGGCATCCCCAAGCTTTGACGCTTGTACCTCTTGGATATTTCTTGGGGTGACACCGGGGTGGCATCTCTAAGCTTGAGCTTTTGTCCATTCTTCATCTTATTACATAATTCTCTCTCTACACCTGAAAATTTTCCTTCATACAAAACTTCACACAATCTTCATTAGCAACATTAGTGTATTCAAAAGATAATAGACCTTTGGGTTTAGCTTTAAAACAGAAAAACTTTCACTAAAAACACAAGCTACTGTAGCAACTCCTTCAAAAAGCTCAATACCCCAAAAGAGAACTCAATAATAAGCAAATGCAAATAATGGCAGAAATCTGTCAAAACAGACCAGCAGGTATAAACCAATTTTTTCGAAAATATTCTATTGCTAAAATAAAAAAGTGTTGAACTAACAAAAGTTAGCTAACATACTGGGGGATTGATTAGTAAATTTTCAGCTCAATCCGACTTATAGATACGCCTCACGAATTTTTATGGTGGAGGACAGAAATATGTTTCAGGACAACAGCTCCCCAAATCTTACTTTCCTCTCATTAGAGGTCATTCTTGGCACAAAAGGCAAACAAAAAGGATAAGGATAGGTCATTACTGAAGTAATAACTTCCAAGATTCAAGGAAACTCTTGGGTTATCTCCCAACAAGTACTTTTCTTTAACGCCTTTAAGTTAGGCACAAGAAGCAAGAAATCAAGTATTTTCAAATGAGGAAGCATTAACATCAATACTTGCAAAATCTTCAACTATGAAAGGTATCTCACCCAAATGAGTTTTGGAGGATCCCTTCTCATCTCTCTTTGGTTTACTACTTTCATCAAAAGGATTTTCAAGAACAATCCAATCAAATTTCTTTTCAAAGGTCTCATGCATCCCAACAAGCTTAAAGGGTATGGGTATCTTAAATTCCTCTCTAGGCTTGGTTTTATCTGAAGTACCCAAAACATCTACACATGAGCCGAGCATATTAAAATGCTAAAATACCTTTTTGGCTTCCTTAGCAACATCACGAAAATCTTTGAGTAAAGTTTTAATAATAAATTCTCTCGTTTTAGCATTCTTTTCTTCTTTTAGTTTTAGGAACAAAATTGGCATCATGGGGTTAAGGCTAACAAACCTAGACTCCAACATATGAACTAAAGAAGCTGCATCAATTTCATAATTAGGAGCAAGTTCTTCTGTAGAACTATCCTCAATATCCTCATGTTTGCTAACATGGTTGAAGAATTCCTCAATATTTTATTTCCCAATTATAGAGCCACTACCTATCGAAAGTTCCTTCAGGGCGAACTTGGGGAACAACATGTGAGCTAGAGCAAGGTGGCAACTAAAGTAGGAACTAAAATTTTTGTGTTTTTGATAAGAGAAAGCAAACCAAACTAAACTAATTTTTTTTGGAGTTTTTAATAAAAAGAGGCAAACAAAACCAAGCAAAAGAAACTGAGCAAACTAAAAACAAAGTAAAGAGAAAGGTTGAGGAGGACTCCCCTTGTGAAGTCATCCTTAGCCTCCCCGGCAACGGCGCTAGAAAAATTCTTGATGGCGTCGCGTCAACGTGGAGCACTTCGTTGGGAAACCCTAAGAGGACGGTATGATGCAGCACAGCAGCAAGTTTTCCCTCAGTAAGAAACCGAGGTTATCGAACCAGTAGGAGAAAGGAAACGTCCCAAAGGTGTTGCAAGCAACATGGAAACCTACACAACACAAACTCAAGACTTTGCCCCAACTAACAATGAGGTTGTCAATCTCACCGGTTGCTGTAACAAATGATTAATTGTATGGTGTGGAAGGTAATGTTGGTTTGCAGCAAGTAAACAGTAACAGTGGAAGATGTATCAATGGTAAAGATTGGACCAGGGTCCATAGTTCACTAGAGGTGCTCTCCTTAGATAAACAAACATGGCATGCCGGGTAAACAAATTACAGAGGCAATTGACAGATCGAGCAAGGCATAACAATGCAATACTAGACATAAAGATACTATGAGATTCGATTGGGCAATACAACAATATACATAGACCGCCATCCAACTGCATCTATGACTAGAAGTCCACCTTGGTCATCATCGAACCCCTCCATGATAAGTTGCAAGCAACAGACAACTGCTTTAAGAAAAGTGTGTAAGGTAAACAATCCACTTGTTCCATGAACAAGAGACCATTGTTTTATCCCTAGTGGCAACAGCACATCTACAACCGAAGAGATTTCTGTCACTTCCCTTGGAAACTAGAGGCATGAACCCACTATCGAGCATAAATACCCCCTCTTGGAGTCACTAGCAACTACTTGGCCAAGATAGCTACTAACTACGGAGAGCATGCAAGATCACAAACAACACAGACATGATAGAATCAAAATAGACAAAACCATTAATCAATCTGACATAGTAATTTCAATATCCATCGGATCCCCGCAAACACAACATGCATGATTACAAATAGATTAGATCTTGGTCATGAACGGAGCTCACAATATATATACATGAAATCACAAAGGAGGAGATACAATCATCTAGCTACTGCATGGACCCGTAGTCCAAGGTGGAACTACTCACACTTCATACCGGAGGCTGGCATGATGAAGAAGAAAGCCTCTGGGATGATCTCCCCTCTGGTAGGGTGCCGGGAAGAGCTTCAGACCCCCCGATCTAGGGACGATGGTGGCGGCGGCTACAGACGGTTTTGTGGAGTTTTGAGCGGGTGCCTAGGTTTTCTGCATCGGGGGCTTCTTATAGGCGAAGATGCGATGCAGGGGGTCCACCAGGGTGGCTGCACCCCCCTCCCAGGAGCGGGGTGGGCCCACCCGCATGGCCAGGGGGTGTGGCCCCTGGTGAGCCTCCTCCGTCTCGTATTCTCGCTTCATGTTGCCCACGGTAAAATATTGACTTTGGCTTTTCTCCCGTACAATTCCGATAATATTGATTTTCTGCCTTTCTGGAACCAAAAATAGAAGAAAATAGGCAACTGGCACTATGGCAAATTGTTAATAGGTTAGTACTAGAAAACATACAAAAACACCTCAAAGTGTAGACAAAGCAAAGCAAAGTAGATAGTAAACAAGCATGGAGCATCAAAATTTATAGATACGTTTCCGACATATCAAACATATGTATGACTAGGTCATGAGGATGAAATATCACGGGAATGAGTTAATTAGCACTTGACGATAACAATATTGAACTAGGTAAGATGATACTGATGATCAGATCTCGGATAATTCAAGTATCAAATCAACAAAGGGAATAACACTTCACATTTATGGTTCAACGACATATATTCACGGAATGCGGAGGAATCATTATGGGCATCCAGGTCCCGCTGATGATCATTGGTCAGATAAGCGTCTTGATCATGTCTGCTATGTTCCTAAACTGTAGGGTAACACACTTAAGGGCTCTATAACGCATTAGATATAGTTTTGGAATCATCGGGGTTAATGAAGAAAAGAAAATAGAGAACTAGAAATGATCCGCATGAAACCGAAAGGTGTTCACGGTGATCCAAAATGTGTTCAGATCAAAGGGAATTAAGTAATATGTATTTAAATATTAATTAAAGGAAATAATGTTAAAAATATTTTTTTATTAATTTATTAGGGGGTAGTACACCTTAAGGGGCCGCCGCCCTAAGTGGATAAGAAGGAGAGCACCTAGGGTTTAGGTGGTTGGGGTAGGGCCCACCTTGTCCATCGCCTCCACCCGTCCCCCTATATAAAGAGGGGCACACGTGTGGGAGGTCCAAGCCCTAGAGGCAATCTCCTCTCCCTTCCCATACACCTCTCCTCTCTCTCCCTTGTTGTCTCACGCACGCGTGGTTCCTGGAAGAACTGCACACGTGGGAGTTCATTCCATCACAGCACGCCGTTGTGCCTCTAGTACCTTGATTCAAAAGAAGCACTTCCGCATTCTCGGCTGGATCGTAGAACCGGGAGTCGTTGTCAAGCATCGTACATGTGTGAGTCCACGGAGGTGCTACCAGTTGTGGCGTTTGTCATCGTGTGACGATCAACGCGACCTTGAGGTCGGCTACGACGTACGACCACATCATCCATGTTCCAAGGGAAAGTTGAAGGCTTTCGGTCTACGAGGTACATCACCGAAATCTTCCAGTTACAACATTACTCCTAGAAAGATCTTGGTAGTTAGCGTATGCTAGTTATAAAAATTATTGTTTTCTGCTGTGAACCCCTACAATTCTTGCCAAGTTTCATAGGGTGTCGTAGCCCATGTATCATATTGCAAATATAGTACCGATCCAATATCAAATACCCAAGTGTTACTTTTAGGACTTATCAAGTAAACATTAATAACATGTATATCCAATATACCTAAGTTGGACGAACCCATCTTCTTCTTCTCTGCTAAGTTCTTTAGGTAGTTCCTCTTCTAGTGACATTTCTCCTTACCAAATAAACACTTAGCATCAGGGACAATGCTAGGCTTGGGAACCTTTCCCTTGGGAATGCACCTAGTTGCACCCTTCCTTTTGTCACCCCTAGATTGGTTCTTCTTATTGAAGCGGGTAGTTTTATATACTATCATCACATGATTAGTGTTCTTTATGAATTTTTTAGCCACCTTCACAAAACAATTCGGCCATTGATTTATTCATTGCATGCATCTTGAAGTTCATGACAAACCCAACAAAATTGGATGGTAGGGATTCTAGGATTATGTGGGTTCCAAGTTCAGCAGGGAAAGGAATTCCTGACACTTCCAACCTATGAACATAGCCGTGTAACTTGATTACATGAGCACTAACGAAACTTGCCTCTGCCATCTTGCAATCTAGAAGAGATTGTGTGCTCTCATGTCTCTCAACCTGACCTTGTTTCTCAAACATGCCCCTAAATTCATAAATTGTTACATATGTACCCCAATTCTCAAACCTCCTTTGAAGATCCGGTTCCGTGGTAGCAAGTATGGAACAATTCATAGTGATATAGTCATCACTACCTAACTGAAAAACATTTTGTGCATCCTCTGTCACATTATCAGCAGGAGCATCAGCACAATTTGCTTCCAATACATAGTATTCCTTAGCACCTTTGAGAACCATTATCACATTGCAGTACCAGTCCACAAAGTTTGTTCCAGATTCCTGTTGTTTCTATTTCTCTAGATTGTAGCTAAAGGGAAAGTACAACTACCATCCATTGATCTAGAAACAAATACAAATTCATTTAGACATTGTTTCATAATTAATGAACTACTCAAATTAACATATTAATGGTTATGTAGCTCCCACTAAAATCAATATCCCTCATGATTGATACTTAGTGATTCAATATCCGTGTTATGCTATCACAATACCAAAGCTACATCGTGTACCAGGGATAAAAACCAGTAGCTAAACATAACAATCACATCTTAATATAACTCTTGTTAATCTTTCGATTCTTGTGTTCCATACTCTAGACGTTCTAGATAGTATTTCAAGGGAACCTACGTACTCCGACAACGTGACAGTTTCACACCCACACTATGAAGGTGGCTAGGTGCATCCATGTTGCATGACGTACACCATTTTGACGCCCATGTTATGTGGAGCCTAACTTTGGAACAAAACTTTTAAACTTGATAATTATTAGTGAGGGATTACCCTGTTTATTACGACCACCATGCAACAAAAAAGTGCATAAAAGGATTAACATCACATGTAATTCAAATAGTGATATGGTATATCACTTCACGCCAATGATTTCCATCATCAACGTCTCCAAGCGCCATGTACTTCTTCTCGGTGCCTTGGTCATAGCATCGAGGTCTATCATTGCTTGATCATCATCACCATGCCTTGATCTTACAACTATTGATACTCTAGGTAATAAAGTAAAAATAACTATAACTATTACAATAATAATATGACAATCATTGTGCCTCTTGTCGCTCATGCCCAACGGGATTACAGCATAATACATCTCCTTGCAAACTTTAGCTATACCACATCACTTCCGTGCAAAAACAAGTTAGACGTCTCTAACATGCTTTGCTAGATTACGAAGCTCTATGGTTGCATAGAGAATCGTTATATTAACTGATGTGTTAAGTAAGCATCATGATCAATGTATGCTACTTAACTTGTTTGGGGCGTGTTACCCAAGAGATATGAATAGCTTGAATCCAACACTGAACTTTGTCTGTACGCATGACACAACATGCGGACTTAAGCCAAATCTTTATAAGCCCAATGTGCAAAATATCTTTCTCATGCTATTACAGAAAAATTGACACTCAACAAGTTGTTTCGTGCACCCGAACTACACTTCACAAACTGGTATCGATCCGAAGATCATAAAGTTGGCTCGGGCCGCTAATCAAACAATACTGCCGAGATCAAAATTGTAGCAATTGGAAAGCAAAACAAGGTCAACAATGCTGAAAATATCCGATTCCTCTATTCGTAGTTGTGCCTACGCATAGACCGCTCTGATACCGTTGTTGGGGAACGCGCTATGCAAAACAAAAATTTCTAACGCATAACCAAGATCCAATGCGAGGAGAGAGGTAAGATTACCCTTGAGGATCAAACTAGTAGAAGTTTGTTGTCGACGAGGTTGATTAAGAGTGCATCGATGCCCACAACAAGACTTATTAAGTCGTGAGGAGATGTATTATCCCATGGACGGCTCCAAAAATATAGTACCACACACGCAACACCTCCATTCTATCCACAAGTATGGGATCAACATCATCACATCAAAGTGCAACTGGGACCCAAGAAGACGAAGATGGAGGGCACCGAGGGAAGACGGAGGACTACGACAATGAGAGGCGGCACGGTGACGACGGGTAGCAGTGTCGTGGCTAGGGCGTGGCTCCTTCGAAACTATTCTGTCTTGCCCTTGCCCTACCCCTTTTTAAGTAGGTTCACAGCAGCCCCAACAAGAGTAGAAATAGGACTCGGAGTCCCATTGCGGGAGGTCGTCGCCCACCACGGGTCTTTGTTGCTGGCTATCAACCAGAAGGACCCCAGCTAACCGTACGACCGCTATTGGGTTGGCCTCCTAAAACAGAATTGTGAGGATGCCGTGCATCACAAGGTCGTGCCCTACGGTGGCCCATTCAACCCGGACGACCGCCACGCCTACTAGGACGACTTCGGTGTCGATGATGGCCTTCCCAGGCGTGGAACTCACCCTCGTTGTGGCCGCCCAAGCCACCGTGACTTCTTCGGCGGGCCACAACTGACCGGGCCAGCGCCATCTCCCCCTCGGCCCCGTGTCGCGACGCGATTGCAACTATCGCACCGAGCCTGCGGCGTCTTCTTCCACCCCATGGAGCCACCACCACCGTCACTGGTGAGGCTCAACGAGCTCTTGTACCAAGAGGGCCTCATTGCCTAGGCAGAGGATCTCGCGGCCGCTTGGGCCGGCCAGGTGGTGTTGGAGATATGCCCTAGAGGCAATAATAAATGTAGTTATTATTATATCTTTGTGTTTATGATAAATGTTTACATTCATGCTATAATAGTATTAACAAGGAAACATTGATACTTGTGTGATTTGTAAACTTAATTTGAAGTCCCTAGTAAAGCCTCTATATAATACTAGCTTGTTGGTTAATAGATGATTGTGGTTTCCATATCATGAACATTGAGATGTTATTAACAACATGATCATATCGTTAGGAGAATGATATGGTGGACATACTCCTATAGATAAGCGTAGCATAAAGATCAAGTCATTTTAATAGTTCAATTGCTATATGCTTTCTGATACATAGTAACCTAATTCCTTCGACCATGAGATCATGCATATCACCTTTACCGGATGGATGCTTTGATGACATCAAACACCACACCAGAATCGGGTGGCTATAAAGGTGGCATTGAGTGTTCGGAAAGTATTGGTTGAAACACATGGATCAAGAGTGGGATTTGTCCATCCATATGACGGATAGATATACTGGGCCCTCTCGGTGGAATGTCATCCAATTAGCTTGCAAGCATGTGACTGTCTCACAAGGGATCACATATCAGTAACGAAAAGAGTACTTATGTAACGATTGAACTAGGTATGCAGATACCGACGATCATAACCTCGGATAAGTAAACTATCATGAGACAAAGGGAAATTGGTATCGTATGTAAGTGGTTCATTCGATCGCAAAAGTAATCGTAGAAATATGTGGGAGCCATATGAATTTCCAGATTCCTCTATTGGTTATTGTGGAGAAGTGTCTCGATCATGTCCGCATAATTCACGAACCGTAGGGAGACACATAAGGATTCGACGTTGTTTGAGTAGTTATGGTATGATGAGAAAGAGACGAATGTTGTTCGAGTCTCGGATGGGATCCGGATATCATGAGGAGATCCGAATGGTCAGAAGAATAAGATTCATATAAGGAAAGTCCCGTTTAGAGATGGGGAATGGTTCGGTGTTTTCATGGAATGTTCTAGAAGGTTCGGAATGTCCGACTCAGGAGGAAGGGTACATGAATGTGTCATTGTAAGTTGGAATGATTGCATCATGTACTAAGTGTCTTCGCTGTCCAAAATAAAGGGTTTATTCAAATCCTAAATTGAAAAGTCAAACGACAAGTTTTGGAAAGAGGAAAAGAGGAGGAAGGTGAAACCGAGTTGGGGAGTCCTCCTCCCGGCCAAGACCACCCAAGCCGAGTTGGGAGGGACTCCACCTCCCTTGGCCCAGCCCTCCACCTATATAAGGAGGGGCAAGGCTCCCTCCTAGCACACACAAGTACCTCTCCTCAAACCCTAGCTTGGCGCCTACCACCATAGCCGCCGCCCCTAGGGTTTTGCCCTAGCCGACTTGGGTGCCCCAAACCCCAGCATGGCTCTATCACCCCCTCCTTGGTGTGTCTAAAACCTAGATCGCGGAGGAGCTCTCTCATACTCCACCATACTCGCCCGGCTTAAGGCCTGCGAGATCTCCCTCTACTTAGGTACCACGCCTGCCGTCTTGCCGGAATCGCGAGGAGAGTGCTACAACCTCCGGCCCTCTTTGGAACAAGGAGAGGAAGGTCTTCGTCGAAAATGCAACGTGTGACCCGGGAGGCGCTGCCGAAATCTGGCGCCGGAAGGATCATCTCGCGATCTTGAGATCGGGAAAATGCGACTACATCACCCGAGAATCCGCTCTCGTTAAACACTTTGGAATCTTCGAGGGTAAGTTATTCCATCGACTCGTTGCTACAATCTAGTAGATAGATCTTGGCTTGTTTGTTTGTATGCGATAGAATTTTTTTGTTTTCCATGCTACGAAACCCTACAGTGGTATCAGAGCCGTGTCTATATGTAGATCTGTTGCATGAGTAGAACACAATGGTCATTGTGGGCGTTGATGCTTTTATTATCGATTGCTTCTTGTGTACTTTGCATCTTGTGGTATGTTGGGATGAAGCGGCCCGGGCTAACCTTACATGACATCGTTCATGAGACTTGCTCCACGCTCGACATGCAACTTGTATTGCATAAGTGGCTTTGCGGTGCTGTTTCTCTAGCATAGTTAAGATCCAATTTACAACGGGTGATTAACAATACTAGTATCAATGTTGTGGTTCATGTTCGTAAGTTAGAACGACACTTATTGAAAGCCCCAAACCACGTAAAACATGCAAAGAAAGTAGAGGCGTCTAACTTTGTTTTGCAGGGGTGTGATGTGATGTGATATGGCCATGATTGTGATTATATTTGATGTATGCAATGTTCCTTATTGTAACTTGGCAACGGCGGAGAAACCATATGGTTGTCTTTAATTTATGTTAAGACCAGCGTGTCTATTCAAAGTAGTTGTAATAGTTGAAGCGGTGGGCGACAACCATGGAGGCGTCATTGACCTTGATGCAATGCGGTGATGATGGAGATCATGTTCGTGCTAGAAGATGGAGATCGGAAGCACAAAGAAGAAAGGCCATATCATATCACATATTATGAATTGCATGTGATGTTAATCCTTTATGCATCTTGTATTGCTTAGTAGACAACGCTAGCATTATAAGATGATCCCTCATGCACATGAATTTCAAGTCATAAAGTGTTCACCCTTAGTTAGCACCGTTGCTAAAGCTTGTTGTTTCGAAGCACCACGTGATGATCAGGTGTGTTAGATTCTGCAAGTGTATACAACGTGAGCAAGCCAGATTTGCTCATGCGGAAACTAAGGTTTGATCTTGACGAGCCTAGCATGTACAGACATGGTCTCGGAACACGGATCACCGAAAGGTAAAGCATGAATCATATAGTAGATATGATGAACATGACGATTGTTCGCCATTGAAACTATATCAACTCTCTGATGATCGGTGTTGATGTAGTGGATTTGGTTCGTGTGATCACTAAAACAATGTGAGGGATGTTGTTTTGAGTGGGAGTTCACCTAGATTAACTTTATTATTAATTTGAACTCAATTTGTCATAAACTTAGTCTAAACTATTGCAAATATGTTGTAGATCAATGGCAGCCTACCATCAATTTTAATGCGTTCCTAGAGAAAGAAAAGTTGAAAAACAATGGAAGCAACTTTGGATTGGTTCCGCAATTTGAGATTGTCCTCCATTTGGTAATTTGACCTATGTCTTTGGATGCCATTGGGTGACCCACCTGCAGCTGATGCTTCCGATGAAGTAAAGAATGTTTACCTCGCTCGGAAGAATCAGTACTCCATAGTTCAGTGTGTTATCTTGTATGGTTTGGAATCGGAGCTTCAGAAAAGGTTTGAGAATTCAGACCCATATGATATTGTCGAGGATCTCAAATTGATCTTTGAGACTCATGCGGCAATTGAAAGTTATGAGGCTTCTGAAAAGTTCTTTAACTGCAAGATGGAATAGGGCAGCTCCGTCAGTGAGCATGTGCTTAAGATGTCTGGACATGAAAACAAACTCCAAAGCTTGAGTATAGTGATTCCTAATGCTTTGGGGATTTACCGTGTCCTCCAATCACTGCCACCAAGTTACAAGAACTTTGTGATGAACTACAAAATGCAAAACATGAATAAGATGTTGCCAGAACTCTTCTCCATGTTGAAATCTGCAGAAGTGGAGATCAAGAAAGAGCATCAAGTGTTGTTGGTCAATAAGACCACCAAATTCAAGAAAGGCAAGTCTAAGCAAAGGAAACTTCAAGAAGGGTGGTAAGAAAGTTGCCTTGCCGTGAAGACCAAGGCTGGACCTAAGCACGATCTTGAGTGCTATTCTGCAAGGGAGAAGGTCCTTTGAGCGGAATTGCCCAAAGTACTTGGCGGATTTGAAGAACGAAACATCAAGAAGAAAGGTATATCGATATACATGTTATTGATGTGTATCTCACTAGTACTGTAGTAGTGCAGGTATTTAATGGTTCGGTTGCTCATATTTGTAACTCGAAGCAGGTCTTTGCGAGAATAAGCGGAAGCTAGTGAAGAGCGAGGTGACGATGCGCGTGGGAAAGCGGATCAAAGTTGATGTGATCGGTAATTGACGCTACCCTTCATCTACCATCGGGATTAGTTTTATACTTAAATAATTGTTATTTGGTGCTGTGTTGAGCATGAACATTATATCGGGATCTTGTTTATTGCGAGGCTACTTGTTTAAGTCCGAGAATAATGGTTGTTCGATTTATATGAGTAATATGTTTTATGCACATGCACCTTTGATAGATGGTCTATTCTTATTGAATCTCGATAGTGGAAATACACATATAAACAACATTGAGGCTAAACGTTTGAAATCAAGCGATAATTCGACCTATATGTGGCACTGTCGTCTTGGTCACATTGGAGTGAAGCGTATGAAGAAACTCCATTCCGATGGACTTCTTGAATCACTTGATTTCGAATCAAATGATAGATGCGAAGCATGTCTGATGGGTAAAATGACTAAGACTCCATTTTCTGGTATGATGGAGCAAGCTACGAACTTATTAGAAATCATACATACCGATGTGTGGTCCAATGAGTGTAGCATCGCGCGGTGGTTATCGTTATGTTCTTACCTTCACGGATGATTTGAGTAGATATGGGTATATCTATTTCATGAAACATAAGTCCGAAACTATCGAGAAGTTTAAGGAGTTTCAAAGTGAGGAAGAGAATCAACGTAACAAGAAGATTAAATTTCTATGTTCTGATCGTGGAGGTGAATATCTAAGTTACGAGTTTGGCGAGCATTTGAAGAAATGCGGAATACTTTCACAGTTGACACTGCCGGGAACACCACAGCGTAATGGTGTGTCCGAACGTCGTAATCGAACTCTCTTAGATATGGTTCGTTCTATGATGTCACTTACAGATTTACCGCTATCATTTTGGGGTTATGCATTAGAAACAGCCGCATTCACTTTAAATAGGGCACCATCTAAATCCGTTGAAACGACACCGTATGAATTATGGTTTGGGAAGAAACCTAGATTGTCGTTCCTTAAAGTTTGGGGTGTGAAGCCTATGTAAAGAAATTCTGGTAGGACAAGCTTGAACCCAAAGCGTAAAAATGCGTCTTCATAGGATACCCAAAGGAAACTATTGGGTATACCTTCTATCACAGATCCGAAGGCAAAATCTTCGTTGCCAAGAATGGATCCTTTCTAGAGAAGGAATTTCTCTCGAAAGAAGTGACTGGAAGGAAAGTAGAACTCGACGAGGTTGTCGAACCTTCTCTCGAAATTGCAAGTAGCGCAGCACCGGAAGAAGTTCATGTGGTGCCTGCACCAATTAGAGAGGAAGCTAATGATGATGATCATGAAACTTCGGTTGAATTTGCTACAGAGCCTCGGAGGTCAACGAGAACTCCTACCACTCCAGATTGGTATGATCCCGTTATGAGTGTCATGTTGGTGGGCAACACCGATGACCCTGAGATATATGAGGAAGCAATGATGAGCCCAGATTCCAATAAATGGCAAGAAGCCATGAAATCCGAGATTGGATCCATGTACTAAAACCAAGTATGGACTTTGGTGGACTTACCGGATGGCCGGAAGGCCGTCGATAACAAATGGATCTTCAATAAGAAAACATATGCTGATGGTAATGTTACTGTCTATAAAGCTCGACTTGTCGCAAAAGGGTTTCGACAAATTCAAGGAGTTGACCACGATGAGACTTTCTCACCAGTAGCGAAGCTAAAATCTGTGAGGATTATGTTAGCAATCGCTGCATATTATGATTATGAGATATGACAGATGGATGTCAAAACAGCATTCCTCAATGGAGATATTGATGAAGAGTTGTATATGATGCAACCCAAAGGTTTTGTCGATCCTAAAGATGCTAACAAGGTATGCAAACTTCAACAGTCCATTTATGGATTGAAGCAAGCATCCCGAAGTTGGAATCAACGTTTTGATAAGGTGATCAAAAGTTTTGGTTTTATACAAACTTATGGTGAAGCTTGTATTTACAAGAAAGTGAGTGGGAGCTCTGTAGCATTCTTAATACTATATGTGGATGACATATTATTGATTGGGAATGATGTAGACCTTCTTAATAGTGTCAAGGAATATTTGAATAAAAGTTTTTCAATGAAGGATCTTGGCGAAGCATCTTACATATTAGGCATAAAGATTTATAGAGATAGATCGAAACGCAAATATCATTGTCACAGTACATATTTGGACAAAGTTCTAAAGAGGTTTGGAATGGAAGATAGCAAGAAAGGGTTCTTGCCCATGTTGCTATCGACCTTGAGTAAAACTCAAAGTCCGACATCGGCGAAGATAGAGAAAGGATGAGTAAGACTCCCTATGCCTCAGCCATAGGATCTCTAATGTATGCCATGCTATGTACTAGACACGACATTGCATATCTTTGTTAGTTTGACTAGCGAGATATCAAAGTGATCGAGTGGATCATTGGACAGCGGTCAAAAACATCCTTAAGTACTTGAGAAGAACTAAGGATATGGTTCTTTCTTATGGAGGTGATGAACAACTCGTTGTTAATGGTTACACCGATGCTAGTTGGAACACCGATCCGAATGATTCTAAATCACAATCTGGATACGTATTTACTTTGAATGGTGCGGCGATTAGCTGGAGGAGTGCAAAGCAAAGCGTTGTGGCGAGATCTTCAACTGAATCGGAATACATGGCTGCCGGAGGCTTCACAAGCGATATGGATGAAAGAGTTCATTCTGAGCTGGGTGTGGTTCCTAGTCTGTTGGACCCAATGTCTATCTCTTTGTGATAACATGGGCCATAGCCAATCTTGCGCAGAACCAAGGTCACACAAGAAGCTGAAGCACATCAAGCTACGTTTTCACGCTATTAGAGAACATATCCAAGATGGGGATATAAAGATTTGCAAAGTACACAGATCTGAATGTGGCGGATCCGTTGACTAAACCTCTCCAGGGCAAAACATGACCAACCAAACTGCCATGGGTGTTCGGTATATTACCATGTAATCCAGATTAGATGACTCTAGTGCAAGTGGGAGGCTGGAGATATGCCTAGAGGCAATAATAAATGTAGTTATTATTATATCTTTGTGTTTATGATAAATGTTTACATTCATGCTATAATAGTATTAACAAGGAAACATTGATACTTGTGTGATTTGTAAACTTAATTTGAAGTCCCTAGTAAAGCCTCTATATAATACTAGCTTGTTGGTTAATAGATGATTGTGGTTTCCATATCATGAACATTGAGATGTTATTAACAACAGGGTCATATTGTTAGGAGAATGATATGGTGGACATACTCCTATAGATAAGCGTAGCATAAAGATCAAGTCATTTTAATAGTTCAATTGCTATATGCTTTCTGATACATAGTAACCTAATTCCTTCGACCATGAGATCATGCATATCACCTTTACCGGATGGATGCTTTGATGACATCAAACACCACACGTGGGGTGGCTATAAAGGTGGCATTGAGTGTTAGGAAAGTATTGGTTGAAACACATGGATCAAGAGTGGGATTTGTCCATCCATATGCGGATAGATATACTCAGGCCCTCTCGGTGGAATGTCATCCAATTAGCTTGCAAGCATGTGACTGGCTCACAAGGGATCACATATCACGGTAACAAGAAAAGAGTACTTATCGGTAGCGAGATTGAACTAGGTATGCGAGAGATACAAGCGATCATAACCTCGGATAAGTAAACTATCGTGAGACAAAGGGAAATTGGTATCGTATGTAAGTGGTTCATTCGATTAAGTAATCGTATAAATATGTAGAACCATATGAATTTCAGATTCCTCTATTGGTTATTGTTAGGAGAAGTGTCTCGATCATGTCGCATAATTCACGAACCGTAGGGAGACACATAAGGATTGACGTTGTTTGAGTAGTTATGGTATGATGAGAAAGAGACGAATGTTGTTGGTCTCGAGATGGGATCCGGGATATCATGAGGAGATCGGAATGGTCCAGAGAATAAGATTCATATAAGGAAAGTCCTGTTTGAGTTGGGGAATGGTTAGGTGTTTTCATCGGGAATGTTCTAGAAGGTTCGAAATGTCCGGCATTCGGAGGAAGGGTACATGAATGTGTCATTGTAAGTTGGAATGATTGCATCATGTACTAAGTGTCTTCTGTCCAAAATAAAGGGTTTATTCAAATCCTAAATTGAAAAGTCAAGCGGCTAGTTTGAAAGTCAAACGACAAGTTTTGGAAAGAGGAAAAGAGGAGGAAGGTGAAACCGAGTTGGGAGGAGTCCTCCTCCCCAAGCAGCGCACCACCAAGCCGAGTTGGGGAGGACTCCTCCCTCCCTTGGCCGCCCCTCCACCTATATAAGGAGGACGGGCTCCTCCAAGCACACACAGTACCTCTCCTCCAAACCCTAGCTTGGTGCCTACCACCATAGCCG
The DNA here is from genome assembly GCA_030063025.1 of Avena longiglumis. NCBI lineage: Eukaryota > Viridiplantae > Streptophyta > Magnoliopsida > Poales > Poaceae > Avena > Avena longiglumis. Next base: position 56,800,862 of record CP125976.1, read on the forward strand.
CCGCCTAGGGTTTGCCCTAGCCGCCCGACTTGGGGTGCCCCAAAACCTAGCCGGCTCTAGAACCCCCTCCTTGGTGTGTCTAAAACCTAGATCGCCGAGGAGCTCTCTCATACTCCACCATACTCGCTCCGGCTTAAGGCGAAGCCCTGCGAGATCTCCCCTCTACTTCCGGTACCACGCCGTTGTGCTGCCGTAATAACGAGGAGAGTGCTAGAACCTCTGCTTTCTTTGGAACAAGGGAGGAAGGTCTTCATCAGTACCGAGCGATGTGACCATTGGGGCTGAGGAGCCTTGCGCCGGAAGGATCGTCTCTGCGATCTTGAGATCGGGAAATGCGACTACATCACCCACGAGAATCCGCTCTCGTTAAACACTTTGGAATCTTCGAGGGTAAGTTATTCCATCGACTCGTTGCTACAATCTAGTAGATAGATCTTGGCTTGTTTGTTTGTATGCGATAGAAATTTTTTGTTTTCCATGCTACGAAACCCTACAGGTGGTGCATGAGGAGGAGGAGGAGGTGTCGAAGGAATGACCACAGCAGATGCTGCAATTGGCAGCGAGTAGTAGAACGAGGGGCAAGGGCGGCCAGCCATCTGCGGTGCGAGATGAGGGCAAAGACACAGGGTTTTACCCAGTTCGCTTCGGAGAAAGACCTACTCTGCTAGATTGTATTATGGAGGTGTTTACAATGGCGAACTCGGCGACTAGGCGAGTTGCTTGGGTGTATGGGAGGCGTGTCTCTACTCACCCCATAGGGAGGTTTATATAGGCTCACCTCCCTAGGGTTTACATATCTCAACCGATTTGGTTACAACCGGTAATCATTTAACCTAGACCCATTGGGCCTATCGCTACTGGGCCTTCAACTTCGATCGCTGATACCTTCTTGGGCTTTGGTCCACTGCGTTCTGTGAGGCCACTCGACCTTGGACGATCGGAAGCGTCCGAGTATACCCCAATAGGCGTATCCCCATCGGTAGTCCCGAGGCCGTCGTTGATTAGGCGTGAGTGGCTCTGGCGATCGGAGTATCTGACTTCAAGTTGGCATCCGGTCGAATCGTCGGCGGGCTCTGTATAAAGGAAAAACCCGGTGAACCGAGTGGCGTCTTGGCGAGTCGAGCCAGCAGACGGTCTCGGCAGTGACTTAACGAGAGTGGCTAGAGTTGGACCGTCGGCGTGGTCAAACTAGCCGTTAAGGTAACAACGGTAACCGGCGTAATCATCGCGCAGCGGCCCTGATTTGGCGGGCAACTCCGCTATATAAGAGGAATGGTAGGCTATCGCAGCCAACCGCCCACCATTTCTTCCGAGTACGCACATCTTCCTTCCTTTGATTCCATGATCCAATCGACCGCAATCCTCCGACCTCCGAACAAATCCTCGACCATGGCCCTCTCCCGAACCTTGGGTAGATCCAAATGCACCAGGCGCGGTGGCCTCCTTGAGGAGGCGGAATCCTCTGGGCATTCTGGCGTATCCCAGTTGGGAAGCGACCCCAAACCAGCGAGAGAGTTAAATACATTTCACCAGCCACCTCGGCGGGGTTAGGGTTCCCACTTCTTTGTTCTTGGCGTTTACTGCGCCTACTCGGGATCCAGCCCTCGGATCTGGTCCCGACATCGAGCAGCTCGCCATCTTCGTGGCGTTCTGCGAGTGCTACTTGGGCCGCCTACTTTCCCTTGTGGCAAGATCTGTTCCATGGGCGGATCAGCCTTGAGGCGGTGACAATGCTAGCCATGGCTTAACTTTCAACTCAAATCCAAAGCCTCCTTCTTGACACGTCTTGCGGCCAAAGCAGCGGCGGCAGAAAAGTCATGGTTCTATGTGACCGAGGCGACTCCGGAAGAGCGGCGATCCCGCGGTACTCGGCTAATCGTTCAACCGCCATCTCCAGTCGGCAAGCTCCCGACGACCAGCGGATGGTCGTCGGCGAGATGCTCCAGACCATCCGCGATGCGAAGAAGAAGGGCTCGACGGTAAACTTGTACAATTGTTGGCTTGGCGGCGGCTCGTTCGCTCGCCGCCATGACTCATTACATGTACCGATACGGGCGGGGAGACTCGGCGAAAGCCTGCCTCGGCAGTGGAAGCGGAGGACTACCTCTCAGCGGAAGAAGATCACCAGCGGCATACGGATCGCGGTGGATCCTCCCTACACGCAAGCGTCCGGCTCCGACGGTAATCCTTTCATCTTGTTCGCGATGGCGTGTGCGATCGCGGTAACTCTAACTCTGTTTTACGTGTTTAACGGCTGTTCCAAGTGGTGGAAGGGTGGTTACCACCCATGACGGCGAGCCGACCATCCGCCCGAGGATAAGCGTCGCCACCACCAAGGAGTAACGAGGCGGCGAGGACGAGTCGAAGAGATTGCCCCATGGTCCGAAAGACCCGCGAACGCGTCGTAGCAGATCGAAGCGGCGAGAGCCTCGGCGTCATGGCGGCGACGAACTCCCGAGACCACCTCGCCGTCGGTACTCCCGCAAAGAAGAAGAAGAAGAAGGCGAGGCCCCGAGAAAAGGCGAAGCCGCCGGCGGCCTCACGCCCGCACTCAACGGCAGCTCGAGGCCGGCTCGGCGGTGGCGCAGTCCAGCGACAACCGCGCTAGATCGCCGTCTCTGAAGCGCTGGCCTCAATCGTCCGCCATTCGCGGTTTACGCTAGGAAGGCTCGGTGGCGACTTCGCCTCACAAGGAGGTCCGGCGGTGGCCTCGCCCGCAAAAGAGGTTCGGCGTAGCCCCAATTCACGAGAGGCCTCATGAGAAAGCGCCGGGAAGCCGCTACCTCAACGTCAAAAGCCGTCAGTATCTGGGCCCCGGCGTCCAGGCTGGGCTTAGTCATGGTTAGGCCACAGCTGGAAATACCGGCTGGCCTTCGTGCAGGCTGCGTTTCATTCCGATCGCCAAGTGGCGCATTCGGCCTTCCCTACTTTCCTTTAGTACTTTGATTGTCTTTTATTGATTTGATTCGATGTGCGGGACGGAGTGAAAAAGATGGGTCACCCGGCCGTGGCCAAGGTATCTTCGCCGTTGGCGAAGACCCTTCCAAGAGGAAAAGTGATGAGGTCGCCGCCTCAGCGGAAGGCAACAAGAAGGCCAAGGCGACGACATCGTCACCGTCTCGGCAGCGGCGGCGGCCCGGTGGAGGATGGAAGCCGCGTCTGAAGGGCGTTCCTTGCTAGCGGAGGCGACTTCCTTTGGCGGCGCCTCGATTGCTACCTTCCCCGTTTCACGACCAAAGCGGCCAGCGAGTGGCTGCGACCGAGCCCGCTCGAGGACCATCGACGCTGAAATCGACCAACGTCGCGAGCACGCGGCTGCTTGCGTCTGTGGGCGGTACAACTTCACGGCATGCTTGGTGCGGCCATCCGGTACCTCCGGTCCCGAGATCGGTCGGTGCTTAGCGGCGGCTTCTTATAATTACTTTTGTACTGAATCCTGTCCCGAGTGCGTGTCGCTAAATTTTAGCGGATATGCCTTTGAGGAATTTCGGTCGCCCGGTCCCGAGTGCACACCCGCTAAATTTTAGCGGGTGGGCCTTCGAATTTTGTGATCGCCCGGTCGAGTGCGCACCGCTAAATTTTAGCGGGTGGGCACCGAAAATTTTCATGTGTCTTGACTTTGAAGATGTCTGAGGTCTGCGGTGGGAAGCGACGATTGGGCTGACGTCTTGAAAGGCTGGCCGCTATCAAGAAGCAAACAAGGAGCTTTCCAGTTGTTCTTTTGCGGAGGTGGCTCGCCAGAGCTTGTCCTATTTGGTGAGTGGAGGCGCTTGATCTGCGTTAGGCACCGAGCGAAGATCGCCGACCTCGGCCTTGCTGCGAGGCAAAGAAGCAAGCTCGTGAGCAGGCGTGAAGGCGCCATTGCGGGCGGAGAAGACCGGCGTCGGAAGCCCTCATTGTTGGGCTGCGGGCGATCATACATCGCTTCAAAGTTTCATCACGGACTCGCCGCCCATTGCTTGGTGAGTCGTCTTCCTGTCTTTTGGTTGTATTGTTTGTGGTTTCCATGGTACTCATACTTGTCTCCTTCGCGGTCGTGTTATTGGCTGCCAAGAAGAAGCGAACTCTCTTGGCGAGGAATGCGTAAGCATGCTCGTCGACTCGGCGACGTTGTCGGCGGCGTGCATCGCGCCTACCTTCAAGAGATGTCGCCACCGAGGTTATTCGGTGACCTCGTTGAGGTGTGGGAGTACTTGGAGAAGGCGCCCGTGATCGTAGAGTTCATAGCGGTTGGCGTTTACGGGCGTCGACACCTTGAGCCTTGGACTCGCCCACTTCCCGAGGACTTGATCTCGACGATGTGACGAGTGGGTATCCTTCGTCTGGCCGGTGGATCATCCGAGGTTCTCAAGCTGCGAGAACGTGGCGCTTGGCGTACTCGGGCGATGGCGACCTCCTTCCCTACCGAAGCGATGCGTCGCGCCAGCGACCCGAGCCGCATCGCGACTTCAAGGTTGAGCAACCTTTCCGCTCGGCGATGGCGGGTGGTGACGACGTATCCGTCAAACCCGTTACCGCGTTCATCCGTAGGCGCCGGGATCTTGGCGCGTCGTCGTCAGCCTGCGAATAGTAGTTTGCCTAGATGTGTTAGCGGCGATCACGAGTAGGCATATTTTGTAATGTAAGACAATGCGATATGCGATTGAATGGAGCGTTGTGTTCATTTTGCTATTTGTTTGTGTGTTTTGGATTGATTTTGGGTGAGTCCCGGGCGTCCGCCCTTTGTGGGGTTCACCTCATATATGATGTTTTGTTGTTATCATGTGTATTGTTAGTTTAGTCGACTCGCCCGAGCTCGGAGAGCCAGTCGCAAGGCGACTCCCTTGAGTGCTCTGTACTTTACCGTTTTCCCGTACGCGAACGGGGCCGGGTGGCCGAGTCCCCGAGCGTGGTACTTGGTGGTTCAAGGCGCGACTCGAGGTGGTTGAGGGTACAGCGTTGGTGTGGCGCGTCCTCTGCGGCCCGGTGGGTCGATCGCGTGGCAGTCCTAGGCATGCTCTCTTACTTGGCGTTTTCGTCCGTCGCGACGAACTGCGGTATTCGGTCCCGGCGTGGTACTTAGCCGTCGCTTCTGGAGGATGCGGAGGACCGTGGCGCCGTGGGAAGCGAGGACAGTTGTCTTGGTTCGTAAAACCAGTCGAGCTAGGCGACTCAATGGGGCTCCGGTTGGCGTTTTCGTGACGATGCAAGACTGAAATGACTCAGTGCTCTTACATTTACTTAGCCCGTGCCGGTCGCTATACCAAGGGTTGACTTCGTATTTTAGCATGGCGCTATTTATTACGGTCTGAGTGGCACAAGGCATGGAGAGTAGGCAATTTTGCGATAACCGTTTCTTTTATTCATAGCATTTGGAGAGTACATATGTGGGGTTCTAGGAATAGAACTTCGGAGAGATTTACATTCCATGGCCGCAGCGTCGAGTTCGCCCGTTCAGCGTCGATGAGGTAGTAGCGTCGTTGCTTAGTCTGGCGCCCGATGGCGACGGGCCTTCCACGGGGAGAGCTTGTGCATGCCCTTCTTGTCTGGATGAGGCGTAACACCAGATCGCCTTCTTGGAAGGTCGGTTTTCACCGTCGGCTGTGGTGGCGGCCTTAGCGATAAATGGAGGTACGCGATCGGCGAGTCGCGTGCCCGTCGAGTTGATCGAGCCCATCTTGGCGGGCCAGCTCGTTTTCCTCAGATAGTGGGCGACCAGCGAGTCGTGTTCGAGGTCGGTGGGCATGGCTTGCGTAGTAGACCATGAAGAGGAGTGAATCCGTCGACCTGTTGACCGAGTGCGGATTCCCGGATGAGCGGAGGAGCTCTTGACCCAGCATCCAGGTGCTCGAGTGGTACTTGGAGTCGCGGCTTCGGCCGTGGAGGATGCTGGTTGGCTCGTTCCGCTGGCCATTGGATTCGGTGTCTGTTGACGCGAGGTCGAGCCGGATGTGGTGCTCTTAAAATTCGGCCATTGCTCCCTTGGCGAAGTTTGTGCCGTTGTCCGTGATGATCTTTGTTGGGAACCCGTGGCGGTATATGAGCTCGTAGGAACTTAGTGGTCTTCCGTCGCATTTCGGACTGGCTTGGCCTACCCGCCGTTGAATTTGTCGACGACCAGCAGGTGGGTGTAACGAGGGGCCTTCTTGAAGGGCCTACCATGTCCATGCCCACACGGCGAATGGCGGTGATGGGGATTGTTTTGAGCCGAGCTCGATGCGTGCGTCTGATTGGCGTACCGGCACCGGCGCATCGCTGGGCGATGTCGGCGTCGGCGTGTCGCGATGGGCGATGAAGCCGTGTCGCATAGCCTTGGCGACCGAGGGAAGCGGCGGCGGCGTGGTGGCGATCGCTGAGTGGATGTCGTGGAGGATTTTCGTCCTTCAGGTTGGGCGTAACGTTGGAACTGCGCGTGGCCTTTGCGCTTGTGTAGCTCGCCGTCGATGATGGTGTAAGACTTGGATCGGCGGCGATCATTCGAGCATTGTTTCGTCTGCTGGCGGTGCGGTTTCGGTGGCGATGTAGGGCTTGGTCAATCGTGCGGCTCGGTGATGAGTGCGACCAAGGCTGCTTCGGTTGGGCGGGACTCGATGTCGATCTCCTTGAGAGGCCCGATGGTGTGAAGATTGTGTCGAGGAACACGGCGGGTGGTGCGGTCGGCCGACCCGATGCGAGAGAGGCGTCGGCCTCCTCGTTTTCTCCTGTCGATCCACTCGGCAAGTAGCGATAGTGGCGCCCCTTGTCCACCTCTTGGCGATGCGCCGCCATGGTGGGGGCGGCGTCGCGGTGCGGCGACTTGCCCATAACTTGGTCGGTCTCCGTAGCATCGAAGGAGATTGGCGCTCATCTCCTTTGCGGCTCGCATGCCGTGGAGTAGGGCCTCGTATTCAGCCATGTTGTTGGTGCGGCGTGAATTGGCGGGCGGAGGATGTAGCGGAGGTTGTCGCCTTTTGGTGAGGTCGGCACTATCCCGCTCCTGCACCGTCGCGTTCTTGGACCCGTCGAAGTGCAGGCTCGATAATGGAAATGCGGCTTCTCTCTTGGGCCTCTTCGGTCGGCGATGAAGTCTGCGGTCTGCGACTTAATCGCCCTTGTGGCTCGTATTTAATGTTGTGGACGCCAATCTCGGCGGCCCTGGTGACGCCCGATCGCCTCGCGATGCGGATGATATCTTGTAGTGGTCTTGAGGCGACCGTGATCGGGTGCTCACGGAAGTAGTCTGGCGCCCGGCTGAGCCACGACCGCGTATACCAGCTTTTGGTACTGGGTATCGCTGGCGCGACTCGGTGAGAACCTCGCTGATGTAGTACATCGGCGCTGGACCGGCGCTCCTTTCCTTCCTCTCGTTCGGCGACCATTACGGCAACGGCGCTCGACGCCGGCGCGTAAACCAACATAGGCTCTTTGTCGTGGTGCGGTGAGTAGTGGTGCGGCGAGTAGCACCTTTTTAAGGTCGCGAGCGCGTCGTCGCCTCCTTGTCCCCTTTGGAAGGTGGGGTTCTTGCGCATCGAGGCGGTATAGGGGCATCGCCTTTTCCCGAGCGAGATGAAGCGGCGAGCCGCTACGCCGGCCAGCTTCGGGCGTCGCGCGCACTTTCGGGTTTGCCCCGGGCGATCGTGTCGATCTTCGTTGGGTTTGCCTCGATCCCTCGTTTGGAGCAGCGTACCCGATGGTTGCCAGCGGGTACACGAAGGTGCACTTGCTGGATTGAGCTTTATCTTGTACCTCCGCAGATTTGCGAAGGTCTCCAGTCGGCGAGTAGGTCGCCTTGGCGGCGGATTTCACGACCACGTCGTCGATGTAGACGTGGATGTTGCGGCCAATTTGGCTCGCGAGGCATTCTTGCATGCACCGCTGGTAGGTTGCCGGCGTTCTTGAGGCGAAAGTCATGGCGGTGTAGCGAAGGCTCGAATGGCGTGATGAACGCCGTCTTCTCATCCTCGACAGCCATTTTGATCTGGTTGTACCGGAGTAGGCGTCGAGAAATAGCGACTCGAACCAGCGGTTGAATCGATTATCGATCGATCCGGGAGGACAACTCCTTTGGGCGGCTGTTCAGGTTTGTGTAGTCGATACACATTCTCCGGTCCCATTTTCTTCTCGACGGGACTGGGTTTGCCAGCCACTTGAGTATTTGATTGGCGGATGAAGCCGGCAGCGCACTTCCTCGGCGATTGCTCGTGGCGTTCTTCGTTGAAGGGCGTGGCATTTGACGGGTCGCACTTTGGGATCGGCGTTTAGTTTGTGCTCAGCGAGCTCCCTAGGGACACCGGGCATGTCGGAGGGTTTCCATGCGAAGATGTCCCTATTCTCACGAAGGAACTTCGATGGCGCCTTCCTATGCTGGGCTCAAGCCTGTCGATTGTCACCTGCTCGGTGGGGTCGCTGGGACCAGCTCGGCGGTGCGATGTCGCGTCGTGGCCTCAAAGGTTGAGGTGTTTGTGCCCTCGAGTTGGGCTTCTTGAGTATTGTGGTCGTCATTGTTGACCCTTTCGCGTGTTAAGCGAGCTTCGTCGTGATTAGCTTCGCCGGCGATGATGGCGGCGAAGTTCGGCTCCTTTGGCCTCGCATTGGCCATGTCGGGTCGCCGTTGATGGTGATAGCCGCCGGCCGAGGAGCTTCATCGCGTTATCACAGCGTAGTGGCGCCGCCATGAATTTGGACGCTGGCGCCTAGGAGCCTTGATGGTAAGGCTGTCGAAGGCAGCTTCGAAGGCGATCCGCTTCGGTGCGGAAGTTTGCGAATCAGAAGGTGACGGGTAGCGTGACCTTGCCGATCGGGTACGCCTTCCGACCGGGACGATGGAAGTGGAGCGTGGTGTGGTGGTCTCGATCATCATTGCGGAGCCGCAACCGCTGAAGGTGTCGAGGTAGGATGTTGATGGAGCTGCCGCATCCATCGTGTCTTGGGGAGCGATGATCGCCAACCTTGAAGCTTGACCACCAAGGCGACTCGTCACCGGTACTCGATGCGTGGCGAGTGGTCTTGCGGCTCCGGTGATGGGCTGTTCCGACCGGTTGAGGAACGGGGGCGTCTGTTTGGCCACGCGTTGGCGGCGGCAGCGGGCGATGACCTTCTTCTCGCGGCCGTGTTGAAGCACTGTGAAGGTGTGGAAGCGAGCGGCTACTTTGCGAATTTTCCGCCATTTGGCGGGTCGTTGTCGGTGTCTTCCAGCGTGTCGTGCTGTAGGGGTTCGTAGCATGGAAAACAAAAATTTTCTATCGCATACAAACAAACAAGCCAAGATCTATCTACTAGATTGTAGCAACAGTCGATGGTATAACACCTCGAAGATTCCAAAGCGTTTAACGAGATCGGTTCGTGGGTGATGTAGTCGTACTCCGATCTCAAGATGTGTAGAGCGATCCTTCCAGCGTTAAGCGGCGCTCCCGATCGGTCACCGTTAAATTTTCGGCGAAGACCTTCCTCTCCTTGTTCCAGGCGCGGAGGTTGTAGCACTCTCCTCGCGATTCGGCCTGGCGTGGTCGGAAGTAGAGGAGATCATGAGCTTCGCCTTAAGCGGCGAGTATGGTGGAGCTTATGAGAGGCTATTAGTGGTCTAGTAATTAGACACACCAATTAGAAGGCTCTAAACCAATTAGAAGGCTCTAAACATTTGGCTAAAGCAATTAGAAGCTCTAAACCAAGCGGCTCTAAACCGGAGATCTAGAGTAGAAAGTTATGTGTCTATGGGAGGCCCACCCTCCTTATGGGAGGGTCCTTGGCGCTTGAGGAGGAGGAGTCCCTCCCCAACTCGGCCTAGGGTGGCGCCGGCTGGAGAGTCAACTCCTCCTCCGGGTTAGTTCCAACTCCTCTTGCTTGTTTCCCACAGTTTCTTGTTTTGGGAGTTTGACTTTCAAGCTGGACATTTGACTTTTCTGTTTAGGATTCAATTTAATCCTTTATTTGGGACAGCAAGAACACTTAGTACATGATGCAATCATTCAATGAGAAATGACACATTCATGTACCCTCCCCGGTCTTGGACAATCCGGAACCTTCTAGAACATTCGATGAAAACACGGAGTCATTCCCGAACTCAAAGCGGGACTTTCCTTATATGAATCTTATTCTCCGGACCATTCCGGATCACCTCGTGATATCCGGATCCCATCGAGACTCGAACAACATTCGGTCTCTTTCTCATAATACCATAACTACTCAAACAACGTCGAATCCTTAAGTGTGTCTCCCTACGGTTCGTGAATTATGCGGACATGATCGAGACACTTCTCCGAACAATAACCAATAGAGGAAATATGGCTCCCACATATTTCTCGATTACTTTGCGTCGAATGAACCACTTACATACGATACCAATTTCCCTTTGTCTCACGATATGTTACTTATCCGAGGTTATGATCGTCGGTATCTCTGCATACCTAGTTCAACCTCGTTACTGATAAGTACTCTTTTCTCGTTCCCGTGATATGTGATCCCTTGTGACCAAGTCACATGCTTGCAAGCTAATTGGATGACATTCCACCGAGAGGGCCCGAGTATATCTATCCGTCATGTGGATGGACAAATCCCTCTTGATCCATGTGTTTCAACCAATACTTTCCGAACACTTGCCACCTTTATAGCCACCCGATTCACGGTGTGGTGTTTGATGTTATCAAAGCATCCATCGGTAAAGGTGATATGCATGATCTCATGGTCGAAGGAATTAGGTTACTATGTATCAGAAAGCATATAGCAATTGAACTAATGAAATGACTTGATCTTTATGCTACGCTTATCTATAGGAGTATGTCCACCATATCATTCTCCTAACGATATGATCTTGTTGTTGATAACATCTCAATGTTCATGATATGGAAACCACAATCATTAATCAACCAACAAGCTAGTGAAATATAGAGGCTATACTAGGGACTTCAAATTAAGTTTACAAATCACACAAGTATTAATGGTTTCCTTGTTAATACTATTATAGCATGAATGTAAACATTTATCATAAACACAAAGATATAATAATAACTACATTTATTATTGCCTCTAGGGCATATCTCAACAGTCTCCCACTTGCACTAGAGTCAAATAATCTAGATTACATGGTAATATACCGAACACCCATGGCGGTTTGGTGCTGGTCATGTTTTGCCCTCGGGAGAGGTTTAGTCAGCGGATCCGCCACATTCAGATCTGTGTGTACTTTGCCAATCTTTATATCCCCATCTGGATATGTTCTCGAATAGCGTGGCAGCGACTTGATATCTTGACTTCTTGTGTGACCTTGGTTCTTGCGCATTGGCTATGGCGCCCATGTTATCATAGTAGATAGACATTGGGTCCAGCGCACTTGGAACCAAACCCAGCTCTGTAATGAACTCCTTCATCCATATCGCTTCTTGTGAAGCCTCCAAAGCAGCCATGTATTCGATTAGGTTGAAGATCTCGCCACAACGCTTTGCTTTGCACTCCTCCAGCTTCTGCACCATTCAAAATAAATCGTATCCGGTTGTGATTTAGAATCATCGGATCGGTGTTCCAACTAACATCGGTGTAACCATTAACAACGATTGTTCATCACCTCCATAAGAAGAACCATATCCTTAGTTCTTCTCAAGTACTTAAGGATGTTTTTGACCATTGTCAATGATCCACTCTGGATCACTTTGATATCTGCTAGTTAAACTAACAGCATATGCAATGTCGGTCTAGTACATAGCATGGCATACATTAGAGATCCTATGGCTGAGGCATAGGAGTCTTACTCATCCTTTCTCTATCTTACGCCGATGTCGGACTTTGAGTTTTAATCAAGGTCGTATTGGGCAACATGGGCAGAACCCTTTCTTGCTTTCTTCCATTCAAATCTCTTTAGAACTTTGTCCAAATATGTACTCTGTGACAATGATATTTGGCGTTTGATCTATCTCTATAAATCTTTATGCCTAATATATAAGCTTAGCCAAGATCCTTCATTGAAAAACTATTATTCAAATATTCCTTGACACTATTAAGAAGGTCTACATCATTCCCAATCAACAATATGTCATCCACATAGTATTAAGAATGCTCTGAGCTCCCACTCACTTTCTTGTAAATACAAGCTTCTCCATAAGTTTGTATAAAACCAAAACTTTTGATTACCTTATCAAAGCGTTGATTCCAACCGGGATGCTTGCTTCAATCCATAGATGGACCGTTGAAGTTTGCATACCTTGTTAGCATCTATAGGATCGACAAAACCTTTGGGTTGCATCATATACAACTCTTCATCAATGTCTCCATTGAGGAATCTTGTTTTGACATCCATCGCCATATCTCATAATCATAATATGCAGCGATTGCTAACATAATCCTCACAGACTTTAGCTTAATCTTGGTGAGAAAGTCTCATCGTAGTCAACTCCTTGAATTTGTCGAAACCCTTTTGCGACAAGTCGAGCTTTATAAACGATAACATTACCATCATCTGTTTTCTTCTTGAAAATCCATTTGTTCTCGCTTGACCTTCGGCCATCGTAAGTCCACCAAAGTCCATACTTGGTTTTCGTACATGGATCCAATCTCGGATTTCATGGCTTCTTGCCATTTATTGGAATCTGGGCTCATCATCGCTTCCTCATATGTCTCGGGGTCATCGGTGTTGTCCACCACCATGACATTCATAGGAATCATACCAATGCAGGTGGTACGAGTTCTCGTTGACCTCCGAGCTCTGTAGCAACTTCAGAAGTTTCATGATCATCATCATTAGCTTCCTCCCTTATTGGTGCGAGCACCACGGAACTTCTTAGGTCTTTGCGCTACTATAATTCGAGAGAAGGTTCAACAACCTCGTCAGTTCTACTTTCCTTCAGTCACTTCTTTCGAGAGAAATTCCTTCTCTAGAAAGGATCCATTCTTAACAACAAATGTTTTGCCTTGGATCTATGATAGAAGGTATACCCAATAGTTTCCTTGGGTATCCTATGAAGGCGCATTTTTAAGCTTTGGGTTCAAGCTTGTCGTTGCTGTAACTTCTTTACATAAAGCATCCCCAAACTTTAAGGAGCGACAATTTAGGTTTCTTCCCAAACCATAATTCATACGGTGTCGTTTCAGCAGTTTAGGCGGTGCCCTATTTAAAGTGAATCTGGTCATTTCTAATGCATAACCCCAAAATGATAGCGGTAAATCGTAAGTGACATCATAGAGCGAACCATATCTAAGAGGATTCGATTCTGACGTTCGGACACACCATTCTGTTGTGGTGTTCGGCGGTGTCAATTGTGAAAGTATTAGCACTTCTTTAAATGCTCGCCAAACTCGTAACTTAGATATTCACCTCCACGATCGAGCGTAGAAATTTAATCTTCTTGTTACGTTGATTCTCTACCTCACTTTGAAACTCCTTAAACTTCTCGAAAGTTTGGACTTATGTTTCATGAAATAGATATATCCATATCTACTCAAGTCATCCGTGAAGGTAAGAACATAACTTGATAACCACCATGACGCTACACTCATTGGACCACACACATCGGTATGTATGATTTCCAATAAGTCCGTAGCTCGCTCCATCATACCTGAAAATGGAGTCTTAGTCATTTTCCCATCGGACATGCTTCGCATCTTTCAAGTGATTCAAAATCAAGTGATTCAAGAAGTCCATCGAATGGAGTTTCTTCATCGTTTCACTCCGATGTGACCAAGGCAGCGATGCCACATATAGGTCGATTATCGCGATTTCAAGCGTTTAGCCTCAATGTTGTTGATATGTGTATTTCCACTATCGAGATTCAATAAGAATAGACCATCTATCAAAGGTGCATGTGCATAAAACATATTACTCATATAAATAGAACAACCATTATTCTCGATTTAAACAAGTAACCGTCTACTTAATAAACAAGATCGATATAATGTTCATGCTCAGCGCAGGCACCAAATAACAATTATTTAAGTATAAAACTAATCCCGATGGTAGATGAAGGGGTAGCGTGCCGACCGATCACATCAACCTTTGATCCGTTTCCCAGCGCATCGTCACCTCGTTCTTCGCTAGCTTCCGTTTATTGCAAACACTTTGTTTGAGTTACAAATATGAACAGCAACCAGATTATCAAATACCGAGCACTACTACAGTACTAGTGAGATACACATCAATAACATGTATATCGGATATACCTTTCTTCTTGATGTTGCCGTTCTTGAGATCCGCCAAGTACTTTGGGCAATTCCGCTTCGATGACCTTCTCCCTTGCGGTAAAAGCACTCGGTTTAGGGCTTAGGTCCAGCCTTGGTCTTCTTCGTCGGTGGTAGCTTTCTTACCACCCTTCTTGAAGTGTCCCTTTTGCTTAGACTTGCCTTTCTTGAATTTGGTGGTCTTATTGACCAACAACACTTGGTGCTCTTTCTTGATCTCCACTTGCAGATTTCAACATGGCAAGAGTTACAGCGTCTTGTTCATGTTACGCATGTTGTAGTTCATCACAAAGTTCTTGTAACTTGGTGGTAGTGATTGGAGGACACGGTAAATCCCCAAAGCATTAGGAATCACAATACCCAAGCTTTGAAGTTTGTTTGCATGCCGGACATCTTAAGCACATGCTCCTTGGGCTGCCCTCTTCCATCTTGCAGTTAAAGAACTTTTGAAGCCTCATAGCTTTCAATTGCGCATGAGTCTCAAAAATCAATTTGAGATCCTCGACAATATCATATGGGTGCGACTCTTCAAACCTTTTACGAAGCTCGATTCTAAACCATACAAGATAGCACCTTGAACTATGGATCTTGATTCTTAGCGAGGTAAACATTCTTTACTTCATCGGAAGCATCAATTGCAGTGGGTCACCAATGTGCATCCAGACATAGGTCAAATTACCAATTTGTGAGGACAATCCTCAAATTGCGGAACTAATCCATGAAGTTGCTTCCATTGTTTTTCAACTTTTCTTTCTCTAGGAGCATTAAAATTGATGGTAGGGGCTGCCATTGATCTACAACATATTTGCAATAGTTTAGACTAAGTTTATGACAAATTGAGTTCAAATTAATTAATGAAATTAAACTAGGTGAACTCCCACTCAAAACAACATCCCTCACATTGTTTTAGTGATCACACAGACCAAATCCACTACATCAACTCCGATCATCACGAGAGTTGATATAGTTTCAATGGCGAACAATCATCATGTTCATCATATCTACTATCGATTCATGCTTTACCTTTCGGTAATCCGTGTTCGAGACCATGTATGTACATGCTAGGCTCGTCAAGATCAAACCTTAGTTTACGCATGAGCAAATCTGGCTTGCTCACGTTGTATACACTTGCGAATCTAGCACCCGATCATCACGTGGTGCTTGAAACAACAAGCTTTATAGCGGTGCTAACTAAGGGTGAACACTTTATGATTTGAAATTGATGTGCATGAGGATCATCTTATAATGCTACCGTCTACTAAGCAATACAAGATGCATAAAGGATTAACATCACATGCAATTCAATATATATATGTGATATGATATGGCCTTTCTTCTTCGTGCCTCGATCTCCATCTTCAAACGAACATGATCTCCATCATCACCGGCATTGCATCAAGGTCAATGGCCTTCTCCATGGTTGTCGTCCACCGGCTTCAACTATTACAACTACTTTGAATAGACACGCGGGTCTTAACATAAATTAAAGACAACCATATGGCTCTGCGGTTGTCGACTTACAATAAGGAACATTGCATACATCAAATATAATCACAATCATGGCCATATCACATCCTTGCACACCTGCAAAACAAAGTTAGGCGCTTCTACTTTCTTTGCATATTTTACGTGGTTTGGGGCTTTCAATAAGTGTCGTTCTAACTTACGAACAAGAATCACAACATTGATACTAGCATTGTTGATCACCCGTTGTAAATTGTATCTTAACTATGCTAGAGAAACATGCACCATAAAGCCACTTATGCAATACAAGTTACATGTCAAGCGTGGAGCAAGTCTCATGAGCGATGTCATGTAAGGTTAGCAGCCGCTTCATCCCAACATACCGTAAGATGCAAAGTACACAAAAGCAATCTACAATAAAAGCATCAACGCCCACAATGACCATTGTGTTCTACTCTGTGAGATCTACATATAGACACGGCTCGATACCCTTTGAGGGTTCGTAGCATGGAAAACAAAAATTTTCTATCGCATACAAACAAACAAGCCAAGATCTATCTACTAGATTGTAACAGCAGTCGATGGTATAACTTACCCTCGAAGATTCCAAAGCGTTTAACGAGATCGGATTCGTGGGTGATGTAGTCGTACTCTTCCGATCTCAAGATCGTGTGACGATCCTTCGGCGCCACGTTCGGCGCTCATGATCGGTCACACGTTGATTTTCGGCGAAGACCTTCCTCTCCCTTGTTCCAATGAGCGGAGGTTGTAGCACTCTCCTCATGAAGCGCTGTGGCGTGGTCAGGAAGTAGAGGAGATCATGAGGCCGCCTTAAGCGGCGAGTATGGTGGAGCTTATGAGAGAGGCTATTAGTGGTCTAGTAATTAGACACACCAATTAGAAGGCTCTAAACCAATTAGAAGGCTCTAAACATTGGCTAAAGCAATTAGAAGCTCTAAACCAAAAGCGGCTCTAAAGGAGATCTAGAGTAGAAAGTTATGTGTCTATGGGAGGAGCCTGCCCCTCCTTATATGGGAGGGGTTCCTTGGCGCCCGGGGAGGGAGGAGTCCCTCCCAACTCGGCTAGGGCTGGCTGGCCTGGAGGAGTCAACTCCTCCTCCAGTTGGTTCCAACTCCTCTTGCTTGTTTTCCACAGTTTCTTGTTTTGGCGGTTTGACTTTCAATGGACATTTGACTTTTCTGTTTTAGGATTCAATTTAATCCTTTATTTGGGACAGCAAGAACACTTAGTACATGATGCAATCATTCAATGAGCAATGACACATTCATGTACCCTCCCCGGTCTTAGGACAATCCGAACCTTCTAGAACATTCCGATGAAAACAAGGAGTCATTCCCGAACTCAAGCAGGGACTTTCCTTATATGAATCTTATTATCGGACCATTAGGATCACCTCGTGATATCCCGGATCCCATCCGAGACTCGAACAACATTCGGTCTCTTTCTCATAATACCATAACTACTCAAACAACGTCGAATCCTTAAGTGTGTCTCCCTACGGTTCGTGAATTATGCGGACATGATCGAGACACTTCTCGAACAATAACCAATAGAGGAATCTGGAAATTCATATGGCTCCCACATATTTCTCGATTACTTTGCGATCGAATGAACCACTTACATACGATACCAATTTCCCTTTGTCTCACGATATGTTACTTACCCGAGGTTATGATCGTCGGTATCTGCATACCTAGTTCAACCTCGTTCTTGATAAGTACTCTTTTCTCGTTCCGTGATATGTGATCCCTTGTGACCAAGTCACATGCTTGCAAGCTAATTGGATGACATTCCACGAGAGGGCCCAGTATATCTATCCGTCATGTGGATGGACAAATCCCACTCTTGATCCATGTGTTTCAACCAATACTTTCCGAACACTTAATGCCACCTTTATAGCCACACCGTTAAGCTGTAGCGTTTGATCTTATCAAAGCATCCATCCGGTAAAGGTGATATGCATGATCTCATGGTCGAAGGAATTAGGTTACTATGTATCAGAAAGCATATAGCAATTGAACTAATGAAATGACTTGATCTTTATGCTACGCTTATCTATAGGAGTATGTCCACCATATCATTCTCCTAACGATATGATCTTGTTGTTGATAACATCTCAATGTTCATGATATGGAAACCACAATCATTAATCAACCAACAAGCTAGTGAAATATAGAGGCTATACTAGGGACTTCAAATTAAGTTTACAAATCACACAAGTATTAATGGTTTCCTTGTTAATACTATTATAGCATGAATGTAAACATTTATCATAAACACAAAGATATAATAATAACTACATTTATTATTGCCTCTAGGGCATATCTCCAACAGTGCCTTCTCGATCTCCCTGAGGGTGTGGCAGTCGGCGGTGGTGTGCGTGGCGGGCTTTCCTTCCCTGCTGTGGAACGCACATGGTTGGTTAAGGAGGGCCGCGGGATCGAACCTTGGCTTGTTCTTGTAGTTCCCGCCATCGCGTCGTTGCCCTCCGTCGCGGCGGTAGCTCTTGGGCTCGCGTTGTGCGTGCCCAGCGTTGGCGAAATCGACTCGCCGTCGTTCGGCGCTTGCACGTGGCGGGTGCCGTATGCATAGATCGGTTCGTCGCCATCGTTGCCGCCTTGGCGTCGCCCTCTGACTCGTCGTCGGCGTCTTGGTTGGATCCTCCTCGGCGTACCGTTTGGCGATCTCGAGGAGGTCGGGGATGTTGTCGAGTGTGCGGGCGTGTATGAGCTTGGCGACTAGAGGCTCGTGGCAGTGGAGGTCTTGAAGCAATGGATCGCGGTGTCGGTGGATGTCGACGCGTTGTACGAGCTCTTGCCACCGTTGGACCCGATTGGTCGACTCATGGGTCCCTGGGCGCATCGTTCGAGGTCCTCGATGGTGGTGGCGCGGTGTAGGAGCACTCGAAGTGCACGACGGCGTCGCATTTCCTCCGTGAGTCGATCTTTGTCTGGGGGCGTGTTGATCCATTGCCTGCACGTCCCTCCATCATCGGTGGGAGTAGCAGGCGGTGGTAGATTAGTGTGACCCGCGATCCCCATTGCCATGAGGTATGTGTCAAGCGATGCGGGGTCGTGAGTCGTATTTTCTATATCCTTTGGCGCCTTGAAGTTTGGCGGGTACTTTTCGCCTCGGATCATTGGTCCGAAGCACTTGCCCTAGTCGTGGCGACCCCATAGGTTCGCCATCGCGGCAGTAGTTAGGTGTGCCGCAAGTCGTCGGGCTGTCGCGCCGATTTGGTTGTTGATGATGTGAGTCGGCGTCGATGGGTTCTCCGTTAGCGGCGCGAAGTTGGTCGCCGCCCTGGGATCGTTGGTGGAAGTGCGCGTTCGCGGTCGGCGTTGAGCTGTAGTGGCTCGTGGCGGGCAATTGAGGTGTTTGCACGCCGTGGCGGCGCTGACGCCGCTTCCCGGAGGCGAGTATACCGCCCTTGGTCGGCGCCGCTCTTGCTGCTCCACGGCTTTTCGGCGAGCAGGGCCTTGACGTCTTGGATCGTAGCGGCCGTCGCGGTGGCGATGCTATCGCTGCTGCTCGGCTGCCACGAGGTTGTCCATCGGTGGAGAAGCGATGGGAGCCGTTCGCGTCTCGCTCCGTGAGAGCGACTATCGCGGCTGGTCTCGGGAGGAGTGCGGTTGGGTGGTGGTGGGGCACCCATTGCCGTTGATCTGGCGGGGCGGCGCTTCCTCTGGTGGCGCGTTCTCGCGAATCGCGCTTCGGCTATCTGGCCGGTCGTTTTCGTCGTCGAAGTTCAGGCGCCCTGAGCGGTGGGTTCAGCGTGACTGATCCGCTGCTGGTGGTAGCGTGGCAGTTCTGTTGGCATCACTTGCTCGGCGAAATTTCTCGCTTCGGCATGCTCTTTCGTCTTGCCTCCGCCAGTTTCAGGCGGAGTTCCTCGACCTCCGTTGCCGTGGCGTTAGGAGGATTGGGGTGGAGAATGGATCGTCCGGCGGATCGGTGCCGGTTGCCATGTAGGTCGTGGCGTGGCGACCGGTTCCGTCGCGGAGGTCGGCGGAGTTCTCCGACCCGGAGTCGAATTCGAAGATCCCCAAGGATGGACGGGTCCTCGAAGTCTCCGCTTTGGAGACACAGGCGATGGAGCCCTTGAGGCAGCGGTGATGGATCCGGCGGTGGCCAGGGTCGCCGAGTCGGCGTCGTCGGTGAGGGCGCATCTTCTGCGGCTGAGTTCCGACCCGCGTTCTTTGTGGGCGAGTTGTACTCGGGCGGTGGATCGTGCGAACTGGCTCTCGAGAGCCGATCGCGTGGTGGCGACTCGCGGATGCGGCCGAGTCCTCGAGGTGATGATGTCGGTGAGGCCGGCGAAGAGGCGATCGTGCCGATCGGCAAGATCCTTGTTGTCGTGTGGTCGCGCCCGGGGCGTAGCTTGGCAAGATCTGGAGCATCTCGCGATCGCTATCATACGGCGGTGGCGAAATCTCATTGATGGGCAGATTGGATCTCTCCGCGAACACCGGCCAGACCGGCCGGGCCCCACGGTGGGCGCCTTTGTCGAAGGAATTACCACGGCGGAATCTGCAATTGGCGTAGTAGTAGAACGAGGGGCAAGGTACAACCATCTGCGGTGCGAGATGAGGCAAAGACACGGTTTTACCAGTTCGGCCCCGATAAAGACCTACTCTGCTAGATTGTATTATGGAGGTGTTCACAATGGGCGAACTTCGGCGACTAGGCGGCGAGTTGCTTGGGTGTATGAGGCGTGTCTCTCACCCCATAGGGAGGTTTATAGGCTCACCTCCCTAGGGTTTACATATCTCAACCGATTTGGTTACAACCGGTAATCATTTAACCTAGACCATGGGCCCTGCTCGCTTTGGGCCTTCAACTGATCGCTGATACCTTCTTTGGGCTTTGGTCCACTCGCCGTTCTGCAGGCCCACTCGCCAGCCCTTGGACCAGTCGGAAACGTCCCGCTGAGTATACCCCAATAGGCGTATCCCCATCAGGAGGAGGAGAAGGAGAATGATGGGGATCTCATGCCATCGGGCCTCACCGAGGAGGAGGCATTTGAGCTTGCTAGGCGCGAGTTAGAGGCACTATGGGAACTAGAGGAGGAGTCGCTCTGGGTCGTCCATGCGATGCAAGAGGGTCGCACAACCGCCACCGCCGCCCGTCCAGCAGCACTACCACTGGAGGCTTCCCCTGGCAAGTGTCGGACTAGGTGAACCTCGCCTTCAATGAGGAGGAGTAGGACACGGTGCAAAGCCTAGCGCCGCTGTGGGTAGGAGTACATTTACATTTTTAGTTTGTATTTAGATTTATTTTTCACCCAAATTTCATGAAAATCTTATAAACATGCCTAAACTTAAATGAAATATGTTTATATTCCTTATTTGAGCTGTGATCGTTAACGGCCGATCGTGGGGGTGCCGGTCTGGGATGCCATCCCCAAACTATCGGAAGTTTTGACATCGTCCCCTAAACCAATAGCCGACATGCTTGCCTGTCACCCATTGGGAATGCCTGTGAAGTTGATCTTAGGGAATCTTCACCGGGCCAACCCATCCGGTCACCCCAAATGGTCCATTTCGTAGGTTGGGTCGGTCATGATCAATTTAAATGGTCGGCTTGTTAAAACCGATCAGCGGCCGACCCATTTGTCCGTCTCCCTCCCGATATCACCGGTTGACACCCTCGCGATGGGACGTTAATGGCGTCTTGTCATGTCGGCGTCGGCGTTACCCTTACTACGACGCGTTCCGCCATCGTTTCCCACGGTGAAAACTTCCGCGCGCCATGATCATTTCCTGCCTCCGTCACGGTCTATAAAGACGTGGGCCGTGCGGAGACAACAAGCCCCAAAGCAAGAAAACCAGCTGACAAAAAGCTCCAGCCATTCCTCGCCAAGATCACCACATGGTCCAAGATCAGGAGATGTGCGCACCTACTACAGCGTGGAGGTCGACGAGGTCCACCTCGCCATAGTCTTCGGCGCATGAGCACATGTCTTTGAGAAGGAAGGTGAGATCGTTGATTGTGCGTTGCAGCGGGTGATCACCCCACAAGTATAGGGGATCACGACAGTATTTGAGGGTAGTATTACCCAATTTATTCATTCGACACAAGGGGAGCCAAAGAATACTTGCAAGCCTTAACAACTGAGTTTTCAATTCAACTACACCTGGAAATAGTTCTTTCTCATAGAAGTTTATCAGTAGCAATAGTTTGTAGTAGCAACAGCAAAGCAACAGCAGCAGTGAAATAGGAGCAATAATGTGATGTGTAAGCGATGGGATATGAGTGCGGTAGGCATAGGGATGGATGAACGGGCGTTGCATGGACGAGTCTAAACATGTAACTTCAAGATCTAGGGAAACTGCAGATAAATGAGATAAAGCATCCAAGTACTAAACAATCCTAGGCATGTGCTCCATATATAGTCATGCGTGCTCCCAATGAGAACTTGCACAACATCTTTTGTCCTGCCATCCCGTTCCAGCGGGGCCTCTAGGGAACTACTGGCAATTAAGGTGCTCCTTTTAATAGAGCACCGGAGAAAAGCATTAACACTCCATGAACACATGTGATCCTCAAATCATAGCCATCCCCTCTGGTTGTCCCAATTTCTACCACTTCGGGGCCTTTGGATCCGGATAATGATATGTGTACACAATTTGCAGATAAGATCACAAACAATACTATCATAATGATTCAATAATAAGTTTAGATCTAAGATCATGGCACTCGGGACCTAGTGACAAGCATTAAGCACAACAAGTTACAACAAAGTCAAATAGCACTAATAGAGATACTAGGCACCATGCCCTAACAATCTTATTCGATTACATGATAGAACTCATCCAATCCCTACCATCCCCATAGCCTACAGCGTGGGATTACTCACTCATGGATGAGGGAAACATTGATGGTTGATGGAGAGGCGTTGGTGATGACGATGGCAATGATCCTCCCCAAATTCCCCGTCCCGGCAGGGTGCCAGAACAGAGTTTCTAGATCCGAATTGCGGTTTTTGGTTGTGGCGGCGCATCGGAACTCTTTTTGGAAAAATGACAAACCCCCCTTGGTTTTTAGGTCAAGAGGCTTCTTATAGGCGAAGAGGAAGGCCGAGGGGGTGCCTGGGGTGGCCGCACCCCCCTAGTCTACTATTAGAGCTGAAGATGCGAAGAATCTACCTCCTATAGAAGAATTATGTAAGCCAATTCCCCACTCATCTACTATTGACGTACACTCTCTCCAACACTTTGATGAAGGTGGTATTCCTTATGGTAAGCCTCCTGGTCAATGTTTAGAGGAACTTGACATTTTTATTGTTAAAAACAACATAATTTTAATAAACAAGTTCAGAATCATTTATTGGAAAACTCTAGAGCTATTAATGAGTTGAAAGATATTGTGGAAAGAAATTCTAATAATATCAAAATGCTTTGTAAACAATTTCAAATGGTCCATACCCAACATGATCAACTTGCTATGGTACAAAAGGATATGCTAGTTAATGCCTCAGGAGATAAACATGCTTATGGAATTAGAACTAGGAGTGGTATAGATACTCAAGATCCTTTATATCCTGAAGGACACCCTAAAAGAATTGAGAAGGATTCTCAACAAGGTGATAGTAGTGGTAGTCCTCGTAAGAGAAATAAAAAGAAACATAAGGTAGTTGACAAACCACTTGAACCTGTTGTAGATCCTGATAGTATATCTGTCTAAAATGTTGAAACTGAGAGTGGTAATGATAAAAATGAGTCTCCTGATAAGAAGGAAGGTGAGGAAGAACCTGAGAAGCACACTAAGAACACTAGGTACACAAAGGAAGATTTTATTGCTAATAAACATGGTAAAGAGAGAGAACCTTGGGTGCAGAAACATATGCCTTTTCCAGGTAAGAAACACAAGTCAAAGGAGGAAGAACACTACAACAAGTTTTGTGAGTGGATGAAACCTTTATTTTTGTAAATTCCTTTGACTGATGCTATTAAATTGCCTCCTTATTCAAAGTATATGAAGGATATTGTCTCTAATAAAAGGAAGATTCCTAATGAGGAGATTTCTACTTTGCTTGCTAATTATTTCTTCAATGGTAAGGTTCCAAACAAACTTGGTGATCCAGGTATACCAACTATTCCTTGCTCTATTAAGAACAATTATGTTAGAACTTCTTTATGTGATTTGGGAGCTGGAGTTAGTGTTATGCCTTTTTCTCTCTACAAGAGGCTCCAGCTAGAAAAGTTGATACCAACTGATATATCTCTGCAAATGGCTGATAAGTCAACCGACATGGTTATACCCTACGGGTACACGATATTTGTATACCTGGTCCAGCCCAAGGAAGGCCCACAAGAATATACGCGGCCTGTGAAGATTTTCGGGTGGCACAGCCCATGGCGTCTTCAAATCCTTGGAGAGCAAGACTAGAGTAGATAAAATATTCAAAGGGGGAAACCCTAACTTGTAACCGACTCGCGACCTGCCTATCTCTATATAAAGGCTAGGAGGGCACAACGAGGAGGGCAACTCTTCCACCGCATACACACCTTGATGCCAGATTGCATCTGTGCACCCCTGTACTTTTCAGTTCCGCCGTAATCAAGAGCAGACAAGCAGGAGTAGGGTTTTCCCTCCGGGGGCCTAAACCTAGGTTAATCTCGTGTCCCCTAGTTGCTTGTCTCTTAACCGTTCCGTGATCTCCAGCACCTCCATCTTCTCCAAAACCAAAGCTCATAAAAATAGGCATTGACGAGATTAAACCTCGTCAATTGCCGCCGTCTATGGAAACGGAGGCGCTGATTGTGCGATCATGACGGTCCCGACCAAAGCGATCTACAACTCCTCAGCGACGGAGAGCTATCTCCTCTTCGGACTTTAAACTTGCCCATTCGCTACACCCATGAAGGACTTGAGCGTGGCGTCGGGCTCGAGATTACATTCGGCAACGCCGGTGGGACAGACCGGCACTCTCCGCCTCCCAGAGCGGTTGCCACTGCCATCAATCAGGCCCGCCTCGTGGGCCCCGCATCCTAGTGTGCTATGCATGTCAACGCTGACAGATGAGTCATACGATAGTAGAAACTGCAACTTAGATCTATGCGGCCCCCTGTCAGATGAGGGAACCTACAGTTCCGGATCCAAAAGCTGTGGCAGCAACGACCCAATCCGTGGGCGCTACCAGTACGTCGTGGTCATCCAAAGCAACGTGGAACAACAACCACCAGGTTCGGGTGCCCACGTACTGCCGCCCAACCTAGAGGGCGAAAATGGAGGAAATAGGAGGCAACCATCCCTCCCACCCAATGAGGGCGACACTGCCGCCTACAATCGGATCAACCTCAACGAGGACGGTTGGCGCCAGGCACGCGAAGCCGTGGCAGGCAACAAGATCCTGTCAGTGAATTCTTCACGGGACCTGCTGATGGCATACCACCTCCTCCTCATCGGTGAGCACAACAGGCAGGTGAAATTGTAGGAGGAGCTCGACAAAAGCAAGCAAGCAGCCTCATAATCTAGCGCGCGGCGAGCTGCGTTCTTCGTCGCTGGTGGCTCCAGCTCACACGGCAATCAAGCAAAAAATCATCGCTCTCGAACAGATAACATGGACCCCGCTGCACGTCGCGAGGTCACCCGAACCCTCAACACGTCCTTCATGGAGATGGACGTCAACGACAACGTCATACCCAAGACGCTGCAAGCTACGATCATGGCAGCCACAACATATATCGCGTCCCATCCACCTCC
Organism: Avena longiglumis; assembly: GCA_030063025.1. Lineage (NCBI taxonomy): Eukaryota > Viridiplantae > Streptophyta > Magnoliopsida > Poales > Poaceae > Avena > Avena longiglumis. Next base: position 56,826,173 of record CP125976.1, read on the forward strand.
GGTGGGGGACCCGAGGAGGAATATGCACAAGTCCGCACTAGCCAGACTCGGACTCGTCGGAGCTGCGCTCCATAGTGAAGCTTCTGTGGAGCCAAAAAAGAAAGTTGCGGTCAGATTCAACCGCAGCCCCACGCCCTTAGACGAAGAGGAAGAAGATGAGCATGATCTACCTCGATGACGCAAGAGTCCGAGACGTCGCAGCCGCGACTACGATGCTTGAAGTGACCTCGCTCAGCGCAAGCTCGACAAAGCACGCTCCAAACGCACGTGCTCATCCGAATCCGAGGAGGATGACGACGGAGAACTCTGTAGAGCTCGATGCTTTAGCAGGTCTATTCGGCGAACACGAAAGCCGAGAAATTTCAAGCTACCTTCGGACACTCCGAAGTTCGATGGCACGCAGGACCCGAAGGCATGGCTCAGCGACCACCTGTTGTCCGTTAAGCTGCACGACGAAACAAAAACACCGCCTTAAAATGCCTTCAGCTGCAGCTGATAGGCAGAACCCGAATGTGGCTTAGCAGCCTATCTTCAGGCTCAATCCGAAACTGGGAGGAGCTGGCATATAGCTTCATCCGAAACTTCAAGGGCACCAGCAAGAGACCAACCTCGATCGAGGAGCTGCGGGTCTGCACCCAACGAACGGGCGAATCCATTTGCTCGTACATATTACGATGGTCCAACATCAAGAACTCCATGGCGAACATCTCCGAGGAGATAACGATCGATGCCTTTAAGGACGGCGTCAAGCGCCCTGACTTCAAGGAGAAACTTGGGCGCGTCAAGCCCAAGACACTAGACCACCTCATGGACATCGCCAACAAGTGGCCAGATGGCGAGGAATCCCTCCACCGAGCGCATTTGGATGAGGAGGACGAATACGGCAGGAGACGCGAACGCCATAGCAAGCAAAGATCGCGCGTCTACGCCGATTGCGACGGACCCGACATGGTTACGGATGGCTACACCGAACGCCTCAACGAAAGCAACCGCAGCAGCGGAGAATACCGTGGAGGCAATTTCTGCGACGGAGAACGCCCCACACAGACGTGGCAATGTCGCAACCGGGATGACGAGCCTTTGGCATACGACAAGTTGTTGGGCCCTTGCACCATCCACTTATATATCGACAAGAAGGATGGCAAAAAGAAGGCCAGCCACATGCTAAAGGATTGCCGCGAGTTCCAAAAACTCAGCGAGGGTTTCACCCAGATGGGACGCTAGAACCTGAACCCCGGGTTCGGGCCCGCACCTACACCAGGTGACATCGCCCACGGAGCCCCTCCACCACCACCCATGGGACCTTTGAATCAAGCAATCGCATCCGTGCAAAACAACGGCGTAAACGGGTACCCCGCGTCGAAAGGGTCCCTGATGATCCAAAAAGGGAGCCCAACAAACATGGTGCAAAAGAAGATCAGCCGCCAAGTTAGTCTGGCTATGACCGCTCCACCTGCCATTCCTGAGTACCTTAGTGGCTCGGAGTCCTATATCACATTCAGCCGTTCGGATCACCCCCGCCAGATCCCTCGCCCAGGTCATGCCGCCCTGGTGCTTGAGGCGCAGATCGGAGGGTTCGAAATGAGCCGCGTCTTCATGGACGGCGGCAGTGGCATCAACCTGATGTTTGCTAGCACTTTAGCAGCAATGTGGATCTCGTTGTGCAGCCTGGAACAGTCCGACACAACGTTCCACGACATCGTCCCAGGGAAGGGCATATTTACCCTGGGAAAAATATGGCTCGACGTCATCTTCGGCAAACCCGACAACTTCTGATGCGAACGATTGGAATTCGACGTGGTGGACGGGCCATCACAATACCACGCCATCCTCGGGCGCGTGGCATTTGCAAGGTTCCTAGCAGTACCGCACTATGCATACCTGCTACTCAAGATGCCAGGACCCAGGGGCATTATCACGGTCCAAGGCAGCTTCACCCGATCGGACCACTGCGACAGAGACTTCAACAGAATCTCCCAGTCGTTCGGTATGCAAGAGGAGCTCACGAGGCTTCGAGAAATGACAGACAATGGGGCACCCCCAGTCTCCAGGCAAGACGCACCCGACATGTCGTTCGACTCAACAGTCAACACGAAAAAGGTACAAATCCATCCAACGGATGCCTCCAAGACGACACTGATCGCCAACGACCTCAGCCCCGCATAGGAAAGTGCGCTCGTCGAATTCCTTCGTGAATGCTGGGAAATCTTTGCCTGGTGTCCTACGGACATGCCAGGAGTTCCCAGGGAATTCGCCGAGAATTAACTCAAAGTGTTTTCAGATGCCAAGCCCGTCAAACAGTCCATCCGACGATTGTCCGAGCCACGAGCCGAGACCATTGGAGTCGAGGTCAACAGATTGCTCGACGCCGACTTCATCCGGGATATCAAGGAGAGCGAGTGGCTAGCCAACACTGTGCTGGTCCCTAAAAAAGACATGGACATCTTGCGGATGTGCGTGGACTTCACGTTGCTCAACAAGCACTGCCCGAAGGACCACTTCCCTCTCCCTCGGATCGACCACTAATAGGTTTTGCAGCATAGTAAATCAAAAAAATTCTACGGATGCGAACAAGAAATCCAAGATCTAATCTAGGAGATGTAATCAACGAGAGAGATTGATGATATTTTCATACCCTTGAAGAAATCGCACAGCGGAAACGTTCAACAGAACGTGGTTGACGTAGTCGTACTCACCGTCTCCTCCTCGCGATCCGATCCGATCCTACGCCGCAAGTGGCGGAACCTGCGAGAGATGCACACGTACGGTGCAGCGACGTCTCCTCCTTTCCTTGGTCCAGCAAGTATGGTGGAGAGATAGATTTGATTTGCAGCACGACGGCGTGGTGCTTATGGTGGAGAGTTTCTGCGGTAGTGCTTCGCCTACGCGCAGTCGGGAGAGAGAGAGAGAGGTGGAGGGGCAACAGTTGGACGGCGGCTAGGGTTGGGAGGTGGGGGAGGCTGTGCCCCTGCCCTCCTTATATAGGGGGCTGTCCGCCCCCCTTGACCCCTCCTCCAAGCCCAAGGCCGGCGGCCCAAGGGGTGGAGTGGGGGGCAAGTCATCCCCCCTCTTCTAGAGGGCTCCCTTAGGGTTTCCCCTAAGGCTGGCCGGCTGGGCCTTAGGAGCCTTGTGCCCCTGGCCCAAAGTGGCCAGGGCACTTCCCCTTAGGCCCACGCAGGCCTCCGACAAGTGGGCCCACGTTGTTCCCACTCCGAAACCTTCTAGAACCTTCTGGTACAATACCGATAAACTCCGAAACGATTCTGAAATCCAAAAACTGCTTTCCTTTATATGAATCTTATTCTCCGGACCATTCTGGAACCTCTCGTGATGTCCTGGGTATCATCCGAGACTCCGAACAAATACTCATAAACCAATTATCCATTCTATCCTAGCGTCGATGCACGTTAAGTGTGTGACCCTACGGGTTCGAGAATATGCAGACATGATCTTCTATCAATAATCAACAACGGGATCTGGAAACCCATATTGACTCCCACATATTCATCGATGATCATATCGGATGAACCATGATGCCAGGATTCAATTAATCCCATATATGTATTCCCTTCGTCACGCGATATTTTACTTGACCGAGATTCGATCGTTGGTATCGGCATACCTAGTTCAATATCGTTCACAGCAAGTACTTTACTCGTTCCGTAATCCGATATTACTTTGTGATTAACTCCTTAACCATGTGCTTGCAAGCGGTGTTGATATCGATTACCGAGTGGGCCCGAAGTATATCTCTCCGACTCGGGAGGGACAAATTCCATCTCGATACATACAACCCAACAAGTATTTTCCGATCACCTGAGAGACACCTTTATGATCACCCTCACATAGGATGACATTTGATGACCTCAAAGCTTTCTTCTGATACCAGGGAGTTGTATTATCTCATGGTCTAAGGAATACAATACTTGACATAGGAAAAAGCTTCACAAAGATGAACACGATGACACGATCTAATTGCTCTGCTTAATTTGGGTATGTCCATCATATCATTCTCCTAATGACATGATCTCATTATTAATCGACAACTCATGTCTATGGTTAGGAAACCTTAACCATCATTAATCAATGAGCTAGTCCATAGAGGCGTACTAGGAATACGGTGTTGTTCATAAACCACACAAGTCTCAAAGTTTCCGCTTAATACAATTCTAGCATGGAATATAAACTTTATCATGAACAAGAATTATAATAATAACATATTTATTATTGCCTCTAGGGCATAATTCCAACAACCACATCATCGATTCGACTACATGATGCGAGAAACTCTCCTTCCTTGATGCCTACTCAGGCTACAATCAGATTCGGCTGAAGGTCGAAGATCAGGAGAAAACAACGTTCATCACGCCATTTGGAGTATTCTTCTACAACACAATGCCCTTCGGGCTGAAGAACGCAGGTGCCACGTATCGGCGATGCATGCAAGCATGCCTAAAGAGCCAGATCAGCCGCAACATACAGGTCTACGTCGATGACATAGTCATCAAGTCAAGAGAAGCCAAGATGTTGATCGACGATCTCCGCGAGACGTTCGACAACCTCGACCACTACAGGATCAAGTTGAACCCAGCAAAGTGCGTCTTCGACGTCCCATCTAGCCAACTACTTGGCTACTTCATCTCCCAGCGAGGGATCGAGGTGAACCCGAAGAAAATCTAGGCCATACTGGTAATGGAGAAGCCGAAAAACCTCAAGGGTGTCCAGCAGCTAGCTGGGCGCATCGCGACACTGAGCAGATTCATCAGCCGCATGGACGAGAAGGCCCTGCCTTTTTGCCAGCTGCTACACAAAGCAGACAAATTCGAATGGACACCGGGCGGGATGCATTCGAAGATCTGAAAGGCTCTCCACCTCGCCCGTCTGGTCACGTCAAGACGCGAGCCTCTCTTGTGCATACATAGCATCGCAGTGGTAAGCACCGTACTGGTGGTCGAACGACCGAAGAAAACCACCCGGGTCCGCCCAATCTACTACCTCGGAGGTATTGACGCTAACAAACAGAGTTACCCTTACGAAACTCGCGCCACGACGTGTTCATGGCTCGTGGTACGAGCCACTACTTCCAGGAGCATCAGATAATGGTCGTCAACGAGGCGCCACTGTCTAACATCCTGAACAACCCCGAAGCTACAGGACGCGTAGCCCTGTGGGGCATCGAGCTATATCCTCTAGACATCGTCTACGAGCGGCGCCACGCGATCAAATCATAGGCCCGAGTGCCTGTGCGACGTCCAGAAGTTGGCCGGGCGAGTCGTGGCTCTCAGCCGCTTCATCCCCCGGCTAGGTGAGAAGGCAATGCCCCTCTACCGCCTAATGTGCAAGAACCCCACGTTCCAATGGGACAAGGAGGCAGACGACACGCTCCACGGACTCAAGAAGGTTCTACTCGCGGCCCCTCTACTCGCCACCCCCGTCGACAAGGAGCCCATGCTCGTCTACGTCGCGGCCTCCGAGCGAGTCTTCAGCGCCGTCATGGTCGTCGAAAAACCAGAAGAGGGCAAGGAGCGTCCGGTGTAGTGACATGTCTACTACATCAGCGAAGTCCTCACCGAGTCACGCCAGCGCTACCCGCAATACCAGAAATTGGTATATGCGGTCTTCAGAGCCCAGCGGCGACTGCCGCATTACTTCCAAGAGCACCCAATCACGGTCATCTTCTCAGCACCGTTGTAGGACATCATCCGCAACCGCGAGGTGACCGGGCGAGTCGCCAAATTCCATTCCCACATAAGGCGCCAATTGAAGAGGTTTAATCTCGTCAATGCCCATTGTTATGAGCTTGGGTTTTGGATAAGATGGAGGTGCTGGAGATCGCGGAACGGTTAACAGACAAGCAACCAGGGGACACGAGATTTACCCAGGTTCAGGCTCCCGGAGGGAAAACCCTACTCCTGCTTGTCTGCTCTTGATTACGGCGGAACCGAAAAGTACAGGGGTGCGCAAATGCAATCTGGTGTGAACGTGTGTGTATGCGGTGGAAGAGTTGCCCTCCTCGTCGTGCCCTCCTAGCCTTTATATAGAGATAGACAGGTCTCAGGCACAGATCGAGTCGGTTAAAAGTTAGGGTTTCCCCCTTTGAATATTCTATCTACTCTAGTCTTGCTCTCCAAGGATCCGAAGACGCCATGGGCTTGGGCCACCCGAAAATCTTCACAGGCCGCGTATATTCTTGTGGGAATTCCTTGGGCTGGACCAGGTATACTAATGTCGTGTACCCGCAGGGTATAACCATGTCATCAACTACTATTCATGTTGGTATATGTGAGGATGTTCTTGTTTAAGTGGCTCATAATTGCTTGGTTCTAACTGATTTTGTTGTGCTTGAAATGCCTGAAGATGATAATATGTCTATTATTCTTGGGAGACTTTTTCTTAATACTACAGGTGTTGTCATCAATTGTAATCAAGGAAAAGTAATATTCAATATTAATGGCAAAGAGCATACTGTCTATTTCCCCAAGAAGGTTGCTAAGAGCTATTGCCTGAATTCCATTGAAAATATTGAGAGCATCAAGGTTGGAGAAATATATTGTCCCATTCCACAAGAAAATTTTGAAACTATTATGATTGGGACCATTGCTATCAAGTATGAGGTAACATAATCATTTTGTGGAATGCAAAGTTTTGTTTCATATAAGATTTTTTTGGTAACAATACTTGATCAATCTTGTTAACAAAAGGATTTTAATGAACAAAATAATGTTCCCGCTGTGGTTATTCTTGCTTTCTTTTACTTTTCTCCTTCCTAGTCTTTGATTTTGCTCTTGTTAGCTAGATGTTTGCTTGTTAGAGTGTCTTAGAACTTCTGTAGTTTGGCTTTTGGTTTGATTTTGCTTCTTCTGAAAAAAATGTTTCTGCGAGAAAATCAATTTTCACACCCTGAAAATTGGCCAAAAATAAAGATTTCCGAAAAATCCCAAAAATTCAAAATATAATTTTCCTCGAAAAAAGGGGCACACGGACACCTGAAGTGACCCAGGGGCCACCCCAGGCCACCACACCCATGGTAGGCGCGGCCTACCTATGGGTGGCGCCTAGGGGGGTCTGGCCCACCTGGGCCCCTTCAAGGTGCCCCCTCACAGCCATCTTCTTTCTCTCTACCGAAAAACACCGGAAAACTTGCTCAAGCTCGAGTTATTGCTGTTCTTGCTCGCGATTTTCGATCTCCTTGCTCAGCCCATCTTTGCTGCTGATTTTTGGAGGGATTGTTCCTTCGTATGTGCCTCCTCCACTTGTCCAATTAGATTTGTGATTGGTAGATTGTATTTTGAGTATTTTGTTGCTATATGTGTCAGGTTGTTTGATATTTCATGCTTGTTCTATGTTTAGAAAATTCATTTTGATGCATGTGTATCCCTCTAGCAAGTTCCTATAGTAGTTGCTCATCATTTATCAACTTAGAAATCACTTGGTTTGATGTTTGTCTAAAAATTTCAGAAAAGTGAGGTCATGGACCACCACACATTTGGTGAAATATTTGAGGGTGATGCACCTAGAAGGGAAAGGCTTCCAAGATCATCCACCAGTGTCAGGCCCTCATACAATGAGGATCTCATTACTTCGGATTTAGTGACGAGGGAGATGAGGGGGATGCGCACCCCTCCACCTTTCCTTGCCAAACCTTCCTGTGAGCAACTGGGATTCTTGATGATTTTATGACCTTGGTTCGGAGGGCTGGACTAAATAGCCTTATGCAGGATAAGAGTGCGCAATATGCTATGCTCACTAAAACATTTGTGGAGAGTTTCTCCTTTACTAACAGCGTGTTCCATCCAGATGTTTCTTTCAAAGTTTAAGGCAGGTCTTACCATATGACATTGAAGAAATTTTGTGGGGCTCTGGGACTTGGTATAGCTGGGTCAGCAAAGAAGATTCTAGCTCAACCCGCTGATTTGTTGGAGCTCTATCACGGAATAACCAATGATGACAACCGTAGAGCTCAACGGGGAAATATAAGGAACATTCAACTTCCAGCCATCAGGTACTTCACTTACTATCTTGCCACTAGTGTTCTTGGTAGGAAGAACACTAGTAATATTTCCAGCTATCATATGGCTTTCTTAGCTGTTGCGCTCAACAATGAAACCAAGTACAATCTTGGTTCTCTCATTGCTCGTCCCTTAACTGCTAAGGGACCCATTTATGGGGGAAATATTGCTATGTGTGTTGCTACTGCCTTGGACATTGCTGTTGATCCAAATGATGCAGTCTTGGCTCCTGAGAGGCTTGATCTTGCTGCCACGAAGGCGCATCACTTTGTCACCACTAGCTCTACCCTTGAGAACTTGGTTTACAGAATGATGTTTATTGACTGGGAAGAGAGAGAGATCCCTCTCCCCCAAACCACTTTGTTCAGTATTTCTCAGGGACCTTTGTCACGCTCCAAGGAGGAGATGGATGAGATGATGCGTTCTTTTAACTTCCATGGGCACTATCAGGAGGAAGCGCCCTCATATGACCCCGTGGTACACTACACAGGGGAATCCTCGAGCTCGTACCACGACGAGGGAGCCTCCTCGTCATACTACGGAGGTGCATCTACTTGGGCACCATGGGATTGAGCCCCACTTAGGAAAAAATCCTAAGCTTGGGGGGAGGTATACCGACATCACACTCATCTATATATCATGTTCGGTCGGTTCTTTGTATATCCATCGTTTGACTTTCTTTTTGGTTTTTGTTGCTTCTTTCTCAAAAACACAAAAATACCAAAAATATTTTCATTGTTTCTCTTGGTTTATTTCTTTGCTTTGGTTTGCCTTAAAAGAAAAATCCAAAAAGATTTTGCTTTGTTTGGTTTTCTTTTTCTTTGTTTGTTTTTTCTTTGTTTGCTTGTTTCTAAAAAATCAAAAACACCAAAAATATTTGTTGTTCTTCTTTGGTTTTGTGAGTTCTTTGCAGGGTTCAGCCATCCTTAGTGGATTTTTGGTTTCATGTTATTATTCAAGTCACACAAGTGAAGGGCAATAATGAAGATTAAGACAACTTGAGGTGGGGTAAGAGGCTGGTAATGAACTCTATTTGTTTTCATTTTTGTACATATACTCATTATTGTGAGCATGCTTAGCCTGTTTGTGTAAGGTGTATGTCATTATGGATGCTTAGTAGTTCTTGCTTGCTTGTGATTAGCTCCAGCTTGATAATAGTTTGTAGCATGTCATATGAATGTTTGCTTGCATTGTTTTATTCATACTTTGGTATGATATTGTGGTATGGCACATGCTCACGCATGCATATTACTAATCAATAGTCAGTAAGCCTCGATGATTTATTTTGCCTCAGAGTTCTTGTATCACTTTCAAGCCATAATTAGTCCTGTTTTGTTGCAACCATCATTATGACAGTTATTGCTCTCTCGTTTGTCGCTCCCTCTCTATTGCCAGCCTTTACTTGCACTGAGTATGAGCTCTACTTGTGCTTCCAACTCACCAAAACCAATATTGCCAACAGTGTCCACCATACCTACCTATTAGCATCATTTTATACTTCAGTGCATATTCCATATGCCGTGTTTTCTTCCAAATAAAATGTTTATCTGTTTTGATAAAGTTAGTTAGTAAAGCTCTCACGAACTTGATGGCACACTTTATTCCTTGTGCTTAATAATCCTGAACCATTGTGACTTGTCCATGAAAGTTATATGCTTGAAAATTATATGTTGGGAGTCAGCAAAACCGTGCTGTCACGGGGAACGCTTTCAACAATTTTTGGATATCTCATCCAGTTGATACCTTGCTCTTTTATTTGTGGATGTCGTCAGTGTGAAATAAAAGGGGAGCTGGTGAGTTCATGGAGTCTATACATTGTGTTAGAGAAACGCTTGGGCCGCTTGCCTAAGCCATGCCTAATCATGGTGGAAACTTGCAGCATCACCATAATGAGCATTTATGAAGCATCCTCAATAAAAATCTATGCACATAGTAAATAAAAAGATCGCTGAGATGCTCATTGTCTGCTTGCCTTGTCATTTTGATCACGGGATCGTTCCTGTATCATGTGCAAGGGGTACCCCGTTGGTGGTTATCTATGATATGCATGTATTTACAATGATAAGAACTTACAGGTAACCAAAGTTGAGTAGCATGCGGTGCGGACCTTGTACTCAAGGGACTTGGGATTTCCAGTCTATGGTCTGTAAAGCATATAACTCAGATTGGACCTCAATTTCACTTTAACCACATGAAGATGCCTATGATAGGGGCAATGAGAGCTAAAAGCTAATAAGTACCTTCTTTTCAGTATTAGGAAACCTTTCAAACTTTACAAAACCGTTTTCACAACCTTGTTGAGTCACCACTTATTCTATGACCACCTTCTTGAGAGCATAGTTGTCATTCTTGTGTTTATTCCAAAACTTGGTTAATTATGTCATGACTTTAACGCTTGTATCTTTGATATCTTTATCTCTAGTCTTCACTTGAACTCCAGAGGTACCTTGCCATTTATATTATGCTCTTCAAACAAAGGCAAGTGAGATACCACTCTATCATACCTTATTATGAGCATTGCAATGTTGCTTATGTTTATGTTTCATGCTACTTATTATTATTGAGTTGGTTTCTCTTCATAGCTTGCAATGACTATTGAGTATACTTAGTTGCATACTTCTTATCATGAATGGTTTAAGCTTCTACTCCTGTGCTGAGAATATTTACATCATATGAAGCAAATGTGTTCGTGAAAGTTCTTTTATCGCACTCAGTTTTGAACTGAATTGCTTGAGGACAAGCAATAAGCTAAGCTTGGGGGAGTTGTGTAGGGGTCCCAACCTTTAATAAGATTGATCCCTCCTGTGTTTACAATGCTAGTCCCTGGATCAATAGCTAGCATCCACAGTTTAGATGTAATATCAAGAAACAAGGGTCATAATATAACTTTATAACCAGGAATAACATAATTTTATTACATCAAACATAGCTCATTAGGCTATTACATTACTTTGTAGTGGAATAAATATAGTCATGGGTCCTTCATCTTCAAAGTGCCACAGGCAGATGTTGGTTGTAGACTTTGTAATCCTAAACAATCAATCTTCACTAAAATCAATCCAACCTGCAACATTACAAGTTACAGCCACAAGGGTCAATACATTGGAATTGTATTGGCAAGTGATACTATGGTAGTATAGTGGAGTCTATCATCTATATGCATTTGGCTAAGTGGAGTTGAGGCTTGCATTGCTCAAAATAGATTTTTCTTATCATTTTGAAAATACTAAGTTTTTGCTTGACAAATCATTTCCTCAATCAAAGATTTCAAGATCCTTGTACCAAGCCATCTCTCCATCAATGATTGAAGAATTCAAACAACCCTTGTTCAATCCACAAGTTTTAACTTATAAATTTGAATGATGAGATTCTTGATTACTTCCATGTCTTGATTCTCAAATTGTCCTTTACTGGGGACATGGCTAAGTACTTAGATTTTACACTCAGCAGGTGGTGCACTTTCCCCACAAGACTTGGTTTCCCAAGACAAGATCTTTCAGAAGCCTTCCTTAGACCAAAATGGACGCTCCAACCTATCAAACACTACCACCCACTTGTCCATATGGCTAAGTTCTTGCAACCTATATGATCATGGCAGAGCCCATATTGCCAAGTGGTTGCACTTGAAGCTTCTCAACATTTGACATCTCAAATCCCTTTGTTTCCTGGGTGGCCATCCACAAGTGAGATAAACAATCCAAGTCCATGGCCTTGTGAACCACTCAACATATCCCAATCTTTCCATTCCACCCAGGAGGTTCATTAACTTAGTTGTTTTATTAAACAAAATCACAAGTCCTCAGACTTAGAATATTTTTCCATAGTGTGAATATATATTCCACCCATGTTTTCTATTAGCTAGGCTAAGCTTGATAGTAGTAGGAATCTTTAACTTAGGAAAATCCTACTAATGATTCATCTACTAGGTTTTCCTATAATAAGTTTTATACTTAGCAAAATCCATGCAAGTTTTATTTATCAAAATCACTAATGCACAGTGAAAGTAATAGGACAAAAAGTATGAAGCATTACTTGCCTTTTTGGTAGGGAATGGTGGTTTACTCCTTGATCTTGCTAGTCTCACACTTTCTAACTTCACTACAAGTCAATCAAGTAGACACAAAATCAACTAGCATTCCAAACCAATAAATCAATCAAACAATTTAACACACACAAAACAATGGGATCTAAGTCATGTATGAGAGCATGCACAAGATAGTTTAATTTTGCAAAGAGGGCCTCTATTGGGTTTCTAAACTTTGTAAGATCCAAATTGGTCATTTACCAAAGTGGCAAAGTCATTAGCAAGAGGGTTTTGTCCAAAAACTATTTTTAAATCCATTCATCATTTCATGTGGTGAAAAATGTTTTTATTAAGGCAAATTTTTTAAGTTTTTCACCAAATGATTTGCTATTGAAAAGCTTGGTGTTTTTGGGTCAGTAGGTTTGGTCCAAACAATTTTCTCAAAGTTTTCTTTCCATAAACATTTTTATAATAAAATCAACAATTTTATTTGGCTAGAAATGGACTAAACTAATTAATCCATTCCAAACTTTTCCAAATTTATTTTCCAAACCATGGGTTGGTTCCTAGGGTCAGTAAGGTCACAACAAATCAATTTGCAAAGGTTTTACTTCAAAATTTATTTTCAATAAATAAATTACATTTCTATTTGACTAGAAATGGTTTTAACTTAAAGAATCATTTCTTAATTTCTCCAAATACATTTTTGTGTCCACAAAGTGTTTCCTAGGGTGAGTAGGTTCAAATCAATCCAATTGCCAAAGATTTTAACCCTAAATTCAATTTTAAACAATTTTTACATTCATAATAAGCATACAAATGTTTCTGAAATTTCAAACAAGCTAACAGCTACTATTTGCTAAACTAAGGGCATGGTTGGCTAGGGTTTGTTCTCCTGAATCCATTGATATAAAATTTGCAAAATTTGGACGTGTGGTTTGAAAGTTATAGCAATTACAAATTTGTATTCTAATCAGATCAAAATTGCTTTTAAATCGAATCACATACGTGGCTGCTTCCGATTGGGCAATAACGGTTCGCCGGATCGGCTATTGGTGCGTTGATCTAACTGAAAATGCGCAGATCGACGCATACCCTTCGCTAAGTGGTTCTATCATATCCATCCGATCGACATCGGACGATCACGGCCTCGCTGGCAAGGACTGGGCTGATGACAACGGAAGGCAGAGCGGCCAGCGGTGTGGCATGGCGGCGAAGCGAGGGAGGGCAAGCTCACCGAGGTCGCGAGGATGAGGTGATGCTGGTCGGTGGTCGCTATGGCAAGGCGACGGGGCGGCAGGATTTCTCGCCGGAGTTGGTTCGCGATGGGCGTCGCGATCGAGGTCGAGGACGCTGTGGTCCACGGAGGACAAACGGAGGACTGGGTTAGCGCAAGACCATGGCAAAGATGTGTGCGTGATCTAGAAGACACGGGTGGTGAATTTACCGTGGCGTCGTCGGAGTAGAGGCAGACGGCGGCGGTACTGGAGGTTGTCATTGGCGAGGCTCAGGGGTGTCCGTGGTCGAACGGGTGGTACGGGGAGGAGTGTCTGGGAGTGGGGAAGTTGCTAGGGTGATCGAGAAGGAAGGGGTGGCGTGTACTGGCCTGAATTGGCCGGAGACGGTGGTCGGAGCCGAGGCAGTCGAGGAGAAATTGTGGTGGCCTGGAGGCGTGTCGAGGAGGGGCGTCTGGGGAAAACGGAAGAGGGGAGGCTGACGCTTTAAGGTGCGCGATCACTGCGAGTAAAGATTGTCGTGTTAAGGCGTAATCAAGCCGAGAAATCAAGTCTGCAACGGCGATGAGAGAGGAGGAAGATCCAGTCGCAGGTGGGGAAGGAGAACAGTGGAAAGGGGTCCACTGGTCAGTGGGGAAAGAAACGAGGGGGAGGTCCACCAGTCATTGGTTCTGTGGGTAAGAGAATTGGTGCCAAACGTTTTCTTCGGGGAAAGAAGCTGGGCTGTTGCTGGGCCTATTGGGCTGCCTGGGTTGGGTTTGTCCTTTTCCATATTTTTTTTCTGCCTGTTTGTTTTATTCTTTTCTATTTCTATTTTCTGATTTGATATTCAAATAAATGATTCAAGCAACAATGCAAACCATTCAAACAATTCAAACTTGTAATGAGTTTTTGGTTCTGTTTAGTAGCATAAACCAACTTCCAAAATGAAATAATATTTTAAATCTTTTTAGGTTCCATTTATTAATTAAATAAGAATGGACCATGGTTTTATTAATAAAATAGGGTTTGGTTCCTTTAATAAAACCTCCATTTTAAATCCAAATATTTTCAAAACCAAATCAGTAGGTTTTATTTGGAATAAGGAATACTTGGAAATTTGTTTAAAACAAAATAACCCTTTACTTTAGACTCCATTATTAATTAAATATAATAGAATTTTCATTATTAAAACAAATAGGATTTGTTCTATTGAGATATTCATTTTGAAATCTAAAATAAAACCAAAACACTTCAGTAGGTTTTAATTAAGAAAATAAAATACTTAGAAAACTTATTTAAAATAATTTAATAAGTTTTGATATTTTAATTAAAATGGTAAAACCTTTTATTTAAATAAAGTTGGATATTAAATCCTTATCATTTTATTTAAATAAACCTTTGCTAATTTTATTTAAAATAAAATGTTTTAAGTCCAAAGCTTGGCCAAGGTTTAATTTGGCTTTATAAAATATTCTTTATTTATAAACTTCTATTTCATTTGAAAACAAATCTTTTCATTTAATTGTTTCAAAATAGTATTTCCAAATGTTTTTTATTTTTTCCTTTTATTAAATGTTTATCTTTTTAAATCCCTTTAGTTTTTATTTAAATCAAATGGGTTTGAAGTTCCAATTGAATTCAAAAGTTTCTTCTGGCTCTGAAAATCCAACAAAGTTTTATTTTATTAATTTATTTTCACATTACAAGATTTGGAAAATCTTGGGATGTGACAGGCTACCACCCTTAAAATAAATCTCGTCCCGAGATTTGGGAAGGCTAGGTTACAAGCAAATTCAAACAACCAGGGTACTACCACCCTTAAAAAATTTCAAACAAAAATTACATATTGGCCTTCTTGGGTCCTGGAAAACTTCTCTAAGCAAATTTTTGCTTTATTTCTATACTTGACTCATGGGCCAAGGTTGAGTTTCTCCATAGACTGATTTAACTTGTTCTTCATCTTTTCTGGACAATTGCTTGCATAGTGGCCTAGTTCCTTGCATTTGAAACACATCACTTGGCTGATATCTTTCTTTTCCTTTGGTATCACTGTCTCTTGTTTGTTTCCTTGGTTCTTCTTCTTTTCTGGGCACTCATTGGCATAGTGTCCCATCTCTTTGCATTTGAAACATTGCACTTGGCTTATGTCCTTTTTCTTCTTTTTGGGTCTCTCCAAAGCTAGGAGTTCTTCTAGTTCATATTCTTCATAGGTAGGAGATCTTTCTCTCTTCTTGGGACATTGACCTTCATGTTCCTTGGAAGCATGATCCTTGTCTCCACAAGTATTGCTAGCTTGGGTTCCTTCTAGATTAGCTTCTTTGTCATCCTTGTTGTCATTAGCTCTTTGGGAAAAGTTTTCTCCCATGTTGATCATTTGAGTAATGAGTCCTTGCAACAATTGGGATTGAAGTTTCAAAATCCTTTGTATGGCTGGGTCTAGTCCATTGTTGTTGGCTAAAAGCTGAGTTGTCTCTTGGCTCAACTGGTTTTGGGTTGCTATAAGTTCTCTCATGTTGTCCTCTTGGTTGTTATTGTTGTCATCAAACTTGATGTTGGAGTCTCTTGGAGTAGTCATCTGTTTGGGTTGAAGGAGATTAGAGTAGGCAAGATATTTCTAAGGAAATATTCCTAATCACACACTTCACAATTCACACAAGCAATGTGCATGCAATCACAACAATCATTTCACTCAAACAACAAGTTCAAACACGTACTTAGGCAACAAAATATTTTTGTTACACCACATAAGTTGGTGTGTTTTGTCTTAGCTAAAATATGGTGGTCCATCTACATGGTTCACTTGTGATCTTTCCATCCTTCTTGGTTGCTTCTTCTTGCTTGATATCATGGTTTCCTTGAGAAAAACTCTTGGTCACAAAACTTCAAATGATGTAGGTTCCTTCTAACTTTTGCATTCCCTCAGTCTCTAAGTCTTGAGCAAGATTTCCTTGTCTCACTTGTTGTCCTTAGTGGTATCCAAGTTGGAGGTCCTTGATGAATATGCTGAAGATGTTGAAGTCATTAGAGTTGAAGAAGTTGAAGTCATTAGAGTTGAAAATGTTGATGAAGTCCTTTGCACATGGTGTAGTTTTTTTTTTTGCCATGGGTAGGTTTTCCATCAAGTTGAAAATAGAAGAGAAGTAGAGTTGAAACCAAAATGGTTGAGGAAAGAGCTTACAAGTTTTTGTAAATAAGTTTTTGGAACAAAACAACTCCTATTTTTCTAAGGGGTTCTGTCCAATCCTAGGGTTACAATCCTACAGGCAACACAATGCTCTGATACCATCTGTAGGGGTCCCAACCTTTAATAAGATTGATCCCTCCTGTGTTTACAATGCTAGTCCCTGGATCAATAGCTAGCATCCACAGTTTAGATGTAATATCAAGAAACAAGGGTCATAATATAACTTTATAACCAGGAATAACATAATTTTATTACATCAAACATAGCTCATTAGGCTATTACATTACATTGCAGCGGAATAAATATAGTCATGGGTCCTTCATCTTCAAAGTGCCACAGGCAGATGTTGGTTGTAGACTTTGTAATCCTAAACAATCAATCTTCACTAAAATCAATCCAACCTGCAACATTACAAGTTACAGCCACAAGGGTCAATACATTGGAATTGTATTGGCAAGTGATACTATGGTAGTATAGTGGAGTCTATCATCTATATGCATTTGGCTAAGTGGAGTTGAGGCTTGCATTGCTCAAAATAGATTTTTCTTATCATTTTGAAAATACTAAGTTTTTGCTTGACAAATCATTTCCTCAATCAAAGATTTCAAGATCCTTGTACCAAGCCATCTCTCCATCAATGATTGAAGAATTCAAACAACCCTTGTTCAATCCACAAGTTTTAACTTATAAATTTGAATGATGAGATTCTTGATTGCTTCCATGTCTTGATTCTCAAATTGTCCTTTACCAGGGACATGGCTAAGTACTTAGATTTTACACTCTGCAGAGGTGGTGCACTTTCCCCACAAGACTTGGTTTCCCAAGACAAGATCTTTCAGAAGCCTTCCCTTAGACCAAAATGGACGCGCTCCAACCTATCAAACACTACCACCCACTGTCCATATGGCTAAGTTCTTGCAACCTATATGATCATGGCAGAGCCCATATTGCCAAGTGGTTGCACTTGAAGCTTCTCAACATTTGACATCTCAAATCCCTTTGTTTCCTGGGTGGCCATCCACAAGTGAGATAAACAATCCAAGTCCATGGCCTTGTGAACCACTCAACATATCCCAATCTTTCCATTCCACCCAGGAGGTTCATTAACTTAGTTGTTTTATTAAACAAAATCACAAGTCCTCAGACTTAGAATATTTTTCCATAGTGTGAATATATATTCCACCCATGTTTTCTATTAGCTAGGCTAAGCTTGATAGTAGTAGGAATCTTTAACTTAGGAAAATCCTACTAATGATTCATCTACTAGGTTTTCCTATAATAAGTTTTATACTTAGCAAAATCCATGCAAGTTTTATTTATCAAAATCACTAATGCACAGTGAAAGTAATAGGACAAAAAGTATGAAGCATCACTTGCCTTTTTGGTAGGGAATGGTGGTTCACTCCTTGATCTTGCTAGTCTCACACTTTCTAACTTCACTACAAGTCAATCAAGTAGACACAAAATCAACTAGCATTCCAAACCAATAAATCAATCAAACAATTTAACACACACAAAACAATGGGATCTAAGTCATGTATGAGAGCATGCACAAGATAGTTTCATTTTGCAAAGAGGGCCTCTATTGGGTTTCTAAACTTTGTAAGATCCAAATTGGTCATTTACCAAAGTGGCAAAGTCATTAGCAAGAGGGTTTTGTCCAAAAACTATTTTTAAATCCATTCATCATTTCATGTGGTGAAAAATGTTTTTATTAAGGCAAAATTTTTAAGTTTTTCACCAAATGATTTGCTATTGAAAAGCTTGGTGTTTTTGGGTCAGTAGGTTTGGTCCAAACAATTTTCTCAAAGTTTTCTTTCCATAAACATTTTTATAATAAAATCAACAATTTTATTTGGCTAGAAATGGACTAAACTAATTAATCCATTCCAAACTTTTCCAAATTTATTTTCCAAACCATGGGTT
Source organism: Avena longiglumis (assembly GCA_030063025.1). Lineage (NCBI taxonomy): Eukaryota > Viridiplantae > Streptophyta > Magnoliopsida > Poales > Poaceae > Avena > Avena longiglumis. The sequence continues at coordinate 56,844,533 of CP125976.1, forward strand.
GGTTCCTAGGGTCAAAGTCACAACAAATCAATTTGCAAAGGTTTTACTTCAAAATTTATTTTCAATAAATAAATTACATTTCTATTTGACTAGAAATGGTTTTAACTTAAAGAATCATTTCTTAATTTCTCCAAATACATTTTTGTGTCCACAAAGTGTTTCCTAGGGTGAGTAGGTTCAAATCAATCCAATTGCCAAAGATTTTAACCCTAAATTCAATTTTAAACAATTTTTACATTCATAATAAGCATACAAATGTTTCTGCAATTTCAAACAAGCTAACAGCTACTATTTGCTAAACTAAGGGCATGGTTGGCTAGGGTTTGTTCTCCTGAATCCATTGATATAAAATTTGCAAAATTTGGACGTGTGGTTTGAAAGTTATAGCAATTACAAATTTGTATTCTAATCAGATCAAAATTCTGTTTTAAATCGAATCTCGTACGTACGCTCGATTGGGCAATAACGGTTCGCTCGGATCGGCTATTGGGGTGCGTTGGATCTAACTGAAAATGTGCGGCGCAGATCGACGCATACCCCTTCGCTAAGTGGTTCTATCATATCCATCCGATCGACATCGGACGACTGCTACTGCCTGGCCAAGGACTGGCGGCGCGATGATAACGACGAAGCGGGCGAGGCTGGCGCTGATGGCGGCAGGTGAAGCGAAACAGGAGGGAGCAAGCTCACCGAGGTCGCGAGGATGAGGTGATGCTGGTCGTGTGGTCGCCGTGGCAAGGGGCGAGGACGGGCAGATTTCTCGGGAGTTGGTTACGGCGACGGACGCTGGCCGAGGTCGAGGGGCACGCTGTGGTCCAGGAGGACAAACGGAGGACTGGGTTAGCTGCGCAAGACCATGGCAAAGATGTGTGCGTGATCTAGAAGACACGGGGTGGTCGGAATTTACAGTGGCGTCGTAGAGGCGCACGGCGCAGACTGGAGGTTGTCATTGGCGAGGCTCGGGGTGTCCGTGGTCGAACGGTGGTACGGGAGGGTGCGGGTGGGAAGTTGCTAGGGTGCTCGAGAAGGAAGGGGTGGTGTCTGGCCTGAATTGGCGAGGCGTGGTCGGAGCCGAGGCGCCGAGGAGAAATTGTGGCGCTAGAGGCGTGTCGAGGAGGCGCCTGGGGAAAGCGGAAGAGGAGGTCGACGCTTTAAGGTGCGCGATCACTGCGTAAAGATTGTCGTGTTAAGGCGTAATCAAGTCGAATCAAGTCTGTGGCGATGAGAGAGGAGGAAGATCCGTCGGGTGGGAAGGAGAAGTGGAAAGGGTCCACCGGGTCGGTGAAAGAAACGAGGGGGGAGGTCCACCAGTCATTGGTTCTGTGGGTAAGAATATTGGTGCAAACGTTTTCTTCGGGGAAGAAGCTGGGCTGTTGCTGGGCCTATTGGGCTGCCTGGGTTGGGTATGTCCTTTTCCATATTTTTTTTCTGCCTGTTTGTTTTATTCTTTTCTATTTCTATTTTCTGATTTGATACTCAAACAAATGATTCAATCAACAATGCAAACCATTCAAACAATTCAAACTTGTAATGAGTTTTTGGTTATGTTTAGTAGCATAAACCATCTTCCAAAATGAAATAATATTTTAAATCTTTTTAGGTTCCATTTATTAATTAAATAAGAATGGACCATGGTTTTATTAATAAAATAGGGTTTGGTTCCTTTAATAAAACCTCCATTTTAAATCCAAATATTTTCAAAACCAAATCAGTAGGTTTTATTTGGAATAAGGAATACTTAGAAATTTGTTTAAAACAAAATAACCCTTTACTTTAGACTCCATTATTAATTAAATATAATAGACTTTTCATTATTAAAACAAATAGGATTTGTTCTATTGAGATATTCATTTTGAAATCTAAAATAAAACCAAAACACTTCGGTAGGTTTTAATTAAGAAAATAAAATACTTAGAAAACTTATTTAAAATAATTTAATAAGTTTTGATATTTTAATTAAAATGGTAAAACCTTTTATTTAAATAAAGTTGGATATTAAATCCTTATTATTTTATTTAAATAAACCTTTGCTAATTTTATTTAAAATAAAATGTTTTAATTCCAAAGCTTGTCCAAGGTTTAATTTGGCTTTATAAAATATTCTTTATTTATAAACTTCTATTTCATTTGAAAACAAATATTTTCATTTAATTGTTTCAAAATAGTATTTCCAAATGTTTTTTATTTTTTCCTTTTATTAAATGTTTATCTTTTTAAATCCCTTTAGTTTTTATTTAAATCAAATGGGTTTGAAGTTCCAATTGAATTCAAAAGTTTCTTCTGGCTCTGAAAATCCAACAAAGTTTTATTTTATTAATTTATTTTCACATTACAAGATTTGGAAAATCTTGGGATGTGACAAGTTGATACGTCCAAAACGTATCTACTTTCCCGAACACTTTTGTTATTGTTTCTCCTCTAAACTTGTGTGATTTGGATACAACTAATACGGACTGACGCTGTTTTCAGCATAATTACCTTGGTGTCTAGTTTTTGTGCAGAAAATGAACTATCTGGAAAAATCCCGGAAAATATGCCAAAAAATATATTTCACCAGAAGATCCACGGAGCCAGAAGACGAGACAGAGAAGGGGCCTGGGGCCCACACCCCTACCAGGCGCGGGCCCACCTCTGGTCGCGCCTAGGAGGGTGCAGGCACCCAGGCACCCCCGCGGCCTCCCTCTGCGCCTATAAGTTGCCTTTCGACCTAAAAACCGAGGGGGGTCGATAGTTTTCCAGAAAGAGTTCCGCTCCGTCGTCGCCACCAGAAACCAAGATTTGGATCCAGAAACTCCGTCCTGGCACCCTGCCGGGACGGGGAATTTGGAGAGGATCATCGCCGTCATCACCAACGCATCTCCATCAACCATCAATGTTTCCCTCATCCATGAGTGAGTAATCCCCCACTGTAGGCTTGGGGATGGTAGTGATTGGATCAGTTCTATCATGTAATGGAATAAGATTGTTAGGGCATAGTGCCTAGTATCTCTATTAGTGCTATTTGACGTTGTTGCAACTTGTTGTGCTTAATGCTTGTCACTAGGGACCGAGTGCCATGATCTTAGATCTGAACTTATTATTGAATCATTATGATAGTAGTGTTTGTGATCTTATTTGCAAGTTGTGTACACATATCATTGTCCGGATCCAAAGACCCCAAAGTGACAATAATTGGGACAACCGGAGAGGATGGCTGTGGTGTGAGGATCACATGTGGTCACGGAGTGTTAGTTCTTTGATCCAGTGCTCTATTAATGGAGCACCTTAATTGCTAGTAGTTCCCTAGAGGCCCCGCTGCCACGGGCTGGCTGGACAGAAGATGTTGTGCAAGTTCTCATTGCGAGAACGTATGACTATATTTGGAGCACATGCCTAGGATTGTTTAGTACTTGGATGTTTGTTATTATTTATCTGCAATGCCCTAGATATTGAAGTTACATGTTTAGACTCGTCCATGCAACGCCCGTCCATCCATCTCTATGCCTACCACACTCGAATTCCGCTGTTTACTGTTACTGTTACTATTGCTACTGTTTCACTATTGCTATTGCTACTACAAACTGTTGCTACTGATAAACTTCTATGAGCAAGAACTATTTCCAGGTGCAGCTGAATTGACAACTCAGTTGTTAAGGTTTGCAAGTATTCTTTGGATCCCCTTGTGTCGAATCAATAAATTGGGTAATACTACCCATGAAGACTATTGCGATCCCCTATACTTGTGGGTCATCAGCCTCCACTCCGTCTCGAACTATGGCTCCGTGGATCTTCTGGTGAAATAGGATTTTTGGCATATTTTTCGGGATTTTTCCTGATAGTTGATATTTTGCACAAAAACTAGACACCAAGGTAATTGCTGAAAACAGTGTCAGTTCGTGTTAGTTGTATCCAAATCACATAAGTTTAGAGGAGAAAAATAGCAAAAGTTTTCGGAAAAGTAGATACGTTTTGGACGTATCAACTCCCCCAAGCTTAGCTTAATGATAGAGTGGTATCTCGCTTGCCTTTGTTTGTAGAGCACAATATAAATGCCAAGGAACCTCTGAAGTTCAAGTGAAGACTAGAAGTAAAAATATCAGAGATACAAGCATCAAAGTCATGGCATAATTAACCAAGTTTTGAGACAAACACAAGAATGACAACTATGCTCTCAAGAAGGTGCTCATAGAATAAGTGGTGACTCAACAAGGAAGTGAAAAGGTTTTGAAAAGTTCGAAAGGTTTCCAAATGCTGAAAGTAAGGTACTCACTAGCTTTGAGCTCTCATTGCCCCTATCATAGGCATCTTTATGTGTTTAAGGTGAAAGTGAGGTCCAATATGAGTTATATGCTTGCCAGACTATAAACTGGAAATCCCATTTCACTTGAGTGCGAGGGCCGCTCCTCGTGCTACTCAACTTTAGTTACCTGTAAGTTCTTGTCATCGTAAATACATGCAAATCATAGAGAACCGCCAACGAGGTACCCCTTGCACATGATATAGGAGCTATCCCATAATCAAAATGTCAAGGCAGGTAGACAATGAGCATCTCAGCGATATTTTTACATGCTATTTGCATAGGTTTTTATTAAGGATGCTTCACAGATGCTCATTATGGTAATGTTGCAAGTTTCCACCATGATTAGGCGTGGCTTAGGCTAGCGGCCTAGGCGTTTCTCTAACACATATATATAACTCCATGAACTCACAAGCTCCTCTTTTATTTCACACCGACGACATCTGCAAACAAAAGAGCATGGTATCAACTAGATATGTATCCATAAGTGTTGAAAGCGTTCCCCGTGACAGCACGGTTCTGCTAATTCCCAGCCTATAATTTGCAAGCATATAACTTTGATGGACAATCACAATGGTTCAGGTTTATTAAGTGCAAGGAATAAAGTGTGCCATCAAGTTCGTGAGAGCTTTACCAACTAACTTTCTCAAAACAGTCAAACATTTTATTTGGAAGAAAACAAGGCATAATGAATATGCACTGAATATCCAATGATGATAATAGGTAGGTATGGTGGACACTGTTGGAAATATTTGTTTCAGAGAGTTGGATGCACAAGTAGAGCTCATACTCAGTGCAAGTGAAGGCTAGAAATAGAGAGGGGGCGACAAACTAGAGAGCAGTAACTGTCACAGTCATGCTTGCAACAAAACATGACTAATTATGGCATAAAAGTGATACAAGAACTCTGAGGAAAAATAAATCATCAAGGCTTACTGACTGTTGTTTAGTCATATACATGCATGAGCATGTGCCAAGTAGATTCACATGAACATTCAGAGGAGGATACCACAATATCATACCAAGTTATGAATAGAACAATGCAAGAAAACATTCATATGACATGCTACAAACTATTAGCAAGCTGGAGCTAATCACAAGAAAGCAAAAACTACTAAGCATCCATCGGTAACATACACCTTACATGAACAGACTAAGCATGCTCACAATGATGAGTATATGTACAAAAATGAAAACAAATAGAGTTTGTTACTAGCCTCTTACCACACCTCAAGTTGTCTCAATCTTCATTATTGCCCTTCACTTGTGTGACTTGAATAATAACGTGAAACCAAACTCCACTGAGGACGGCTGAACCCTGCAAATAACTCACAAAACCAAAGAAGAACAACAAATATTTTTGGTGTTTTCAATTTTTTCAAACAAGCAAACAAAGCAAAAAACAAACAAAGCAAAATCTTTTTGGATTTTTATTTAAGGCAAACCAAAGCTAAAAAGCAAAGAAACAAACCAAGAGAAACAACGAAAATATTTTTGGTATTTTTGTGTTTTGAGAAAGCAGGAACAAAAACCAAAAAGAAATCGAAACAATGGACATACTAAGAACCAACGAAACATGATATATAGATGAGTGTGATGTCGGTATACCTCCCCCAAGCTTAGGCTTTTGGCCTAAGTGGGGCTCAACTCTATGGTGACCAAGAAGGTGCACCTCCGTAATACGACGAGGAGACTCCTTCATCCTGGTACGAGCTCGAGGACTCCCCTGTGTAGGGCACAAAGGGGTCGTATGAGGGCGCATCCCCCTGATAGTGTCCATGGAAGCCAAGAATGCGCAACTTCTCATCCATCTCCTCCTTGGAGCATGACAAAGGTCCCTGGGAAATAATGAACAAAGTGGTTTGGGGTAGAAGGATCTCTCTTCCCCGTCAGTAAATAGCATTGTATAAACCAAGCTCTCAAGAGTAGAGCCAGCAGTTACAAAGTGATGCGCTTTCATGGAAGCAATATCAAGCCTTTGAGGAGCCAAAACTATATATAATTTGGATCAACGGCAAGGTCCAAGGCAACAACAACACGTGCAACAATAATTCCCCCATAAATGGGTCCCTTAGCAGCTAAGCGACGAGCAATGATAGAACCAAGATTGTGCCTAGTTTCATTGTTGAGCGCAACAACTATGAAGGCCAAATGATAGTTGGAAATGTTGCTAGTGTTCTCCCTACCAAGAACACTAGTGGCAAGTGTTGGAGATATGCCCTAGACGCAATAATAAATATAGTTATTATTATATCTTTGTGTTTATGATAAATGTTTACATTCATGCTATAACAGTATTAACCAGAGACATTAATACTTGTGTGATTTGTAACCTAAATAAGAGTGTCACATCACAAAATTTTCCAAATTTTGAAATGTGAAAAATAAATAAACAAAATAAAATTTTGTTGAAATTTAGGGTGAGAAGAAACTTTTTGATTCCAATTGGAAACATCAAAACCTAATTTGATCAAATAAAATCCTAAAGGGATTTAAAAAGATAAACAATTAATAAATAAATTTATAATAGTTGGAATCACTATTTTTGGATCTTTTAATAAAAAGATTTGGTTTTCAAAAGAAAAGGTGGAATTATAAATAAGGATTATTTTATAGAGCCAAATTAAATCTTGGCCAAGCATTTAAAATAAGATATTTCTATTTGATAAAAAGAGTAAAGGATTATTTAAATAAAATAATAAGGATTTATTAATATCCTATTTTATTTAAGTAAAGGGTTTTCCATTTTAAATAAACACTAAAACTTGTTAAAGTATTTTACATAAAATTCCAAGTGTTTTATATTTTCAAATGAAACCTACTGAAAAAGGTTTTGGTATTATTTAGATTTCAAATAGAGTTTTTAAATAAATTAAATCCTATTTGAATTAAAGACTAGGGTCTATTTATTTAATTATTAATAGATCCAAAAAGAATAAAAAATAATTTACTTTGGACTTGGATTATGTTGTTAAACAGAATTAATCTATACCTAAAGTTTGGTGGTGGTTTGATTTGAATTGTTTGAATGAAAATCAAATCAGAATATTCAAACAGAAAAAGGAAAAAACATTTGGTATAAAAAAAATGAATGAAACAGACCCAACCCAACAGGCCCAGCAAGCCCAACTCGCTTCAACTAAACCCCAGCGGAAACGTTTTCTCACTCGCGTCGCACCGCCGAGTCACGACGATTGGACCCCACTCCACTTCCTCCACCTTGTGACAGACAGACCCACCAAAGACGTCGTCTTCAACCCCGCGACCACGTCTCCTCGCCGTTTCTGCCATTAACTCCGGCGATCAATTCGCATTATTGCAGCCATCACTCCCCCTGCAACCACGTGTACTTCGCCCTTGTCTCCTCTCTCTTTTCCCCCCAAACATCGCCTCCCCACTGCCACCAGGCTGCTCCAATTTCGAGCCCAAGCATCGCCGTCTCCGACGAGCCTCTACACCGATTCCGGCCACACCTCGTTGCGCCTCGCCTCCCACTGCACGCAGCCTTGCTCATTTCACCAGCGCACTGCCAAGACCAGACTTTCGCTGCGTGCCCCGCAGTCTCGGCTTCGTCATCACCCGAGCGCCACCGCCGTCTGTCTCGTCTCCGTCGAGATCACCCGGTAAGCTCCGACCACCCCGAGCCCTTCCGATGATGCTCCTGTACTCCCCACGCTCGCCCGCATCTAACCGTGCCTTTATTTTACCTCAGCACGACCTGCAGCCTCGCCCCCGACGTCAAACAGAGCCGTCCGACGCCGCAGCAACTCCGGCAAGCAATCGTCGCCTCTCCGATGCGCCCCTCGAGTAGCAGACAACACCTCGAGCTTCACCTCGACCACACGAACGCTGTAAGCTACTCCCCTGTCTCCCTTGCGTCCTGTATCACCGGCTCCGCCATAGCCAGAGCGTGCGCCACCGCTAGTCCTTGGTCCAACGCTCTGTGCCCGTTGGATCTCGATCGTCTGGCTAAGATTAGATCTAGACGAAGGGGTATCACTCGATGTGCGCCGTGCGATTTAAGTGAAATCCTACGGTCCAGAGAGGCTGATCTGCACGGAGCGGTACCGTCCAATAGAAACACGCCACGTGGACATGGTTTGGTTTAAAAACAGAAATTGAAATCTATTAGATATGCAAACTTGTAAAATTCATAACTTTAGTTCTACACGTCCAAATTTTGCAAATTTTATATCAATGGAATCAGCAAGACAAATCATACCCAACCATGCACTTTGTTTAATGTTTTGCTTCTGGAAAATTGGTTGAAATTGCAGAAACTTGTGTAGGCATAATTTGAATATAAAAATTTTTCTAGAAAATGGTTTGTTTTGAACCTACTGACCATAGGAGCCCACTTATGGATTTAAAAATGTATTTTGTGAAGTTAAGGAGTAAATATTTGAATTAGCTCATTTCTAGTCAAATAAAAATATTGTTTATGGTTTAGAAATGATTTTTGAGTGAAACCTTTGGGAAATAATTTGATTCAAACCTTCTGACCCTAAAACACCAAGATTTGTGAATTAACAACTTAATTGATGAACCATATAAAATCATTACTTTGCTAAAATATGTTTTCAACAACATAAAATATCACCTTAGCATTATATTTGGTTTATGAGATGAAACCTTTTACAAATGGTTTTACCACTTTAGTAAATGACCACTTTGAACTTTATAATGTTTAGAGCCTAGTAGAAACCACTTTTGCAAATAAAACTATCTTTTGCTTGATTGCATGCATGATAGGGCTACTAAGTTACTATCATCCAAGTCCTACTATTTGCAAATAAGAGTGTGATATTTGCAAGATCAAGAAGTGAACCAACATTCTCTACTAAAAAGGAAAGTGACACTATCATCCATGTCCTACTATTTTCACTACACTTAGTGGTATTTTTGTAGTATGCATGATAGGGCTACTAAGTTACTATGCTATGCTATGTCCTATTAGGAAACCCTTTATATCTTCCTTAGTGAAAACATTGTAGTTGTAGTATGCGTAGCCCTGCTATAGACTTGGGTGTGGAATACCATATCATGATTATATGAAGTGTTGGAAAAATATATGTTTATATAATAAAACAAGTACTCAATGAACCACCTGGGTGGAAAGAGGATACTCAAGTTTTGGACAAGGTGGCAACAAAGGGAACCATGTTTAATATGGTTATCTCTTTGTATGTGCACTAGAAGAAAACCACCCAGGGACTTAGAGATTGAACATGTTTCTCGTATAGTGGCTTCCGTGTACAACCACATGCTAAATGGGCTCTGGCTTAGTCAACTACATAGTGGAAGACCCTTGCATTGGCATCTTCAGGTTAACTAGAATTGTGTATTGGAAATATATCCTTACATTGGTGCCTGGTTGACAAGCTAGCATTGTGTATTGGGAGGACTTCTATGGAAAGCCTTTGTCACATTCTCGATCTGCCGGTACTCCATTAGGTGAGTACTTATCTAGTAGCCACTGGTGGCATCAAGACGAGTTTGTGTCATGTGGGTAAAGTGTACAACTTCTGCAGAAGATCAAATTCTAATTACTTAGCCGTGTCCCCGGTTACGGACAACTCTGAGCAACTAAGGCCTGAAGCTATGGAAGATCTCGACATTCCAATTTCTCAAAGTAAAACTTGATGGTGACAACAAGGGATTTGAAGCACTTGGAGATTTCCAAGGAGTTCAGAAATATTTTACAAAAGATTAAAAATATTTTGAAAAGATAGGATAAAACTATATTGCTTTCTGCAAAAGAGCCTAAACCCTACTTAGCCAAATATGCATGTAATGATAGGATCCACTTATTTATACATAGTAGTGAAACTTGCCAATAAAATTCAAATGTATTGAGCCTTGTGGCGACAACTTATTATGTTGCAGGTTTGCTTGATGTTAGTGAAGTTTATTGATTAGGATTACAAGTCTACAACCAACATGACTGCCTGTGGCATTTTGAAGATGAAGGACCCCATGCTATTGTTATATTCTGCTGCATTGTATTGAGATAGCCAAATGAGCTATGTAAAATATAATAAATTATTTTATTCCTGGTTATAAAGTTGTATTATGACCTTTGTTTCTTGATATTACATCTTAACTGTGGATGCTAGCTATTGATCCAGGGACTAGCATTTTAAACACATGGATCTCTACCTTATTAAAGGTTGGGAACCTTACAGATGGTATCAGAGCACTGTGTTGCATGTAGGATTGTAACCCTAGGAATGGACAAAACCCCTTAGAAAAATAGGAGTTGTATTTGCTCCAAAACTTATTTACAACAATCTTGTAAACTCTTTCCTCAACCTTTTGGTTTTGATTCTACATCTCTTCCTTTTCAACTTGATGGACAAAGCCTTCACCATGACCAATGACTTCAACTTTAGTTTCACCAAGGACTTCAACTTAGACATCACTACGGACTACAAGTGAAAACCAAGAGACACTAGATTGCCTACCAAAAGACATTGGTATCAAGTTAGAGTATGGATCATATTGACCTTTGAGGTATGTCTATACTAAGTTAATTATTTTAAGAAAACCTGTTGTTTCCTTCAACTCATGGGTTAAGCTCATAAGTTGTTAAGTGAATAGTTGCTTGATGACTGCTTGATTGTTTGATTTGAACTTGATTGTTTTGGATGGTGTGTTAGAACTTCTTTAGACCTATCCATCATTACTTGTCCCTATCAAACCAACAGATGCCTCCCCGTCGTGCCAACCCCAACCAAAACAACAACAACATCACTCCTGAGATGCAGCAGATGATGACAGCTCAGACACAACTGATGCAGGAGATGACCACATTCATACAGAATCAGAACAACAACAACAACAACAACAACAACAACAATAACAATCAGAATAATCCTCCAGCTCATGACATGCTCACCAGGTTTCTGAAACTTAGGCCTGCAAGGTTTTCTGGAACAACTGACCCAATGTTAGCCAATGATTGGTTACGTTCGGTGAATAAGGACTTAGTGACTGTTGGCTGCACTGACGAAGAAAAAGTTAGGTTTGCCTCACATCTACTTGAAGGACCAGCAGAAACATGGTGGGACAACTTTTAGATCACCACTCCCCTTGAAGATGTAACTTGGGCTATTTTTGAGGATGGTTTCCGTACAGCTCACATCTCACCTGGAGTGATGCACTTGAAGAAAAAGGAATTCCACAATCTGAAGCAGCGTCACCTCAGTGTGGCTGAGTACATTGAAGAATTCAACAATCTTGCAGGCTATGCACCGGATGAAGTTGATACAGATGCTAAGTGAAAGGAAAAATTTCTTGAAGGACTTAACGATGAGTTGAACCTGCAGCTAGCTGTTGCCTATGTCCCAACTTATCAATCACTCTGTGACAAATCCACCATTTTGGAAAACAAGATGAATCAAGTTGAGAATAGAAAGAGGAAACATAAACTCAAGAATCACTCAGGATCATCACAAAAGAAGCGTTCATTCAAAAAGAGCAATGAAGATTCTGAACCACAACAGTATCACCACAACAACAATGGAAGTGATGATAATGGAAATGATACTAACAATGGAGATGACCTTGCTCAGAACCAACATGACACTTTCAGGAAGAAAGACATTAGCCAGTTGCAGTGCTATAATTGTAAGGAACTTGGACACTATGCATCAGACTGTCCTGAGAAGAAAAAGAAAAAGGATGCTAGAAGAGCCAATGGAAATGACTCCAATGTGACCCAGAAAGGACATGTGAACCACATTGACATGGATGGAAACTTTGAAGAGATAGAAGTGGATGTCGAACTAGTTAACTCAGAAGAGTCAAATAAGGATTGCTTGTCTGGATATTAAGTGTTGAACCCATAGTCAAGTGAACCATCAATGTAATCCTATGAGACTTTCTTTTAAGGGTGGTAGTACCCTAGTTGCCTTGAAGCCAACTTGTAACCCTAGCCTTCCCAAATCTCGGGACGAGATTTATTTTAAGGGTGGTAGCCTGTCACATCCCAAAATTTTCCAAATTTTGAAATGTGAAAAATAAATAAACAAAATAAAATTTTGTTGAAATTTAGGGTGAGAAGAAACTTTTTGATTCCAATTGGAAACATCAAAACCTAATTTGATCAAATAAACTCCTAAAGGGATTTAAAAAGATAAACAATTAATAAATAAAGTTATAATAGTTGGAATCAATATTTTTGGATCTTTTAATAAAAAGATTTGGTTTTCAAAAGAAAAGGTGGAATTATAAATAAGGATTATTTTATAGAGCCAAATTAAATCTTGGCCAAGCATTTAAAATAAGATATTTCTATTTTATAAAAAGAGTAAAGGATTATTTAAATAAAATAATAAGGATTTATTAATATCCAATTTTATTTAAGTAAAGGGTTTTCCATTTTAAATAAACACTAAAACTTGTTAATGTATTTTAAATAAAATTCCAAGTGTTTTATATTTTCAAATGAAACCTACTGAAAAAGGTTTTTGTATTATTTAGATTTCAAATAGAGTTTTTAAATAAATTAAATCCTATTTGAATTAAAGACTAGGGTCTATTTATTTAATTATTAATAGATCCAAAAAGAATAAAAAATAATTTACTTTGGACTTTGGATTATGTTGTTAAACAGAATTAATCTATACCTAAAGTTTGGTGGTGGTTTGATTTGAATTGGTGTTTGAATTGTTTGAATGAAAATCAAATCAGAATATTCAAATAGAAAAAGGAAAAAAACATTTGGCATAAAAAAATTAATGAAACAGACCCAACCCAATAGGCCCAGCAAGCCCAACTCGCAGCCCAACTAAAACCCCCGCGGTGAAACGTTTTCTCACTCGCGTCTGCACCCGCTGGGTCACTCACGATTGGACACCACTCCCACTTCCTCCACCTCGCTGACAAACAGACCCCACCGCCAGCACGTCGTCTTCAACCCCGCGACCACGTCCCCTCGCCGTTTCTGCCATTAACTCCGGCGATCAATTCGCGTTATTCCAGCCATCACTCCCCCCTGCAACCACGCGTACTTAATCGCCCTTGTCTCCTCTCTCTTTTCCCCCAAACATCGCCTCCCCACTGCCAACGGGCTGCTCCAATTTCGAGCCCAAGCATCGCCGTCTCCGACGAGCCTCTACACCGATTCCGCCACCTCGCCTTGCCTCCCATCGCGCAGCCTTGCTCACCAAAGACCTGCGCACACCTCGTGACTCGCTGCTGCGTGCCCAGCCTCCCGTCATCACCCGAAGCGCCACCGCCGCTTGTCTCGTCTCCGCCGAGCTCACCGTAGCTCACCACCCCGAGCCCTTCCGATGATGCTCAGATTCCCACGCTCGCCCGCATCTAACCGTGCCTTTATTTTGCCTCGGCACGACCTGCAGCCTCGCCCCCGACGTCAAACAGAGCCGTCTGATGCCGCATCAACTCCGGCGAGCAATCGTCGCCTCTCCGATGCGCCCCTCGACTAGAAGACAGCACCGCGAGCTTCACCTCGACCACGTAAGCTACTCCCTCTCCCTTGCATCTGTATCGCGGCTCTGCCAGTAGCAGGCGTCGCCGCCAGCCGCCGCTAGTCCTTGGTCCAACGCTCTGTGCCCGTTGGATCTCGATCGTCTGGCTGAGATTAGATCTAGACGAAGGGGTATCACTTGATATGCGCCGTGCGATTTAAGTGAAATCCTCCGGTCCAGAGAGGCTGATCCGCACGAAGCAGTACCGTCCAATAGAAACACGCCACGTGGACATGGTTTTGTTTAAAAACAGAAATTAGAATCTATTAGATATGCAAACTTGTAAAATTCATAACTTTAGTTCTACACGTCCAAATATTGCAAATTTTATATCAATGGAATCAGCAAGACAAATCACCCAACCATGCACTTTGTTTAATGTTTTGCTTCTGGAAAATTGGTTGAAATTGCAGAAACTTGTGTAGGCATAATTTGAATATAAAAATTGTTCTAGATATATTTTTGAGATGAAATATTTGAAAAATGGTTTGTTTTGAACCTACTGACCATAGGAGACCACTTATGGATTTAAAAATGTATTTTGTGAAGTTAAGTAGTAAATATTTGAATTAGCTCATTTCTAGTCAAATAAAAATATTCTTTATGGTTTAGAAATGATTTTTGAGTGAAACCTTTGGGAAATGATTTGATTCAAACCTTCTGACCCTAAAACACCAAGATTTGTGAATTAACAACTTAATTGATGAACCATATAAAATCATTACTTTGCTAAAAGATGTTTTCAACAACATAAAATATCACCTTAGCATTATATTTGGTTTATGAGATGAAAACCTTTTACAAATGGTTTTACCACTTTAGTAAATGACCACTTTGAACTTTATAATGTTTAGAGCCTATTAGAAACCACTTTTGCAAATAAAACTATCTTTTGCATGCTTGCATGCATGACCTTGTTTTTGTTATTTTATGTGTGATAAATTGTTAGAATGCTAGTTGAATATGTGTTTGCTTGATTGATTGGTAGTGAAGTTAGAAGAGTGTGATATTTGCAAGATCAAGAAGTGAACCAACATTCTCTACTAAAAAGGAAAGTGACACTATCATCCATGTCCTACTATTTTCACTACACTTAGTGGTATTTTTGTAGTATGCATGATAGGGCTACTAAGTTACTATGATATGCTATGTCCTATTAGGAAACCCTTTATATCTTCCTTAGTGAAAACATTGTAGTTGTAGTATGCTTAGCCCTGCTATAGACTTGGGGTGGAATACCATATCATGATTATATGAGGTGTTGGAAAAATATATGTTTTATATAATAAAACAAGTACTCAATGAACCACCTGGGTGGAAAGAGGATACTCAAGTTTTGGACAAGGTGGCAACAAAGGGAACCATGTTTAATATGGCTATCTCTTTGTATGTGCACTAGAAGAAAACCACCCAGGTACTTAGAGACTGAACATGTTTCTCGTATAGTGGCTTCCGTGTACAGCCACATGCTAAATGGCCTCTGGCTTAGTCAACTACATAGTGGAAGACCCTTGCATTGGCATCTTCAGGTTAACTAGAATTGTGTATTGGAAATATATCCTTACATTGGTGCCTGGTAGACAAGCTAGCATTGTGTATTGGGAGGACTTCTATGAAAAGACTTTGTCACATTCTCGATCTGTCGGTACTCCATTTGGTGAGTACTTATCCAGCGGCCACTGGTGGCGTCAAGACGAGTTTGTGTCATGTGGGTAAAGTGTACAACTTCTGCAGAAGATCAAATTCTAATTACTTAGCCGTGTCCCCGGTTACGGACAACTCTGAGCAACTAAGGCCTGAAGCTATGAAAGATCTCGACATTCCAATTTCTCAAAGTAAAACTTGATGGTGACAACAAGGGATTTGAAGCACTTGGATATTTCCAAGGAGTTCAGAAAAATTTGACAAAATATTAAAACTATTTTGAAAAGATAGGATAAAACTATATTGCTTTCTGCAAAAGAGCCTAAACCCTACTTAGCCAAATATGCATGTAATGATAGGATCCACTTATTTCTACATAGTAGTGAAACTTGCCAGTACAATTCAAATGTATTGACCCTTGTGGCTGCAACTTATTATGTTGCAGGTTTGCTTGATGTTAGTGAAGTTTATTGATTAGGATTACAAGTCTACAACCAACATGACTACCTATGGCATTTTGAAGATGAAGGACCCCATGCTATTGTTATATTCTGCTGATTGTATTGAGATAGCCAAATGAGCTATGTAAAATGTAATAAATTATTTTATTCCTGGTTATAAAGTTGTATTATGACCTTTGTTTCTTGATATTACATCTTAAATGTGGATGCTAGCTATTGATCCAGGGACTAGCATTTTAAACACATGGATCTCTACCTTATTAAAGGTTGAGAACCTTACAAAGAGTCCCTAGTAAAGCCTCTTCATAATACTAGCTTGTTGATTAATAGATGACCATGGTTTCTTGATCATGAACATTTGATATGTTGTTAATAACAAGGCCATATCATTAGGAGAATGATATGATGGACATACTCCTATAGATAATCGTAGCATAAAGATCAAGTCATTTTTATAGTTCGATTGCTATAAGCTTTCTGATACATAGTAACATAATTCCTTCGACCATGAGATCATGCTTATCACCATCACCGGAAGGATGCTTTGATGACATCAAACACCACACCGTAACTGGGTGGCTATAAAGATGGCATTGAGTGTTCGGAAAGTATGGGTTGAGACACATGGATCAAGAGTGGGATTTGTCCATCCATATGACGGATAGATATACTCTAGGCCCTCCCGATGGAATGTCATACAATTAGCTTGCAAGCATGTGACTGGCTCACAAGGGATCACATACCATGGGAACGAGAAAAGAGTATTTATCGGTAATGAGGTTGAACTAGGTATGCAGGAGATACCGACGATCAAAACCTCAGATAAGTAAACTATCGTGAGATAAAAGGAAATTGGTATCGTATGTAAGTGGTTCATTCGATCGCAAAGTAATCGTAGAAATATGTGGGAGCCATATGAATTTCCTGATTCCTCTATTGGTTATTGATCGAAGAAGTGTCTCGATCATGTCCGCATGATTCACGAACCGTAGGGAGACACACTTAAGGATTCGATGTTGTTGAGTAGTTATGGAATGATGAGGAAGAGACTGAATGTTGTTCGGAGTCTCGGATGGGATCCGGGATATCACGAGGAGATCCGGAATGGTCCGGAGAATAAGATTCATATAAGGAAAGTCCTGTTTCGGAGTTGGGGAATGATTCCGGTGTTTTCATCGAGAATGTTCTAGAAGGGTCTGGAACGTCCGGCACTCCGGAGGGGAAGGGTACATGAATGTGTCATAACAATATGGAATGGTTGCATCATGTACTAGGCCACTTGTCTGGGCAAAATATAGGGAGAAATCAAATCCTATTTTGAAAGTCAAACGCCAATTTGAAAAAGTCAAACGACAAGTTTGCTTGGTGGAGGGAGAGTAGGAAACCTACTTGGGGAGGAGTTCTCTCCACTCCGGGCCAAGGAGGCCGACTTGGGGGAGGACTCCCTCCTCCCAAGCCGCGCCCTCCCACCTATATAAGGAGGGGCAGGGATGACCCTCTTCCCTACACCCAACACACCCAAAAACCCTAGCCCTAGCCGACGGCCACCTCCAAGTCGCCGCCGCCTCCTAGGGTTCCTCCAACCTGCCGAGTTGGGGCTTCCCCAAGCCCTGGCCGCCGGCCAAGATCCCCCTTGGTGCCTCTAAACCCTATATCACCAAGGCCTCTCTCATAGTCCACCATACTCGCCCGGCCAAGGCGGCCGCGAGATATCCTCTACTCGACACCACACCGTCAGGTCGCTGTAATCGCGAGGAGAGTGCTACAACCTCCGCTTCCTGCTGTGTAACACCCTCAAAATCGGACCTATGCAAGTTTGGGCAAAATTCACCAAACCCGCATAGAAACGATTCAAAGGTGCCCACCAAGCACTTTCGTGCGGGTGGAAAACGAAGTAATAACAGTACACAATGCCTCGATGGGACCCATAATGTATATGAATATAAGCGACTCCATGAGTCAAGAATACGATATAATATACAAGATCCAAATCACCTTGAAAATAGTGAGAGCGTCCGACTACGGACAAGAAGCAAATGGGGCTAAGAGCCACAAGAATAACCAATGGCGTCCATAACCTGCCTGTGCCAAGCGGAAGGGTAACCGCTAACGGCGCCGATCTCAAACCTGCTCAACAAAAGGTGCCGAAAGGGCAAAGGTAAAACAAAGAAGGAGCGCCAAGATCGAGGCCAAGACACGCGAGGCTAGAATTCGGTCCTCGCCTACATAGGTATGGTGGATCAAGGCAGCGCAAGATGCACTAAACAACCTATAGAGACTCGATTCAAAATGGCCAAATGAGAGGGGTAAGAATGACCTAACCGGATCCAACCGAAGCTAACACCAAACAAACTCATCCGGTGTTTCCTCGAAACCAAACGAGGAAGTCAACCGAGGAACTCACGCGGTTGGCGTTTTACTTATTCGCTTATAGTTGCGCACTTTACTAGTCGGTTTAGATAATCGTCCCGATAAAATAAGCAAGGCACTTTTAATTCACCATTCGTTATAGTTGCAATTACTAATCGACATGATAGCATGAGATAAACCCAAAACCCAGCAGCTTGTTGGTACTTTTAATCAGCCATTCCGTTGAAGTTGCAATACTTACTAGTCGATACGTATGTCGCAAGCGACAACCAAACAAGCAATGGTGGGCAGTATTATTAGCCATTCCGTTATAGTGAAGCTGATTACTAGTCATTATAAGTCAAATTTATAACAAGAACTTTAGTTATGCTTGTCTATGATCGAGATATCAGGCTCCAAGTCGTCCATATCCGCGACACGGCCGAAAAGTTTTAACCCCGGGTGCACCAATAGCAACACACGCCGATCAACCTCGAAAACCAAATCAAAACCCAACGAGGCTTTCACATCGAACAATCACAGATTCAGAAATATTTCAGGGGCCACCCTTAAGTAGAATCAACGGAGTAAGCAAGCTCGAGACGCCTCAAGGTCTGCTGCGTCAGCGAGCGACGGGAACCCCAAACGGGCTTGTCGACACCGCAGAAACACTCCGCCTAACAAAGACAGCAAAGGTGCCTCGCACAATCGTAAATAAAGCAAGAAACCATGGCATAAGTACAGATCGTAAATAAAACCTCAAACTAGTTTGTGGCCCCAAGAAATAAGAATGAATCAAGCTCGCTGGGGGTCCCATATACCTTGGATGTGGATAGCGCAAGAAAATCAAGGAACAGTATCAAGTACTGGGTCTTACGGACACAAGTGGGCTCGAAACCAAATATTATCTATCACCCACCGATGCCTCTCGCTTATTCAATTTTAGTTGTTAAACAGAAATTAAAGTGAACAATAAGTAAAACTAGAGTCATCTCCAACAACAACATGCGGCAATACATCTGCAACTGTGGCATATGGCGACACACATCAGCACTTGAGCAAGCAACTACGACGCGCAAGTCCAACTATCTACCAAGCAACAGGTACTAGGGTGTGTCCAAGGCAATATAAGGCTGCAAGGGATTTCACAGGTACGGAAACTAAAGCATCGCAACATAGCAATAGATCAACAGAGGGAATAAAGACTATAAAAGTAAGATAGGTAGAAAGGGGAGATGCTCATCAAAACATTGTCGAAAGGTTCATCCAAGATCGCTAAGCTCACATCAACTCAACGGCCTTATCCGCGAAGAAGCAAAACACTAGAATAAACACCGGATGCGATATTTAATACTTGGCAGAAGATCGGCATGATGCATGTATGATGCATGGCATGGCAAGGTGCGATGCAATTAGGTCATATTAAGCGGAACCGGGGTCCCGACAATTAATTAAATGGTTCAAGTCGTTAAACCCCGCATATTAGATGTTATAACAAGGCAAGATACGATACCTTCGCTACACAAGTTTAAATGAGGCCAATATAAGGCTAGATTTGCCCGCATATGGACCCCATATTTAATTATTAGGTGAATCGCCAAAGGCCCCAAACCACATGAATGTATGCATGCAAGATGACAATTAATATGCAACAATTTGTTATGTGATAAAATAGGGTTCGAGGAAAGGGGGTCACACATAGGGGCTCGATGATCTTGAGGTTCCGGTTCGGGTTCGGGTCCAGGTTCGACGGGTTCGCCTCGACGTGAACATTCTCGACCGGGTCGTTCTCGGATATCGGGGTAGATCTTGTCGCTGGTTTTCGTGGAAGCGTAACTTGTAGTCCGTGTCGGGCGAACGGGTCCGGAGTGAAGAACTTGTCGGTCCGCTTCTTCGAGTCGAAGAACTTGGCACGCCGGTTCGCCTTCGTTCGGCCGTTCGATCCATGAGGGCACTTGGTGTTCCGGGTTGGTGATCTGCGTTCGAGGCGAGCTTGTCGCCACGAGGCCTTTCTCCGAGTCCGGATGCGCCCGTGATGTAGGTCTTGGCGCGGCAATGCACGGATCGTCTTTAAACCCAAGTGGACGGTCTTGACTATCATGGTTCTTCGATCGGTTCGTCCGCGGAGGAGATCTTGTCGATCCGCGATGAAGATCTTGGTGGTTCTGGAAGGAGCCCTTGACGCTGGGTCGGAAAAGCGATCTTGGGTTCGCCCAACACCGAAGTCTTCGTTCCCGTGAGGAAGAACTTGACATCTTGGCACGGACGGAGAACTCGGCGCCCGTGTCGAAGATCTTGTTCGACTTCGTCGCTGGCGTTGTGGTACTTGTTCCGTTTCGACGGGTTTGCTGATTGGCACGCACCCTTTACACACGCCGCATGTGAAAACATCCGCACTAAAACGGGCCGCAGTCGAGGAACGGCAACACACGGCTTAGCTCGGCTGGCCCACCGCGACGGTGTCGGGGCGCTGACAGACACGAGCGAGCGGGCGGAGACGCAGCCAGGCGGCAGGTCGAGGCGTAGGGCTTGAGATGCCGCGGTTGGCGGGGCCACGGGGCGGGACGGTCGGTGGGCGAGCCGGGCGGCTGGGTGAGGGCGGCTGACGGGGCCGGGAGGGCGCAGAGGCGAGGCCGGGCGAGGCCGGCGGAGGCGGGCCGAGCAGACGGGTGAGGCGCGAGGGCGGACGGCCGCGGGGAGAAGGGGAGGCGCGGGCGAGGGAGGCGGCCGAGGGGGTCGGACGGCCAGGCCGCGCCGCTGGGCTCGGAGGGATCCGCGGCGACGCGCTGGAGGTGGAGGCGGGAGCATGAGGCGCGGCCAAGGCCGGACGAGGCCCTGCCTGGGACGACGGGAGAGGTCGGTGGCCGGGATGGAGGCAGCAGCGGCAAGGCCGATGAGGGAAGGTGGACGGTGGCGGGAAGGAAGGCGGTGCCGCTGGTCTGGGACGGGAGAGGCGCGAGCTCGGGGATGGGGAGGCTCGGTGGCGCGGGCGGGCGGAGCTGCGGAGGCGGGGCGCAGCTGCCGGAGGGGAGGGAGGAGCGGAGAGACGCCATGGGCATGAGAGGAGAGAGAGGCGAGAGGGAGGCGTGAGCGGGGTGCGGCCTGGGAGAGAGGGCCACGCTGGGATGGCTGGTGGTGGGACCTGTGGGCGGGGTCCACGCTGGGGTTGTGTGCTGCAAAGCGTGCGTGGCGTAGCCGAGGTGAGAGAGAGAGGGTGAGAGGGTGGCTGGCCACGTGGCAGCCCGTGAGAGGAGGGAGAGGAAGGAGATGAGGTGGCAAGTGATAGGCTAGGGTGATGTGGGCGCAAGGGGTGGGTAGGAAACCGGTAGACTTAGGAATTAGGGGGCGTAGGTGGACCGATGAAATCTGGGCTCGTCGGGTTGGCCTGCTCGATCGCTTCACTAAAAATTAATAAAACTTTTATTTGTTTTAAACGGGTATGCAAACCGATAGCGCCAAATAAAATATTCCGGGGATCCGGTTTGACATTTGAATAGAGATGGGGCTTGGAAAACAAACGGGTTTTTCAAAATAGTTTTGGCAAACAATGCATGATGATGACGATGCAATGCACAAATTCAACGCGATTTTCTAGTAGTGGTTTTGGGATGCCACACCGACACCACTAACAAAGGATCTCGCCCGAGATCCGCCTCATGGTACCGGAAGGAAGGTCGGCGTTCTCCGCCTTCTCGCTTTGTGTAGATCCTCGCGACACCACTAACAAGGATCGTTGTCCGTGGTCGCCGAGGGAACACCGGGACAAAAGGTCAAGGTAGAGGTATCGCAGATAAAGCCACCCTAACTTCCGTGGACGGAGGGAACCGACATTCTCGCCCACTTCAATGTGCAAAAGCGAATAGAAAGGGTAGTCGGCATGGGGCCAATCCATCACGCACCAAACTATTACTTCGCATAAGTGGAAAAGCGCAACCATTCTCGGAAACAGATCAAGATCTCGACAAGCGAGGTTCGAACAAAGAGGTGATGCGCATCGGATCCGGCGTAGAGGATGTCGCCGGAAAACACCGGAAAACACGAGAAGGAACAAGAGAAGTCCACCAGACGGAGGATTCCTCGATAGCAGGAAAACCAGATGTAGCGACACCGTTAACAAAGGAAGAAGCGAAACCCTAAAGGTACGATTTAACCCAATCACGAGAATTCCGGACTCAAGAAAGAGAAGAGAGGATCCAAAACACGAGAGGTAAGAGGAGAACAGAGGGTAAGGAGTAAAATCAGACCTATTCGTAACTATCCAACCGATTTTGAAAATAGTTTTGACTCCCTACTACCGTTAGCTAGGTTATCCTACAGTCGGACTTCAGGGGTATCGCAACCGCCGAGCTCGATACCACTCAGAACACCTCAATCGGACCTATGCAAGTTTGGGCAAAATTCACCAAACCCGCATAGAAACGATTCAAAGGTGCTCACCAAGCACTTTCGTGTGGAAAACGGTAATAACATTACACAAATCCCTCGATGGGACCCATGTAAGATATGAATATAAGCGACTCCATGAGTCAAGAATACGATATAATATACAAGATCCAAATCACCTTGAAAATAAAGAGAGTCCGACTACGGACAAGAAGCAAATGGGGCTAAGAGCCCCAAGAATAACCAATGGCGCCCATAACCCCGCCTGTGCCAAGCCGAAGGGTAACCTCGCTAGCGGCGCCGATCTCAAACCTGCTCAACAAAAGGTGCCAAAGGGCAAAGCAGAACAAAGAAGGAGTCCAAGATCGAGGCCAAGACACGGGCGAGGCTAGAATTGGCGGTCCTCGCCACATAGGTATGGTGGATCAAGCGGCAGCAGCATGCACTAAACAACCTATAGAGACTCGATTCAAAATGGCGCCAAACAGAGAGGGTAAGAATGACCTAACCGATCCAACCCAAGCTAACACCAAACAAACCCATCCCGTGTTTCTAAACCAAACGAGGAAGTCAACCGAGGAACTCACGCGTTGGCTTTTTTTATTCGCTTATAGTTGCGGCACTTTACTAGTCGGTTTTAGATAATCGCCCGATAAAATAAGCAGTGGGCACTTTTAATTCACCATTCCGTTATAGTTGCAACAATTACTAATCGACATGATAGCATGAGATAAACCCAAAACCCAAAGCTTGTTGGTACTTTTAATCAGCCATTCCGCTAGAAGTTGCAATACTTACTAGTCGATACGATTGTCGCAAGCGACAACCAAACAAGCAATGGTGGGCAGATATTAGCCATTCCGTTATAGTGAAGCTGATTACTAGTCATTATAAGTCAAATTTATAACAAGAACTTTAGTTATGCTTGTCTATGATCGAGATATCGGCTCCAAGTCGTCCATATCCGCGGACACGCTTTGAGAAAGTTTTAACCCGGGTGCACCAATAGCAACACACGCCGATCAACCTGAAAACCAAATCAAAACCCAACGAGGCTTTCACGATCGAACAATCACAGATTCAAATATTTCAGGGGCCACCCTTAAGTAGAATCCGCGAACGGAGTAAGCAAGCTCGAGACGCCTCAAGGTTCCCAAGGTCAGGAGCGATCGGGAACCCAAACGGGCTTGTCGACACCAGAAACACTCCGCCTAAAAAGACAAGCAAAGACTCGCACAATCGTAAATAAAGCAAACCATGGCATAAGTACAGATCGTAAATAAAACCTCAAACTAGTTTGTGGGCCCCAAGAAATAAGAATGAATCAAGCTCGCTCAGTGGGGTCCCATACCTCCCGGATGTGGATAGCGCGCAAAATCAAGGAATGTATCAAGTACTGGGTCTTACGGACACAAGTGGGCTCGAAACCAAATATTATCTATCACCCACCGATGCCTCGCTTATTCAATTTTAGTTGTTAAACAGAAATTAAAGTGAACAATAAGTAAAACTAGAGTCATCTCCAACAACAACATGCGGCAATACATCTGCAACTGTGGCATATGGCGACACACATCAGCACTTGAGCAAGCAACTACGACGCGCAAGTCCAACTATCTACCAAGCAATGTACTAGGGTGTGTCCAAGGCAATATAAGGCTGCAAGGGATTTCATGTACGAAACTAAAGCATCGCAACACGTGTAGCAATAGATCAACAGAGGGAATAAAGACTATAAAAGTAAGATAGGTAGAAAGGGAGATGCTCACGAAAACATTGTCGAAAGGTTCATCCAAGATCGGGCTAAGCTCACATCAACTCAATGGCCTTATCCAAGAAGCAAAACACTAGAATAAACACCGGATGCGATATTTAATACTTGGCGAAGATCGGCATGATGCATGTATGATGCATGGCATGGCAAGGTGCGATGCAATTAGGTCATATTAAGCGAACCGGGTCCCGACAATTAATATATGGTTCAAGTCGTTAAACCCCGATATTAGATGTTATAACAAGGCAAGATACGCACCGGTTCGCTACACAAGTTTAAATGAGGCCAATATAAGGCTAGATTTGCCCGCATATGGACCCCATATTTAATTATTAGGTGAATCGCCAAAGGCCCCAAACCACATGAATGTATGCATGCAAGATGACAATGAATATGCAACAATTTGTTATGTGATAAAATAGGGTTCGAGGAAAAGGGGTCACACATCGAGGGGCTCGATGATCTTGAGGTTCCGGTTCGGGGTCCGTGGTTCGACGGGTTCGCCTCGACGGAACATTCTCGACCCGGTCGTTTCGGATATCGGGGGTAGATCTTGTCGCTGGTTTTCGTGGAAGCAGAACTTGTAGTCCGTGTCGGGCGA
The DNA here is from genome assembly GCA_030063025.1 of Avena longiglumis. Taxonomy (NCBI): domain Eukaryota; kingdom Viridiplantae; phylum Streptophyta; class Magnoliopsida; order Poales; family Poaceae; genus Avena; species Avena longiglumis. The sequence continues at coordinate 56,869,515 of CP125976.1, forward strand.
ACGGGTCCGGAGTGAAGAACTTGTCGGGTTCTGCTTCTTCGAGTCGAAGAACTTGGCACGCCCGGTTCATTTTCGGGTTCGCCGTTCGATCCATGAGGGAGCACTTGGTGTTCCGGGTGATCTGGCGCCCGGAGGCGAGCTTGTCGTCACGAGGCCTTTCTCCGAGTCCGGATGCGCCCGTGATGTAGGTCTGGCGCTAGCGGTACGGATCGTTTAAACTCCAAGTGGACGGTCTTGACTATCATGCGGTTCTTCGATCGGTCTCGGTCCGGAGGAGATCTTGTCGATCCGCGATGAAGATCTTGGTGGTTCTGGAAGGAGCCTTGACGCTTTGGGTCGGGAAAAGCGATCTTGGGTTCGCCCAACACGGAACAGTCTTCGCCTCGTGAGGAAGAACTTGACATCTTCGGCACGGACGGAGAACTCGGCCCCGTGTCGAAGATCTTGTTCGACCCCCGCTGCTATGCCAGGTACTTTGTTCCGTTTCTCGACGGGTTGGTTGATTGGCACGCACCCTTTACACACGCCGACAGAAAACATCCGCACCAAAACGGGCACCGCGTAGGAACGGCAACACACGGAGCTTGGCGGGCGCTGCCCACCGGGCGACGGTGTCGGGCGCGACGGACACGAAAGCGAGCGGGGCGGAGACGCAGCGGTAGGCGGCGTGTCGAGGCAGAGGCTTGGAGATGCCGCGGTTGGCGGGCCACGGCTCGGGCAGGGACGGGTCGGGCGAGCTCGGCTGGTGAGGCAGGCATGACGGCCGAGGGGAGGGCGCAGAGGCGAGGCCGGGCGAGGCCAGCAGCGGAGGGCGGCCTGAGCAGACGGTGAGGGCGAGGCTGGACGGCCGTCAAGGGGAGAAGGAGCGCGACGGCGAGAGGCGGCCGAGCTTGGGGTCTGGGACGCCAGAAGGCTGGCGCTGGCTCGAGGGGGATCCGCGGCGACGCGCTGGAGGCGGAGGCGGGCAATGAGGCGCGCTGGCGAGGCCGCTACCGGACGAGGGGACGACGGGAGAGGCTGGCGGTGGCCGGGGATGGGAGGCAGCCGGGCGGCGGCTGGCGAGGGAAGCAGGACGGGCCGGTGGTTGGTGGCGGAAGGTGCGGTGCCGTCTGGGACGGGAGAGGCGCGAGCTCGGGATGGGGAGGCTCGTGGCAAGGGCGATGAGTGGAGGCGGGCGAAGCCGGAGGGAGGGAGGAGGAGCGGCGAGAGACGCGGCGGCACAGAGAGGAGAGATGCGAGGCGAGAGGAGGCGTGAGGGGAGGTGCCCGGGAGAGGCCACGGATGGGCTGGTGGGACCTGTGGCTGGCGGGGTCCACGCGGTGGGTTGTGTGCTAGTGCGGCGCATGAAATAGGGGGTGAGAGAGAGGGCTGGTCGGCCACGTGGCAGCCTGTGAGAGGAGGGAGAGGAAGGAGATGAGGTGGCAAGTGATAAAGGGATGTGGTGATGGCCGCAAGGTGGGTAGGAAACTGGGTAGACTTAGGAATTAGGGGCGTAGGTGGACCGATGAAATGGGCGGTCGTTCATGGTCTGCTCGATCGCCTCTACTAAAAATTAATAAAACTTTATTTGTTTTAAACGGGCCGCGCAAACCGATAGGCCAAATAAAATATTCCGGGATCCGGGTTTGACATTTGAATAGAGATGGGGCGTTTGGAAAACAAAACGGGGTTTTTCGAAAATAGTTTTGGCAAACAATGCATGATGATGACGATGCAATGCACAAATTCAACGCGATTTTCTAGTAGTGGTTTTGCGGGATGCCACATGCTGGAACAAGGGAGAGGAAGGTATTCATCGAGTACCGAACATGTGACCGACTGCGGAAGCGCTGCCGGAACGCAGCGCCGGAAGGATCATCTACGTGATCTTAAGATCGGCAAGAGTACGACTACATCACCCACGAGAATCTGCTCTCGTTAACCGCTTTGGAATGTTCGAGGGTGAGTTCCTCTATCGACTCATTGCTACAATCTAGTAGATAGATCTTGGCTTGTTTGTTTTCATGAGGTAGAAATTTTTTCTTTTCCATGCTACGAACCCCTACAGTGGTATCAGAGTCGTGTCTATATGTAGATCTGTTGCACGAGTAGAACACAATGGTCATTGTGGGCAGTGGTGCTTTTATTATCAATTGCTTTTTGTGTACTTTGTATCTTGCGGTATGATGGGATGAAGCGGCCCGGGCTAACCTTACATGACATCGTTCATGAGACTTGCTCCACGCTCAACATGCAACTTGTATTGCATAAGTGGCTTTGCGGGTGCATGTATCTCCCATAATAGTATAGATCCAATCTACAACGGGCACTTGATAGTTCAAACATCAACGTTGTGGTTCTTGTTCGTAAGTTAGAGCGACACTTATTGAAATCCCCAAACCACGTAAAATATGCAAATAAAATTAGAGGCGTCTAACTTTGTTTTGCAGGGGTGTGTTGTGATGTGATATGGCCATGAATGTGATTATATTTGATGTATGCAATGTTCCTTATTGTAAGTTGGCAACCGGCAGGAGCCATATGGCTGTCTTTAAATTCTGTTAAGACCCGCGTGTCTATTCAAAGTAGTTGTAATAGTTGAAGCTGGTGGATGACAACCATGAAACGACGCCATTGACCTTGACGCTATGCCGGTGATGATGGAGATCATGTTCGTGCTTGAAGATGGAGATTGGAAGCACAAGAAGAAAGGCCATATCATATCGCATATTATGAATTGCATGTGATGTTAATCCTTTATGCATCTTGTATTCCTTAGTTAACGACGGTAGCATTATAAGATGATCCCTAAAGCACATAAATTTCAAGTTTTAAAGTGTTCATCCTTAGTAAGCACCGTTGCTAAAGCTCGTTGTTTCGAAGCACCACGTGATGATCGGGTGTGTTAGATTCTGCGAGTGTATACAACGTGAGCAAGCCAGATTTGCTCATGCGGAAGCTAAGGTTTGATCTTGATGAGCCTAGCATGTACAGACATGGTCTCGGAACACGGATCCCCGAAAGGTAAAGCATGAGTCATATAGTAGATATGATGAACATGTTGATTGTTCGCCATTGAAGTTACAACAACTCTCATGATGATCGGTTTTGATGTGGTGGATTTGGTTCGTGTGATCACTAAAACAATGTGAGGGATATTGTTTTGAGTGGGAGTTCACCTAGATCAATTTAACTATTAATTAGAACTCAATTTGTCATAAACTTAGTCTAAACTATTGCAAATATGTTGTAGATCAATGGCGTCCCCTACCATCAATTTTAATGCGTTCCTATAGAAATAAAAGTTGAAAAACAATGGAAGCAACTTCGCGGATTGGTTCCGCAATTTGAGGATTGTCCTCAATGCTGGTAATTTGACCTATGTGATGGATGCACATTGGTGACTACCGCATCAATGATGCCGATGAAGTAAAGAATGTTTACCTCACGAAAGAATCAAGACTCTACGCTCAGGTGCTATCTTGTATGGTTTGGAATCGGAGCTTCAGAAAAGGTTTGAGAACCATGACCCACATGATATTGTCCGTGAACTCAAATTGATCTTTGAGACTCATGCGGCAATTGAAAGTTATGAGGCTTCTGAAAAGTTCTTTAACTGCAAGATGGAAGAGGGCAGCTCCGTCAGTGAGCATGTGCTTAAGATGTCTGGACATGAAAACAAACTCCAAAGCTTGGGTATAGTGATTCCTAATGCTTTGGGGATTTACCGTGTCCTCCAATCACTGCCACCAAGTTACAAGAACTTTGTGATGAACTACAAAATGCAAAACATGAATAAGATGTTGCCAGAACTCTTCTCCATGTTGAAATCTGCAGAAGTGGAGATCAAGAAAGAGCATCAAGTGTTGTTGGTCAATAAGACCACCAAATTCAAGAAAGGCAAGTCTAAGCAAAAGGGAAACTTCAAGAAGGGTGGTAAGAAAGTTGCCGCACCGGCGAAGAAGACCAAGGCTAGACCTAAGCCTGATATTGAGTTCTTTTACTGCAAGGGAGAGGGTCACTGGAAGCGGAATTGCCCAAAGTACTTGGCGGATTTGAAGAACGGCAACATAAAGAAGAAAGGTATATCCGATATACATATTATTGATATGTATCTCACTAGTACTCATAGTAGTGCCTGGGTATTTGATACTGTTTCGGTTGCTCATATTTGTAACTCGAAATAGGTGCTGCAGAATAAACGGAAGCTAGCAAAGAACGAGGTGACGATGCGCATTGGAAATGGATCAAAGGTTGATGTGATCGCGGTCGGCACGCTACCTCTTCATCTACCATCGGGATTAGTTTTATACTTAAATAATTGTTATTTGGTGCCTGCTTTGAGCATGAACATTATATCGGATCATGTTTATTAAGTAGACGGTTACTTGTTTAAGTCCGAGAATAATGGTTGTTCGATTTATATGAGTAATATGTTTTATGCACATGCACCATTGATAGATGGTCTATTCTTATTGAATCTTGATAGTGGAAATACACATATTAATAACATTGAAGCTAAACTTTTGAAATTGAGCGATGACTCGACCTATATGTGGCACTATCGTCTTGGTCACATTGGAGTGAAGCGTATGAAGAAACTCCATTCCGATGGACTTCTTGAATCAGTTGATTTCAAATCACTTGAAAGATGCGAAGCATGTCTGATGGGTAAAATGACCAAGACTCCATTTTCTGGTATGATGGAGCGAGCTACGGACTTGTTGGAAATCATACATACCGATGTGTGTGGTCCAATGAGTGTAGCATCGCTGTGGTTATCGTATGTTCTTACCTTCACGGATGACTTGAGTAGATATGGGTATATCTATTTCATGAAACATAAGTCCAAAACTTTCGAGAAGTTTAAGGAATTTCAAAGTGAGGTAGAGAATCAACGTAACAAGAAGATTAAATTTCTACGCTCGATCGTGGAGGTGAATATCTAAGTTACGAGTTTGGCGAGCATTTGAAGAAATGCGGATACTTTCAGCTTGACACCGGAACACCACAACGTAATGGTGTGTCCGAACGTCATAATTGAACTCTTAGATATGGTTCGCTCTATGATGTCACCAGATTTATCGCTATCATTTTGGGGTTATGCATTAGAAACAAAGATTCACTTTAAATAGTGCACCATCTAAATCCGTTGAAACGACACCGTATGAATTATGGTTTGGGAAGAAACCTAAATTGTCGTTCCTTAAAGTTTGGGGTTGCGAAGCCTATGTAAAGAAGTTACAGCCGGACAAGATTGAACCCAAAGCAGAAAAATGCGTCTTCATAGGATACCCAAAGGAAACTATTGGGTATACCTTCTATCATAGACCCGAGGGCAAACTATTCGTTGCTAAGAATGGATCCTTTCTAGAGAAATAATTTCTCTCGAAAGAAGTGACTGGAAGGAAAGTAGAACTCAACGAGGTTGTTGAACCTTCTCTCGAACTTGCGAGTAGCGCAGCACCAGAAGTAGTTCCTATGGCGCCTACACCAATAAGAGAGGAAGCTAATGATGATGATCATGGCGCCTACACCAATAAGTAGTTCTCGGTTGAAGTTTCTACAGAACCTAGCAGGTCAACGAGAACTCATACCACTCCTGATTGGTATGATCCTATTATGAGTGTCATGTTGGTGGACAACACCGATGACCCTGCGACATATGTGGAAGCGATGATGAGCCCAGATTCCAATAAATGGCAAGAAGCCATGAAATCCGAGATTGGATCCATGTACGAAAACCAAGTATGGACTTTGGTGGACTTACCGGATGGCCGGAAGGCTGTCGAGAACAAATTAATTTTCAAGAAGAAAACATATGCTAATGGAAATGTTACTGTCTATAAAGCTTGACTTTTCGCAAAAGGGTTTCGACAAATTCAAGGAGTTGACTACGATGAGACTTTCTCACCAGTAGCGAAGCTAAAGTCTGTAAGGATTATGTTAGCAATCGTTGCATATTATGATTATGAGATATGGCAGATGGATGTCAAAACAGCGTTCCTCAATGGAGACATTGATGAAGAGTTGTATATGATGCAACCCAAAGGTTTTGTCGATCCTAAAGATGCTAAAAAGGTGTGCAAACTTCAACGGTCCATATATGGATTGAAGCAAGCATCCCGAAGTTGGAATCAGCGTTTTGATAAGGTAATCAAAAGTTTTGGTTTTATACAAACTTATGGAGAAGCTTGTATTTACAATAAAGTGAGTGGGAGCTTTGTAGCATTCTTAATACTATATGTAGATGACATAGTGTTGATTGGGAATGATGTAGACCTTCTTAATAGTGTCAAGCAATATTTGAATAATAGTGTTTCAATGAAAGATCTTGGCGAAGCAGCTTACATATTAGGCATAAAGATTTATAGAGATAGATCGAGACGCCTAATATCATTGTCACAAAGTACATATTTGGACAAAGTTCTAAAGAGGTTTGGAATGGAAGATAGCAAGAAAGGGTTCTTGCCCATGTTGCCCAATACGACCTTGAGTAAAACTTAAAGTCCTGCAACGGCAGAAGATAGAGAAAGGATGAGTAATACTCACTATGCCTCAGCCATAGGATCTCTAATGTATGCCATGCTATGTACTAGACCCGGCATTGCATATGTTGTTAGTTTGACTAGCAGATATCAAAGTGATCCAGAGTGGATCATTGACAATGTCAAAAACATCCTTAAGTACTTGAGAAGAACTAAGGATATGGTTCTTTCTTATGGAGGTGATGGACAGCTCGTTGTTAATGGTTACACCGATGCTAGTTGGAACACCGATCCGGATGATTCCAAATCTCAATCTGGATACGTATTTACTTTGAATGGTGCAGTAGTTAGCTGGAGGAGTGCAAAGCAAAGCGTTGTGGCGAGATCTTCAACTGAATCGGAATACATAGCTGCTTCGGAGGCTTCACAAGAAGCAATATTGATGAAGGAGTTCATTACAGAGCTCGGTGTGGTTCCAAGTGCGCTGGACCGAATGTCCATCTACTGTGATAACATGGGCGCCATAGCCAATGTGCAAGAACCAAGGTCACACAAGAAGCTGAAGCACATCAAGCTACGTTTTCACGCTATTCGAGAACATGTCCAAGATGGTGACATAAAGATTTGCAAAGTACACACAGATCTGAATATGGCGGATCCGTTGACTAAACCTCTCCCGAGGGCAAAACATGACCAACACCAAACTGCCATGGGTGTTCGGTATATTACCATGTAATCTAGATTAGTTGACTCTAGTGCAAGTGGGAGACTGTTGGAGATATGCCCTAGAGGCAATAATAAATATAGTTATTACTATATCTTTGTGTTTATGATAAATTTTTACATTCATGCTATAACAGTATTAACCAGAAACATTAATACTTGTGTGATTTGTAAACTAAATAAGAGTCCCTAGTAAAGCCTCTTCATAATACTAGCTTGTTGATTAATAGATGATCATGGTTTCTTGATCATGAACATTTGAGATGTTGTTAATAACAAGGTCATATCATTAGGAGAATGATATGATGGACATACTCCTATAGATAAGCGTAGCATAAAGATCAAGTCATTTTTATAGTTAAATTGCTATAAGCTTTCTGATACATAGTAACCTAATTCCTTCGACCATGAGATCATGCTTATCACCATCACCGGAAGGATGCTTTGATGACATCAAACACCACACCGTAACTGGGTGGCTATAAAGATGGCATTGAGTGTTCGGAAAGTATGGGTTGAGACACATGGATCAAGAGTGGGATTTTTCCATCCATATGATGATAGATATACTGGGCCTCTCGGTGGAATGTCATCCAATTATCTTGCAAGCATGTGATGGATCACAAGGGATCGCATACCACGGAACGAGAAAAGAGTACTTATCGATGTGAGGTTGAACTAGGTATGCAGAGATACCGACGATCAAAACCTCGGATAAGTAAACTATCGTGAGACAAAAGGAAATTGGTATCGTATGTAAGTGGTTCATTCGATCGCAAAGTAATCGTAGAAATATGTGGGATCCATATGAATTTCCAGATTCCTCTATTGGTTATTGATCGGAGAAATGTCTCGATCATGTCCGCATAATTCACGAACCGTAGGGAGACACACTTAAGGATTCGATGTTGTTGAGTAGTTATGGAATGATGAGAAAGAGACCGAATGTTGTTCGGAGTCTCGGATGGGATCCGAGATATCACGAGGAGATCCGGAATGGTCCAGAGAATAAGATTCATATAAGGAAAGTCCTGTTTCGGAGTTGGAGAATGATTCCGGTGTTTTCAGCGGGAATGTTCTAGAAGGGTCCGGAACGTCCGGCACTCCAGAGGGGAAGGGTACATGAATGTGTCATAAAAATATGGAATGGTTGCATCATGTACTAGGTCACTTGGCTGGGCAAAATATAGGGAGAAATCAAATCCTAGTTTGAAAGTCAAACGCCAATTTGAAAAAGTCAAACGGCAAGTTTGCTTGGTGGAGGGAGAGTAGGAAACCTACTTGGGGAGGAGTTCCTCTCCCTCCACCCGCCGGCCAAGGAGGCCGACTTGGGGGAGGACTCCCTCCTCCCAAGCCGCGCCCTCCCACCTATATAAGGAGGGGCAGGGCTGCCCCTCTTCCCTACACCCAACACACCCAAAAACCCTAGCCCTAGCCGTCGGCCACCTCCAAGTCGTCGCCGCCTCCTAGGGTTCCTCCAACCTACCGAGTTGGGGCTTCCCCAAGCCCTAGCCGCCGGCCAAGCTCCCCCCTTGGTGCCTCTAAACCCTATATCACCAAGGCCTCTGTCATAGTCCACCATACTCGCTCCGGCTTAAGGCGAAGCCCTGCGAGATCTCCCCTCTACTTCCGACACCACGCCGTCGTGCTGCCGGAATCACGAGGAGAGTGCTACAACCTACACTGCCTGCTGGAACAAGGGGGAGGAAGGTCTTCATAGAGTACCGAACGTGTGACCATTGAAGCTGCGGAGCACTTGGCCGGAAGGATCGTCTACGCGATCTTGAGATCGGCAAGAGTTCGACTACATCACCCACGAGAATCTGCTCTCGTTAACCGCTTTGGAATCTTCGAGGGTGAGTTCCTCTATCGACTCGTTGCTACAATCTAGTATATAGATCTTGGCTTGTTTGTTTGCATGCGGTAGAATTTTTTTGTTTTCCATGCTACGAACCCCTACAGCAAGATAATAAGCAAAGTACCTGATAGCTGGGAGTTGAATATTTATTATCTTTACCCTTTGGGCTCTACGGTCATCATCATCAGTTCTCCCGCGGTAGAGCTCCAACAAATCAGTAGGTTGAGCTGGAATCTTCTTCGCCGAGCCAGCTGTACCAAGTCCCAGGGCCTCACAAAATTTCTTCAATGTTATGGTGTAAGGCCTGCCATAAATTTTGGAAGACACATCTGGCTTGAACAAGCTGTTAGAAAAAGAGAAACTCTCCACAAATGTTTAATGAGCGTTGCATATTGCACGCTCTCATCCTGCATATAACTTGTTAGTCCAACTCTCCGAACCAAGGTTAGAAAATCCTCAAGAATCCCAGCAGCCCTCAAAAAGGTTGGGAAAGGAAAGGTGCACATCTCCTCATCTCCCTCGTCACCAAATTGCGGTGTAATGAGATCCTCGTTGTATGAGGGACTAGCTCGGGGGATGATCTTGAAGGCCTTGCCCTCCTAGGTGCATCACTATCAAATATTCCACCAAAGGTGTGGTTGTCCATGACCTCTTTTTCTGAATTTTTTAGACAAACATCAAACCAAGTGATTTCCAAATTGATAAATGATGAGAAACTACTATAGGAACTTGCTAGAGGGCTACACATGCATCAAAATGAAATCTCTAAGCATAGAACAAACAAGAAAGCTCACACAACCTGTCACCTATAGCAGCAAAACACTCAAGATACAATCTACCAATCACAAATCTAACTGGTCAAGCGGAGGAGGCACATACCAAGGAGCAATACCTCCAAAAATCAGCAGCAAAGATGGGCTGAGCAAGGAGATCCAAATTCGCGAGCAAGAACAGCAGGAACTCAAGCTTGAGAAAGTTTTCCGGTGTTTTCGGGAGAGAGAAAGAAGATGGCTGGGAGGAGGCGTCTTGGAGGGGGCTCACCGCGCCACCCAGGGGTGTGCTGGCCTGGGGTGGCCCCTGGGTCACCCCAGGTGTCCCTCTGCCCCTTTTTTTCGAGGAAAAAAATATTTTGAATTTTCTGGGATTTTTTGGGAAACTTTATTTTTGGCCAATTTTGAGGTTATGAAAATTGATTTTCTCGCAGAAACAGTTTTTTAGAAGAAGCAAAAGCAAACCAAAACCAAACTACAGAAGTTCTAAGGCACTCTAACAAGCAAACAACTAACAAAACCAAAGCTAACAAAAGAAAAGACGAAGACTAGGAAGGAGAAAAGTAAAAGTAAACAAGTATAACCACAGTGAAAACATTATTTTGTTCATTAAAATCCTTTTGTTGATCAAGTCTTGTTACTAAAACAATCTTATATGAAACAAAACTTTGCATTCCACAAGGTGATTATGTTACCTAAAACTTTATAGCAATGGTCCCAATCATAATAGTTCCCAAACTTTCTTGTGGAATGGGACAATATATTTCTCCAACCTTGATGTTCTCAATATTTTCAATGGAATTTAGGCAATAGCTCTTAGAAATCTTCTTGGGGAAATAAACAGTATGCTCTTTGTCATTAATATTAAAAGTTACTTTTCCTTGATTACAATTGATGACAGCACCTGCAGTATTAAGAAAAGGTCTCCCAAGAATAATATACATGTTATCATCTTTAGGCATTTCAAGCACAACAAAATCAGTTAAAACCAAGAAATTATGAGCCACTTTAACAGGAACATCCTCACATATACCAACAGTAATAGTAGTTGACTTATCAGCCATTTGCAAAGATATATCAGTTGGTATAAACTTTTCTAGCTGGAGTCTGTTGTAGAGAGAAAAAGGCATAACACTAACTCCAGCTCCCAAATCACATCAAACAATTCTAACATAATTGTTCTTAATAGAGCAAGGAATAGTTGGTATACCTGGATCACCAGGATTCTTTGGAACCTTACCATTGAAGGAATAATTAGCAAGCAAAGTAGAAATCTCCTCATTAGGAATCTTCCTTTTATTAGAGATAATATCCTTCGTATACTTTGAATAAGGAGGCAACTTAATAGCATCAGTCAAAGGAATTTGCAAAAGTAAAAGTTTCATCCACTCACAGAACTTGTTGTAGTGCTCTTCCTCCTTTGACTTGTGTTTCTTACCTGGAAAAGGCATAGGTTTCTGCACCCAAGGTTCTCTGTCACTACCATGTTTCTTAGCAATAAAATCTTTCTTAGTGTACTGATGCAGCTCTGAATTGATGTAGGAGCGCTTTGTTGGGAACCCCAAGAGCAAGGTGTGATGAGCACAACAGCAAGTTTTCCCTCAGTAAGAAACCGAGGTTATCAAACCAGTAGGAGGAAGGAAACGTCACACAAGTGTTGCAAGCAACATGGGAACCTGCACAACACAAACTCAAGACTTTGCCCCAACGAATCAGTGAGGTTGTCAAGCTCACCAGTTTGCTGTAACAAAGGATTAACTGTATGGTGTGGAAGGTGATGAATGGGATGCAGTAAGTAAACAGTGGAAGATGTATCAATGGTAAAGATTGGACCGGGGTCCATAGTTCACTAGAGGTGCTCTCATTAGATAAAAAACATGGCATGAAGGGTAAACAAATTACAATAGGGCAATTTACAGGAACTGAGCAAGACATAACAATGCAATACCATACAAAAAGATCCTATGAGATTCGATTGGGCAATACAACAATATACATAGACCGCCATCCAACTTCATCTATGAGTAGTAGTCCACCTTCAGGTTATCATCCGAACCCCCTCCAGTATTAAGTTACAAGCAACAGACAACTTCTTTAATAAAAGTGTGTAAGGTAAATAATCCACTTGTTCCATGAACAAGAGATCGTTGTTTTCTCCCTAGTGGCAACAAAATATCTACAACCGAAGAGATTTTTGTCATTTCCCTTCGAAACTAGAGGCATGAACCCACTATCGAGCATAAATACCCCCTCTTGGAGTCACTAGCAACTACGTGGCCAAGATAGCTACTAACAATGAAGAGCATGCAAGATCACAAACAACACAGACATGATAGTATCAAATAGACAAAACCATTAATCAATCTGACATAGTAATCTCAGTATCCATCGGATCCCCACAAACACAACATGCATGATTACAAATAGATTATATCTTCATCATGAATGGAGCTCACAAGATCTATACATGAAAGCATAAGGAGGAGATACAACCATCTAGCTACTACATGGACCTGTAGTCCAAGGTGGAACTACTCACGCTTCATACCTGAGAAGAAGGCCTCCGAGATAATCTCCCCTCCGACAGGGTGCCGGGAAGAACTTCAGATCCTCTCGATCTAGGGACGATGGTGGCGGCAGCTACAGAAGGTTTCATGGAGTTTTGATCGGGTGCCTAGGGTTTCTGCATCGGGGGCTTCTTATAGGAGAAGAGGCGAGGCAGGGGGGCGCCAGGGGGGGCACACCCTGCCCAGGCGCGGGCTGGGCCTACCCACGCCTAGGGGGGTTTGGCCGCTCTGTGGCGCCCCCGTCTCGTCTTCTGGATTCGTGTCCCCCATGGTAAAATATTAACTTTGGCTTTTGTCCCGTCCATTTCCGAGAATATTGATTTTCTGCCTTTCTGGAACCAAAATGTAAGAAAAGCAGGCAACCGCAATCGTGGAAACTTGTTAATAGGTTAGTTCCAGAAAAGATATAAAAACACCTCAAAGTGTAGACAAAGCAAAACAAAGTAGATACTAAACAAGCATGGAACATAAAAAATTATAGATACGTTTCCGACGTATCATGTACCTAGTGTTCTTAGTGTGCTTCTCAGGTTCTTCCTCAACTTCCCCCTTATCAGGAGCATCATTTTTATCATTACCACTCTCAGTTTCAGCTTTAGAGACAGATATACTATTAGGATCTATAGTAGGTTCAAGTGGTTCCTCAACTATTTTGTGTTTCTTTTTCTTTCTCTTACGAGAACTACCACTACTTTCACCTTGTTGGGAATCCTGCTCGGTTCTTTTAGGATGTCCTTCAGGATATAAAGGATCTTGAGTAGCTATACCACTCTTAGTTCTAATTCCATAAGCATGTTTATCTCCTGAGGCATTAACTAACATATCCTTTTGTACCTTAGCAAGTTGATCAATTTGGGTTTGAACCATTTAAAAGTGTTTACAAAGCATTTTAGTATCATTGGAAGTTCTTTCCACAATATCTTTCAGTTCTTTAATAGCTCTAGAGTTTTCCAATAAATGATTCTGAACTTATTTATTAAAATTACCTTGTTTAACAATAAATGTGTCAAATTCCTCTAAGCATTGATTATGAGGCTTACCATAGCGAATATCACCTTCAACAAAGTGGAGAGGGTGTACCTCAATAGTAGATGAGCGGGGAATTGGATTACATAATTCTTCTATAGGAGGTAGATTCTTCACATCTTCAGCTCTAATACCTTTCTCCTTTAGACACTTACTTAGCTTCCTTCATCACTTCATCATTTAATGCAATAACTCCCCTCTTCTTTTGTGTTGGTGTTGGAACTGGTTCAGGCACAACTGGTTCAGGATTAATAGGCTCAGGTGTATTTAGCTCAATTGAAGTCCAATCATCATAATTCTTGCTTATTTTAGCCATTAATTCTTCAGCATCTGTAGGAGTTATTTTCCTAAAAACACAATCAACAAAGCTATCTAGGTATGTCCAAGAATCATCAGTTAGTCTAGTATAATAAATATCAAGAAGCTCATTCTTAGGCAATGGACATCCAGGATGTGCATGAATCAAGGCACAAAACCTTGTCCATGACTCAGGAAATTTCTCTTCTTCTCCCTGTTTAAAATCAAAAAGTCTCTGCAAAGCAACATGTCTAGCACTGGGAGGAAAATATTTCTAGAAGAAAGAAGCAATCACGCAATTAGGGCTATCAATGGAACCAAGAGGCAATCTATTAAACCAAGCCTTAACTTCTCCTTTTAGTGAAAAAAGGAAGATCTTAGTAACAAAGTACTTGCGCATTTTAAAATCATCAGAGAATAAAGCACTCATAGTGGAAAGCTCATTTTTAGTCCCACGGAAAGGTTCTTTCTCAACAATGTCTAAATAGGATAAGTCAAGAGAGAAATCATAATCTTTATCTTTGATATATATGGTGGAGGTGGCAAACTTAGTATCAGAGGACAGTTTAGGAATAATGGTACGTCTTGCAAGGAGACTCTTAATAGCACTAGCACCATGTGTGTTTCGGCACTCTTCAACAAAATCATCAGTAAAATCAATGTAACCATCATTAATATCATATCTCTCTCTAGACTCAAGTGAGCTAATAGGTGTAACAGTGTATTCACTAGGATTTTCAGTATTTCCTAGACTAGCCATAGTAGCATCTAGGAAAGTACCTAATGAACCACTCGCATCAAGCACAGTAGAAGTGACATCATGAGTATCAAAAGCAGTTTCAGATTCAGTAGTAGTAGCAGTGTGTGTAGCATGAGTATGTGGTGGTGGTGTAACAAGCTTACTTATAACAGACGGTGAATCAAGAGCAACAAAGGTGTTTAGGACTGTACCTCTTCTTGTAGTGGATGGTAAAATAGGAAACTTTCCATCACGAGACTTCCCCATGATGAAAGGAGTAGCAGTGAACATTAATAGATCCAAGTGAACTTACAAATAAAGCTATGCTCCCCGGCAACGGCACCAGAAAATAGTCTTGATGACCCACAAGTATAGGAGATCACGACAGTCTTCGAGGGTAGTATTACCCAATTTATTGATTCGACACAAGGGGAGCCAAAGAATACTTGCAAGACTTAACAACTGAGTTGTCAATTTAGTTGCACCTGGAAATAGTTCTTGCTCACTGAAGTTTATCAGCAGCAACAGTTTGTAGTAGCAACAACAAAGCAACAACAGCAGTGAAACAGGAGCAATAATAACAGTAGTAGCAAAAAATAGGATATGAGTGCGGTAGGCATAGGGATGGATGAACGGGCGTTGCATGGACGAGTCTAAACATGTAACTTCAAGATCTAGGGCAACCGCAGATAAATGAGATAAAGCATCCAAGTACTAAACAATCCTAGGCATGTGCTCCATATATAGTCATGCGTGCTCGCAACGAGAACTTGCACAACATCTTTTGTCCTGCCAGCCCGTTGTAGCGGGGCCTCTAGGGAACTACTGGCAATTAAGGTGCTCCTTTTAATAGAGCACCGTAGCAAAGCATTAACACTCCGTGAACACATGTGATCCTCACATCACAGCCATCCCCTCCGGTTGTCCCAATTTCTGTCACTACGGGCCTTTGGATCCGGACAATGATATGTGTACACAACTTGCAGATAAGATCACAAACAATACTATCATAATGATTCAATAATAAGTTCAGATCTGAGATCATGGCACTCGGGCCCTAGTGACAAGCATTAAGCACAAAAATTTGCAACAAAGTCAAATAACACTAATAGAGATACTAGGCACCATGCCCTAATAATCTTATTCGATTACATGATAGAACTCATCCAACCCCTACCATCCCCATAGCCTACATTGGGGGATTACTCACTCATGGATGAGGGAAACATTGATGGTTGATGGAGAGGCGTTGGTGATGACGATGGCGATGATCCTCCCCAAATTCCCCGTCTCGGCAGGGTGCCAGAACGGAGTTTCTGGATCCGAATCGCGGTTTCTGGTGGTGGTGGCGCAGCAGAACTCTTTCTGGAAAAATGACAAACCCCCCTCGGTTTTTAGGTCAAGAGGCTTCTTATAGGCGAAGAGGGAGGCCGAGGGGGTGCCTGAGGTGGCCGCACCCCCTAGGCGCGGCCAGGCCTTGCCCGCGCCTGGCAGGGGTGTGGGGGCCCCTCAGGCCTCCACTCCGTCTCGAACTCTGGCTCCGTGGATCTTCTGGTGAAATAGGATTTTTGGCATATTTTCTGGGATTTTTCCTGATAGTTGGTTTTCTACACAAAAACTAGACACCACGGTAATTCTGCTGAAAATAGTGTCAGTCTGTGTTAGTTGGATACAAATCACACAAGTTTAGAGGAGAAACAATAACAAAAGTCTTCGGGAAAGTAGATACATTTTGGACGTATTAGCGGGTGGTGGAGGCGGCGGCAACGGTGGCCACCCAATGGGCGGTGACTGACATACACCACGTCGCTGCCAGGAGGCGGTGTAGGCGGTGGCCATGGAGGCCGCATCGGCGGCTCTTCGCGAGATCCGCCGCGAGGCGGCCATGACCACGCTGGAGGAGGTGGCCAAGGAGGCCTCCAAGATCGCCATCCGTGAGCTCCGCCACGCCGCCAAAGCGCGCAGCGACGCAGAAGAGCACGTCGCCGACTCGGCGGCGACGGAGGAGCGTGTGGCTCTGGCCGCTGAGGCGGCGCTCGCGTGGAGTCTTGTCGATGCCGACGACACGGAGGAGGCGGTGGACGACAACGAGGAGGGGGGACGTGGACCAGCTGGAGGCGCCGATCACCGTCCCCGTGCAGATAGCACATGCGCTGGGATTTGGCCCCAATGGTGCTGTGATCCCGGCCCTGGCTCCGGCTCCTTCTTCGGCGGAGCTGCTCGCCCAACAGGAGGTGAGTGACCATTGGGCCGCCGAGATGGACAAGGTCCTGGCGAACCGGGCGCGGAGGACCGGCTGCAGGCGGAGGGCAGGGCGGCGGCTCGCGGCCATTCTCGCGACCGTCTCCGTGAACACGTCCAGCAGCGGGCCATTTGAGCCGCTAGGGCGGCGATCGACGGAGTCGGTGGCCGCGACAACGGTGGCAGTGTCAACATCGACGAGTAGCCGCCGCGCCGTCCTCCTCCAGCGGTAGCTGTAGCCGTAGCCACAGGAGCAGTAACACGTCCCCCTAATTAGTTTGAATGGTCTTTTTGTAACTGACATGGCTTAATCTAATGAAAAGCTATCGTTAAGTACGAATGTCTCTCTTACATATGGGTCCGGGTGGCCAACGGACAAGACAATCCGTGATGTTCGCGTGCGTCCGGGCCGACGCACCCGAGCCCAAGATTAGATGCATGGATAGGTCGAGCTGGACGCATTTTTTCGGACGGGTCGCTCCAATGGGGCGCCGCGCACGTCCGCGTGGATGGTTTCGGAAACGCCCGAACGGGATGCTTATGACAGGTGGAAATGCCCTTAGAATTCCGAGAAAATTCCCATTCCTATGCGTCTAAGTCAACGGATACGACTCAGCTAGTCCAAATCTGGAGTAGCCGGCCTCTTTGAGAAAGGAGGCTGTAGCTAGTCTAACTAGGCTTGCGCTGACTTGCAACTTGGTCGATCGCCGACACCGCAACACGGCATAGACTAGTACACTCTCATAGACTCCGAGTCTTAATTACTAGCCCATAGTCACTGTCGTGTACCAAGGAAACATGCTGCAGTTAACCCGTATCTCTACGTACCACGATACGACATTTTCTGGACACCGGCCGGAAAGGAGAGAGAGAGAGAGAGAGAGAGAGAGAGAGAGAGAGAGAGAGAGAGAGAGAGAGATCGGTCAGTCTGTTTCCTCTGAAAATTACGCCGACGCTTCTCTGAAAACCAACCAAAGTGAAAGCTTGCAGAACACACAGCAGTACGAACAATTCCAGTCTTAAAACCCTGCTAGTGCTCGGTGGCGCATCCAGCCAGCTGCCTCTTTACAGCGACGAGCATCGTCCTATGATGGAATTTTCCTTCCTTTCACGCGACAATCGGCACGTACACTTGAACCACCAAAGCCGATGCAGCTGGATCCGTGATCCACCAGTCAGATCTCGATCGCAGGAACAACAACCAGGAGTAATTTGTGTGTGGTACCAACTCCGTCCGTGATGAAGGAAAGAAAAAGAAGGCATCGTCGACCCATGGCCGATCGATCCGGCCGTGATGAATGAAAGAAAAAAAGAAGGCATCGACCCATGGTCGATTTATCGTCGCAGGAAGAATTTTCCCCTTCTTAATTTGCACCACTCGCCGTGGCGTGGCCAGGCCGGTCGGCCATGAGCATGAGCCCATGACCGACTCCGTTTATCCGCCGTGCAAGTTGGCACATGTGCGCACAATCATTGTGTACGTACCGCTAGATAGATCGATTAGCAAAAAAAAAGGTAGACCCCTGCCAAATCTCGCAAGTCCTATGAACAGTGGTAGATCCATCCATCCTTAATTTCATCTTCTTTTACTAGTGCTTGCCCTCCACCAATCAAAGAGGAAAAAGGTTTTGGTTTATCCACCAACCGTGTTGGAGCGGTGTCACTTTTTGGATACTTTCTTGTGGCCATTCAGAACAGTAACTATTCGCGTTCACATGCTTCCTACGGACGACGGCATGGCCTACGGAATCCAGGGACGATCCTTCCATGAACGTGGCTTCTGCATCTTTTGCTCCTATACTACACCTTTTGTGTAAGTTATTGTAGCAGCAACCCAACAGCTAAGCCTAATCTCAGGCCGGTACTTAATAGTTTACTAGCTATACTACTACCTCCCGGCGATGTGCGATAAACAATCCCAAGCTGCCAGCTGCAAAACTGTACACTACACCAGACACCAACTATTACAGATGTTGCATTGTTGCACAACTTGGAAATGTAGCTAGTGATTGGATTGATCCCCCCGTTTCTTCGAGCTTCTTGTTGAAAGTGTATAGTTTTTGTCATTTTTCCAGGGATCAGGCGGCGCCCACAAACAAAGTGTCGTCTTGTATGTGCGGTTTGATCCGAGTCTGACTAGTTTCTGCCGCTGGGTGATTTTAGCGCATCTATCTATTCCTAGATTTGCCAATTCAGTGGGGGAACACTGTTGCAGAAAGACGAATGAGCGAACTGTCCATGAGCAGTGCTACTTTTAGCAACCAACGATAATACCACCATCGCCCATACATAAGAGATTGCATCAATCCAGGAAACCAGATCATCCAGCAATCGGTATTGACAGCACTCATAAAGTAAAAGGCAGACAGGAATACATAAAGGTTACAGGAGGATAGACATCATCTACTAGACTACTAGTAATTTGATGCCAAAGCAAGAACGAATATTAGGTTATCCAGAAAACTTTCGGAAAATCCACTTTGGCTCCTAGGCGTAGATGCATCCACTGCGACAAAGACATACTTTAAAATGTTAATTTTTTTGAAAAAAGATATATTTGGATGTATATGTTGACATTATATGTTTGTACACCAATTTTCGGAAAAAAGACAATTTATGTTGATTATGTAAAAAAGACAATGTTTGGTGTTGCAAAATAGTTTTTCATAAGACATTTTTTGTCTTTTTTGTACAGACCATGAAAAATGTCTTTTGACTGCAAAATTTTGTGTGAGGACATAGCATGTCCGAAGACATACCCGGGATTTTGTTCCGAATTTTTTTAATATTTTGAAATTCATATAAAATGCATTTTTCATGATAGGTACATTTAGACATGAGAGACAAATCGCCATGTCCGGAAACTTTGCATTATTTAATTAGGTCTATCGTCATGTTCGAATAACAGGATATACGTACGTACCCAAATAATCAGCAAAGCTAGTAGACCGTCATTTCCCGGTCTTTTTCAGGGGCCATGGACTTGAGTCGGATGCATTACCGGAAAACATGGAAGGATTATCACTTGGATGCTAGCTTAATGATGTCTCACACCTAATTTGCACCCCGAAGGAAACTGCATGCTGATACAAAAATTGTATGTACGCATTTCACTTGTTGCCAACCAAAGGATGCATAACTAGCTAGCTTGAAAGAAGAAAAAACAAGTGTCGAAATTTGATCGAAATTTAATAAGAAGGCTAACTTTTAACGAGCGAAGCGAGCCCGTCACTCATAGGCTTGGGCCGAAGCAAAACGGACTATGCAACGTGCCCGTAGTAAGGATCTTAAAAATCTAGGTTTTCAATGTTATATATACATCTTGTAAACAAATGATTGTGATAAGAAGTAGCAGATAATACTTGGTGTTCTGGAAACACTTCACGTATAGTAAAGTTTCGCTGGCCGGCACTTCTTTTTTTCGTTGTTGAAAAGGTTTTTCACGTTAAATCGTGTGTCTCTATATGTTTTGTTTGTTCTTGTTTTATTTACTTGTCATGTTTATAACAGTGAGTTTTGTAGAAGTGAAAGTACCTAATTTCCTGGCTCTACCGCTCTAATCTCTAATAAAGTTCTCTACATTACAAGAGGTACTACCTAGTGCTTCATCTAGGGGAGCAACAACGAAAAATCATTCTATATAGGGTTGTCCTAGCTACTATCAATAAAGAAAATCCTACTAATAGCCTAGCTAATCATCATTGTAGATGAGACAGCAAGCCTATGTTCCTATGATTAATGGTAGCAACTCGCCACCAGCAATAGTACCTCTTTCAATATGATCGGAGTTAAATTATGTCAAAGTATAGTAGTAGTGCGCTAGTGAATGCGAGGAAATAAGGTCAGGCTCTATGACCATAGGTCAATTTCATTGTAATCTCTTGAAGTCAACATATGAGTAGAAAAGTGCTGTGTAGCTATCGAACAACCCTCTTTTTTTGCCAAAATATTTCTCCAAAATTTTAATATAGCACGTGTTAGTTAATTGCACAACACAGAACTGTATGGCTCACAAGCAGGCCCGGCTCTGACCCATGGCCATCTTGGGCGATGCCCAGGGGCCAGGTCCGGAGGGGGGCCAATATCAAATCCTTTCTATACTCATGCTCTTCTATTTAATGATGGGTTGGAAAAAATACCACAAATGTCTAGCAAATGGGGAGGCGGGAGAAGTCAGCTTAGCCAGGAAACACATACGATTCGACTTTTTATCTTCGCGAGCTGGGATTCGACTTTTATTCTGTTATAGGTTGTTCGTCTGCTGGCGATTTACCCTCATCTGGCCACCCTCTTCCTTGACAGACAATAGGCGACACAGTTGGTGCTCCATCGGCCATCGCTCTCTTGCCGATCGGCTGCTCGCCTGCACCGGCGAGTCAGTCTGTAATTTCATGTCTCTATGATTTAATCCTCGTTTGATCCTTTATCAAATCCATGATTCAATTCCTCAATTAGTGTTTCAACGACATTAACTCTTTTTTTTTCAAGTGAAAATAAACACATACTCTAGTTATGCGTATATATAGATTGGTCTTAGGGGCCCTACTATCGACTTTGCCCCAGGCCCAAAAATATAGAGCCGGCCCTGCTCACAAGTTAGCTACACAGATCATATTTTTTCTGAGAAACGAACTATACCTCTCTTTTTTATCAAGTACTTACTCCGCCAAAAAATGAAAGGCGTTATCTATTTTGGCTGGTCAACAACTTCAAACTATGACTATGCTTTGTACTTATAATATATTCAAAAAATTCAGTATAAAGATTTATGAAATGAAAGGCTTTTGCAAGACAAATACAATAATAAAATCGTAAATTCATAATCCATATATTTTACTATGTATTAGTGATGAAAGTAGTGCACTCACCTCAAATGAGACTCCTTCAACGACAAGGAGGGAGCGACGATCTTCTTGTTACATAGCAATTTAGAGTTCGGAAACATTTTCTCCTCCTTCTTTCTCTCTCTCTACAGTTCCTCCCCAGATCCAGATCGGCCGGCCCGATCCCGAGCCCCTCCGGCGGCCATGGCGGCCGGAGGTGGCGGAGGAGAGGTGCCGGCATAGAATAGGGTAGATTTAGGGTGTTTTTGCCGTTTCTGCCGCGGTTTGGGCGTCTTGCCCGGAGTTTTCTTCGAACCTTTCGACCTAGGTTCGAAGTTGGCGGCGGTGGCTCCCTCGACCAAGTGTTCCGGTGGTCGGAATCAATGGTGTGTTGCGGATCTACCCTCGGCGACTCCCAATAAAGGTCTTGGTCCCGGTGTTTCAGCGTCGAAGGCGAAGCCCTGTTCTTTCCTCGGCCGGCCGTGGTGGCGAGGAGGGAAGGGCCGGTGATGGATGGCTTGCGTGCTCCTCCTTTTCCCGGCCGGCCGCGGAGGCGAGGGGGTCATGGAGCTGCGCGCCGTCTTCATTTCTTCTTCTCAGGACGGCGGGGCAGGTACGTGCTGCGATGGGTTCCCTTCCTCGGCTTTCTTTTGTGGCCATGGTGGTTGCCTTGGAAACGGGGTCTCGGTGCCTGTTGAAGCGGCTTCTTTCTGGAGCTTCTCTCCGGTGTTCACTGGCGGCCGTGTGTCCGCCACTGTGCCGGAATCAATGGCAGTAGGGCTGCCGCTCCGCTGTTGCTCTCCTCTGTGTGTTTGGAGCTCCCTGCTCTCCGCCCCAAGTGGTGTGTCCCCGGCGGCGTGGTTGCAGGCCGGCGACGGAGGAGGTCGTCGATCTGGAAGATGAAGAATAGGGACCTGATCGCTTTTCTGTATTTTTCTTTAGGTTCCTTTGCGCAATTATCTCGGCCCTCTGTGTAATTCCTTCATCTTTTAGGGCCTTTTTGTAAACTTTTAAAGACTTCTATGCAACTAATATATCGGGTGCTTTGCGCCCGTCACTTGTTCAAAAAAAACATAGCAATTTAGAAAGAATTTCAAACTTCACGTATTTTATTCGCGAATGTGCACAGCCACAATATAGAGGTGGGGTTGGATGGGTGGGATGGGGTGCACTTAGAAATCTCGAATCTTAACCGAGGTAATTAAACCAAGGGCAGATGGATGCAAGTAGGGTACTCTCTACCATGTTTAGTTAAAAAAACGAGCTAACTTTTTTACAATAATGATATCATTAAAAGAATAGTTTGTTAAACTAAAGAGTGTAGAAGGTTCCTTAATGTTAACCCACTTACATCTCTACTAGATGCCAGCAAATTTACTACTACTACTACCACCAAGCCCCCTAGCTATAAAAAAATCCCTCATTTAGTACTTTCTTGCAAATGATCGGTGTCCCTAAGTTGTATATAAACATAAAAACACGTAAGCTAGCTAGGTAGACGCGTGGAGACCCATTTACACATCGGCGGGCGGTTGTTGCCGCCCTCGCTCGATCGGGAGCTTGCTAGTTGCCATCTTTGGCCAGCCAGGCAGACACGATCAACTTGAAGCAATAGCTAGGGTTGTTGGGTTAGCTGGGGATGGATACCTCTACATGTACCTGCCCAGCTAGCTGCCCGTGCATATATATCCACGTATCTTTTTTTTATTTGAGATTCATATACTAATCCACGTATCAATGAGGGTGATTCACCGTTCTCTTCTTTCTTACTATGGTCACCAGCGCACGCAAATCCACATAGCTGGCCATTTGGATTCTCCTACGCAAGAAAATTCCTGTTATTTCCTCTCTTCAATCTCTCTTCGACGCTGACCTGTAGTGTCTTGTGGCACGCTGCAAACGGAAACAAGATCAAATTAAAAAAAGGAGAGAAAGAGAAGTGGATTAGTAGATGCGGGTAAACCCAAGCTGACGGCTTGACCAAGGCCAGCAGAGGGAAGAAACACATCCAAAGGTGTCGGGTTTATTTTCGTGTGATGATGACTGGGTAAAAGAAAACAGGCCGTACGCCAAAGGGGGACCCAAGGAAGGGAAGAGGGTGAAAATGCAGGCTAGCAGCAGCATGTTAGGTGCATCGAACGGTTTCCCTGCTGTCTTTTTACCAAACAGTCCGTCCACGGCAAGCAGCAGTCGCCGCCGCTGCCATGTCCAGCGATTGCCGTGCCCAGATTTCTCCAAGAACTGAAGAATGTACTGTTGCCAATAGACCAAGCACGACGAGGATGTACTGTTGCAGATTTTATTACCGCGGTGAAAGAAAGAAACGCGAGCCCCGATCGAGTCGTGACAAGCGACGGATGGATCTACCATCAATTCCACCCAGCAAAGAAAAGATCCGCGCGTCAGGGAAGGGTTACACAAGCAAATCGGTGTGATGCAGCGGCCGGCGACGCGCCCGCTCGCAGTAGAGGTAGAGCTACGGCCTACGGGCCTAGAGGCCCAGGCCTACGAGTCGTAGACCATTTATGACCGTGTACGCAGGCGCCAGAATACGCAGTAGTAGTACTGTACCTCCTTTTTTTTCTTTTCTTTTCTTTTGAATGTCAGAATACGGCTCACTTTTATTGGAGGACAAACGACCATATCAAGAGGAAAAGGAAAAAAAGAAAAAGAGAAAAGGAAGAAAATGGCGTGAGGCATGGACCAGCGGCACTGTGCCAGAAACGTCCAGACAGGGGAGAGGGGTAGTAGAAGATAGAATCAATCACCGAAAGATAATAATACGGAGTCAGCAGGCAAAAGCAAATTCGCGACATCTCATTTGATGCTAATCGTGCGTGTCTCTGAATACGATGCTACTAGCATCATCTGATGGCATGAAAATGAGATATATACTGTACTAGTACAACATTTTAATAATTTCCCGTCATTCCTGGTTCGGTTCGATGGAGCCGTGGGTTTACCGTGATGATAAATTAAATTCCATATTTTGGGGTGCTGGTTCCAAATCTGGCGAGATGGTGGTGGTGATGGGGACGGACGACGGGGACCCCAGCCAGTGCCAGCGCCAGCGCCCCGACTCCATCCACGTCCCCTAAATAAATCCCTCCCATCTCCGATTCGTCACCCTCCTTTTTCTCTCTTCAATCTTTCCGCCTTCTCGTCGATTCCAATCCCACCACCATCCCCATTTGCGACATGCTGCCGGCGACGACCGCCACCACCCAAGAACAACGCGCGAGTCGCCGCTGAGCAGGAGGAGGACCGATACCTTCCCTGGGTCACGATTCCCCCAGCGCGCACGCGCGGGCCAGTTTCTCCATTCGGTCCAGGTGAGCTTCTCCTCCTCCCCGGCCACAAAATTTTCTATTCCCCGTCGTCAAGTCCTATGTGTCGCCGAATTCGCCGCCCGTTTCTTCATCAACACAGAAAAAAAAACTTCCATTTTTCGCTGGTTCGGTTCTCGCCGGGCAACGCTTCCTTCTTCTTCCCCTGGGCGTCTCTCCGCTTTAACAATGGGCAGGTTTCGCTGAGGCGGTGGCGAGGGGCAGATGCATTGTTCGGGCTTCCGGGGGGTGATTTGGGCGCGGGAGGTGCGGGATTTGATGGGAGATACGGGGCAATTGAATACTTGGGATTTGGTGCTCTAATTGGGTTTTGTTTATTGCTTTCCTTTCCTTCCTCCTCTGATTAATCACGCCCGCCCGCCCGCCCGTAAATTTCTCTCCTCCCCCCTCCGCGTCCGTCCGCGCTTTGTTTCTCGTCCCTCCCCAGTTGCCGCCGAGCCAATTCAGCGCCACCCCCCGTGCCCTGCCTGCCGCTTTACTTCCTCCCCCTTCTTCCCCCCCTCTCTCTCTACTGTTATATAAGCGCCTGTCCTGGATGTGTTTGTTTGCCCACTGTTCCTCATCCGCAACTGTATATTCCTCCTGCAGCGTCGTGCCTGTCCCAACAACAACAACAACAACGATCCATGGCGTCCTGCCAATTAGTACCCGAGAGCTCTTGCAGCAGCAGTAGTAGTAGTACTAGGATGGAGGCGGCGGAGGAAGAAGCCTTCTTCGACACGCGTGAGGAGTTGCTGGCGTCGCCGGCGACCAGCCCGGCGCCGGCATTGCCGTGGTCAGCAGCCGGCCTCGACAGCGTGCAGGACAGGAAGGAGCGGTTCCTGCGAAGCATGGGTCTCGAGTGCAGCCCAAGCCCCAAGAAGGCGACGGATCCTGTCTCTGCCGCCCAGGAGGAGGAAGAGGAGATTGTGCCGGACACCGGGAGATTCTCGTCGCACTCCGAAGAGAACGACTGCTCCATGTCGAGTTGGTCCACGGAGGAGACGACCAGCTACGGCGATGGCGCATCGGACGACAATTCCGTCAGTGGATCCAGCAAGGACGATGGCAGCAAGGTCAGCAGGAGTTCGAGTTCGTTCTCCTTCATCCGGAGGCTCATGAGTCGAAGTGGTAAGCCTTCTGGTGCTCCAAGGACAGTGGAGAGGAGGAGAAGCGGGTGGCTCGAGAGGCTGGGTGTGGCGGCCTGCGTTGTGGATTATGGAGGGGATGAACCTAGCACCAGCTCCTCCGACAGCGAGCAGGTTCAGGTCGGAAGGTATGAGAGGGTTAAGGTCCGCTCCTACCGGAAGAGATCCAAGGAATTGTCTGCCATGTACCAAGGCCAGGTGATCAGGGCGCACGACGGTGCCATCCTGACGATGAAGTTCAGTCCTGATGGGCAGTTTCTTGCGAGCGGAGGCGAAGATGGAGTTGTCAGGGTCTGGGGTGTTTCGCAGTCTGATGACTGTAAAATTCCCATGGATGATCCGTCCTGTGTCTACCTCAAAGCACGACGGAAGGTTGGGTTGGCCCCGGTGAATGTTGACAGTGGCAAGATGTGCAAAGTCAAGAGCATGAAGAAAACAGGGGACTCTGCTTGCATTGTGATTCCAGCAATGGTTTTCCATATATCAGAGGAGCCTCTCCATCAGTTCTATGGGCACTCTGGTGATGTATTGGATCTATCCTGGTCAAATAACAAGGTCAGTTCAAGAATATGCATTTCTATCAACCTGATGGGACTGTTCTTTGTTTCTCTTCTACATTCTTATTCATGATGATTAAAATTTTCGTACCTTGCAGCATCTATTGTCGGCATCAACCGACAAGACCGTCCGTTTGTGGGAAATTGGATCAGAAAGCTGCATCAGTGTTTTTCCCCATAGCAACTTCGGTAGGCTTATAATTTCACATGTTCTCTGTTTCAAAGCTCATGCGCTTACTTATGGACTGAAGCTGACTGTGTGCTTTCCTTGTTCTACAGTGACCTGTGTCCAATTTAATCCGACAGACGACAATTGCTTCATCACTGGATCCATTGACGGCAAAGTTCGTGTATGGGACATTGCTAGAGGCAGTGTTGTGGACTGGGTGGATGTTCGCGACATAGTTACTGCGGTCTGCTACCGACCTGATGGAAAGGTAGATTTTTAGTGCACTACTGTTGTTACTTCAATCCATTTCTTAGCTCAATAGATTGTGGAACTGATCTCCTTTTTTTTGTTTGGCTTCTTGTAGGGTGCTGTGGTTGGAACCATGACTGGAAATTGTCGCTTTTATGACAGATCATCAGGTAAATAGATCGTAAATGTCTAGCATTTCAAAAAAAAGTTCTGTAATATTTCCATGTTTGCAATTGCTAAGAACCACTATTTTGCATTTATCAGATGACCTGCTGCGGTTGGAAACTCAGATTGCACTCAGTGCCAAGAAATCCTCTGTTAAGAGAATCACAAGTTTTCAGGTAAATGTCTACAATAAAAGGATGGTGTGTTGCTGCAATATGTAACCTTGTTAGTACTTTTTCATCAAGAATGCTTCTTACTATTGCTCTTCCATTTTCATGGCAGTTCTGTCCAAACAGCCCAAGTAGACTAATGGTAACATCTGCTGACTCGAAGATCAGAATACTGGATGGAACCAATGTGATTCAGAATTACAGTGGTACGTCTCAGATACTTGCTTTGTTTCCCCTTTTACTCTCTCCTTAAATAATTACCCTTGTAGTTTTTTGATCTCCTGAAAAATTATTACTTCGAATGGACTCTAAACTCATAATATGTGCAAATCATCAGGACTCCGAAGTGGTTCGTGCCAGATGTCTGCATCGTTCACTCCAGACGGGCAGCATATCGTTTCCGCTAGCGAAGACTCCAATGTTTATGTCTGGAACCGCGACAACCAAGATGAATCGGTATGGCGACAGGCCAAAACCACATATTCCTCGGAGCGCTTCCAATCCAACAACGCGGCCGTCGCGATCCCATGGAACGGGATAAAACCAAGAAGCAGCCATGTTTCTCTGGGCTCTCATATACAGTTCAAGTATAGCTCAAGTTGCCGCGGCGACTATTCTTCGAGCAACAGCGTTACTCCAAGATCCCCTGCTCCTGGTATCTTCAACCTGAACCAGGAGCTGCTCGCCGAGCCGTCTTGCAGAGGCGCGGCAGCGACTTGGCCAGAGGAGATGCTGCCTTCTTGCTCGATCGGCGCAACGACACTGGACGAGTCGCAGTACAAGCTTCTGAGGAGCTGTTCGCAGAGCACGTCGAGCTCCTGGGGTCGGGTGATCGTCACCGCGGGATGGGACGGCCGGATTAGGGCGTTCCAGAACTACGGCCTGCCGGTGCATCATCAGTGACTCGGTTCAATTCGGTGAAAGTAAACGGCAGCTCACATGGCCATTGAGGAAAAGCACCCGTGCAGCAGCACCCAGCTATGCTGGTCCAGCGCCGGTGCGGTTTCTTGGTACGTACAAGACATCACATGCTCGTTGTTGGTGTGCTCCTGCTGAATCGCGCATGGACTGGACTGGACCAGTGTTGTACATAATCAACCCGGTGGTCCTCCTCCGAGATCTCTTCATCAGCGGTTGTTGTTCGTGGCAGGTCCTGTAGCTCGGTGTACCACTACCCCTTTCTTTCTTTTTCTTGTAGAAATCTTTCAGTCTTCTACGTAGATCAGATTTGTTCCTCTCTCGATTGCTCTATTGATTGGTATATGCCACGGGAAATGTTAGCCTGAGATGAGTGTATATTTTTCTCCTCCCGTTGAATGTGTGGGAGGTCGATGGAATGCAGATTGTTCCGTCTGAGTATATGAAAAAATTCGTTCATTTGTTGAGAAATTCAGTGTACATTGTGCTCACGGCAAAGCTTTTTTGGGGTGGAACTTTTCTGCGGCTGCTCGGAAGGTTTATCATTGTCCCTGTAATAATGGGACCTTGGGTGGTTCATCTCTCGATTGATTTCCCATGTTACGCGTACGTACGTCCCATAAATACGCTGGTCCTGAATCCGTCGAGGTCGGACCTGCCTGCAGGCGAACGCGCATCTGATCTGATATCATCTTTTCTCGTGTCCGCCTGTTCCCAAAATGCTCGGTTTCCTCTGCTGCGCACTCTGCTATGTTCGTGAATATGTTGCAGCGAGGTAGGTATCATATGCTCCTGCCACTGGCATTGTTGTTTTCTACGTACTACTTACAAGTCCTGAAAGGGTTCTCTTTCTGGCGCATGTGTCTGCGGTGCCATTCGTCAGGACTTGCGCAGATTCAACTGGCTAAAAACCATTTAGCACGCAATTGAATAATACTCGTAGCTCGAGACAGGGCCCAATGATTAGTGTTCCTCTTGAAACATTTTGGGAGTCGCGACGTGGTTGGTTGAGCCTGGGTGTCAAACATTAGGTTACTCGGGTCTGGATGATTGACATTTGGCGAGGCAAGTCAAGTTGCAGCTAATCGGCAATGTCAAATGTCATGGGAGTACCAGTTTTAGTTTTGTGCCAATGGTGGTCCTGGTAATAAGATGCTGAGAAAGCTAGGTCACTGCTGGCGTAACCACTCTCTGCTCAGCAGAGCACCACATAATGTGACCCAGTACGGTGATTGTAGAGTTTCTGACAGAAACCCAACCACAATGTTACGTGAACTGAACTGCGCGAGTGGTCAGTATGAGCAGTGCATGCATTTCGCCCTGCAGATAGAAACTTCACCCCTGCGCTTCAGCGAGGTGTCTGGCTGCCATTAGTTTCCAATAAGGATTAGCGTTAACAAAGCTATCTGGTCTAGGTACAGCATGAACAGCCTGGCCACCTTCTGCTTACATTACAGGTCAGGCAGATGGAGTATTTATTTAAGCACGCACTTGGTGTTACCGTGCACTGTTGCTATCCATCGTTAGATCATGGCATGGTTAAAAAAATAAAAGTAGGAGTCAGAGGAAGGTTGCTTAAGCCCGACTGGTACCATTGAAACAGTCAAATTAGTGAGCTCCCGTCTGGGGACACTCACTCAAGCTCTGACCATTTTGAACCGACTGTATTTTTAACCTGCCGCGCCCGCGCGCACACCGGTTTTCAGCTCTTGGCAGCCCGTGGTCTCTCGGATCGGCCGGCCGATCAGAACAGCTTGAGTAGAGAGCCGCCAAGGAGAACACGTTGAGATTCAGTACTAGTTTATGTTACTAGTACTAATTAAGTAGCGCCGCGCGCGGAACAGTAGAAAGGAATTTAGTAACCGCCAGCCATCCATATGCAGCTCGAATAATTATTGATGGAGCCGTGCAGCGGTTGCAGCTTGCAGGGTGGTAGTACTCTGTCTGAATCTGAACATTCTGGCGAATTATTGCGCCCTGTTCCGGTCATCACAACTGGGGTGATTTGCGGTGCACTCAACCAGCTCATTACGCAGGTCAGCAACATGCCGCTGTGCCTGTCCGGCGCCCTGGGCGCGTGTACGTACGTACGTACGGGGCGTGACCTCACCCTTCGTCTTCGTCTTCGTTTGCAGTGACAAATCGCCGGCGAGCGGATAACCAGCGGCAGTCAAATCGGCGGTTGCGTGCTGAGTACGTCGTAAACTAAGACCCCAGTCATATCACCTGCAGTACGTAGTAGTATAGTTTCTCTGTCTCTTCTGTTGCGTCGTGAATAAATCGTCAGTGCAACATGCTGCCATGGCATGGATCTGAGCTGAAGCTGCTGCTGCTGCGTCGTGTTTCGTCAGACCAGAGAGATGCTTGTACGCTGAGCATGAGATGGAATCTTGTGCTTGCCATATGGGAAGTGTCTTGTGCTGTAGCAGCAGTGGGAGACATGCTGCTGGTACTACCAAGATCCACCGCTCGTCCATGCTGCTAGTCCAGCCAAAGGTATCTTGCCCCTTGGCCCTTGGGGCTCCGCTCTGCTGCCCTCTCTCGCTCGTCTCCAGCAGCCAAAGGGAATCTGCTCGTGCGTGCGCGCAACAGGCTAACCGCAGGTTCTCGTGCGCGGAGGTACGTGCAGCCGTCCTAGCTAGCATGCGCGTCTTCAAGAGACAAGCGTGTCGTGGTCTCACGTGATTAGGAGTTGGTTAGGTTAGGTTGGGGGAATAATTTCCGGAGACGCTGGAGAGAGTGCATCATCATCGCGTTGTGGTCAACTGGCTACCGAGAGTGGTGGTTGGCATGATTACCTGTTGGCATCGTTAGATTAGCTTGAGATTCAGAGCGGAGAAAACAAACAATAGAACCGAGAAGTGCAGGCTCGACTGAAGGTGCAAGCATCTTGATTGACCAGGACAGGTTCATATCAACATGTTGCTCTAAAAAGATTCATTGCAACCACGATTCACCTGCTGCGGCACTACTAGATGCATTTTAGGGGTCAAATTAGTTAGTTAGACGCCGGTTTAAGCAAATCGTTTCTGCTGTTGCGCAGAGGTGAAGGTTTTGGGAGTTGGAACTGACCGAGTCAACAGAGGCTTGTTGCTTGCAGTCACTGCTCAGATTCCGTGAGCTGCAGCAGATACAGTTGCTTGCTTGCTTGTCTGTTTTTCCCTTTGATTCTGCCGCATCCTGCTCATGTCATCTTTTTTGCCTGCTGCAGTAGAATTCCTCAGCTTTTGCCTGTCAGAGCGAGCGAGCGAATGTTAACGAACTTGTCCGCGAGGCATGACGATACTGTCAGAACAGAGATGACAAGATAGCACATGTCGCTTCTGCTGGTGCCTGCTTTGTGCAAGCCTGTTCCTTGGTTCTTTTTAGGGTGTCCCTTCTGACCACGGCCTAATCATTGCGTTAATTAGCCCTCATGCATAATTGAGTAGGCCTCATGTCTTTAACAACTCACTCACTCACACGATCGTGATCTCTGATCTGTGCTACTACTCCGCAGTATTGTACTACTATTGCTCGTCGCCTACTTCGAGACTCCACGTACACCGTGACCTCTCATATTCGCTTCGCAAGTTGCGAATGATAACGATCCATTCAGAGGCATAATAATAATGCAGAGGCTCTCCATGTGCAACTAGCTAGAGGTGGGTGCGTTGTTAGCACCACCTCATTAGTCATTACCAAGATGCATTGTGCTGTCTCATTAATCTTCGGAACATAAGGAACAGACCCCACGACCCTCTAGATTCACTGCGCCCAGATTTGGCAAGCTGCCATTTGTTTATACCCCCTCTGGATTCCCGACGCTGTATAGCAGGCTTTGCCAAAAAGATAAGAAAAACTACTACAATTGTTCAAGATTCTAGATAGATCCTGTGAGGGATTCAGAACTGCCAATAAAATGCACGGCGAGTTGAGTTTGGGATGAAATGGTCTCGCCGCTGTAGCGGCAGCGGGAGACACCCGCTGTGAGGGGATGGAACACTCATGGCGATTGGAAAATGTTGGATCTGCGTGGTCCGGTCCGGTCACGCGGGGCCCTCCAGTCTTGGATCTGATCTGGGCTGACAGTTTCGAGTTTCTGCCCATGGGCTTCTCCGAGTCCCAACCGGCACTCCCCGAATGCTCAAGGTGTGTGGCACTCTCACATCGGCCGGCCCCAGCCCACAAGACCAGACTATGACGCCGGCGTGCAGGGAAAATAATCCTACCAAACCGGGTCGATTTTTCATCACGTAGGATTTTAATGCAACATTAACACACACACCTCAAAAAAAAATGCCATCTCAAAAAAAATCAACCTTTATAGGATTCACATTGGCATGACATCTCAATCCTATGTTTTTCCTATTCCTATACTTTTCCTATCCTATGAATCAAACAAGCGTGAACTCGCCTCTCTCGTGAACTCGCCTCTTCTCCCTCACACCTCGAAATCGCATGTAACGATCCTAGCTAGAGGCAGGTCCTCACTTTAATCGACAAATCCATAGGAATAAGAGTTCGGGAGGAGGAAGGGGAAAACAAGGGAGAAGAGAATACAATATGTTTAGGTTTCTGATCTTCGATAACCCTCGCACACGCAACTCACTATGTCACGTCCAGAAATCATAGGTACTTTTTTAGAGGCACTTTCTAAAACTGTTTATAATTGTAGTTATTTGTGGCATTTTGAAAAATAGTGCCTTAAAATATGAGATTTTAGTGACAGTTTTGAAATGCCACTAATAGTTTAGTCTTTTGAGGCACTATTGATAGTGCCTCTAATGTTTAAAAAAATAAAGACATAGTCTATTGTCTCCATGCTAAACCATCGGTGGCACTTTAACATGTGCATCAAAAGAACATATTTTTTAAAAGCATTTTCTATGATACTGCCACTAAAAGTTTATCAATTGAGACACGATTAGAAGTGCCATAATTGGTTACCATTTAGAGACACTAAATTATGCCCTCTAATTAGTGACCGGTTGTGGCACTATAAATAGTGCCTCAAAACAACTACGTATTAAAGGCAATTTGAAAAAATGCCTCAAAATAAAAGGTATTTGGGGCACATTTTAAAGTGCCAAAAATTACCATTTGAGACACTTTTGAGTGTCTCTAATAGTGAACCATTTGAGGCACTTTTAAATGTGCCTTAAATAGAAGAGTATATGAGGCATATTTTAAAGTGTCTCAATTAGTGAACCATTTGAGGCACATTTAAGTGTGCCTCTAAAGAACATCTAACATAACAAAAAGAATATTCCACAATAACACAATATAAATTAATTTTAATTCAATTAATTTTGAATCCAAAAAAATAAAAGAAAAAAGGGTTTATGGGCTTATTGGACTACATGGTCACCGGGACAGTCGAGACCCCGCTCGACCAAAGCCCTCCTTCTCTCCCCATTCTCACTCTCCTCGCCTCCTCTCGAGCCGTCACGGGTCAGGTTGCTACCGTGATACGTCGGAAACGTATCTATAATTTTTGATGTTTTATGCTTATTAGTATCTACTTTGCTTTGCTTTGTCTACACTTTGAGGTGTTTTTTACATGTTTTTTGGTACTAACCTATTAACAAGTTGCCACAGTGTCAGCTGCCAGTTTTCTGTTGTTTTTGGTTCCAGAAAAGCTAGTAAAGAAATATTCTCGGAATTGGACGGGACAAACGTCAAAGTCAATAACTTTCCGTGGGGATCAAGAAGTCCATAGGAGAGATGGAGAAGCGTGCTAGGGCGGACACCCCCCTAGGCGCGGCCAGGGGTGGGCCCGCGCCTAGGTAGGGTTTGACCCCCTGGTCGCCTCCTCACCCTCCCCCTTCGCCTATAAGAAGCCCCCGAGGAAGAAACCCTAAGCACCCGATCAAATCTCCACGAAAATGTCAGTAGCCGCCGCTACCATTGTCCCTAGATCGGAAGTGCAAGTTCTTCAAGACTGCCAGGGGAGTCATCCAGAGGCCTTCCCAGATGATGCGTGAGTAGTTCCACCTTGAACTATGGGTCCATGTAGTAGCTAGATGGTTGTATCTCCTTCTTTGTTCTTTCATGTATAGATCTCGTGAGATCCATTCATGATCAAGATATAATCTATTTGTAATCGTGCATGTTGTGTTTGCGGGGATCCGATGGATATTGAGATTATTATGTTGGTTTGATTAATGGTTTTGTCTTTATGATTCTATCATGTCTGTGTTGTTTGGGATCTTGCATGCTCTTCGTTGTTAGTAGCTATCTTGGCCAAGTAGTTACTAGTGACTCCAAGAGGGGGTATTTATGCTCGATGGTGGGTCCATGCATATAGTTTCCGAGGGAAGTGACAATAATCTCTTCTGTTGTAGATGTGTTGTTGCCACTAGGGATAAAACAACGGTCTCTTGTTCATGGAACATGTGGAATGTTTACCTTACACACTTTGCTTAAAGAAGTTGTTTGTTGCTTGCAACTTAATACTGAAGGGGGTTCGGATGATAACCTGAAGGTGGACTTCTAGTCATAGATGCAGTTGGATAGCGGTCTATGTATCTTGTTGTATTGCCCAATCGAATCTCATAGGATCTTTTTGACTAGTAATTGCATTGTTATGCCTTTCTCAGTTACTGTCAATTGTCCTGCTGTAATTGTTGGAGATATGCCCAAGAGGCAATAATAAAGTAGGTTATTATCATATCTTCATACTTATGATAAATGTTTACATACCATGCTATAATTGTATTAACCGGAAACATTAATACTTGTGTGATTTGTAAACTAAAATAAGAGTCCCTAGTAAAGCCTCTTGTTAAACTAGCTTGTTGGTTAATATATGATCATGGTTTCCTGATCATGAACATAGAGATGTTATTAACAACAGGATCATATCATTAGGAGAATGATGTGATGGACATACTCCTATAGATAAGCGTAGCATAAAGATCAAGTGATTTCAATAGTTCAATTGCTATATGCTTTCTGATACATAGTAACCTAATTCCTTCGACCATGAGATCATGCATATCACCTTTACCGGATGGATGCTTTGATGACATCAAACACCACACCGTATCTGGGTGGCTATAAAGGTGGCATTGAGTGTTCGGAAAGTATTGGTTGAAACACATGGATCAAGAATGGGATTTGTCCATCCATATGACGGATAGATATACTCTGGGCCCTCTCGGTGGAATGTCATCCAATTAGCTTGCAAGCATGTGGTGGCTCACAAGGGATCACATATCACGAACGAGAAAAGAGTACTTATCGACGAGGTTGAACTAGGTATGCGAGATACCACGATCATAACCTCGGATAAGTAAACTATCGTGAGACAAAGGGAAATTGGTATCGTATGTAAGTGGTTCATTCGATCGCAAAGTAATCGAATATGTGGGAGCCATATGAATTTCCAGATTCCTCTATTGGTTATTGTTCGGAGAAGTGTCTCGATCATGTCCGCATAATTCACGAACCGTAGGGAGACACACTTAAGGATTCGACGTCGTTTTGAGTAGTTATGGTATTATGAGAAAGAGACAATGTTGTTCGAGTCTCGGATGGGATCCGGATATCACGAGGTGATCCGGAATGGTCCGGATAATAATATTCATATAAGGAAAGTCCGTTTGAGTTCGGGAATGATTACGTGTTTTCATCGGAATGTTCTAGAAGGTTCGGATTGTCCCAAGACCGGGGGGAGGGTACATGAATGTGTCATTGCATATTGAATGATTGCATCATGTACTAAATGTTCTTCTTGTTCCAAATAAAGGATTAAATTGAATCCTAAAACAGAAAAGTCAAATGGCGGTTTAAAAGTCAAGCGGCTAAAACAGAAACTGTGGGAAACAAGCAAGAGGTGGTTGAACCGACTTGGGGAGGAGTCCTCCAAGCCGGCCAACCAACGACTTGGGGGACTCCTCCCTTGACGCCCTCCCACCTATAAAAAGGAGGGGCCTCCTCTAGACACACAAGTTCCTATCCTCTAATCTCCGGTTAGAGCCATTTTGGTTTAGAGCTTCTAATTGATCTAGCCTTGGTTTAGAGCCTTCTAATTGGTGTGTCTAATCTTTAGACCACTAATAGCTCTCTCTCATACTCCACCATACTCGCCCGGCTTAAGGCGAAGCCTCGGATCTCCTCTACTTCGGTACCATACGCCAGTGTCTTTAGGAATCACGAGGAGAGTGCTACAACCTCCACTGCCTGCTGGAACAAGGGAGGGGAAGGTCTTCGTCGAGTACCGAACGTGTGAGTGACTGCGGAAGCGCTGCCGGAACGCAGCGCCGGAAGGATCGTCTACGCGATCTTGAGATCGGGAAAAGTACGACTACATCACCCACGAGAATTTGCTCTCGTTAACCGCTTTGGAATCTTCGAGGGTAAGTTATTCCATCGACTCGTTGCTACAATATAGTAGATAGATCTTGGCTTGTTTGTTTGTATGCGATAGAAAATTTTGTTTTCCATGCTACGAACCCCTACAAAGGGTATCGAGCCGTGTCTATATGTAGATCATTGCTGCAGTAGAACACAATGGCCATTGTGGGCATTGATGCTTTATTGTCGATTGCTTCTTGTGTACTTTGCATCTTGCGGTATGTTGGGATGAAGCGGCCGCTAACCTTACATGACATCGTTCATGAGACTTGCTCCACGCTTGACATGCAACTAGTATTGCATAAGTGGCTTTGCGGGTGCCTGTTTCTCCTAGCATAGTTAAGATCCAATTTACAACGGGTGATTGACAATACTAGTATCAATGTTGTGGTTCTTGTTCGTAAGTTAGAACGACACTTATTGAAAGCCCTAAACCACGTAAAACATGCAAAGAAAATTAGAGGCGTCTAACTTTGTTTTGCAGGGGTGTGATGTGATATGGCCATGACTGTGATTATATATGATGTATGCAATGTTCCTTATTGTAAGTCGGCAACCGGCAGGAGCCATATGGTTGTCTTTAATTTCTGTTAAGACCCGCGTGTCTATTCAAAGTAGTTGTAATAGTTGAAGGCGGTGGGCGACAACCATGGAGCAGGCGTCATTGACCTTGATGCAATGTCGGTGATGATGGAGATCATGTTCGTGCTAGAAGATGGAGATCGGAAGCACAAAGAAGAAAGGCCATATCATATCACATATTATGAATTGCATGTGATGTTAATCCTTTATGCATCTTGTATTGCTTAGTAGACGATGGTAGCATTATAAGATGATCCCTCATGCACATGAATTTCAAGTCATAAAGTGTTCACCCTTAGTTAGCACCGCTAAAAGCTTGTCATTTGAAGCACCACGTGATGATCGGGTGTGTTAGATTCTACAAGTGTATACAACGTGAGCAAGCCAGATTTGCTCATGCGGAAACTAAGGTTTGATCTTGACGAGCCTAGCATGTACGGACATGGCCTCGGGAACACGGATTACCGAAAGGTAGAGCATGAGTCATATAGTAGATATGATGAACATGTTGATTGTTCGCCATTGAAGCTATATCAACTCGTGATGATCGGTTTTGATGTGGTGGATTTGGTTCGTGTGATCACTAAAACAATGTGAGGAATATTGTTTTGGTGGGAGTTCACCTAGATTAATTTAATTATTAATTAGAACTCAATTTATCATAAACTAAATCAAAGTGAATTTGCATAGTTGTTGTAGTCATTGGCATCCGTTTACCACCTTGCGCTTAGTTATAATTGAGATGATAGAACTATAGAATTCTGTTAGTTACTTTCTAACTGGTATCGTATTGTTTTGAAGTGTTAATATAAAGTTTAAAGTCCTATTGCAAACTTTCAAGAAGTTAGGTTACTCCATGAAGTTTAATAATTAGTATTAAATCAAGAGTAACAATTCCAAGTTTTAGTATATAAGTATCATGTTTGTCTCCATGATTCTTGATATTCAAAGGATTCTCTTAATATCAAGGTTATCTAGGATCTGAAAGAGTTGTTTCAGAAACCATGGTGTGTGGAAGATATTGTGATATCGAAAACGAAGTTTTGGTTGCAACATGATAGAGTATAATATGGCAAAGTTCATGTTCTCATATTTTGATGAGAATTTGCAAAAGGTTGGAGACACTTGTTGTCCTAATCCTCCAAAAGGTTTTGGATAGCAACATTATACTCATAATTCATCGTTATAAGCTAAAGTAGCTTGATCATGGGCGATTCCATGATAAGGGTGAATATTTGATGTAGGTAAAAGGTTGAGTACACCAATTGATTACTAAAGAAAGTAATTTGAAAGAACACCAAACATTTGATGATGGTGATCTACTTCAAAGTGCAAGTCCAAAGACATTGGTATTTAACTATACACGCTTTGGACTATATGTCATATGTATGACTCCACTATTGATGTTGATAGATTCTTTCAAGCGTAAAAGGAAATATTGAAAGAAAATCTAGAAATATATGGCGTAAAGGAAAAGATTAGAATTGTTCAGGTTTAAGTATATAGATGATATACATGTTATGGCTATATTCTTTGCTTATTAAACAATGTGGTTCTTAAGTATTTAATACTGAATTTGTTGGTATGAATCATCACGAAAACAATGTAATTCATGAACTACAGTGGCCTAAGTAATTAGCAAAAGAATATGTGATGATGTTCATCGAAAACAAATAAAGGGTTATTGTGTTGCTCGTTAAACATCAAAGCTTGCCTTCAAGATTTGTTTTATCAGGTATTATGAGAACAAAAGGGTTGTTCAAATAATTGCCGTAATCCATAAAAGATGGATGATTCACAAATCTCGTTGAAAAAATCACATCCATAAAACTAGTGCTAAAAATTTCGAAAGACAAATTGATTGAAAGGTCACTTAGGAAGTGACATCGCCGTTTAAATTATATTGGAAAGAAAACATGAAGAAACTCCATGTGGATGGAATTTTGGAGTCTTTTGATTTTTGATCAAATGACGCTTATGAAACTTTCCTAGAGATAATTAAAACTTCGTTCATAGGCCAAAAGGGAACGAATGACTAGCTTATTGGAACTTGTACATATTGTTGTACGAAATCCATTATGTGTAGTCAAGAGCGATGGATTTCAACTTCATATGCTTTCTCCAAAAATTTGAGTGAAATATATGAATATTTACTTAATAAGGATGAAGTGTGAAATATTTGAAAAGTTCAAAGATTTTCAAGATGAAGTGCAAAATCATTGTAACAAGAATATAAAAAGTTTATGATAAGATCATAAAGGAAGATATTTGAGTTACAGAGTTTAGCATAATACCTAAGATTTAAGGAATCGTTCCATGGATTTGCATTTCCCGAAACACCATAAGGGTATGGAGCGTTCGAGATATGTAATTAAATCTTGTTTGACATGGTAAGATCAAAGGTATAATTCATAAAACTGCCATTATATTTTAAAGATTAAAAGCTTTAGAGATTACCGTTTTTCCAGTGAAAAGAGCTCCATCATAATCCGTTGAAATGACACCATATAAAGTTATGGTTTGGGATAAAACCCAAGTTGTCCTTTCTTAAACATTGGTTTGCTATGCATAAGAAAGATGTTTGCAACCAAAGTCGGATGAACCTGTCTTTGTATAACTGTTGAGTATTCCTTCATAACACCAGAGACAAAAGTGTTTGTTGCTTAGAACGTCAAGTTTCTTTGAGAAGGAATTTTTCGTGAAAATTTAAGTGGGAGGACAATAGAACTTTGATAAGGTTAAAAGAACCTTAGCTATATGTGCAAAGTTGCGCCAATAAAAAAGTGTTCGGAGGCAAAGAATAATACTCATGGCTCACGTGCCTCAAGGGTTGTGGTCACGGAGATCTAAGTTCCTATTGAAACAAGTAGATGGGGTAAACAATCAAATACCAGGATTTGAGGGTTGAATCATTATTTGAGAATAATGAACCGACTACATGCAAAGAAGCGATGATGGGCCCTGACTCCGTCAAATGGCTTGAAGCCATAAAATCCGTGATAGTTCCATACACGAGAAATCAAGTTTTGAACTTGAAGGACCCTCGAGAAAGGTGTAAGACCTTACAGTTGTGTTTGGATCTATAAATGAATAGACATGGATGTTGCACATCTATGAAATAGTCGACATGTTGGGAAAGAGTTCACAACAATGTTCAAAGGTTGACTATGACAAGATCTGATCTTTCATAGCAATATTTAGTCTAGACGGATTAGTGTAGCAACCACTACATATAATTTTATTATATGGTAGTTGAATAAACAAAACAAGTTCTTCTAATAGAAGGGTTACCTAGGACGTGTGCATGACACAGTCCAAAGGGTTTTGTTAAAATTCAAGGGATGCTAAAAACATATGCAAACTTCAATGGTTGAAGTAAGCATAGCGGAGTTGGAATCTTCACTATGATGAAACTGTTAAAAGAGTTTAATTTCATCAGAGACAATGAAGATGCTTGCATTTGCAAGAAATTAAGTGGGAGCGCTAAGACATGTTTCTAATACATTATGTGGAAGACATATTGTTGATTGGAAATAATGTATCTTTTATTAACACATATTAAGAATTTCATCCCGATGAAAGACTTAGGCAAAACCCAAATATTTGGCATCAATAGACGCTAATATGGTTGTGCTAGAAGTACATAGACAAGATATTGAATGAGTTCAATATAGAAACTACAAGAGAGGTTCTTGTCGCACAGAAAGGATTGAATGAGTTCAATGTTGATGATATATTCAAGTGTATTGACATTTGGTAAAGTGAGACAAATAATCAAGTATAGATTGATACTTGATGTATGAAATCACAAAGAGTATTTATATCAATCATACTGTGATATGTACAAATCCAGATATGTCCTATGCTCTAAATGTTGTGAGCATATACCAGAATGATTCATAATATGCTCATTGGACAATAGTAAGGATATTCTTATGATCTTTTGGAAGAACTAAGAATCTAATATTTGTAGAAGTGACAAATAGATGGTTAGTTCATTGTAAAAGTACTACATTGATACTAGCTTTGTCACAAAGTACAAATTAAGTTTATCTCAATCTAAAACTAAGGGTGGCACAATATAATGGAAAGTGAGTTCCATAATGGATTTGGATGAGTTCCAAAGTTAAGACATTGTGATGATACTACAACAAAAGGCTAAGTATATGACTATTTTAGCGAAAAGAGGGCATTTGTGTCAAGTAGTTTGTTATCAAACTAGGTGTAGTTCATGAGGATAATACTATGAAGATATATTGTGCGACAATATTATCAACATGTTTTAAACCCCAAAGAGCTAAAGGTCACACGAAAGACCAAATTTATACAAAGTCATCTCATTAGATAATGAGTGATGCGAGAGACGCAAAGACATGCAATTACACGGACTTGGAAGTGTCGATCAGAGATCATTGACCACTAGCAATCGTGTACATACAACACCGTAAAGCCATAGGTGTTGAATACACAAAGGTTTGAAACTAGATTATTGACTCTAGTGCAAGTGGGAGACTGTTGGAGATATGCCCAAGAGGCAATAATAAAGTAGGTTATTATCATATCTTCATACTTATGATAAATGTT
This sequence comes from Avena longiglumis, assembly GCA_030063025.1. Classification (NCBI taxonomy): domain Eukaryota; kingdom Viridiplantae; phylum Streptophyta; class Magnoliopsida; order Poales; family Poaceae; genus Avena; species Avena longiglumis. Next base: position 56,911,234 of record CP125976.1, read on the forward strand.
TACATACCATGCTATAATTGTATTAACCGGAAACATTAATACTTGTGTGATTTGTAAACTAAAATAAGAGTCACTAGTAAAGCCTCTTGTTAAACTAGCTTGTTGGTTAATATATGATCATGGTTTCCTTATCATGAACATAGAGATGTTATTAACAACAGGATCATATCATTAGGAGAATGATGTGATGGACATACTCCTATAGATAAGCGTAGCATAAAGATCAAGTCATTTCAATAGTTCAATTGCTATATGCTTTCTGATACATAGTAACCTAATTCCTTCGACCATGAGATCATGCATATCACCTTTACCGGATGGATGCTTTGATGACATCAAACACCACACCGTGAATCGGGTGGCTATAAAGGTGGCATTGAGTGTTAGGAAAGTATTGGTTGAAACACATGGATCAAGAATGGGATTTGTCCATCCATATGACGGATAGATATACTGGCCCTCTCGGAATGTCATCCAATTAGCTTGCAAGCATGTGACTGCTCACAAGGGATCACATATCACGAACGAGAAAAGAGTACTTATCGGTAACGAGGTTGAACTAGGTATGCAGAGATACCGACGATCATAACCTCGGATAAGTAAACTATCGTGAGACAAAGGGAAATTGGTATCGTATGTAAGTGGTTCATTCGATCGCAAAGTAATCGTAGAAATATGTGGGAGCCATATGAATTTCCATATTCCTCTATTGGTTATTGTTCGGAGAAGTGTCTCGATCATGTCTGCATAATTCACGAACCGTAGGGAGACACACTTAAGGATTCGACGTTGTTTTGAGTAGTTATGGTATTATGAGAAAGAGACCGAATGTTGTTCGGAGTCTCGATGGGATCCGGATATCACGAGGTGATCCGGAATGATGCTGGAGAATAAGATTCATATAAGGAAAGTCCCGTTTGGAGTTCGGGAATGATTCCTGTTTTCATCTGGAATGTTCTAGAAGGTTTCGGATTGTCCCATCCGGAGGAGGTACATGAATGTGTCATTGCATATTGAATGATTGCATCATGTACTAAATTTTCTTGTTCCAAATAAAGGATTAAATTGAATCCTAAAGCAGAAAAGTCAAATGGCTTTAAAAGTCAAGCGGCTAAAACAGAAGCTGTGGGAAACAAGCAGAGGTGGTTGGAACCGACTTGGGGAGGAGTCCCTCCAAGCCGCGGCCAACCAAGGCGACTTGGGGAGGGACTCCCCTCCCCTTGGCCGCCCCTCCCACCTATAAAAGGAGGGACAGGGCCTCCTCCTCTAGACACACAAGTTCCTATCCTCTAATCTCCGGTTTAGAGCCATTTTGGTTTAGAGCTTCTAATTGCTCTAGCCTTCGGTTTAGAACCTTCTAATTGGTGTGTCTAATCTTTAGACCACTAATAGCTCTCTCATACTCCACCATACTGCCTCGCTTGGCGAAGCCTCAGGGATCTCCCTCTACTTAGGTACCACGGTTGTCTTAGGAATCACGAGGAGAGTGCTACAACCTCCATTTTCTTTGGAACAAGGGAGAGGAAGGTCTTCATCGAAAATTTAACGTGTCGATCATGGAAGTGCTGCGAACGCAGCTTGCGGAAGGATCGTCTACGCGATCTTGAGATCGGGAAAAGTACGACTACATCACCCACGAGAATCTTCTCTCGTTAACCGCTTTGGAATCTTCGAGGGTAAGTTATTCCATCGACTCGTTGCTACAATCTAGTAGATAGATCTTGGCTTGTTTGTTTGTATGCGATAGAAAATTTTGTTTTCCATGCTACGAACCCCTACAGTAATATGTTTACCCTTCATGCCATGTTGTTTATCTAAAGAGAGCACCTCTAGTGAACTATGGACCCCGGTCCAATCTTTACCATTGATACATCTTCCACTGTTATTTGTTTACTTGCTGCAAACCATTACCTTCCACACCATATGTTTAATCCTTTGTTACAGCAAACCGGTGAGCTTGACAACCTCACTGATTCGTTGGGACAAAGTCTTGAGTTTGTGTTGTGCAGGTTTCCATGTTGCTTGCAACACCTTTGAGACGTTTCCTTCCTCCTTCTGGTTTGATAACCTCGGTCTCTACTGAGGGAAACTTGCTGATGTGCTCATCACACCTTGCTCTTGGGGTTCCAACGAAGTGTCCCACGTCAACACTGGGTGCACGCACCAAGATCTCTGGCGCCGTTGCCGGGGAGGATAAGGACGTCTTCACAAGGGGAGTCCTCCACTTCCTTTCTATTTACTTTGTTTTTAGTTTGCTTTGTTTCTTTTGCTTGGTTTTGTTTGCCTCTTTTCGAAAAACACAAAAAATTAGTTCCTGTTCTAGCTGCTGCTGCTATTTTTGGCTTGCCCACCTTTACCAAAATGAACTCTGCTGAGAACACCAAGTTGTGTGACTTCACTAGTGCGGTGACCCAGCATACAACTGCATGTGTAGTACACTATAGTAGTTGACATGACATCCACAAAACACCGTTCTGTAAATATCACATCCCTCAGAGTGGTACAACAGAAACATTGCGGGTTCATATTACAAACATACACACATTATTATTACAATACCAGAAGTTCAAGACTTCCAAAAGATTCAACTTACAAACCAAAATATAAGTGTTTCAGCGGAAGTTTCAAAGTGTAAACTTAAACTCCAAACTGAGCTCAACAACTTATTGCTATATATTGTTCATGTTTCTCGGCTCAATTGGCTCCTAGAACTATAGTAACTATTCTGACTCTTGGTACTCTCCTCCGTAGACGATATCGTAGTCCTCCCCTTCTACGGCTCCATACAAATTGGGCTCTTCATATAAGACCCCATCTTGGTTCTCAGTTGCATACATTGGAGTTTCTTCGGGATCCTCAGAGTTTAAGCAAGGGATCAAAGGAAAGGGTGAGTAACAGCGTTACCCAACATGTTCCTTATATACACGGTGGGAAGTTTGATGCTTTATCTACCCCTCGGACTATAAGTCCTTGATACTATGCAGCTTTTGTAAATCTTTCTTCAAAGATTGATTTTATTATAAAAATCTATGACCATCAGCCTTCACGGGTTGACCAGAACTTTCATGGAGTTCCTTTCTTGCCGCGTTCGTAGCTCCTTCCCGGAACAGGGAGTAACAAGTTACAGTTCTTACACTCTGAAGAGGTGCGTTACTTTACCCATGAGAGATCAACTTCCTTGTTGCACAACCGGGCGTACTTTCCCGTCCACAATTCCATGATGTGGGGCCTAGTAGTTGGTCCAAGACAATCACTGCCCTTTCCGCGACCTCATATGTCTACACGATCCTTCGGGGCTGGATCACCTCCGTTAAGCCCCCTTTTGGGCAGGCTAAAAACCTGATGAGTTCCCGAAGACTCTATGACCTTGTGATGCCCAGACAAGTATCATATTAAATGGACCATGTCCCTAAACACCATTCATAGATAATATAGACACCAAAAGTGTGGGGCGTAAGGGTGCCCACCCATATGTTGGATCCGCATAAGGAATCACAACGTCACGTTAAGGTCGTCTTGCATCCATACGAGAGGATAAGGATACAACTTACTTCTCTGTCCCATTCCAAATCTCATGGTTAACGCGTAATATACGACGCTAGAATCACTGATGTCATGGGTTATTAAATCCCTAATTGATCATCATTGCTGCAAATAGAACCCTAAGTTCTATTGCCTCATTATATCATTACTTAGGATGATACTAAACATTTATTTGTTTGGGAAAATGATATTTTCTTTTTCTAGAACATAGATGATAACACACAATTTGCAAATACTTTGATAAAGACTCTTCAAAGGACATGAGAAAGTGATGAACTTGCCTTATGATTGCAAGGTAGTGAAGTCGGATGCTTGCACTGGACCTTGAGCTTCTATGTCTACAAAGTATCATTATTGCCCGGTAAGGACAATATTTAAAGAAGCAAAAATGATTATGCAAAGTAATGTAATGCATTATTTATTTTTTTGTGTTCTACCCATTATTTTAGTTACAAAAATTCCTTTAAGTATTAAAGGATTTATAAATGTTAATTATTAATATTAATTGATGATTGTAATTTTATTTTATTTTACTTATTTGAATTTTTATTTATTTATTAATTACTTTAAGAATTATCATTTAAATACAAGAATGATATAAATTATTTATTTAGTATTTTTATAAAATACTAAAATATTGATATATAATAAAAGTGATTTTTATTTATTTTGATCATGTTTCTTTAATTTTATAAAATTCCATCAGGAATATATATATTATAAAATTCTTGATAAAAATTATATGCCTAAAATTTTATTTTATTTAGATAGATTGAATTATTGTGAATCCAAAAATATTTTATTTATAATTTTTGGATTTTTATTTTATTTTCTAGAATTTATTTAAATTAAGGGGCATTTTGGTCTTTTCTTAATTATTAAAACTTTCTTTGGGTGGTTGGGCTGGCTGTGTTGGGCTTATTGGACCATTTTGGCCCAAGTGGACAGAACCAAAAAGGCTCCCCGAAGGGTTTGCCCTCTCAGCCCACTCTCCCTGTCCATCTCTCTCATCCCTTCTCTCCTTCTTCTCTCTCGTCCCCGTGGTCGACGATGCCACCACCGGTGATTCACGCCGCCGTGGTCCTCCCCGGTCACCATCGTGATGCATGGTGTGGTTGTTGACCCTGCTCCTCCTTCTAGTCCATCTCGATTTGGACCTGGGGCCCTCCTATGGCTAGACCGGCTCCGCCCCGAAACCTAGGGTTTGGGGTGGTCTTGTCTTCTTGCCATGCTACTACCATGGTCTTTGTGGTGGTGTTGCTAAATCCTCAGTGTGGGCTGTGTACGCCTCGGCGTGGTGCGGGTTGCAGTGCCCCCTTGGGGTGCTCCCCGTGTCGCCGTGCTCATCGACACCCTCTGCTTCCTCTTCTCGCCCACAGCATCAACCTCCAGTAAGTTGTTCTTTCTTCCACTCGTGTCCTCTGTGCTATGCCACCCTGTTATGTGTGTTTCTAGTGTCTCCCCCAAATTAGGGTTCATCCCTTCGTTGATGTTATGTATGGTGAATTGAATATAGTAGTGATGATCCTTGAGTATGGCGAATGTTTGTTTGATGTGGATTGCTGCTTATAGTTGGGATTTGGTGATGTTAGTGGCTTACCAGACTAATTCCAGTGGTAATTTGATATGGTTCAAATGATAGTGTTACTGTAGAATCACTACCTGGAGATCCTAGTGATTTGAAAGTTCACCACTGTCATTACTTGGTTATTGACAGTGATTTGTGAGTGATGTAGTCATTGTTTCTGTAATTGTTGGCTTATGGATTCATATACATATTGAGATTAATTGGTCTCTTATAGTGATGTTATGTATATATATTCCTAGAAATGATTCCTAGTGATTGGTACCAGAAAAATGATGCTTAGTTGTCTGTTAGTTTATCTGTGAAAGCTAGATACTTAATCTGCTTTGTTTAGAAGCTTCTCTTGTGACACCATCTTGAAATGGCACACAAGTCTAGGTTCTACTACTTGGTTTGATTTTGTTAATGCTTAAGATTGGCTTACTGCCAAATATAAGTTGGAACTTCTTTCTTTAAACACCAATGCCTATGATGTTGGTCTGAGGCTTAGGGACTAGGTTACTATCTTGTTGTTCCTCATGGATCTGTTCTAGTAGTTATACCAGCTACTAATTCTTGAGTCAAAGTTGGGAAAAATGATTGGTAGGCTTTTTAAGTTATATAGATCAATAAGATCTAGAAATTCTAAGGTGCTACTCCTGTTTAAGAGATGTGACTAGAATTCCAAATCTTGGCTGTATTTATTCTTGGAATTTAAGATATGGCTTTATAGCCAGGATCAATGAGGTTGTTCTGAGATCCTGGTTGGATCTGTATAGTTTACTTATGGCTTTTTGTGTTTAAAATCTTCTATGATGGATTCACCTCACTTGGGTGTTTTTCTGAGAAATTGAATATAAGACAACACATGAATTATTATCTAACTTAGATAGATAAATCATGTGATGGTTTTATACTACTCACCACAACAGTGGAGTTGTTGGGGTTGTAACTTATTGATCTTGTGGCTTTATCTTGCTGGTTGTGTGGCTGGCCTGATCTCGTTCTTCTCCCGATGCTACTCCTGCTACTTCCAGCTCCTAGAACTTGTCCTTGATCTTGCTGTCCACCACCTAGTTCCTGTTAGCTTGGCCTTGTTCTTGCTTTCCACCTGATCCACCCCCTCCTTATGTCACCATCTTGGTGAGTACTGGGATGATCAAGTGTGTGGTTGGTTTGATCTGGTTTGGTTTGGCTATGGCTAGACTGCTGATGCTTGGTGTGGATGAGCAAGGAAATGGTGTTGTGTTGATTGCCCACGGCTGGGTTGGGATGTTTTGCCGGTGTGGGCTGTTGTGGCCGTGCTCGATAGCACACACCATGCATTTAGGTGTGTAAGCTTCTTGTGTGCCTGTTGCACCCTTGTGGATATGCTCTGGAAAGGAAGTTACCTTTTTATCTGTTTACCACTTATCTTCCTGGTGAAACTTCCCCTCTTACTGATTGGAATCATTTGACTTATGGCTTAAGAATTATGAAAGATTTAACTCTTTAATATTGGTGAAACTTGCCCCTAAAGATTTACTCAATGATGTAAAGTGGAACAGTGCATCTCACTGTCACTACTGAGAGTAAAAGAAATATCTTAACCTTTATTTTCTTTCTTTTTGTTTTTTATTTGTTTTGCATGTACAAGAGTTGAAGATTCAAGATTAGAATAGGTTTTTTTATAGAATAATTCCTTTGTAATATTTATTTTATTCTTTTATAATAAAGATTGTAATATTACTCAATATATAAATATTCTTCCTTTTATCATTTACTATTGTAAGGATTCTGGAGTACTTTCATAAGTTACATTTTGTAACTTATTTAATGAATAAATATATGGAATAAACATTCATTTCCTTGATTATGTTGTACTATTTAAATTTTGAGTTTACTAAATGTTATTTCTTGATTAAATAAGATTACTCAAACATAATTCTAATTCCTTTTAAATTATAAACCATTAATCCAAATCTCAAGTTTGTATTCAAATTCCCTTCCCCAAAACACACTAATCCATAAAGATCATGTCAAAGTTTATAACGATCATTCTCCAAGGCTATTCCTAATCTTAAAGAGTGAAATAAACTTTTATTACTTTAGGTTTTTTTATTTGGTGAAAAATTTACCACATTTTTACAGATGAATGCATGAAATTGCACAAATTCCTATATCTACCCTTCGTTGGTTCCTAAATGCTGGGATGTTACAGACTTCCCCCTTAAATTAAACTTCATCCCAAAGTTTGTTGAAGTGTACCTGAACAGTTCTGGATAGGCTTTTCTTAAATCATCTTATTTCTCCCAGGTGGCTTATCTTTCGGGATGATGTTCCCACTGTACCTTGCAGTACTTGATGGCCCTGTTTCTCAACCTTTTCCAGTTTTCTTCCAAAATTTTACAGGGTTTTTCAACATAGGTCAGATCTGCTTGTAATTCTATCTCTTGATGTGTGATTGCATCATTAGGAACCTTAAGACATTTCCGGAGTTGTAACACATGGAAAACATTATGAACTTGAGATAATCTTGAGGGTAACTCTAAAGCATAAGCTATAGTCCGGTTCTGACTCAGTATTTTGAATGCCCATATATATATCTTGGACTCAATTTTCCTTTAACTCTAAACCTTTTAACTCCTTTCATTGGACTTATTTTCAGATATACCACTTCAGGATGCCATGATCTTCGACTTCGATCAGCATAACTTTTCTGCCTACTTTGAGCTATTTTCAATCTATCCTTGATTTTATCAATGATATCTTGTTTTTCCTTGATATAGTCTGGCGCAAATTATTTGCTGCTTCCAGGTTCATACCAACATATTGGTGATCTACATTTCCTTCCATACAGAACCTGATATGGAGATGCCTTCAGACTACTCTGATAGCTATTATTGTAGGAAAATTCTGCCAACGATAGATGATCTTCCCATGTACCTCCAAAATCTAATGCACAAGCCCTTAACATGTCTTCCAGTATCTGATTGGTTCTTTCTATTTGACCCCCTGTTTCTGGATGATAAGCTGTGCTAAAATCTAACTTTCAACCAAGTGCTTCATGTAACTGCTTCCAAAATTCCGAATTAAACACTGATCCCCTATCAGTTACAATTTTCTTGGGCACTCCGTGCTTACTTACTATTTCTTTGATGTAAACTTCCACTAACTTCTCGACATTATGCTTATGATTTACCTGAATAAAATGCGCACTTTTAGTGAGTCTATCCACAGTTACCCATATCATTTCCTTACGTTTAGGTGTCATGGGCAATCCGATGATGAAGTCCATACCAATCTCCTCCCATTTCCATTCAGGAATTTTCAAAGGTTGCAATGGTTCTGCTGGACTTTGATGTTAAGCCTTTACCCTTTGGCAAGTATGGCATTCTGACACTTATTTTGCAATGTCCCTTTTCATGTTGTTCCACCAGAATAGTTCCTTTAGATCCATGTACATTTTAGTACTTCCTGGATGTATAGAATATGGTGTTTCATGAGCTTCTCGGAGTATGACTTCACAAATCTCAGTCACATCCGGAACACAAAGACGATCTTGGAACCACAAAGATTCATAATCCCCTATGCGAAAAACTGAATTTTGCCCTTGGGATATCCTCCGAATTTCTTCAGCAATGAAAGGATCTTCTGCTTGATGTCTAAAATCCTCATGCTTAAGATCACTATCCTTTTCTGCAACTACCTGCATATTAGCTAGCCCTCCAAGAGTTTTTGTTCTAACAAATTGAAGTTATAATCTTTCCAAATCCATCTGTAACTCTTTTGGTAGCTCCTGATTGCTAGGCTGAGTATCTGCACTTTTACGACTTAAGACATATGCTACAACATTTGCTTTTCCAAGGGTATAGTTGATTGTTAGATCATAATCCTTGATTAGTTCCAACCAACAATTTTGTCTCATATTCAATTCCTTTTGGGTAAATAAATATTTGAGACTTTTGTGATCGGTGTATAACTCACATCTGGCTCCATAAAGAAAATGCCTCCATCCCTTCAGAGCAAAGACTACTGCTGCTAACTCTAAATCATGAGTTGGATAGTTGACTTCATGTGGTTTCAGTTGTCTTGATCCATAAGTAATCACTTTCCTATCTTGCATTAACACACAACCTAAACCTTCTTTAGATGCATCACGGTATACTGTGAAGTCTTTCCCTGTCTCTGGAACTGCTAGTATTGGAGGGGTAGTTAACCTGGTCTTTAACTCCTGAAAACTTGCTTCACACTTATCATCCCAATTGAATGGTGTATTCTTTCTTAACAATTTGGTCATTGGTCCAGCTATTTTGGAGAAACCTTCAATGAACCTCCAGTAATAACCAGCCATACCCAAGAAACCTAGAATTTGTTTCACATTGGTTGGTGCAGTCCATTCTAGTACGGATTGAACTTTGGATGGATTTACATCAATTCCCTCTTTACTAATCATATGACCGAGGAATTCTACCTCATCTAACCAGAATTCACACTTACTAAACTTAGCATAAATCTTATGTTCTCTTAGGGTCTGTAATGCTATTCTCAAATGATCTGCATGTTCTTCTTTATCCTTGGAATATATATCAGAATATCATCAATGAAAACTATGAAGAACTTATCCAAATATGCCATGAAGATTTTGTTCATCAGATTCATGAATATTGCTGGTGCATTGGTCAAACCAAATGGGACTACAATATACTCATGGTGTCCATACCTTGAGACAAATGATGTCTTTGGAACATCCTCTGGCTTGATTTTTATCTGATGGTATCCAGATCTTAGATCGATTTTAGAAAATACTCCAGCTCCCTTCACTTGATCGAACAGATCTTGAATTCTTGGTAAAGGATACTTATTCTTTATGGTAACATTGTTCAGATTTCTGTAGTCCCCACACATCCTTCTACCACCATCCCTTTTATCCACAAAGATCACTGGTGTTCCCCATGGGGATACAATTTCCTGACTAAATCCTTTTCTTGCTAACTCATCAATTTGCTCTTTGAGTTATTTTAATTATTTTGGTCCCACCTTGTATGGTTCTTGATATATTGGTGTTGTACCTAGAATTAGATCAATAGTGAACTCTATCTCCCGATCTGGTGGCATTCCAGGTAGCTCTGCTGGAAAAACATCTTGAAACTCATTTACTATAGGAATATCTTACAATTTGACCTCCTTCATTGAGTTCAGCTGAAGATCCACCATGATATGACTGTGTTTATCTGCTTGGTAAACTATCCTTGCTCCACTTGGAGTTTTGATTGAGACAGTTTTCTCCTCACAATTAATCTGAGCCCCATGTTCAGTCATCCAGTCCATCCCCATCACTACTGCAATTCCCTTCAAAGGAATCACATAAAGGTCCGAAAAGTATGTACAACCACAGATCGAAATAACCTGATCTTGTTTAATGTGGCGTACAGTCACATTTCCCCCTGCCGTAACTACGGTCATAGGGGTTTCTAACGTTGCCCTTCTAATCCCGAATTTATCACAGAATTCTTCAGAAATGAATGAAGTAGTTGCACCAGTATCAAATAGAACTTTGCCGGGATTGGTAATGATATTGAGCGTACCTATCGCTGTATGCTCTAAGTCATCCACCTCCTCTATGGTTGCGCAATTCAGCTTCCCGGTAGGTCTATTCCTCTTGCCATTGTTGTTCTTGACATTATTCCCTCCTTTATTTGGCTGCCCATAGCCTCCACTAGCTTGCCTTCCATATCTAACCGGTAAACCTGCTTGTGGTTTGCTTGGACAATTTGGCTTTATGTGACTTGTCTGACCACAAGCATGGCACACAATCACTGGTTTCAGGAAATCCCTGCTCATATGCCCTGGAAGTTTGCAATTGTGGCATATAATATTATTTACGTTTTGATTTACACTCCGGTTGGAATTGTTGCTATTATATGGTCTATTCCTTGGTTTGAATTCCAGATTGGGCTTGGGTTTACTTCCCTGTATCCTCTTGGTTTCCTTCTTAGCTCTCTTCCTTCTATCCTCTTGGACATTCTTGTAATCATCTTCAAATGTGATAGCTGCATCCAGCAACTGCTGATAAGTTTGTTTATTAGCCAACCTAAACTGCATCCTCACAAATGGACTTAACCCTCTCAGGAAATGCTTCTTCCTCTTTTCTTCTGTATTAACTTCTTCCTCAGCATAACGAGACAGTTGGCTAAATTCCCGAATATACTTCATGACACTAGTATATCCTTGCTGAAGCTCCTCAAATTCTCTCCGCTTCAACTCCATAACACTTTTCGGAACATGATATTCACGGAATCTCTGTTTGAACTCTTCCCAAGTATACTCCCTTCCTGGTTGTTGCATGGCTAACTGATTCTCCCACCATGACGCTGCAGGTCCTATCAGAAGATGAGTTGCATACCTCAGTTTCTCCTCATCATTACAACCTACAGTCTTCAGATTTCTTTCTGTATCCGCTAGCCAATCTTCTGCATCCATTGGTTCAGGAGCTGATGCAAAAGGTAAGGGCCTTGCATTCTGGAAGTCAGAAAGACTCACTCCTCCACCTTCAGGTGCTCTTTGATTCCCAGCTCGTCCCAGCAGCTCTTCCATGAACTTGTTTTGGTTTTCTTGCATCATTTGCATATACTGCATAAAATTCCGCTCCATTAACGACCTCATTGGTGGTGGTGGTAATGTTCCCTGATTTCCTGCATCTGCATCGGTCTTCTCCTTGGCCTCACGTTCCATTCACTGCTGCTCGGACTTGGTTTCTACACCCGTGTCCATGACCCCCTAGTCCTGCAACATAAAGCGAATACTCATAATTACATCATGCACATGTGTTCTGAGCTCGACCTTATGCACAGAACTAGTCACACAATGAAAATCCAAATAAGATCCAAATATGCATTTCACATATTATACATTACAAGCCTCATAACAAAGTACAGAGTCACCATACTTGTACCCTATGGGTACAATAACAACTGAGCACACTTCCTTATTTGTATACCTACATCATTTCCTCAGATTACAATATGCGGTATATGATACTTCCTAATAAACTACCTACTTCTAGTATCCACGATGATCATGATACATTCCTGCAGTCCAACCGTGATGATGTGATGTTCGTCACACAGTTTGTGGAACAAATGGCCTTCCAGAAGGAACATACTCAGTATCTGAAGTGTCAGGACTTGAGTCATTACTCAACCTGAGCGCATTGACTCCCTCCAGCTCAGCTGAAAAGTCTTTAGAAACATATTCAACATTATCACCTACTTGCATCTCATGAGATTCTGTAACACCCTCAGAATCGGCCCTATGCAAGTTTCAGCGATTTTTGCCAAACCCGCATAGAAACGATTCAAAGGTGCCCACCAGGCACTTTCGTGCGGGTGGAAAACGAAGTAATACCATTACACAATAGTCCACGATGGAACCCACAGAACAAATATATACAACAACGACTCAAAGAGTCAAGAATGCAGATATCTGATACAAAGATCCAAATCACCTTGAAAATGATACGGCGTCAGTCTACGGACAAGAGGCAAATGGGGCTAAGAGCCCAAGAATAACCAATGGCGTCCATAACCACCTTGAGCCAAGCGGAAGGGTAACCTTAACGACATCGATCTCAAACTGCTTAAACAAAAGGTGCCGACAGGGCAAAGGAAAAGAGAGAGATCTTGAGGCCACTCGAGGCCACGAGACTAGAATTATTGGTCCTCGCCTACATAGGTATGGTGGATTTGGCGGTAGCGACATGCACTAAACAACCTATAGAGACTCGATATAATGGCGGCTACGAGAGGGATAAGAAAGACCTATCCGGGTCCAACCTGATACTACCACCAAACATACCCATCCTGGTATTTCCCCCTCGAGACCAAACGAGGAAGTCAACCGAGGAACTCACACCGTTGGCAGTTTTATTCATTCCGTTATAGTTGCGGCAATTACTAGTCAAATATAAATAGCATGAGTCATCCTGATATAATAAGAAGTGGGAAGTTTTAGTTAACCATTCCGTTGTAGTTGCAACACTTACTAGTCAGATACAATTAACATGAGATAACCCCAAACCCAGCAGTTGTTGGTACTTTTATTTAGCCATTCCGTTGTAGTGAAGCTGATTACTAGTCATATCGGATAGAAGTCAATTTATAACAATAAACTTTAGTTATAGTTGTCTATGATCGAGACCTGTGCTCCAAGTCGTCCATAACCGCGGACACGGCTTCTCGAAAAGATTTAACCTTGCAGGGGTGCACCAAAGTATCCACACGCACTTCGACCCTTTTTGCCAGATCAATTAACATACACCCATCGGTATGTCGGCGGGGCCTAAGTCATGACATTTCCCAGACCCAAAGCAAGCACGGGGGGCCACCCCACTAAGTACACCATAGAAAGTCGGCCGGTCTCGAGACGAACTCGGGGTTTGGGTGGGCGGTCAGAACATCGGGAACCCGAAAAGATGACGGGCTTGTCGTCTGGTAAACGTGTCCCGATCCTAAGCGATCTGGTGCTCCTCGCACAATCAGAATAAAGCGATAAAGCATGGCATAAGTACAGGATAGTAAATAAAACCTCAAACTAGTTGTGGCCCCGATGCAGTACTTTGAAATCAGGTACTAAATCGATGGGTGCCCATACATCCCACATGTGGTTAGCGCTCGATCTCGAGCAGTGTCAGAACCGGGGCCCTACGGAACACCAGTGAGCGGTCGGAAACCGAATATTATCTATCACCCACCGGTGCCTATGCATTTACCTACTTCAATTTTAGTTATTAAACAAATATTAAAGTTATGATCATCTCCAACATTAAACATGCGGCAATACTCCAAAAACTGAGGTACTTGACGACACGCAACAACACTTGAGCAAGCGACTACGACGCGCAAGTCCATCTAACTACCAAACAACAGGTAATAGGAGGTGTCCAAGGCAATATCAGGCTGCAAGGGATATCACGGGTACGAAATCTAGACCATCGCAACACAGATAGCAATAGATCAACAGGAGGGAATAAATACTATAAAAGTAAGATAGGTAGAAAGGGGGAGATGCTCGCCTGAAAACATTGTCGAAGATTTATCCGAAGATCGGATGGACACTCGCATCAACTCAACGGCCTTATCCGCGAAGAACCAAAACACTACAATAAACACCGGTTGGACTATTTAATACTACGGTAGAAAATCGGGCATGATGCATGTATGATGTATGGCATGGCAAAGACGCGATGCAATTAGGTCATATTAAGCGGAACCGAGGTCCCGGCAAATATTTAAGTGGTTCAAGTTGTTTAACTACCCCGCAATTTAATTGTTGTCTTAACAGGACAAAACATGGCACCGGTTCGCTACACAAGTTTATATGACGCCAATATAAGACTAGATTTGCCCGCATATGGACCCCATATTTAATTTAGGTGAATCGGCATAAGGCCCCCAAACCACATGACAATATGCATGCGAGTATGACAATTTAATATGCAACAATTTATATAGATGGCATTTATAAAAAATAGGGGCTCGGATCAGGGTCACACATTAGGGTTCGACGATCTTGGGGTTCGCCGAGGGTTCGGGGTTGGTCTCAGGGTTCAGATCTGGGGTTCGGTCTCGGCGGGAGCGTTCTCGGATAACAGAGTAGATCTTGGCGTCCGGGATGAAGAACTTGGCGTTCTGCGTCGGTGTCCTTACCGTCCGGGTTCTCGAGCATCGTATCCGGGAAGGAGTACTTGTCGTTCAGGGTCTCGATATCCGGGTGAAGTACTTGGCGCGCCAGGGTTCGGTCTTCGGACTCGGGGAGAGGAGCTCGTTGTTCGCATCGAAGGTCTTGTCGATGGGCCCTCGGGTTCATGCGGCTCCTCGTGGCGAACTTGTCGATGTGTCGGATCGGAGATCTTGTCGAGGGGGTCTTGGAATGGTACTCCTATGGTGCTTCGGGTTCGTCTCCCATCACCCGCACCAGAATATCACTCGGCATAGGTCTTGGCACCTGTCTACGGAAGTGCTTGTCAATCTCGTTGGTCTGATGTGAACATGCACGGACACTGAGGCAGAGGGGCTAGGTTGCGATGGTGCTCGGGTCAGCTCGGCTGAGCACTAGGGACGCGAGGAGGGCGGCGGTTGCTGCGTGCTTGGGAGAAGGGCGGCCGGAGGACAGCGGTGGAGGTCCTGGCACTGGCCGGGGGAGGCGGCCGGAGAGAGGCCAGGAGGCCGGTGGGCGTCGGGTCGGCCAGCGCGAGCGGCGATGGGTGGCAGGAGGCGAGGAGTTGGCGGCGGAGAGGGCGCGGTGGGCTCCGGCGATGTGGCAGCGTGCTTCGGCTCAGGGCGCCAAGCAGAGGGTGGACGGTGGCGGTTTTCCAGTGGGACGGCGAGGGCCGTAGGATAGGTCGCGGTGGCGGAGGCCGATGGCGGCAGGTTAGTGGTGACAAGGCGGACCCGGGCCAGGCGTCAGCCGAGCGCAGCGGCGGCTCGGCAGAAGAGTGGCGAGCTCGAGCAGGAGATGAGGCAGGCGCGGAGGCGGGCAGCGGCGAGAGAGGAGGCCAGGTCGGTGGGGAATCGGCGAGGAGAGGAAGGATCTGAGTGCGGCGAGGCGGAGTCTGGCGGGCCACCGGCAGGATCCGTGGGGCTGTCGGCAGGGTCTGGGGTTGCATCACGGTTGGTCTTGGTGGGTGTGCGTGGTGTGCCGGTGTGGAGCCAGGGGTGGGGAGTGGTGGGGCTGTGGGGAGAGGGAGGGAGTGGGGATGAGGTGGCAGCGTGGGATAGGATAGGGGGAAGGGGGTGGTGAGGTGGCGCGAGGTGAATGGTCGGGGTGATGTGGCTGGGGACTGGGTAGGCTAGGATAGGGTAAGAAAAGAGTTGGGGTAGCTGGGATTTGTACTGGGGGTGGCCGAATGGGTCGGATCGGCCCGGTACGGCTGCCCCCTAAAAATAATTAAATATTTTATTTATTTAAAACAGGTTTTTGCAAACCGTTGGCCGGCAAAACAAAATAATCTGGAGAACCAGGTTTTTAATTTGAAATAAAGATGGGGTGTTTAGAAAACAAAACCAGGCTTTTCGAAAATGGTTTTATGCAAACAAATGCAAGATGATGACGATGCTCAAATGCAATGTGGCATGATGGCATGAGCATGCGGTCATGACGATGCAATGCACAAAAACAACGCGATTTTCTAGTAGTGGTTTTTGCGGGATGCCACAGATTCATTCCTTGAGTCGTCAACAGAATACGAAGATCCTCCTGTTCCCTAGGTGCTCTGTTGGGCAAGATAGTTGAACATCGGATAATGTATATTCCCTGGGTTTGAGAAGGTGTTGATGATTCAAACACTCTCTCCTCAGGATCTTCTTCTTCATCCTGATTATCTATGAATATGGTATTTCTACTACTGTTACTAGGGTTACTTCTTGTACTCATCCAGCTAGATTGTCCAACATTTCTGTCAGAACCATCTATGGACATCTGGTGTTCCTGGGATCCTTCGGATGATCCCACTCTCCAACCATCTGAATTCTCAATAGGAAGTTCTAAATTAGAACCGTCCTCTGAACCCTGTGGTACTGCATACCTCATATCTAAAGTAGGATCATATATAGGTTCAGGCCTTGGTGAATAAGGATATGGTGTAAAAGATTCAGGATCTATAGGTATATCCTTAAGGATAGGTTTTGTACTACTACTTGCTTCCTTCTCCAAATGGAATGCTAACTGCTTCCTCCTTTCCGGATCAGTTAGATCCTCTAACATGTCATTTTTATCTTCCACAATAACTTGATGTGTCTTATAAAAATATGCAACAAGTGTTCGATATCTATCCATAAACTTGGAAGCTAACTTAGGATGCTTCTTAACCAAAGTAAGATGATCCGGTACTGGCTCCGAGTCTATAGAATCATGAGGAATCATAGAAAATGCGCTACCTTCCAACTCCTTGGCTTTATGCTCCCGGATATTAGCTATCGCCTCCACAACAACAGTATGATATGCTGCTAGATGACTCCTACCTTCACCTATAGGTAGATCGTGATATAATCCAAGCTCCTCTGGGAGTTGGATACTCACACGATACTTGGATAACATCCGACCATCATAATAGGTTATGGTATTCACTGGAATTCTAGTTGGACAACTAAAAATCTTTAGAAGTTGACGAAGTTGGTCCGTGAATGATCCTTGGTAATCATCGAGAGTCTCCTCTTTCCTTACCAAAGTCTGTTTTAGAAACTTTGGTGACATAACTCTGTATGTCAGAAATAATTTTTTATTAGTAAATAATAATATATTGCATCATAACAAAGAACCATCATACTAAAACATATAACGGAATATTATCATTTGAATACCCATTATATTTCTTTTAGAGAATTCTTTATCGTTGCTACATACTCCTACAGTTAATACCCATTACTAGGTTTCCAACCTAAGGTCAAAGCAATTTGCTCTGATACCAACTGCGGTGACCCAGCATACCACTGCATGTGTAGTACACTATAGTCGTTGAAATGACATCCATAGAACACCGTTCTGTAAATATCACATCCCTCAGAGTGGTACAACAGAAACATTGCGGGTCCATATTACAAACATACACCCATTATTATTACAATACCAGAAATTCAAGACTTCCAAAAGATTGAACTTACAAACCAAAATATAAGTGTTTCAGCGGAAGTTTCAAAGTGGAAACTTAAACTCCAAACTGAGCTCAATAACTTATTACTATATATTGTTCATGTTTCTCAGCTCAATTGGCTCCTAGAACTATAGTAACTAATATGACTCTTGGTACTCTCCTTCCTAGACGATATCGTAGTCCTCCCCTTCTACGACTCCATACAAATTGGGCTCTTCATAGAAGACCTCCTCTTGGTTCTTAGTTGCATATATTGGAGTTTCTTTGGGATCCTTAGAGTCTAAGAAAGGGATCAAAGGAAAGGGTGAGTAACAGCGTTACCCAGCAAGTTCATTATATGCAAGGTGGGAAGTTTGATGCTCTATTTACCCCTCGGACTATAAGTCCTTGGTACTATGTAGCTTTTGTAAATCTTTCTTCAAAGATTGATTTTATTATAAAAATCTATGACCATCAGCCTTCACAGGTTGACCAGAACTTTCATGGAGTTCCTTTCCTGCCGCGTTCGTAGCTCCTTCCCGGAACAGGGAGTAACAAGTTATAGTTCTTACACTCTGCAGAGGTGCATTACTTTACCAATGAGAGATCAACTTCCTTGTGGCACAACCGGGGCGTACTTTCTCGTCTATAATTCCATGACGTGGGGCCCAGTAGTTGGTCCAAGCCAATCATTGCCCTTTCCGCGACCTCATATGTATGCATGATCCTTCGGGGCTGGCTCACCTCCGTTAAGCCCCCTTTCGGGCAGGCTAAAACCCTAATGAGTTCCCAAAGACTCTATGATCTGGTGATGCCCGGACAAGTATCATATTAAATGGACTATGTCCCTAAACACCATTCATAGATAATCTAGACACCAAAAGTGTGGTGCGTAAGGGTGCCCACCCATATGTTGTATACACACAAGGAATCACAACGTCACGTTAAGGTTGTCTTGCCTCCATACGAGAGGAAAAGGATACAACTGACTTCTCCGTCCCATTCCAAGTCTCATGGTTAACGCGTAATATACGACACTAGAATCACTGATGCCATGGATTATTAAATACCTAATTGATCATCATTGCTGAAAATAGAACCCTAAGTTATATTGCCTTATTATATCATCACTTAGGATGATACTAAACATTTATTTGTTTGTGAAAATAATATTTTCTTTTTCTGGAACATAGATGATAACACACATTTTGCAAATACTTTGATAAAGACTCTTCAAAGGACAAGAGAAAGTGATGAACTTGCCTTGTGATTGCAAGGTAGTTAAGTCGGATGCTTGCACTGGACCTTGAGCTTCATGTCTACAAAACATCATTATTGCCCGGTAAGGACAATATTTAAAGAAGCAAAAATGATTATGCAAAGTAATGTAATGCATTATTTATTTTTGTGTGTTTTACCCATTATTTTAGTTACAAAAATTCCCTTAAGTATTAAAGGATTTATAAATGTTAATTATTAATATTAATTGATGATTGTAATTTTATTTTATTTTACTTATTTGAATTTTTATTTATTTATTAATTCCTTTAAGAACTATCATTTAAATACAAGAATGATATAAATTATTTATTTAGTATTTTTCTGAAATACTACAATATTGATATATAATAAAAGTGATTTTTATTTATTTTTATCATCTTTCTTTAATTTTATAAAATTCCATAAGGAATATATATATTATAAAATTCTTGATAAAAACTATATGCCTAAAATTTTATTTCTTAATTTATTTAGATAGATTGAATTATCGTGAATCCAAAAATATTTTATTTATTATTTTTGGATTTTTATTTTATTTTCTAGAATTTATTTAAATTAAGGGGCATTTTGGTCTTTTCTTAATTATTAAAACTTTCTTTGGGTGGTTGGGTTGGCCGTGTTGGGATTATTGGGCTATTTTGGCCCAAGTGGCCAGAACCAAAAAGGCTCCCCGAAGGGTTTGCCCTCTCAGCCCACTCTCCATGTCCATCTCTCTCGTCTCCTTCTCTCCTTCTCTCTCGTCCCCGTGGTCGACGATGCCGCCGCCAGTGATTCACGCTGCCGTGGTCCTCCCCGGTCGCCGCCGTGATGCATGGTGTGGTTTTTGACCCCACTCCTCCTTCCAGTCCTTATCGATTTGGACCTGGGGCCCTCCTATGGCTAGACCGGCTCCGCTCTGAAACCTAGGGTTTGGGGTGGTGCTGGTGCTGCCGCCGCTGCTCCCATGGTGCTGTGGTGGTGTTGCTCGTCCCCAGGTGTGGTTGTGGTCGCCTTCTTGGCGTGGTGCGGGTTGCAGCGCCCCTTGGGGTGCTCCCCGTGCTGCCGTGCTCGTCGACACCCTCTGCTTCCTCTTCTCGCCCATAGCAACAACCTCAATTAAGTTTTTCTTTCTTCCTCCCGTGTCCTCTGTGCTATGCCACCCTATCCTGTGTGTTTCTAGTGGCTTTCCCAGATTAGGGTTCATCCCTCTGTTGATGTTATGTATGGTGAATTGAATCTACTAGTGATGATCCTTGAGTATGGTGAATGTTTGTTTGATGTAGATTGCTGCTTATAGTTGGGCTTTGGTGATGTTAGTGGCTTACCAGACTAATTCCAGTGGTAATTTGATATGGTTCAAATGATAGTGTTACTGTAGAATCACTACTTGGAGATCCTAGTGATTTGAAAGTTCACCACTGTCATTACTTGGTTATTGACAGTGATTTGTGAGTGATGTAGTCACTGTATCTGTAATTGTTGGCTTATGGATCATATATAGATTGAGATTAATTGGTCTCTTATAGTGATGTTATGTATATATATATATATTTCTGGAAATGATTCCTGGTGATTGGTACCAGGAAAATGATGCTTAGTTGTCTGTTAGTTCATCTATGAAAGCTAGATACTTAATCTGCTTGGTTTAGAAGCTGCTCTTGTGACACCATCTTGAAATGGCACACAAGTCTAGGTTCTACTACTTCGCTTGATTTTGTTAATGCTTAAGATTGGCTTAATGCCAAATATAAGTTGGAACTTCTTTCTTTAAACACCAATGCCTATGATGTTGGTCTGAGGCTTAGGGACTAGGTTCCTATCTTGTTGTTCCTCATGGATCTGTTCTGGTAGTGATACCAGCTACTAATTCTTGAGTCAAAGTTGGGAAAAATGATTGGTAGGCTTTTTAAGTTATATAGATCCATAAGATCTAGATATTCTAGGTGCTACTTATTGTGGATATACCAAATGGGTATACCTACGGCATAGTCTCATACCGGCAAGCCCGGCTGGCCCACAGTTGGTGGTTAGGCCTATGGCATAACAGACGACCCGATTCTTTGATAGACAACGGAGGTCGGCGAGGATGAAGGAAGGCGACGTGCCACCGCCTATGATGGAAGCCGGAGCCTTGGAGGACACGAAGACTAGTTAGTGTTAGTCTAGGACTCTGTAACCGTATCCAGTTGGGACTCTCCATGTAACCCTAGGTCCCGGCATACTTATAAGCCGGCCTATGGGAGCCTTTAGGGCATAATAACAAGTGCATAACGCAACTCGCACACAGCGAACCCCCAATCCTGTAACTCGACGTATTGCCATTATAGTGATTTATAGCAGGAGTAGGATCTCGCCACCGTCATGAGATCCGAACCTAGGTAAACTGTGTCAAGCCGACCCGGACGCTCTCCGTGTTCCCCCCACGTCTCCAAACTCTCCGTTGGGATACCCCTATGGCGTACATGTATATAAAACCATGACACTACTCTTGTTTAAGAGATGTGCCTAGAATTCCAAATCTTGGCTGTATTTATTCTTGGAATTTAAGATATGGCTTTATAGCCAGGATCAATGAGGTTGTTCTGAGATCCTGGTTGGATCTGTATAGTTTACTTATGGCTTTTTGTGTTTAAAATCTTCTATGATGGATTCACCTCACTTGGGTGTTTTTCTGAGAAGTTTAATATAAGACAACACATGAATTCTTATCTAAATTAGATAGATAAATCATGTGATGGGTTTATACTACTCAGCACAACAGTAGAGTTGTTAGGGTTCTAACTTATTGATCTTGTGGCTTGATCTTGCTGGTTGTGTGGCTGGCCTGATCTGGTTCTTCTCCTGATGCTACTCCTGCTACTTCCAGCTCCTGGAACTGGTCCTTGATCTTGCTTTCCACCTCCTGGTTCCTGTTAGCTTGGCCTTGTTCTTGTTATCCACCTGATCCACCCCCTCCTTATGTCACCATCTTGGTGAGTACTGGGATGATCAAGTGTGTGGTTGGTTTGATCTGGTTTGGTTTGGCTGTGGCTAGACTACTGATGCTTGGTGTGGATGAGCAAGGAAATGGTGCTGTGTTGATTGCCCACAGCTGGGTTGGGCTGTTTTGCTGGTGTGGGCTGCTATGGCTGTGCTCGACAACACACACCATGGATTTAGGTGTGTAAGCTGCTTGTGTGCCTGCTGCACCCTTATGGATATGCTCTGAAAAGGAAGTTACCTTTTTATTTGTTTACCACTTATATGCCTGGTGAAACTTTCCCTCTTACTGATTGGAATCATTTGACTTATGGCTTAATAAATCATTAATCCAAATCTCAAGTTTGAATTCAAATTCCCTTCCCCAAAACACACTAATCCATAAAGATCATGTCAAAGTTTATAACGATCATTCTCCAAGGCTATTCCTAATCTTAAAGAGTGAAAGAAACTTTGATTACTTTAGGTTTTTTTATTTGGCGAAAAATTTACCCACATTTTTATAGATGAATGCATGAAATTGCACAGATTCCTATATCTACCCTTCATTGGTTCCTAAATGCTGGGATGTTACAACTAGCAGCAACAACATTGATTTCCTAAGCACTCCTATTGCTCCACCTACTCCTGATGCTACCTTTTATGAAATTAAGCCTGCTTTGTTGAATCTTGTGATGAGAGAGCAATTTTCTGGTGCTAGTTCTGATGATACTGCTGCCCATCTCAATAGCTTTGTTAAACTTTGTGAAATGCAAAAGTATAAGGATATACATGGAGATATTATTAAGCTCAAGTTTTTTCCTTTCTCCTTGAGAGGAAAAGCTAAAGAATGGTAGCTTTCTTTGCCAAAAAATAGTATTGATTCTTGGACTAAGTGCAAAGATGCTTTTATTGGAAGGTACTATCCTCCTGCTAAGATTATAGCTATGAGAAGTGACATTATGAAATTTAAACAACTTTATAATGAACATGTTTCTCAAGCTTCAGAAAGAATGAAAATTTTGGTTAAGAATTACCCCACTCATGGACTCACTGCTTGGATGATTATCCAGACTTTTTATGCAGGTTTGAACTACTCTTCAAGGAACCTGCTGGATTCAGCTGCTGGAGGTACCTTCATGGGCCTCACCTTGGGTGTTGCAACAAGGCTCCTCGATAATATGATGGTTAACTACTCTGAATAGCTTGTTGAGAGAGCTCCACATGGTAAGAAGGTAAATTCTGTTGAGGAAACTTCTTTGAGTGAAAAGATTGATGTTATTATGGCTATGCTTGTTAATGGGAAAGCTCCTATAGATCCTAATAGTGTTCCCTTAGCCTCTTTGGTTGCTCAAGAAGAGCAAGTTTATGTGAACTTCATTAGAAACAACAATTTCAATAATAATGCCTATAGGAATAATTTTAGTAGCAACAACAATTATAGGACTTATCCTCCTAATAATGGCAATTCCTATGGAAGCTCTTACAATAATTCTAGAAGTGCCCCCTCTGAAATTGAAGTCATGCTCAAGGACTTTATTAGTAAACAAACCACTTTCAATAATACTATAGAGGAAAAGATTTTAACTGTTGAGAAAAATATATCCTCTTTGTCTGAAGCTCAGTCTTCCTTGATTAATAAAATGGCTGCTAAACCTGAAACCATGAAAAATACCTTTGCTACTGCTCATGCTATACAAGTTACTATTGATGAAAATGTTAGGTTGTTAGCTCAACTTCATGCTAAGTGGGAAAGGGAAGCTGAAATTGATAGAAACAATAGTGTGTGCACCATCACCACTAAACCACAAGTAGTCCCTATTCCTCCTACTATGCCTAACCTATCAAGCCTACTACTAGTGATGCTAAGTTTGACTTTGATATTGATGGTTGCAATATTTCTGAAGTGATTATGTTCTTGCAAAAGCTTGCTAGAAGTACTGATGCTAGTGATATGCATGTTGCTTTCACTAAACACATTACATATGCTCTTGTTAAGATTAAGGAAGAGAAGCTAAAACACAAAGCTTCTATTCCTAGGAAAGTATAAGATAGTTGGGAACCCATTATTAATGTGCAAGTGAATGACTTTGATCTCGAAGCTTCATGTGATCTTGGTTCTAGTGTCTCTATTATGCCTAGTAAGATTTATGAAATGCTTGATTTGCCACCTTTGGAAGATTGTTATTGGATGTCCCACTCAATTATAATGCTAAGAAGAAACTCATGGGGAGTATTAATGATGTTCTCATTATGGTTAACAATGCTTATGTCCCTGTGGATTTCTATGTTTTGGATGGTGAATACAATGCTTCTTGTCCTATTACTTTGTTAAAACCTTTTCTTAGAACAGTTGGTGCCATCATTGATATGAAAGAAGGCACCATAAAATATCATTTTCCATTCAATAAAGGTATTGAACACTTCCCTATGAGGAGAGAGAAGTTGCTTTTTGCTCCTCCTTTGTAAGCAAGGTTTGATGTTAATGCTTCACCATTTGAAAATACTTGATTCTTCTTGCTTCTTGTGCCTAACTTAAAGGCGTTAAAGAAAAGTACTTGTTGGGAGATAACCTAAGAGTTTCCTTGAGTCTTGGAAGTTATTACTTCAGTAATGACCTCTCCTTATACTTTTTGTTTGCTTTTTGTGCCAAGAATGACCTCTAATGAGAGGGAAGTAAGATTTAGGGAGTTGTTGTCCCGAAACATATTTCTGTCCTCCTCGAAAAAAATCGTGAGGAGTCTCTATAACTCAGATTGATCTCAACATTTACGAATAGATCCCCCAGTATGTTAGCTAACTTTCGTTAGTTTAACACTTTTTCATTGGATCAATAGAAGATGTTCGAAAAAATCGGTTTCTTCATGCTGGTCTATTTTGTCAGATTTCTGCCATTATTTGCATTTGCTTCTTATTGATTCATTTTTGAGTTCTATTTTGGGCAATTGAGATTTTTGAAGGGGTTACTACAGTAGCTTGTGTTTTTTAGTGAAAAGCCTTGCTGTTCCAAAGCTTTGATAGAGGTCTAATATCTTTTGAATAAACTAATGTTGCTAATGAAGATTGTGTGAAGTTTTGTATGAAGGAAAAATTTCAGGTGTAAAGAGAGAATGATGCAATGAGATGAAGAATGGACAAAAGCTCAAGCTTGGGGATGCCACCATGGTGTCACCCCAAGAAATATCCAAGAGGTACAAGCATTAAAGCTTGGGGATGCCCAAGGAATCCCCTTCTTCATCAATAAAAAGCCCAGGCCTATCTAGACACTTCGTTTTTATTGTTTCATGCACAGTTGTGTTGTTCTTGGAGCGTCTTAGTTTTCGTTTGCTTTGATTAGTTGTTTAGTTTTCTTCAGTAGCTTGGACCTCCGTTCTCGATGTGTTGTTTTGCAAATAAGTTGCTTGGTATTGGAAAGGAGTAGTAAGTTCTTGCTTGTAAGTGCAAGAGGAGCTTGCATTGACTGTGACTTAGACTTTAGCATGACATGCTAGGTGTTGTTTTGACCTTATGCTTAGTGATTATTGTTGTAGCATGTCTTGTTCCAAACAATTGGGATTGCTTAGCGTGCCTTGAAGAAATTATGCATTGTTTTAGGATGCAAAAGCATAGTATAGTGGTATTCTCCTTTGATGCTTTGGTTGGGTTGACTTGGCACATGATCACACCATGTTATGACTATGAACAAGTCACCATAGCCTCTATGATCATTTAGTCCTTGACTTGTAGTACCACTCTATGCTTTGATTAGTAATGCGTTGTTGCTCTGCATGATTATGACCATTATTGCTCTCTTAGTTGGTTGCTCCCAGTCTTTTGATAGCCTCCACTTGTATGAGTAAGCTCTACTCATGCTTCCAACTCCCAAGAAACCAAGTTATTCCAAAGTGTCCACTATAAACTCCTATGCATGGTGTGTAACACCATTCCAAGTATATTCTTGTTTTCAGCTATCTTCCAATTAAAAACTATTTTGTTATGTGAAAACTTAGTGATTAAAGCCCTCACAAACTTGATGGCACACTTTATATTCTTTGCCCCTAATAAACTTGAACCATTGTGGCTCTATGTTGTATATGATTGCACTTATACGTTGGAATTAGCAGAACCGTGCAGTCACGGGGAACGTTTTCAACATTGCACTTGTACTTTGTACTCAGTTGATATCATGCTCTTTTGTCTGTGTATGTCACCAGTGTGAAATAAAGAGGGAACTTGTAAGTCCATGGAGTAAGTATTCCGTGTTAGAGAAACGTCTAGGCCGCTAGCCTAAGCCATGCCTAATCATTGTGGAAACTTGCAGCATCACCATAGTGAGCTATCTATGAAGCATCCTCAATAAAAAGCTATGCATATAGTAAATAAAAGATCGCCAAGATGCTCATTGTATGCTTGCCTTGTCATTTTGGTTATGGGAAAGCTCCTGTACCATGTGCAAGGGGTACCCCGTTGGCGGTTCTCAATGATATGCAATTACTTACAATGACAAGAACTTACCTGTGACTGAAGTTGCGTAGCATGAGATGTGGCCCTCATATTCAAGGGACTTGATATTGCCAGCTTATACTTCATCAAGCATATACTCCCTAGTTTGTTCACTTTAACCTTAATCACTTCAAGATGCTTATGATAGGGGCAATGAGGGCTGAAAGCTAACAAGTACCATAATTTTTGGAAGCTCTTTTTGAAACTTGAAAGCCCTGCTTCCTTTACAAAAAGGCCTTTCTTCCACCACTATTGAGTCTCCACCTTCTACCTTTAGGCACCATTAAGAGAGCATAGTTGTCATCCTGTGTGTAGTGTTCCAAAGCTTATTGATTGATGCATATTGTGATATTACTTGTTCTTGTGCTACTTGTTTCTAGTCACCCTTGTGAACATTGAAGGTGTCCTATGCATCTATATTGCTACTCTACGAGGGACAAGCTGGTTGCCACTATGCTATGTTTTCTGTATGCGAAACAAACAAATGTTTTATAATGCATGTTATTCATGATCTTTGTTTGTAGCCTTTCATGTTGCATGCATAGTTACTATGTCCTATTGTTAGAACTCCATTCCTTCATGCACATGTTTAGAGTTCTTTGATCCTAGCTTTCAACCCTTGCAAATGGTTGGATCTTTATTGTGAGGGTGCATGTCACCTCAAAAATTATTCTTTTATCACTTACCTACTCGAGGACGAGCAGGAGTTAAGATTGGGGATGCTTGATATGTTGGAAACATATCTATAATTTTTTATGTTCCATTCTTGTTAGTATCTAATTTGCTTTGCTTTGTCTACACTTTGAGGTGATTTTTACATGTTTTCTAGTACTAACCTATTAACAAGTTGCCACACTGTCAGTTGCATGTTTTCTGCTGTTTTTGGTTTCAGAAAAAAGCTAGTAAATAAATATTCTCGGAATTGGACGGGACAAACTTCAAAGTCAATAACTTTCTGTGGGAAACAAGAAGTCCAGAGGGGAGACAGAGAAGCGTGCCAGGGCGGCCAAACCCCCTTAGGCGCGGCCAGGGGTGGGCCCGCGCATGGGTAGGGTTTAACCCCCTGGTCCCCTCCTCGGATTCCCCCTTCGCCTATAAGAAGCCCCGGATGCAGAAACCCTAGGCACCCGACCAAAACTCCACGAAACCTTCTGTAGCCGCCGCCACCATCGTCCCTAGATCAGGGGGGATCTGAAGCTCTTCCCGGCACCCTACCGGAGGGGAGATCATCCCGGAGGCCTTCTTCTCCGGTATGAAGCGTGAGTAGTTCCACCTTGGACTACGGGTCCATGTAGTAGATAGATGGTTATCTCCTCCTTGTGCTTTAATATATAGATCTTGTGAGCTACGTTCATGATGAAGATCTAATCTATTTGTAATCATGCATTTTGTGTTTGCGGGGATCCGATGGATATTGAGATTACTATGTCAGATTGATTAATGGTTTTGTCTATTTGATACTATCATGTTTGTGTTGTTTGTGATCTTGCATGCTCTCCGTTGTTAGTAGCTATCTTAGCAAAGTTGTTGCTAGTGACTCCAAGAGGGGGTATTTATGCTCGATAGTGGGTTCATGCCTCTAGTTTCCAAGGGAAGTGACAGAAATCTCTTCGATTGTAGACATGTTGTTGCCACTAGGGAGAAAACAACGGTCTCTTGTTCATGGAACAAGTGGATTGTTTACCTTACACACTTTGCTTAAAGTAGTTGTCTGTTTCTTGTAACTTAATACTGGAGGGGGTTCGTATGATAACCTGAAAGTGGACTTCTAGTCATAGATGCAGTTGGATGGCAGTCTATGTATATTGTTGTATTGCCCAATCGAATCTCATAGGTTCTTTTTGTCTGGTATTGCATTGTTATGCCTTGCTCAGTTCATGTCAATTGCCCTGCTGTAATTTGTTTACCCTTCATGCCATGTTGTTTATCTAAGGAGAGCACCTCTAGTGAACTATGGACCCCGGTCCAATCTTTACCATTGATACATCTTCCACTGTTACTTGTTTACTTGCTGCAAACCATTACCTTCCACATCATACGTTTGATCCTTTGTTACAGCAAACCGGTGAGCTGGACAACCTCACTGATTCATTGGGACAAAGTCTTGAGTTTGTGTTGTGCAGGTTTCCACATTGCTTGCAACACCTTTGAGACGTTTCCTTCCTCCTTCTAGTTCGATAACCCGGTCTCTACTGAGGGAAACTTGCTGGTGTGCTCATCACACCTTGCTCTTGGGGTTCCAACAAAGTGTCCCACGTCAACACTGGGTGCACGCATCACTGCCCTGGCCGGCACCGACCAGGTTTGGCGTTGCCGCATGCCGCCGCTGCTCCGCCACCTCTCCTCCCCACTCTCCCATATCCCCGACACCAACTATCTCTCTCGCGCTCAACCCCCAAGGGAAACCCTACCTCCGCCTTTGGTGGCCTCCCTGGGAAACCCTAAATCATGCCGCCATAGCACCTCCCCTTGCCGCCACTGAAGGGAGGCGTCGGGTGAAGCTCCGATGGCGTTTGTGGAAGCGGGGTACCTCTCTCTCCCTCATCCGGCAGAAGCTTCGCGGGAGGTTCCTGTCGTCAAGGGCGTGGCGCTAGGGGATGGCATGGCGGCGCGGTCACTCGGCAGCGGTGTGGCGGCTTCCCGGTGGTGCATGCAGGTGGCGGAGGTGGCGCTGTAGTGCGGCGACGTGGTGGTGGTGCTACGGTGCAGCGACGACATGGCTTTCTAGCTTATAGACAGTGCCATGGCTTTCCCTTCCCGGCCATGGATTTCTAGTGCCCCGTGAACTCCCCCTTCGACTGCCTCCTCGTAGGTAATAAAGATAATCAGGCCACATGCCTCTTTCTCTTCATGAGCCAATGATGAAATTACCATGTAACTAAATCTGGTGAATTGTTTTGCTCGGTGAAATGAAGACCTGACGACACACAGTACCCTGGCGGCACCAGCATTGGTCCAGCGCTGAAGCGCAACATCGACAATTTCCTCATGGCTAGGTTCGGCCTTGAGGCCGAAAAGGCTGCTGCCCTCCACGTCGATCTTTTTCGCACCCACGGCAGCACCCTCGCCCGCCTCATGGTATGCCTCTGTCCGCACCCAAACTCCAACTTCGCCTTCTTTGTAGACAACTTACCTAGACTATTGTACATGCCCTAAGTATGATGTAGTAAATTGAGTAATATTTTTATGGTGTAGTGGTTTTAGTGCCAATTTCTTTGGCCTCAAATTGGTTGATTGAAATTGGTTGGTTGAAATATGCCCTAACTTTCATTAGGTCGTATGATATTGCTAGGTATAAGTATATCTGATGGTTTATCTTAGTGGAAAATGCCCTATTATAGTATTGGCCAAGAGGTTTAGTGCTTATAGTATGCTCGGGTACTTCTACCGATGACTCGTTATTAAATATAGGTTGGGTGATGAACTGCCCTATTATACCATATATCTTGCAAAAATCTTTGGTTGTATTTTTCATCTCAACATTGACTAATCCAATTCTTAAAATCCATTCTTCATTGTGTTTCTGAAACAAGATGTTTAACTAGCACCAATGTAGAAGATGCATCTATGTTTAACCAGCTTTGGCTTTATTTCTTCATATCAAAGCATATTTTATTAGGCTTTACAAGTTACTTGACTATTTAAGAAGTCAACTTTAAATTTATTTGGAAATTCGAAACATGATTCGGGTCATATGCATTCTGGGATAATAGCTCAAAGAGCTAGACATCCTTATGAGTTAAAAGAGAACTCCTCCAGGGTTTGATCACCGGCGCTGGCCCCATGCCCTGCCAATGAGGATTTCAGACCTGAGGCTTAATACATTGCTTCCTTTATATCAGTTCTTGCTATTGGTTGCTTTGGCCTATAATTCCTGCCATGTTTGAATGTTTAAGATAATAAGAACATATTCTGATTTGTTTTCTTGGTCTAGCCAATGATGCAAAGGCTGAGGCACTATTGGGTAATAAGAATAGATATTTATTTTGGTGGCTTTCCTTCTCCGTGATGAGCTTGCATAGCATCACTATGCAAACTGAGAGAAATCTCTCCTTCTAATCCTCCTAGACAACCTCTAGTTGAGGTGTAACTGGATTTGGATGAATTAGTAACATAGCCATTGTTTCACTTGAATCTGATGGTGCAAGCTAATAAGAACAGGTGCTATGGTTGCCCCTTTATACACTCTATGATGATCCTCGCATCCATATGCATGTAGATCTGAGGGTTATTCCCTCCATCTCTATTTATTCCTAATAAATTTAATAAGAACATATGCTAAGGAATGATTTTGGTGGTCAACCTGTGGTTGCTGAGTTCTTGCTGGTGCTGGGCTAGTGTTGATCTTGATCAGCCACTGTTAATTTGGTGTCCTGCTTTAATGCTAATGCTCTCGTAATAAGTTAATGTTGCTGCTTTAATTTGGTGTGAAGCTATACTTTTGTGCTTTCCTGATAGTAATTTTCATTCATTTTTCTAGACTGGAGTTGGAGGCCCCCTCATTAATTTTGATGGTGACTTCATTGGGATGAACTTTTATGTTGAAAAAGAGACTCCATTCCTACCAAGGAATAAAATTCATCAACTCCTGAAGCAGTTTAGCTAAAGAATCCCTTTCTGGTATGTCCTCTATACTCCTTATGGGCCAAAGATTCTCTGATGGCTTATATATGTGTCTCCTTCCACTATTCTACTCTTGTTTACCCTATCCTACATGATTTTATAATTTTTATTCCACTATTTCTACACTATTCTACACTTGTTTACCCTATCAAGATTGGACTTAGTACAATAGTGATTTTTTATGATGCTATGCTGCTCTTCATTTTTACGGGTCTAATAAATTTTGCAGTTGTAAAGAGAGTGGTTAAGCGAGAGTGA
This sequence comes from Avena longiglumis, assembly GCA_030063025.1. Classification (NCBI taxonomy): domain Eukaryota; kingdom Viridiplantae; phylum Streptophyta; class Magnoliopsida; order Poales; family Poaceae; genus Avena; species Avena longiglumis. The sequence goes on from CP125976.1 coordinate 56,942,529, forward strand.
ATGAGTGAGAACGATAATGAATCTTTCTTCCTGGTTTTCCCAAAGATGGAGGCCTGGTTCGGGAGAGGGAGGGAGGGAGTTTCTTGATTTTCTCAGAGAGAGAAAGGGTTTCTGGTTCTTGCCTGGTTGGAAAGATATATTAAGTGAGAGAATTTTTTTCTCTTTATTTGGTCCACAGATACTGAATGGTTCTCCATTTGTTTGGTGGTAGAGAAAGGAGTTGTGCTCTCTCCTCTGTATTTCTCGTTTTCGTGTGATATCCATGATGAGAGATATGTAGTCCTATATTGAGTGAGGCAGAGTCTCGAAATGATTGCTAGTTGATATTATTTTGGCATTAAGCTTCAAAGTGGAACCTAAACTACCCATTTTGGTAGCCTACCTTGTTTCTACTTCTTAAAATGACCTTTGCCATTATTTTTGCAAGCTAGAACAAGCTGAAAAATTGTTAAGACATACATGTGGCCAAGTTTGAATTGGAATGTGTGGATTTTGCATTTCCTCGTGCATATATATATTCCATTATAGTCCAATTTTCCTCATATATACATTCCATATTGTTTAATCATATCCAGGTTTGAATTGGAATACGGATGTTTTCTTCATCGGTATTCATTTCTGAATCTCGGGAGAATTTCTTGGAGCATGTCCATATCAAATGTTCTCTGTTGTGGTTGAATATCTTAACTAGATATTGTATTGCAATGATTAACTACTAGCATCCAGAAACGAGAAGGTGAGTTCTCTTCCGTGTCGATACAAATTCATGTACATTCAGCTCTCTCCGTGATGGTGAATTGTTTTTGTTTCCACTTCTATTTTCTTGCATAAACAAGGTGATAATACACTTGTTATATAATCTCTATAGGTTAGGTTGTTAGCAGGAAGAGATTGAAATTTTATGGCCTTATCTTCATAGTAATACCTTACATTCTCTTGGATTCTCTATAAGAAATAGGCAAGAAGATCACATACCATGAGTTTATGAGTCATTCATAAACTCATATCTGCTTAGGGTTTAGTCGTCAGCGCGGCTCTCCTACACCAGCGCCTCCAACTGCTCATAAATGACGACCACTACCCTGTCGTTGTCGCCCCGACCTCTACGACCAAGGCGCCGTAAAATCAGAGACGAATCAACGACCAAGGCCCAGAGGGTCCGTCTCGAGGCCGCTCACGAGCTTGGACCCTCGCCCATGACCTCATCTGGCCTCACCGTCATGTCCGCGGACACCATCCCCGTCAACCACGAGGACAACATCCTCAAATAAAATTTTACTTGAGGATCAACACAACCGTAGCACTTTGAAAAAAAAACCTAATGTAACTACCTCGGTGAATTACGCTCCTAGATACAAGCCTGGATGAGTGGTAGTGGTTGAAATAGTACGGTGGGGCCCCAAAAGCCACTCACTGGTAGTCCTTTCAGACGTCCCAACCACTGCCCTCTCAACGGGACTGTGCAGGCGTGTCGGCGGCGAAGGATCAACTACATTACAAGTGGGTATGTAAGCCACCATACAAGAGTACATCGAGCCATACCATCTAGAAAGAAAGGAAATATATAGCATACGGCAAGATTCAAATGGCCTAGATAGATCTATATTTTAGGATACTTCCTCATACAACACACATCGAGTATCATGCGGGCGGCAAACAAAATCGAGTGCGGATAAGAAGCAAATCGGCATAAGATGCCATAGAAATAAGCACATCCCAACTACAGTCTCACGGATCCCGTTCGGAATCTCTACACCGAGCGATCGTTGCCCAAGTCCTCGGCTTCTTCCACCCAAAGATCCGTCTGCGAGGGTACATCCGTCCATCTGAACCAATAATTTATCGTGTGAGACCCTAAGGGTACTCAGCAAGTCTTAATGCCTCTAAAGGGGACACAACCTGGGGTGACGCGATTGCAGCGAAAGATAAACCCTAGCAGTTCTACAGATAAACGCTAACCATCCGCCTAACCAATGATAGACGGATGTCCGTGAATTAAGAACAGCAGTTATAATTGGTAATCTCATCCGATCCATCCTCCTCCCTGCTTACCAACAAGGAAGCGGACGAACAACCCCCCCATCCGTTGGCAATTTTATTAACCATTCCATGAGTGTTGCACTATTTACTAGTCAAGTTTCTTAGTCAGATTAAAGCGGTACTTTAGTTATGGTTGTCTATGATCGAGAAACTGTGCTCCAAGTCGTCCATATCCGCGAACACGGCTTTCAGAAAGTTTTACCCGGCCGGGGTGCACCAATAGCAACACACGCTCGATCAACCTCGGAAAAACCAAATCAAAACCCGAGGCCTTCACGTTGAACAATCACAGATTCGAAATATTTGAGGGCCACCCTTGAAGTACACCCACAACGGAGTAAGCAAGCTCGAGACGGACTCAAGGTTTGCGTCAATGGTCAGTGACGGCCAGATCCCCAATCGGGATCGATACTGAAAACATTCCGCTTACCTAAGCGATGCAGTGTGCTCCTCGCACAAACATAAATAAACAGTAGCATGGCATAAGTACATGATATTAAATAAAACCTCAAACTAGTTTGTGGCCCCAAGAAATAAGACTGAATCAAGCTCTGGCTCAGGGGGGTCCCATATACCTCCGGATGTGGATAGCGATAAATCAAGGAACAGGAATCAAGTACTCGGGGCCTTACGGGACACAAGTGAGCAGGAAAAACCAAATAGCAGATGTTGCTCACCGGTGCCACTTTCATTAGTTATCCCATCACTACTCACGTTAAGTTGTTTAGGTACCTCGTTATACATCAGACACTCACAAACCCTACACATGTTTGTTCTCGACTCGCATGGCTCAAACAACTCCTATAGTAATGGCTCATGGGATGGAGGAACAAGCTTGGTGGGGTTTAAAAGTAAAGGCTATGCATACTTGGATTCAATTTAATGCAATCGCGACTCAATGATGCAAGAATAAGATAGAGGCAGAGTCTTGTATGTATGCAAGCATGTGGAAGTGCTTGCTGTCAACTCAGTTGAGCGAGGGACGGATCTGGTAGTGCTCTGGTTCTCTTGATATAACCCACCTCGTGTCTATCAGAAAAACCAAACAAACAAGGCCAACATGAATATAGAGCACAAGCATATGAATAAGATCGTCAAGCAAACAATCATGCCATGATGAATGATGCACAATTTACATGGCAATAAGGTAGCATGGCATGGTGAGGTGTGGAAGACAAGTAACAACATTTTAAAGGAGTTTTGGTTCACATTTTGTTGTCATAACATTGCTGTACCCTATATTTTTATATGATGCATGCTGCAATTGAAGTTATGGATAGCTTAAACAGAAAGGTCTCGTCGAGCTGATCATTTTAGACATATCAATTGCTAAATTTGGAATTAGAAAACAAAAGTTATTAATTATTTAAGTTCTAGTGGCAATTGGGTAATTTAAATCAACTTGGAATTTTAAATGTACAAAAGGCAAATTGAATGGCATATTTGAAATCCTGGCATTTTTCTGATCTCCAAACATATATCATTTGTGTTATTTGGAATTACAATGGAAAAGTTATTTCAAATCTGATTGGAAATTTGAATTTGAAATAATTTAAACTAGATTTGAATTTAAGCATACGTAAAACCTTCTATACAGACTAATATGCCCTCAGACACTTACAGGTGGGGCCAAGGATCTGCGGTCCCACCTTGGCCCAATGAGGAAAGGGGACCATGGTTTATTTGGAAAAAGTGAAGGACCTTTTTATAAAAGCATGGCCAGTGATTGGCATCGACCGCGGGTTGGCGGCAAAAAGGGGAGGGTGTAATTGCAAAACTGCCACCCATCTACGCTTCTTCAGACCACCTGCACAGCCTTGGTGCGGCGTCTGTGTGGGCTTCGAACTCAGCAGCGTCTTGTGAGGGCGGAACCATGCGGTAGGTTGAGGTTGTTGAGGTGCGCCAAGCTAGGTGAGGTTACATAAGGCGCGGGTGGAAGCAGAGCAACAGCGGTGGTGCACCGGCGTTCGACGGCGGGCGCAACCGAAGCAAACGAAGGCGGGGTTATGCAGGAGGTTAGGGGCTCCGCGAGTGTCTGGGTGGGGTCGGCGGTGGGACGCAGTTGATCGCCGGTGCGGCTCGCGGACGGAGGCGCCGGCGTGCAAGCTCCTGGGGCTTCTCCTCCTCGCGTCTAGCTCCAGGGGCGACGCAGACGAGCTTCAGGCCTTCCTCGACACCCGCAAAACCTCGCCCGCCTCACAGTTGCGATACAGCGAGATCCCACGGCGTGGCGCGTCGGGTTTCTGATACGGTGGAGAAGGAGGCAGAGAGGAGGGCGAGGCGGCAGGGCCTGGCGGATCTGGGGCTTGTGAGGCGAGAGGATAAGAAGAGAGGCGGTGGGGTTGCGTGGGGAGGGAAGGTGGCCTCGGTGCCACCTTTTGCCTCCTCACTGCATGGCATGGCCAGCAGGGGCAGTGGCGTGGGCACTAGAGGAGGGCGCAGGTGGAATGCCGTTGCGGTCGAGGGCTAGGTGTGGGGCGGGCGAGAGAGATCGGAGGGAAAGGAAGAGGGAAGCGGCTCGGGCTAGGGTTTGCCTTAGATGGGGTAGCTAGGTGGGGCCAGGAAAGAGGGGGCCAAGCTGGAGTAGGGAGAGGGGGTGGCGAGCTGGGGCAGGGTTTGGTGTGACCAAGCTAGGAAGTAGGGAAGAGGAGGGGTAGTTAGGGTTTTGTTTAGGGGAGGTGTAGATTAGAGGGGAAAGGTGGCTTAGGGTTTAGGTTTAAGAGAGGGTAGGATAGAGGGAGGCCCTTACTTGACCATGCATGCTAGCCAAGACCACACAAAAACAAGACAAGGAAAGGGAGAGAGAGGGAGAGATGATTATGTGGTGGTAGGATTTTTCTTTGGTCCATGCATGCTCCAAATAATGACCAAGCAAGATCCAAGAGAAGAGGTAGAGAAAGGGAGGTGGGTTTAGGTTTGTGCATGCCACATTAGCACATGTGTGTGCATGGAGCATGGGGATAGAGGTTTAGCTAAAGGGGATAGAGATAGATGATATGGTGAAGAAAACTACAAGACAAAACAAGATTTAAACAAAGGGAAGATGATCCATGCAAGCAAAGCCAAAAACATTCCAAAGCCAAGAAAAGGTGGCACTTGCATGGCCCATGCAACAATATTTGCCATGTAGTTATATTGTGAAAACAACATTAATTCATGTGGCATTATTCCTTGCATTCCCAAAAGGTGGGCAAAGGCCAAGCAAAATATTATGGTGGAATCCAACCAAACAACATGAGCTAGAGATAACTCAAATAAAATTCCAAGCCCATATTAATTGGATGGTGGAATATAAGGTGGTGGGATAAAGGTGGTGGAGTTTAGAAGAGATATGCCCCCAACTCAACTTGGGCATTTAACAATATATTAAGAACCAAATACAATATCAAGAGGCAACTACAATTAATAATGCACATGAGATAAGAACCAAACAAGAGGGGGTTTTATATGATGCTCAAGTGCAAGGTGGCATGATGACATGAGCATGATATGATGATGATGCAACAATTATATGTTGGAAGTGGCCCTTTTTATTATTATAACAAGTAGCATTACAGGTGTTAGACAACTGGGATGCTACAACTCTCCCCCACTAAACAGGAATCTCGCTTAGATTCTAGGAAGAAGAAGAAGATACAAAGAGAGAAGGATGGTTGTACGGAGTTCATCTTCACGCTCCCATGTGGCTTCATCAGCGAATGGTGTGACCCTTGCACCTTGCAAAACTTGATGGACTTGTTGCGCGTCCTTCGTTCTGCGGTCTCAAGGATTTTGGTGGGGTGTTCTTGATAGGACAGATCTTCTTGGAGGTCGATTAGCTCATGATCCACGGTCCTGCCGGGATCTTTGAAACACTTCTTGAGCTGAGAGATGTGGAAAACATCATGGACTTTGAGTTTTTTCGGAAGTTCCAATGCATAAGCAACTTCTCCTCTTCTACCACGTATCTTGAAAGGACCGATGTATCTAGGAGCCAACTTTCCTTTGATACCGAAGCGGTGTGTTCCTCTCATGGGAGTGACACGAAGGTAGACGAGATCACCAGGGGCATATACCATGTCCGTGTGTTTCCTGTCATAGTTGCTCTTCTGACGACTTTGAGCAATTTTCAGGTTCTCCAGAATGATATGCACCTTCTCTTCCGCTTGGTTTACAATGTCAGGGCCAAACCAGATTCTTTCTCCTGCACCTGACCACCCAATCGGAGTTCTGCACTTGCGACCATAGAGAGCCTCGAATGGTGCCATCTTTAGACTCTTCTGGAAGCTGTTGTTGTAGGAGAATTCAGCATATGGAAGACATTCCTCCCACTTCATGCCAAACGAGATGACGCAAGCTCTAAGCATATCCTCCAGAATCTGATTGATCCTCTCCACTTGTCCTTGCGACTGAGGGTGGTAAGCAGTGCTGAAGTTCAACTTTGTTCCCAAAGCTTTTTGGAAACTCTCCCAGAACTTTGAGGTGAAGATGCTCCCACGGTCTGAACTGATTTCAAGTGGAACCCCATACAGAGACAATTCTGTTGATATAGAGCTCAGCCAACTGAATTCCAGAAATTGTTTCTTTGACTGGGAAGAAATGAGCCACTTTAGAAAGCCTGTCGATGACAACAAAGATTGCATTGTTGCCCTTCTGCGACCTTGGAAAGCCAGTGATGAAGTCCATCTCTACTTTCTCCCATTTCCATTTCGGAGGTTTCAATGGCTGTAGAAGACCAAATGGTTTCTGATGGACAGCCTTCACTCTGCGGCAGCCATCACATTCTGAGACATACTTGGCACAATACCGTTTCAACCCAGGCCACCAGTATTGTGTTTTCAAGTCCATGTACATCTTTGTGCTGCCAGGATGGATAGAAAGAACCGAATCATGTGCCTCCTTGAGAACTTGGTTTCTCAGACCCGGGTAGTTTGGAACAAACATCCGGTGTTCAAAGAAGAGCGTGCCTTGATCATCAACGTGAAAGGACTCATACTTCGGAAGGTCAAGCTTAGAGATGAGCTTTTTGGTGTGCGGATCACCAAGCTGTCGAGAGCGAATCTGTTCTTCCAAGAGAGGAGTAGCCAGAAGGTTCAGGAGATGCCCTTGTTCCACAATTTCAGGTTGGTGTGAATTCCTCGCACAAGAGAGGTTGCTGCTCTTCCACCATGAGGTTGTTGACATAAGCTTTCGGCTAAGAGCATACGCCATGACATTTGCTTTGCACAGGTGTAGTTGATGGTCACATCAAAGTCATTGATTGCTTGATCCATCTCCTCTGCCAAGGTTGAGATCAGGTTGAGTGAAGATATACTTCAAACTCTTGTGGTCCGAGAAGATCTCTAGTTACCAAGCAAGTAGTGCCTCCATAGCTTCAAAGCAAAGACAAGCTTTGCTAGCTCGAGGTCATGTGTGGGATAGTTGATCTCATGCGTCTTCAACTGACGAGAGGCATAAGAAACCACCTGTTTCTCTTGCATCAGGACCGCACCCAATCCTTGCAAAGAGGCGTCACAGAATATCTGGAAAGGCTTAGATGTATCCGGAGGAACCAAGACTAGTGTGGAAGTGAGCTTCTCTTTGAGTGTCTCAAAACTTTCTTGACAAGCAGGAGTCCACAGGTACTTCTTGCCTTTCTTGAGGAGATCGGTAAGAGGCTTCGCTATCTTCGAGAAGTTCTGAACAAAGCGACGACAATAGCTAGCCAAACCAAGAAAACTCCGCACTTCCTTGACATTAGCAGGAGGAAGCCATTCAACTATTGTCTTCACGGTTTCGGGTTGGTGCAATGCCCTTGGCGAGATAACATGACCCAAGTATGTTACTTGAGCAGAACTCACACTTAGAGAACTTTGCATACAAGCGGTTCTCACGAAGCTTGTTCAGGACACACCGCAGGTGTTCTTCATGCTCCTCCTTAGACTTGGAATAAACCAGAATGTCATCCAGATATACCACCACAAACTTATCAAGGTACTCCATGAAAACGGAGTTCATCAGCCTCGAGAAGGTAGCAGGTGCGTTGGTGAGACCGAAAGACATGACCGTGTACTCATACAGGCCATAGCGGGTGGTGAAAGCTGTTTTGGGCACATCTTCTTTGCGAATTTTGATTTGGTGATAACCACTTCTCAAGTCCAGTTTAGAGAACACCACAACTCCTGCTAGCTGATCAAATAGATCATTTATCCGTGGGAGAGGATATTTGTTCTTGATGGTTTTAGCGTTGAGAGCCCGGTAGTCAACACATAGCCTATCGGTTCTGTCACGCTTCTTCACAAAGATTGTTGGGCTACCCCAAGAAGAAGTGCTATGTTGAATGAAACCCAACTTCTCTTGTTCATCAAGTTGTCGTTTGAGTTCAGCCAACTCAGAAGGACCCATCTTATATGGCCGCTTGGAGATAGGAGCCGTTCCAGGTTCAAGCTCAATCACGAATTCAACCTCGCGATCCGGAGGCATACCCGGCAACTCTTCAGGAAAGACATCTGGGAACTCACGGACCAACGTACACTGAATAGCTTCCATAGCATCATCATTCAGAGCTGCCAAGGAAAAGAGCTGGGCAGGAGTCGACTTGGAGAAAAGACTATATGGCCTTGAGGAATCTTCGAGACACCGGCGTTGCACAATCAATCACTGCATTTCTTTGTCAACCAATCCATGCCCAAGATGACATCAATGTCAGAGTTGCCCAGAACAATCAAAGAAGCCAAGAATGAAGAACCACCAATCTCAACTTGGTTGCCATGGCTGATCTTAGTTGCCATCATATTTGCTCCAGGAGAAAGAACCATTAACTGCTTAAGGATAGGGTCCATTGCTAACTCATTTTCATTTGCAAACTTGTGAGACACAAAAGAATGCGATGCACCAGAATCAAAGAGAACTCGTGCAGGGACTGAGTTAACGGAAAGCATACCCATCACAACTCCAGGTGCATGCTCAGCTTGAGAGGCGTTGACGCAATTGGCACGAACAACCACAGACCCGGGCTTGGTGTTGATGTTGAGAGCCCGAGGCGGTGGTGCACGAACCGAAGGAGAGCTTGTTGCAGATCTTGGCGGGGGTGGAGGGAGAGCTTTGTTCTTCATTGACAGTTCGATTTTGATGTCCGGGATCTCCACACAGAAGCGAGCACCACCGGGCGTGGAGCGAGTAGCCAGGACTCCGCCAGCGCTCGGGTAGTTGTTGTTGTAGCCACAGGAGCCGATGGTGAAGTTTAGTGGCCTTGGCTTGAAACTTGCAGGTCTTGGTGGAGCCGGGAGCGGTGGGGTGTTAGGAACCCGGACACGCCGCTTAGAAGGAGCTGCCATAGCTGCAGAGCTTGATGCATACTGCTGTGTTTCTTGGACTCCTCGAACATTTGCCTTGCCTCCTCTTGCGTGTTGTGTCTGTAGTTCGGGAAGGTTGCGGTCTTGCATGCGTGATTGCATACTTGATCGACGCATTGAGCCCTTGCTGAACCTTTTATGCTTCTTCTTGTCATCGGATACCTCATCACCACCATAACGGATAGATTCATGAAGTTCTGATATAGGTGTTGGCGTTATCATTTCCTGCTTCAGTTGAGGAAAGCCTCCTTCATCCTTTCCATCACAATCTCTGAGAAACCGCTCTTTGAACGCTCCGGTGAACCTCTCCCAAGTAGGCTGGAACCAGGTCGGCTTGCCTTCAAGTAGTTCTCCCACCAAAGAGCTGCATCTCCCTTGAGAAGGTGGGTAGCACACTTGACCCACTCCTGCTCCGAAACATCGCAGTCTCGAGCAACCTTGAGATCTCACGCAGCCAATCATCCGCGTCAGGTCGGTCGAAACATCAAACAGCGAGGTTGAACTTGAGGAAGCTCTTGATGTCTCCACGCTTGGGAGGTGGAGGAAGTGGAGCAAACTCATTTCTTCCGACACTCTCCTCAAAGCTGGTTCTCTTGCATTGCCGCCAAAGCATTAGCGATGTTTGGCAATGAGCCCGATTCGGAGGTATGTCCTCTTGATGCAGGCGTGGTGGAGCCATCTGTCATTGATATAAAACTCAAGTCGTACTATAATGGAGAATGATAATAATCCAAAATAGTACCAAGATGGAATTAACCAAGATTAAAGGATACAATTCTTGAGATGATATTAAAATATCAACAAAGTTCATAGCACCTAGAAGATATTAAGCATATCGCACACGACTGAAAAGGAGTGTGGTACACAAATATATCAAAGAAAAATTTTTCCACAAATTTCGGCATTACAATACCAATAGATGCGCAAAAATACTTAACGAATCAAGATTAGTGACTCTACCGATTCAATATACCAAAGCGAATGATAAAAGTAGTGGTATGGTCGCGACTCCATCCCGCACTCAAATCATTACTCCGCACATGAACAAGTGGAACACATATCCTAACCCATTCTTCTCACGACGAAACCTAAAGATTGGTAACTACGGAAACGAACACCCCAAACAAGATAGCGTCGGATACAAAGAGGAAGATAGATTGCGTCGTTTTTCAAAAGCCTGTCGGTATGGAATGTACCAATAGTTGATAACCAAAGGCAGATAAGATAACAACTTGGATGCAACAGATAGACAAGGGATTACACACACACACACCCTATGGTACTACGGAAACCCAGAACACGTGAATCCTAGTTTGAATCTTGAGAAGAGGATTGAAAACGTTGCACTTCCTTACCAGAAAAGGGTGAGTGGGAGGTTAAGAAGAAAAGTGGAAGCAGTCCTACTCTCGCGTTTTGTTTTTCCCTAATATACATAACTACCAAAATATTTGCTAGACTGACAACAACCGTTTGGCTGAAACCCTGAAGGTCGGGATGGCTCTGATACCAACTGTAACTACCTCGGTGAATTACGCTCCTAGATACAAGCCTGGATGAGTGGTAGTGGTTGAAATAGTACGGTGGGGCCCCAAAAGCCACTCACTGGTAGTCCTTTCAGACGTCCCAACCACTGCCCTCTCAACGGGACTGTCTGGCGTGTCGGCGAAGGGATCAACTACGTACACAAGTGGGTATGTACGCAAGCCACCATACAAGAGTACATCAGAGCCATACCATCTAGAAAGAAAGGAAATATAGCAACGCCATACGGCAAGATTCAAATGGCCTAGATAGATCTATATTTTAGGATACTTCCTCATACAACACACATCAGAGTATCATGCAGGCGGCAAACAAAATCCAGCGGATAAGAAGCAAATCGGCATAAGATGCCATAGAAATAAGCACATCCCAACTACAGGTCTCACGGATCCCCGTTCCCGGAATCTCTACACCGAACGATCGTTGCCCAAGTCCTCGGCTTCTTCCACCCAGTATCCGTCCTGCGAGGGTACCTGTCCATCTGAACCAATAATTTATCGTGTGAGACCCTAAAATTTTCGGCAAGTCTTAATGCCTCTAAAGGGGACACAACAGGGTAGCGATTGCAGCGAAAGATAAACCCTAGCAGTTCTGAGATAAACGCTAACCATCCGCCTAACCAATGATAGGCGGATGTCCGTGAATTAAGAACAGTTATAATTGGTAATCTCATCGATCCATCCTCCTCCTCCTACACCAACAAGGAAGCGGACGAACAACCCCATCCGTTGGCAATTTTATTAACCATTCCATGAGTGTTGCACTATTTACTAGTCAAGTTTCTTAGTCGATTAAAGCGGTACTTTAGTTATGCTTGTCTATGATCGAAAGCGTGCTCCAAGTCGTCCATATCCGCGGACACGGCTTTCGAAAGTTTTACCGGCCGGGTGCACCAATAGCAACACACGCTCGATCAACCTCGGAAAAACCAAATCAAAACCCAACGAGGCCTTCACGGAACAATCACAGGATTGAGAAATATTTCAGGCCACCCTTGAAGTACACCATAGCGGAGTAAGCAAGCTCGAGACGGACTCAAGGTTTGCGTCAATGGTCAGAACGGCGCAGATCCCAATCGGGGCTGCCGATACCGAAAACATTCCGCTTACCTAAGCGATACGTGCTCCTCGCACAAACATAAATAAACAGTAGCATGGCATAAGTACATGATATTAACTAAAATCTCAAACTAGTTTGTGGCCCCAAGAAATAAGACGGAATCAAGCTCTGGCTCAGGGGGGTCCCATATACCTCCCGGATGTGGATAGCGCGATAAATCAAGGAACAGGAATCAAGTACTCGGGGCCTTACGGGACACAAGTGAGCAGGAAAAACCAAATAGCAGATGTTGCTCACCGGTGCCACTTTCATTAGTTATCCCATCACTACTCAGGTTAAGTTTTTTAGGTACCTTGTTATACATCAGACACTCACAAACCCTACACATGCTGTTCTACGACTCGCATGGCTCAAACAACTCCTATAGTAATGGCTCATGGGATGGAGGAACAAGCTTGGTGGGGTTTAAAAGTAAAGGCTATGCATACTTGGGATTCAATTTAATGCAATCGCGACTCAATGATGCAAGAATAAGATAGAGGCAGTAGGTACTGTATGTATGCAAGCATGTGGAAGTGCTTGCCTGTCAACTCAGTTGAAGCGAGGCGGATGGGTAGTGCTCTGGTTCTCTTGATATAACCCCCTCGGTGTCTATCAGAAAAACCAAACAAACAAGGCCAACATGAATATAGAGCACAAGCATATGAATAAGATCGTCAAGCAAACAATCATGCCATGATGAATGATGCACAATTTACATGGCAATAAGGTAGCATGGCATGGTGAGGTGTGGAAGACAAGTAACAACATTTTAAAGGAGTTTTGGTTCACATTTTGTTGTCATAACATTGTTGTACCCTATATTTTTATATGATGCATGCTGCAATTGAAGTTATGGATAGCTTAAACAGAAAGGTCTCGTCGAGCTGATCATTTTAGACATATCAATTGCTAAATTTGGAATTAGAAAACAAAAGTTATTAATTATTTAAGTTCTAGTGGCAATTGGGTAATTTAAATCAACTTGGAATTTTAAATGTACCAAAGGCAAATTGAATGGCATATTTGAAATCCTGGAATTTTCTGATCTCCAAACATATATCATTTGTGTTATTTGGAATTACAATGGAAAAGTTATTTCAAATCTGATTGGAAATTTGAATTTGAAATAATTTAAACTAGATTTGAATTTAAACAGACACAGAAAACCTTCTATACACAGACTAATATGCCCTCAGACACTTACAGGTGGGGCCAAGGATCTGCGGTCCCACGCGCGGTACTGAGGAAAGGGGGACCGCGGGTTTATTTGGAAAAAGTTAAGGACCCTTTTTATAAAACGGCGACGGTCACTGACGGTGGGCCGGCTGGACCGCGGGTTGGCGCGGCAAAAAGGGGAGGGGTGTAATTGCAAAACTGCCACGCGTACTGTACTTCTTCCAGACCCTGCTCTCACGTGGCGCTTGGCGGGCTGTGAGCGAACCCGCTGACAGCGTGCAGCTGTGGAGGCGGAACCGATGCGGTAGGTTGCGAGGTTGTTGAAGTGCGCCGAGGCTAGGTGAGTTACGTAAGGCGGGTGGAGCAGAGCAAACGGCGGTGCACCGGGTGTTCGACGGCCGAGCGGCGCAACCAGGAAACGAACAGAGGCGGGGTTATGCGGGAGGTTAGGGGCTCACCGCGAGTGTCTGGGTGTCGGTGCGGGCGGGCAGCTTGATCGCCGGCGCTCAGCAGACGGGCTAGGGTTTGACGGCGGCGCGGCGTCAGGCTCGGGCTTCTCCTCCTCGTCGGCTCAGGCGGCGCAGACGAGCCAGGCCTTCCTCGACACCGCAAAAAACCTCACCCGCCTCTGGTTGCGTGCAGCGAGAGATCCAGGCGTGGCGGCGTCGAGTTGATCTGGCGGTGGAGAAGGAGGGCAGAGGAGGGGAGCAAGGCAGAGCCCCTGGGCGGATCTGGGGGCGGCTAGGAGGCGAGGGAGAGGATAAGAAGAGAGGGGCGGTGGGGTTGCGTGGGGAGGGAAGGTGGCCGGTGCCACCTTTTGCCTCCTCACGTGCATGGCATGGCGGCGAGCCTGGCAGGCGTGGGCACTAGAGGGAGGCTGGCGGTGGGGCTGCCAGTCGAGGTCTAGGTGTGGGGCGGCAAGAGAGAGATCGGAGGGAAAGGAAGAGGGGCCGGCTCGGGCTAGGGTTTGCCTTAGATGGGGTAGCTAGGTGGGGCCAGGAAAGAGGGGCCAAGCTGGAGTAGGGAGGGGTGGCGAGGCGGGGTTTGGTGTGACCAAGCTAGGAAGTAGGGAATAGGAGGGTAGTTAGGGTTTTGTTTAGGGAGGTGTAGATTAGAGGAAAGGTGGCTTAGGGTTTAGGTTTAAGAGAGGGTAGGATAGAGGGAGGCCCTTACTTGACCATGCATGCTAGCCAAGACCACACAAAAACAAGACAAGGAAAGGGAGAGATGATTATGTGGTGGTAGGATTTTTCTTTGGTCCATGCATGCTCCAAATAATGACCAAGCAAGATCCAAGAGAAGAGGTAGAGAAAGGGAGGTGGGTTTAGGTTTGTGCATGCCACATTAGCACATGTGTGTGCATGGAGCATGGGGATAGAGGTTTAGCTAAAGGGGATAGAGATAGATGATATGGTGAAGAAAACTACAAGACAAAACAAGATTTAAACAAAGGGAAGATGATCCATGCAAGCAAAGCCAAAAACATTCCAAAGCCAAGAAAAGGTGGCACTTGCATGGCCCATGCAACAATATTTGCCATGTAGTTATATTGTGAAAACAACATTAATTCATGTGGCATTATTCCTTGCATTCCCAAAAGGTGGGCAAAGGCCAAGCAAAAGATTATGATGGAATCCAACCAAACAACATGAGCTAGAGATAACTCAAATAAAATGCCAAGCCCATATTAATTGGATGGTGGAATATAAGGTGGTGGGAGAAAGGTGGTGGAGTTTAGAAGAGATATGCCCCCAACTCAACTTGGGCATTTAACAATATATTAAGAACCAAATACAATATCAAGAGGCAACTACAATTAATAATGCACATGAGATAAGAACCAAACAAGAGGGGGTTTTATATGATGCTCAAGTGCAAGGTGGCATGATGACATGAGCATGATATGATGATGATGCAACAATTATATGTTGGAAGTGGCCCTTTTTATTATTATAACAAGTAGCATTACAGGTGTTAGACAACTGGGATGCTACACCTAACAATGGAGCACAAAGTAAACAGTTTTTATACCATCTACCATGGTCTTTGAGTGAATTTTTTACTTTACAAATGAAACTTAACGGGGTACAACAGGTCGCGACTGTTCCCAATATATAGGCATAGAAATGGCTAGTGATCAACAGCTTGTACAACTGTTTTCTAAGCATATTTCAGTGCATAATCATTTGCATTTGAGGCTTTATTGATCCAATTATGTAACTGAGATGCTAGAAAATAGGCAATGTTGATTATATGATCCACTTTACAGCCCAGTTGCCATATTTGCAAGAAAGGTGCACAAAGGCACCTAAAACCCAGGGCAGTGCAAACATATTCCAGAGGCAGGACATACACTGTGCCAAGCCTCAATACAGCAACACTAAGCACACAGGCAGTACAAGGCTAGAGAACCAACAGTGCTTTGCCAGTGTAGTTGCTGACCAAGCCCAGGGCAAATATGAGCAAAAGGCTACTGGAGCAGTGCAAGCTATCCTCAAAGGGCAGAGCAAACCATTGCAACTCAAAGCATTACTGTCAGCAAGGCAATACAAAGCTCTTGGCATAGGGAGATCCAAGCTGGTGTAGCACCAGAACTACTCAGTGCAATGCTTCTGCCAACAGTGCATTCCATTAGTCAAGGAAGAGCATAGCCAGTTCAAAGCCTGTACCATGTGCAAGGGGTACCCCATTGGCGGTTCTCAATGATATGCAATTACTTACAATGACAAGAACTTACCTGTGACTGAAGTTGAGTAGCATGAGATGTGACCCTCATATTGAAGGGACTTGATATTGCCAGCTTATACTTCATCAAGCATATACTCCCTAGTTTGTTCACTTTAACCTTAATCACTTCAAGATGCTTATGATAGGGGCAATGAGGGCTGAAAGCTAACAAGTACCATAATTTTTGGAAGCTCTTTTTGAAACTTGAAAGCCCTGCTTCCTTTACAAAAAGGCCTTTCTTCCACCACTATTGAGTCTCCACCTTCTACCTTTAGGCACCATTAAGAGAGCATAGTTGTCATCCTGTGTGTAGTGTTCCAAAGCTTATTGACTGATGCATATTGTGATATTACTTGTTCTTGTGCTACTTGTTTCTAGTCACCCTTGTGAACATTGAAGGTGTCCTATGCATCTATATTGCTACTCTACGAGGGACAAGCTGGTTGCCACTATGCTATGTTTTCTGTATGCGAAACAAACAAATGTTTTACAATGCATGTTATTCATGATCTTTGTTTGTAGCCTTTCATGTTGCATGCATAGTTACTATGTCCTATTGTTAGAACACCATTCCTTCATGCACATGTTTAGAGTTCTTTGATCCTAGCTTTCAATCCTTGCAAATGGTTGGATATTTATTGTGAGGGTGCATGTCACCTCAAAAATTATTCTTTTATCACTTACCTACTCGAGGACGAGCAGGAGTTAAGCTTGGGGATGCTTGATACGTTGGAAACATATCTATAATTTTTTATGTTCCATTCTTGTTAGTATCTAATTTGCTTTGCTTTGTCTACACTTTGAGGTGATTTTTACATGTTTTCTAGTACTAACCTATTAACAAGTTGCCACACTGTCAGTTGCATGTTTTCTGCTGTTATTGGTTTCAGAAAAAGCTAGTAAATAAATATTCTCGGAATTGGACGGGACAAACTTCAAAGTCAATAACTTTCTGTGGGAAACAAGAAGTCCAGAGGGGAGACAGAGAAGCGTGACAGGGCGGCCAAACCCCCTTAGGCGCGGCCAGGGTGGGCCCGCGCATGGGTAGGTTTTAACCCCCTGGTCCCCTCCTCGGATTCCCCCTTCGCCTATAAGAAGCCCCCGATGCAGAAACCCTAGGCACCCGATCAAAACTCCACGAAACCTTCTGTAGCCGCCGCCACCATCGTCCCTAGATTAGGGATCCAAGCTCTTCCCAAGACCCTCTGGGGGAGATCATCCCGAGGCCTTCTTCTCCAGATGAAGCGTGAGTAGTTCCACCTTGGACTACGGGTCCATGTAGTAGATAGATGGTTATCTCCTCCTTGTGCTTTAATATATAGATCTTGTGAGCTACGTTCATGATGAAGATCTAATCTATTTGTAATCATGCATTTTGTGTTTGCGGGGATCCGATGGATATTGAGATTACTATGTCAGATTGATTAATGGTTTTGTCTATTTGATACTATCATGTTTGTGTTGTTTGTGATCTTGCATGCTCTCCGTTGTTAGTAGCTATCTTAGCAAAGTTGTTGCTAGTGACTCCAAGAGGGGGTATTTATGCTCGATAGTGGGTTCATGCCTCTAGTTTCCAAGGGAAGTGACAGAAATCTCTTCGATTGTAGACATGTTGTTGCCACTAGGGAGAAAACAACGGTCTCTTGTTCATGGAACAAGTGGATTGTTTACCTTACACACTTTGCTTAAAGTAGTTGTCTGTTTCTTGTAACTTAATACTGGAGGGGGTTCGTATGATAACCTGAAAGTGGACTTCTAGTCATAGATGCGCTTGGATGGCGTCTATGTATATTGTTGTATTGCCCAATCGAATCTCATAGGTTCTTTTTGTCCGTATTGCATTGTTATGCCTTGCTGGTTCATGTCAATTGCCCTGCTGTAATTTGTTTACCCTTCATGCCATGTTGTTTATCTAAGGAGAGCACCTCTAGTGAACTATGGACCCCGGTCCAATCTTTACCATTGATACATCTTCCACTGTTACTTGTTTACTTGCTGCAAACCATTACCTTCCACATCATACATTTGATCCTTTGTTACAGCAAACCGGTGAGCTGGACAACCTCACTGATTCATTGGGACAAAGTCTTGAGTTTGTGTTGTGCAGGTTTCCACATTGATTGCAACACCTTTGAGACGTTTCCTTCCTCCTTCTAGTTCGATAACCTGGTCTCTACTAAGGGAAACTTGCTGTTGTGCTCATCACACCTTGCTCTTGGGGTTCCAACAAAGTGTCCCACGTCAACACTGGGTGCACGCATCACTGCCCTGGCCGGCACCGACCAGGTTTGGCGTTGCCGCATGCCGCCGCTGCTCCGCCACCTCTCCTCCCCACTCTCCCATATCCCCGACACCAACTATCTCTCTCGCGCTCAACCCCCAAGGGAAACCCTACCTCCGCCTTTGGTGGCCTCCCTGGGAAACCCTAAATCATGCCGCCACAGCACCTCCCCTCGCCGCCACTGAAGGGAGGCGCCGAGCGAAGCTCCGATGGCGTTTGTGGAAGCGGGGTACCTCTCTCTCCCTCATCCGTGAAGCTTGGGAGGTTCCCGCTGCCAAGGGTGGCGCTAGGGATGGCATGGCGGCGTCATCCTCAGCCGGTGTGGCGGCTTCCCGGGGGTGCATTCAGGTGGCGGAGGTGGCGCTGTAGTGCGGCTACGCGGTGGTGGTGCTACGGTGCAGCGACGACATGGATTTCTAGCTTATAGACAGTGCCATGGCTTTCCCTTCCCGGCCATGGATTTCTAGTGCCCCGTGAACTCCCCCTTCGACTGCCTCCTCGTAGGTAATAAAGATAATCAGGCCACATGCCTCTTTCTCTTCATGAGCCAATGATGAAATTACCATGTAACTAAATCTGGTGAATTGTTTTGCTCGGTGAAATGAAGACCTGACGACACACAAGATTCAAGCAAAGATTGGTCCAGTCAAGCGCAACATCGACAATTTCCTCATGGCTAGGTTCGGCCTTGAGGCCGAAAAGCTTTGCCCTCCACGTCGATCTTTTTCGCACCCACGGCAGCACCCTCGCCCGCCTCATGGTATGCCTCTGTCCGCACCCAAACTCCAACTTCGCCTTCTTTGTAGACAACTTACCTAGACTATTGTACATGCCCTAAGTATGATGTAGTAAATTGAGTAATATTTTTATGGTGTAGTGGTTTTAGTGCCAATTTCTTTGGCCTCAAATTGGTTGATTGAAATTGGTTGGTTGAAATATGCCCTAACTTTCATTAGGTCGTATGATATTGCTAGGTATAAGTATATCTGATGGTTTATCTTAGTGGAAAATGCCCTATTATAGTATTGGCCAAGAGCAGTTTAGTGCTTATAGTATGCTCTCGGGTACTTCTACCGATGACTCGTTATTAAATATAGGTTGGGTGATGAACTGCCCTATTATACCATATATCTTGCAAAAATCTTTGGTTGTATTTTTCATCTCAACATTGACTAATCTAATTCTTAAAATCCATTCTTCATTGTGTTTCTGAAACAAGATGTTTAACTAGCACCAATGTAGAAGATGCATCTATGTTTAACCAGCTTTGGTTTTATTTCTTCATATCAAAGCATATTTTATTAGGCTTTACAAGTTACTTGACTATTTAAGTCAACTTTAAATTTATTTGGCAATTCGAAACATGATTCGGGTCATATGCATTCTGGGATAATAGCTCAAAGAGCTAGACATCCTTATGAGTTAAAAGAGAACTCCTCCAGGGTTTGATCACCGACGCTGGCCCCATGCCCTACCAATGACGATTTCAGACCTGAGGCTTAATACCTTGCTTCCTTTATATCAGTTCTTGCTATTGGTTGCTTTGGCCTATAATTCCTGCCATGTTTGAATGTTTAAGATAATAAGAACATATTCTGATTTGTTTTCTTGGTCTAGCCAATGATGCAAAGGCTGAGGCACTATTGGGTAATAAGAATAGATATTTATTTTGGTGGCTTTCCTTCTCCGTGATGAGCTTGCATAGCATCACTATGCAAACTGAGAGAAATCTCTCCTTCTAATCCTCCTAGACAACCTCTAGTTGAGGTGTAACTGGATTTGGATGAATTAGTAACATAGCCATTGTTTCACTTGAATCTGATGGTGCAAGCTAATAAGAACAGGTGCTATGGTTGCCCCTTTATACACTCTATGATGATCCTCGCATCCAGATGCATGTAGATCGAGGGTTATTCCTCCATCTCTATTTATTCCTAATAAATTTAATAAGAACATATGCTAAGGAATGATTTTGGTGGTCAACCTGGTTCGAGTTCTTCTTTGGTCTTTGGGCTAGTGTTGATCTTGATCAGCCACTGTTAATTTGGTGTCCTGCTTTAATGCTGATGCTCTCCTAATAAGTTAATGTTGCTGCTTTAATTTGGTGTGAAGCTATACTTTTGTGCTTTCCTGATAGTAATTTTCATTCATTTTTCTAGACTGGAGTTGGAGGCCCCCTCATTAATTTTGATGGTGACTTCATTGGGATGAACTTTTATGTCGAAAAAGAGACTCCATTCCTACCAAGGAATAAAATTCATCAACTCCTAAAGCAGTTTAGCTAAAGAATCCCTTTCTGGTATGTCCTCTATACTCCTTATGGGCCAAAGATTCTCTGATGGCTTATATATGTGTCTCCTTCCACTATTCTACTCTTGTTTACCCTATCCTACATGATTTTATAATTTTTATTCCACTATTTCTACACTATTCTACCCTTGTTTACCCTATCAAGATTGGACTTAGTACAATAGTGATTTTTTATGATGTTATGCTGCTCTTCATTTTTTTCTGGTCTAATAGGTACACCAGATTGTAAAGAGAGTGGTTAAGCGAGAGTGAATGAGTGAGAACGATAATGAATCTTTCTTCCTGGTTTTCCCAAAGATGGAGGCCTGGTTCGGGAGAGGGAGGGAGGGAGTTTCTTGATTTTCTCAGAGAGAGAAAGGGTTTCTGGTTCTTGCCTGGTTGGAAAGATATATTAAGTGAGAGAATTTTTTTCTCTTTATTTGGTCTACAGATACTGAATGGTTCTCCATTTGCTTGGTGGTAGAGAAAGGAGTTGTGCTCTCTCCTCTGTATTTCTCGTTTTTGTGTGATATCCATGATGAGAGATATGTAGTCCTATATTGAGTGAGGCAGAGTCTCGAAATGATTGCTAGTTGATATTATTTTGGCATTAAGCTTCAAAGTGGAACCTAAACTACCCATTTTGGTAGCCTACCTTGTTTCTACTTCTTAAAATGACACTGCCATTATTTTTGCAAGCTAGAACAACTGAAAAATTGTTCGGCACATACATGTGGCCAAGTTTGAATTGGAATGTGTGTGGATTTTGCATTTCCTCGTGCATATATATATTCCATTATAGTCCAATTTTCCTCATATATACATTCCATATTGTTTAATCATATCCAGGTTTGAATTGGAATACCAGATGTTTTCTTCATCTGGTATTCGCTGTACAGATCTCAGGAGAATTTCTTGGAGCATGTCCATATCAAATGTTCTCCTGTTGTGGTTGAATATCTTAACTAGATATTGTATTGCAATGATTAACTACTAGCATCCAGAAACGAGAAGGTGAGTTCTCTTCCGTGTCGATACAAATTCATGTACATTCAGCTCTCTCCGTGATGGTGAATTGTTTTTGTTTCCACTTCTATTTTCTTGCATAAACAAGGTGATAATACACTTGTTATATAATCTCTATAGGTTAGGTTGTTAGCAGGAAGAGATTGAAATTTTATGGCCTTATCTTCATAGTAATACCTTACATTCTCTTGGATTCTCTATAAGAAATAGGCAAGAAGATCACATACCATGAGTTTATGAGTCATTCATAAACTCATATCTGCTTAGGGTTTAGTCGTCAGCGCGGCTCTCCTACACCAGCGCCTCCAACTGCTCATAAATGACAACCACTACCCTCTCGTCGTCGCCCTGACCTCTACGACCAAGGCACCGTAAAAGAAGAGACGAATCAACGACCAAGGCCCAGAGGGTCCGTCTCGAGGCCGCGCTCCACGAGCTTCAGACCCTCGCCCCCGCGGCCTCATACGCTGCCTCCGTCACCGTCGCGGACACCATCCCCGTCAACCACGAGGACAACATCCTCAAATAAAATTTTACTTGAGGATCAACACAACCGTAGCACTTTGAAAAAAAACCTAACAATGGAGCACAAAGTAAACAGTTTTTATACCATCTACCATGGTCTTTGAGTGAATTTTTTACTTTCCAAATGAAACTTAACGGGGTACAACAGGTCGCGACTGTTCCCAATATATAGGCATAGAAATGGCTAGTGATCAACAGCTTGTACAACTGTTTTCTAAGCATATTTCAGTGCACAATCATTTGCATTTGAGGCTTTATTGATCCAATTATGTAACTGAGATGCTAGAAAATAGGCAATGTTGATTATATGATCCACTTTACAGCCCAGTTGCCATATTTGCAAGAAAGGTGCACAAAGGCACCTAAAACCCAGGGCAGTGCAAACATATTCCAGAGGCAGGACATACACTGCCAAGCCTCAATACAACACTAAGCACACAGGCGGTACAAGGCTAGAGAACCAACGATTGCTTTGCAGAAGATTCTTGACCAAGCCTGTGGAAAATCTGAGCAAAAGGCTCTTGGAGCGGCAAGCTATCCTCAAAGGCAGAGCAAACCATTGCAACTCAAAGAATTACAATCAAGAAGGCAATACAAAGCTCTTGGCATAGGGAGATCCAAGTTGGTGTAGCACAGGCGCTCAAGGCAAAGCTTACAAGCAGTGCATTCCATTAGTCAAGGAAGAGCATAGCCAGTTCAAAGCCTAGACCAGTAGTGTCAAAGCCAAGACACGAGAAGAGCAAGGCAAGTGCAGAGCAGCTAAGCGAGCAAGCTCGGTGCCAAGGCGTACCAAGGCCGGTGCAAGACCAAGCCAGAGAAGCATCGCCAAGGCAGAGCGGCGGTGCAAGCCAACAGTTAGGCAAAGAGAATCAAAGCGATTACTGCAAGCCAAGGCTGTGCATTGCGATCCAGCGCTTTGCACTGCAACCCCTGCGTAGTTCATCAGTTTGGAAGAGGCAGAGCAGAGGGACCATCTTGGGAAAGAAGAAGAAAAGGCTAAGAACCAAAGAGCAAGAAGGGGCAGTGCACGCGCACTAGAAAATTAGGGTGGTGCACGCAAGGCGTGTGAGGCAGAGCACCGCAGGAGGGGAGCCTGGTCTCTCTCTCCTTCTTCCTGGCGATCATCTCTTCCGCGAGTTCTTCTTCCTGGCGCCTAGATCTGGAGCAGCTTCTCTGGGGTTCTTCTTCCTCGACAAGATATTCTTCCCTCTCCTCTGTAATCTCTTGCTGCTCTCTCCCTCTCCTCTCTATATCTGATCTTCTGTTCAGCTAGAACCTGTTCTGAATTGAAGTTGTAATCTAAACCTCTGTATCTCCTGCTGTGAAATAACCTGAGTATAAGTGTGATTGTGTGTTAATCTATCTTCGCCTTCTTTTGCAACGAATTCATCGTGTGCTCGACCGCCTTCTCCTTCCTCTCGCTTACGTCGAATCTGCATGTCCCTCTATTCCGTGACCGCTTGTTCTTCTTCTACTTCTATCTGTGTTTCTCTTACGACGCATACCGCTTAGTGTTCTAGGAAATCTTGTCTAGATTTACTGTCTCTCTCTCTCTTCCTCTCCACTCTGCCCTTACTCTGATCTATCTAAAAACTTCTTTGTGTGTGCGATAGTACTGCTCTGATTCTAGATATTCTGCCTCTTCTAGTAAATTGCACTGCCTGTTTTAGTAGTTTCTGTCTTCTTATACCCTTTGCTGTGTAGTTGTTGTGTGATCATTCTCTCCTTCTACCCCTGTTTCTCCTTGATCCCTGCCTTGTTTCTTCATTGTTCTGTTTATTTTTATTTACTGCTTTATAATCTCCAAAACAATTTTGCTTGCTATGCTGTGTGACCCCAAACCTATTTAGCTTGATCCATGTGGAAAGAACACGACAACACTCTATACTATTAAAACCTTCATATCAATTTTGGCGCCGTTGCCGGGGATCAACTAAATTAGGAATGGTAGTAGTGCAGACTTAGTGTTATTTTCTGTTTGTTTCAACAGATGCTTGTGATCTGTTTTTCTGTGAATTATGATGTGCAGGTAACAGGTGTATGAGTTACATAGAAGAAGTGATACTGAATAATTTTGATCCTGAGATAGAGAGAACATTTCTGAGATTAAGAAGAGAAAAACAAGCAACAAGAGTAGGAGTCATGGGTGATAACCAAAGAGTTTTGCTCAGGGACCTGTGGATTCCAAGGGATCAGGGGTTTGCTTCTGAGATTATTTCTCCTGTGATTCAGGCCAACAACTTTGAATTGAAGACAACTCTGATCAATATGGTGCAGCATTCTCAGTTTAGTGGTTCAGCACTTGAGGATCCTCATGAGCATATCAGAACATTCCTTGAGTACTGTAATACATTGAAGAAGAATGGAGTTCCACCAGATGCCATCAGATTATCTCTGTTTCCATTCTCTCTCAGGGATGGAGCAAGGCAGTGGCTGCATTCTTTACCAACTCATCTGACAGATACCTGGGAACATTTGTTGCAGGCTTTTCTTGAGAGATACTTTCCTCCAACTAAAGCAGCTGAGTTGAGAGACAAGATTACCAGATTTATGCAGTATGATGGTGAGAGATTGTATGATGCATGGCAGAGATACAATACAATGATCAGAATGTGCCCACACCATGGTTTGGAGAAGTGGTTGGTTTTGCAAACATTTTACAAGGGACTGACACATCAAACCAGAGCCTATGTTGATTCAGCAGCTAGAGGAGGAATAATGAACAAAACATTGGATGAAGCATTTACTCTGATTGAAAGCATGGCATCCCATCATTTCTAGTGGTCAAGTGAAAGAGCAGTAGCACCTTAAGCCCCTGGAATACATGTTCTGCAACAAAAAGATTCTCTAGCAGCTCAAATTGAACTGCTGAACAGACAGATGGCTAGTGTGATGTCAAGCTGTGGAGCAACCTCAGTAGCTTCAGTTCAAACTGCTCAGCAAATTTGTGAAGCTTGTGGTCAACCTGGTCACTTAATAGCAGATTGTACACTTTATGCAACAATTGGTCCATCTATATCTGAAGTGAATTATGCTCAAGGACAGAATCAGGGTCCATTCTCTCATAATTACAATCCAGCTTGGAAAAATCATCCAAACCTGTCTTATGGAAGCAATGTGCAACCAAATTCTGGTCAGTCATTTGTTGGCTTTAAAGGAAACAATCAGCAAGCTGGAACACAATATTACAAGCCAGCAGAAAATCTAGTTCCACAGAATTCAAGGATGGAAGAGCTGATAGAAAAGCAGATTAAGCTACTGGAAACTATGCAAAATCGGTTCAATGGCATGAGTAGTAAAGTTGACACCATGTGTGAAAAAATAGGTGAGGAAAAATCAGAAGGAAAATTGCCCTCTCAACCTGAACAGAATCCAAAGGCACACTGTCAAGCAATCTCAGTTACAGGAGCAGTTACTACAAGGTCAGGTGCAGGTCTGTTACCAACACCACAAATGTACCAACCTCCTGCATTGAGAAGTTCAACTGCAGATGAACCGGTGCCAGAAAAGAGAGCTACTCAACATGAAAATGGAAAGGATCCAATAGATGAAAGCAGAGAGAAAACAGAAGTAGCAGTACCAGCAGAAAAGATCAGAATCCCATTTCCAGAAAGGCTAGAGAAAACTAAGGATGAAAAGCAATTCAGCAAGTTCTTGGAAATGATGAAAGAAGTGCAAATCACAATTCCCATTCTGGATGCTATAATGCATGTTCCAATGTATGCCAAGTTTCTGAAAGATTTGCTATCAAAGAAGAGAAGCTTGGATGAGCCAGAAATTGTAGCATTGTCTAAAGAATGCAGTGCATTGATTCAAAATTCTCTGCCAACCAAGTTATATGATCCAGGAAGCTTCTGTGTTCCTTGCATTATTGGGAACAAAACTTTTATGGCAATGTGTGATCTAGGATCATCTGTCGGTGTTCTTCCTCTGTCAGTTAGTCAGAAACTACATTTAGAAGAAATGCAGGACACTGCTGTTACTTTGCAACTAGCAGACAGATCATTCAGGAAACCAGTAGGGATGTTGATGGATATACCAGTTGCTGTGGGTAAATTTGCTTATCCAGTGGATTTCATAGTCTTGGATATGAATGACAAGATTGAAGCAGTAATTTTGGGTAGACCATTCTTAGCTACAGCTGGTGCACCGATTGATGTGCAGGAAGCAAAACTAACTCTGAGATTTGGTTAAGATGACATAATGTTTGATATGAAGCATCCCACTCATATTCCACAGAGCAATGAACAATGCATGAAAATAGATTCAGTTGGCAGATGTGTTTTAGAATTGTTCTGTGAATCAAAAGTTGAAAGCATTGAGTTGACTGGGGACAGTTTCAGATGAAGGACATCACTTTACTATCTATCAGATTGCTGATGATAGAAAGGGTGTAGCTGTAAATTCATCAGAGGAAAAATTTGAATTCAAACCCTTGCCAAGCCACTTGAAGTATGAATTCCTTGGAGCCGACAAGAAATTTCCAGTGATTATGAGCTCTGCTTTAACAGATGAACAGACTGCATAAGTGGTAAATTTGCTAAGAAAATATAGGGAAGTGATTGGATATTCTATTCCAGATATGAAAGGGATAAGTCCAGCTGTCTGCAATCACAGAATATTTCTTGAAGAAGGAGCTGAGCCAACTAGAGAACATCAAAGGAGATTGAATCCAACTCTGCAGGAAGTTGTCAAAAAGGAAATTCTCAAGCTATTGTCTGCTGACATAATTTATCCAATTAGTTATAGTGAGTGGGTAAGCCCAATACATGTTGTGCCAAAGAAAGGAGGAATCACTGTTGTGGAAAATTAAAAGGGAGAGCAAATTCCCACTAGGAAAACCACATGATGGAGAATGTGCACTGATTTCAGGAAATTAAATAGTGCAACCAGAAAAGATCATTTCCCTCTCCCATTCATTGATCAGATGCTTGAAAGATTAGCAGGGCATGAATATTATTGTTACATGGATGGATACTCAGGGTTCTTGCAAATCCCAATTCACCCAAGTGATCAAGACAAAACAACCTTCACTTGTCCCTATGGCACATTTGCTTACAGAAGATTACCATTTGGTCTATGCAATGCTCCTGGGACATTCCAGAGATGTATGATTTCCATTTTCTTAGAAGAAATTGAAAGGATCGTGGAAGTTTTCATGGATGATTTCACTGTTTATGGAAATAGCTTTGAGAATTGTATGAAAAATCTTGAAACAGTATTGAAGAAATGTCAGCAGCATTATTTAGTGCTAAATTGGGAGAAATGCCATTTCATGGTAAAGGAAGGAATTGTTCTTGGACATCTGGTATCAGCAAGAGGTATAGAGGTGGATCAAGCAAAGATTGAGGTGATCTCTCATTTGCCATAACCAGTAAATGTGAAAGGTGTGAGAAGCTTTTTGGGACATGCTGGATTCTACAGAAGATTTATCAATGATTTTTCAAAAATTGCCAGACCACTTACCAATCTGCTGAATCAGGATGTAATATTTGATTTTGATGAGAAATGTTCAAATGCATTTTCCCAACTCAAGCAAGCTCTGTTTTCATCTCCAGTTGTCCAACCACCAGACTGGAAACTGTCTTTTGTTATGATGTGTGATGCAAGTGACTTTGTTGTTGGAGCAGTGCTTGGACAGAAGAAAGACAAGGTTTTCCATGTGATAAGTTATGCAAGAAGAACTCTTGACAGAGCCCAAGCAAACTACACAACTACAGAGAAAGAGTTGCTGGCAATTGTCTATGCATTTGACAAGTTTAGGCAGTACTTGGTGGGAAACAAATGTGAGGTGTATACAGATCATGCTGCAATCAGATACTTGATGAACAAGAAAGAAGCAAAACCTAGGCTCATCAGATGGATACCGCTCCTGCAAGAATTTGATATAGAAGTAAAGGATAAAAAGGGGACAGAGAATCTTGTTGCTGATCATCTGTCAAGAATTCCAGATATTCCAGCAGAAAATTTCCCCATCAATGAGAATTTGCCAGGAGAAGGATTGATGCAAGCATTTCAGTTGCAAGGAAAACTCCCATGGTATGTTGATATAGTCAATTATTTGGTATGCAAAATCATTCTAGTGGATTTCAGTTATCAGAAAAACAAGAAGTTCTTACATGATGTCAGAGAGTACTTTTGGGATGAACCCTACTTATTCAAACAATGCAATGACGGAATAATGAGAAGTTGTGTTCCTGAGGAAGAGATACAGAGTGTAATCTCTGATTGTCACTCTTCCCCTTATGGAGGTCATGCAGGTCCTTCCAAAACACAAGCAAAAATTCTGCAGGCAGGATTTTTCTGTCCAACAATGTTCAGAGATACATATCAATTTGTCAAGAAATGTGATCCTTGCACGAGAACTGGAAATATTTCTAGGAGAAATGAGATGCCTCAGCAAGGAATCTTGGAAGTTGAATTGTTTGATGTTTGGGGAGTTGATTTCATTGGCCCTCTGCGAGCATCACTAGGATCTAAGAACATCTTGGTTGCTGTTGACTATGTCTCCAAATGGGCTGAGGAAGTTCCCACAGTAAATGCTAATTCAAAAGCAGTTTGCAAATTATTCAAGAATGTAATATTTCCCAGGTTTGGAGTACCCAGAGTTGTAATCAGTGATGGAGGTGCACACTTCAATAATTTATAGCTGTAGAATTTGCTGAAGAAATATGGTGTGGTAAATCACAAAGTAACAACTCCTTA
The DNA here is from genome assembly GCA_030063025.1 of Avena longiglumis. NCBI lineage: Eukaryota > Viridiplantae > Streptophyta > Magnoliopsida > Poales > Poaceae > Avena > Avena longiglumis. The sequence continues at coordinate 56,971,254 of CP125976.1, forward strand.
TCACCCTCAAGCAAATGGCCAGGTTGAGCTCTCAAACAGAGAAATCAAATCAATTCTTGAAAAGGTAGTCTCCACAGCAAGAACAGATTGGTGAATGAAACTGTCAGACTCCTTGTGGGCATACAGAACTACATATAAGACACCAATTGGTATGTCACCTTTCAGGATGGTCTATGGGAAAGCATGCCATTTACCTGTTGAATTGGAGCATAAAGCCAGATGGGCACTGAGGAAATTAAACCTAGACATTGACAAGGCTGACAAAGCAAGGAAACTACAGCTATGTGAAATAGAGGAGCTGAGGTTGGATGCTTATGACAGTGCTAGAATTTACAAGGAGAAAACAATGATTTGGCATGACAAACACATACTCAGAAAGAAATTATGTGCTGGAGAGCTTGTGCTTGTTTATGACTCAAGATTCCACTTGTTTCCTGGTAAATTCAAGTCCAGATGGTATGGCCTTTGCCAAGTGAAGAAAGTATTCAACAATGGTGCAGTACTGATTGAGAGTAAAACACAAGGCACATTCCTGGTAAATGGAGAGAGACTCAAGAACTATCATGTTGGTGATCCAATGGAAATTGTTGAAGAAGATGAAGCAAATGGTGATGCTGAAGTGGAAATTCCAGCTGCACAGCAGCTATGATCATCTCAGGAGCTTGGTCAAGCTAATTACCTTAAACAAGCGCTTATCAGGAGGCAACCTGACCTATAAGTTCATATTTTACCATCTTTCTTAGTTCCATAAATAATTAGCTTGTTGCTTTTGTTTTGTGTTTGTTTGTTTGTCTTTGTTATCCTTTAGGAATAAAAGAAGTTGATCAGAAACAAAAGAGAAGCAGAGTGTCCATGAGGGAAGTGCAGAGAAATACTACTGAGCAGAACATCAATGGGAAAGGAGGACACCAGGCAGAGCTTTGTCAATTCATAAAGCAGTGCAAGCTTATGCATGAGCACCAAAGGCGAAAGGCTTCTTCACAGAGGCGTGCTCCTTTCAAAAGATCAGTAGAGGCAGAGCAAGCTTTCTGTCAAGGCAGAGCATGCTTCATGTAGAAGCTCATAGGCAGTGCATGCCCCTTGCTGAAGCAGTGCAGATGCAACTTAGTGAGCTGTTTCTTACCCCAGCTAAGTTAATTACACTGATAGCAAATTATAAGTGTGGGGGAGATGCATTTGCTGCATCATCATGTCATTACTGTGCATTCTCTGAGCTGTTGTCACTTTGCAATGCAAACCCCCGTGCTAGCTGAAAATTTCTGTTGAAGCTTCTAGTACAGCTTTTAAATTGTACTTTGGAAAACTTTCTTTCAATCTAGAATTTATTTGGCTCTATACCTAACATGTTCATGGAAATCCTCTGTTCACTTGCTTATAATATATATGATTTGTTTGGTAATTGCTAGATTTCTTTGCTTACTTACACTGAGGAAAATTGAATTATGGAGATAAAAACTAAAACCATGTTACTATCCATCTCTGAGCCTTTTCTGGGCTAGTACAAGCATTATCATGGTGTGTTCCAGGGAATGATCATGTGAAGCAAAATGTACTAACCCACTGTTTTTGTGCCAAATATTAAAACTAGTACAAGCATCAGCATGGTGTGTTCCTGGGAATGGCCATGTGAAGCACAAACTGTACTAAACAATTGCTTATGATACCAAATCTAAAAAAAATATGTACATGCATTACCCTAGGATGTTCTTGGGAATAGCCAGGTGAAGCAACAATGTACAACATATATGCAATTATGATCAGCACTAGCATTAGCATGGGGTGTTCTTGGGAATGGCCATGTGAAGCAATGTGTGCTGATCATAAACTGATTAAGATGTTGCAAAGTTTTGTTAATAGGTAATTTGGCAGTTTTCTTTCCAAGACACAGTTATGGACATCATCATAGATTTTCCTTCTGTCTCATAGATCAGTTCTTATCAGTGTAGGTAAATCTAGAATACTAGCAATTGTCGGCATATTTATATTCTAGAGCAAGTGAACATTTTAATTTCCATGATTGTGTTAGAGCATATGTTACATAAACTCCAGATTGTTTGCAATTTTTCCTTCGAAAGGTTTAATCTTTGAAACCATTTGTTTTTCTCGCCTATTTACTTGAGGACAAGCAAAATCTAAGTGGGGGTGTTGATCAACAGCTTGTTCAACTGTCTAAGCATATTTCAGTGCATAATCATTTGCATTTGAGGCTTTATTGATCCAATTATGTAACTGAAATGCTAGAAAATAGGCAATGTTGATTATATGATCCACTTTACGCCCCAGTTTCCATATTTACGTGAAAGGTGCACAAAGGCACCTAAAACCCGGCAAGGTGCAAACATATTCCGAGGCGGGACATACATGCCAAGCCTCAATACAAAGACACTAAACACACAGGCGGTACAAGGGTGGAGAACCAACGTGCTTTGCAGTGTAGTTCTTGACCAAGCCTGTGGCAAATCTGATCAAAAGGCTCTTGGGAGGTGCAAGCTATCCTCAAAGGGCGAACAAACCATTGCAACTCAAAGCATTACAATCGGTAAGGAAATACAAAGCTCCTAGCATAGGAGATCCAAGTTGGTGTAGCACCGAAGCGCAAGGTGCAAAGCTTACGCCAATAGTGCATTCCATTAGTCAAGGAAGAGCACACTGGCCAGTTCAAAGCCTAGACCAGGCGATGCAAAGCCAAGACACGAGGAGAGCAAGGCCAGGCAGCGCTAAAGCAAGCTGAGTGGCAAGCCAAGGCGAGACCAAGGCCAAGCAGACCAAGCCAGAGCGGCAAGGCAGAGCGAAAAGCAAGACAACAGCCAGGTAGCAGAACCGGTAAAGCCCCTTTGCAAGCAGAAGGCTGTGCACTGCGATCCAGCGCTTTGCACTGCAACCCCTACGCAGTTCATCAGTTTGGAAGAGGCAGAGCAGAGGGACCATCTTGGGAAAGTAGAAGAAAAGGCTAAGGACCAAAGAGCAAAAAGGGGCAGTGCACGCGCACTAGAAAATAAGCAGTGCACACACGCAAGAAAGGGGGAGGGTGGACGGTTGGGACCAGGGTGGTGCACACAAGGCGTGTGAGGCAGAGCACCGGAGGAGGGGAGCCCGGTCTCTCTCTCCTTCTTCCTGGCGATCATCTCTTCCGCGAGTTCTTCCTGGCGCCTAGATATGGAGCAGCTTCTCTAGGGCTCTTCTTCCTCGACAAGCTCTTCTTTCCTCTCCTCTGTAATCTCTTGCTGCTCTCTCCCTCTCCTCTCTGTATCTGATCTTCTGTTCATCTAGAACATGTTCTGAATTGAAGTTGTAATCTGAACCTCTGTATCTCCTGCTGTGAAATAACCTGAGTATAAGTGTGATTGTGTGTTAATCTATCTTCCTGCCCTTTGATGCAACGAATTATTGTCTTTGTGCTTGACTCTGCCTTCTCCTTCCTCTGTTTGGTGTTGAATACTGCATGTCCCTCTATTCTGCAATGCTTGTTCTTCTTCTACTTATGTCTGTGTTTCTCTGTTCTGAGCGCATACTGCTTAGTGTTCTAGGAAGTACTGTCTAGATTTCTGTCGGTCTCTCTATCTCTCTCTCTCTCTCTCTCTCTCTCTCTCTCTCTCTTCACTCTGTCCTTACTCTGATCTATCTAAAAACTGCTCTGTGTGTGCGATAGTACTGCTCTGATTCTAGATATTCTGCCTCTTCTAGTAAATTGCACTGCCTGTTTCAGTAGTTTCTGTTTTCTTATACCCTTTGCTGTGTAGTTGCTGTGTGATCATTCTCTCCTTCTACCCCTGTTTCTTCTTGATCCCTGACTTGTTTCTTCATTGTTCTGTTTATTTTTATTTACTGCTTGATAATCTCCAAAACAATTTTGCTTGTTAAGCTGTGTGACCCCAAACCTATTTAGCTTGATCCCTGTGGAAAGAACACGACAACACTCTATACCATTAAAAACTTCATATCAGCTAGTACCTCGCTTGCAACTAAGACAAGAGAGTGTAAGTGCTTATAGACTGCAGTAACTGCACCGTACTCTTCTACTGATAGGCCTAAGTGGTGTTTTCAAAATTATTGTTGTAATGTTCCATATACCAAATTTGAAAGTTTACCTATCAATGTAAATTTTGACTTGCAGTTCCTAGGAGTAGTAGTAGCGTTAGGACTTGGAAGTCAGTATAGAACATAGTGTCATATATAGGATTGCATACAGTTTAAACCTAAAACATGTGGCATATTGATATGGTTCATTCTGTGTGACTCATTCTGGTAGTAAAAAATGTAGTCTAGAGCTCAATTGAACACTCATCATTACAAGAGAAGTCGAGTCCCAAGCATCAGAACTCTAGAGTCATCCAGAAGGTATTTTCTCTCTATTTTGATATGTTGGAACATCATTCAATCGAAGGAGTCCATTTCAAGTATAGTTGTTTCTCCAAAATACCTACTTACTGTATATGCAATGTTTGCTGTCCATCTTTTATATATATTCTAGTTACTTTCGTGACATGTTTGATTGCTAGCAGCCCATCAATGACATGGATTTTTTTCATAAGACGGTCTAAGGTTGATGTTACAACATGGTCTCAAGAAATAGCTACTGATGATGTTCCACATCCTTAGAAGTACAATTTGATTCCACTTCAGCTCTAGCTATGCAATCACAATGCTATTTAAAGTTTATATGTGCAATCTATTGGCCTCAAGCTATGTATGGCTATTGTAATTTGACTGTAACAATTTGAGTGAAATTTGAACATCTGCATAAAGTACTGTAATTTGAGTGAGTGATGTAATTGTTTGTATTACTGCGATTTGTATAGATGTGATTTGAGTGCAATACCTACTGTTATTTGACAGCTGTGAGCCATTTTGAAAATTTAATCGCTGTAATTTGACTTTGTTCAGCTAAATAGCTACTGTAATTTTACTGTTGTTATCTTTTAGAGGTACTATGGAGAGTGCCTCAAATGGTTGGATTTTAGAGGCACTAGCTTTAGATGCACTCTCAATAGTGCCTCAAATGTTGGCTTTAAGAGGCACTATTGAGAGTGCCTCAAATGGTTGGCTTTAGAGGTACTCTCAATAGTGCCTCAAATGGTTGGTTTTTAGAGGCACTATTGAGAGTGCCTCAAATGTTTGGCTTTAGAGGCATTCTCAATAGTGCCTCAAATGGTTAGCTCTAAAAGAACTATTTAAAGTGCCACAAATGTTTAGTTTTAGTGGAAATCTTTAAAATGCCTCAAATACATGGAATTTGAGGAATTTTTTAAAACCACCTCTAATGACTTATACCTACATGCCCGCTCTCGACGTTTTTTTAGTGCCTAAAAAAATCAATTGTGGCACTATTTTAACTATTAGAGGCACTTTAAAGTGTCTCTCATTGCTGGACCTGCCATAGTGACTCCCTCTCTACTTAAGGACATGGCCGAAATTAACCGTCGCCGTTACTCTTCTCTTGATGGACTTCCTCTTCACTGGGCCCCTGCCTGGTCTTGTCATGGGCCCAGGTCGTGGCATCGCAACCTCCGTCATCGCCGCCCCGCATTGGCGTAGACAATTCGGCAGCAGCTTCCCCACACTCGCCATTGTTCGAAGGCCCCGTTGTCTGAAAGCCGTCTCTTCTACGGTCCACCGCAGAGTTACCACATCTTCTACATACGCTATCGCACGCTGTTACCGACCTTCCCTTTCATCTTGTGTGTGTTGATCGGTAGGTCATCTTCTACTGCGGCTCATCGAGTCATCGGCACATAGGGACGACCCGAGGCCACCGCGCACCCGCCGCACATAAGGTGTGTCTGGCCGTTTCCCTAGGTATACTTTTTCTACATTCTTTGCCTTGATAAATTAGAGAGTGTTCGGTTGCTTGATTGCATCATTCTTATATTCATAGGCTATGAATAGCTACGATGAGATGATGCTCCAAGTATTGGTGTAAGAAGAAGTTGATGCTGCCGCCAAAGATGACGAGAAGTTGTTGATATTGTCAGCTCTACATCATTTCTTAGAGCAGCTGAATGAAGTTCCTCGACGTATTGATTCAAGGGTTGGAAGAAATAAGATCAACGACGAATGATAGGTGCTATGATCTCGATTCTAACTATTTTTCTCATCAGTGATGCATGCCAAATGTATCCGTGGACTTTATAGTTTCACTAGTGGAAAAGAGGGCTTCGGTTCAAACCAAATATAGTCATAAGTTCCGATTTGTTATGAGCCGGGACTACTGATAGAGTTTAGGGTTTAGGGTCCCGGGCCGTAACGTCTCCAACGGCTAGTAATTGAGCTGAACACGGACTGGGACTAGAGGTCCAGTCCGGCCCGGGACTAGTGACCTCGAGCCGGTTAGCTGCTCTTTTCGGGGACTATTAGTCCCGGGTCGTATCACGGCCCGGGACTAGTTGTTCCTACATATAAATTCAGCTTCATTTCCATGGCCCGAGCCATGCTGGCCATTTTACTCAAAGAAGCAAGCCGAGTTCATGCATTTTTTTCTCAAGATTTGTCAAGATTTAGTCTACAACCCCTAAATCCAAGGTTTTAAAAGGTAAGGAACTTCATCCTTTCATCTCTTATTGTTACTTTAGCTCAATGTGATAGAAGTAGAGATATGGATTTGCATGCATGCTCTAGAAGTAGAGGATTTTTAAATGTGTAACAAATTTTGATTAGGCACAAAGTTACTGAAATTGAAATGTGTAATTTTAGAGTTTCAGAGTTTTTAATGGAATGAGGTTTTCACTGATAGAAAAATAATCAAAAACTCCACATTTTTCATGTTAATTGTGTTCTCCAATTCACAAATTGCTGCATGTAAATTTTTCAAATTTCAAAATTAATGCTCTAGAATCTCTCATTATAACTTGTATTAAATTGTTCACTGGTCTATATTTCTGATGCTGTGTAATGGTTTTTGATATACTTTTACTATAATACAAATGGTCCGGGAATGGATGTACAGTACTGACCGACGCTCTGGCGAGTTCGTTAATGGCGTGCATGAATTCATTCGTGTTGCTGATGGAAAAAGCGGAATGGTTTCGTATTCTGTCCATGTAGTGGATGTAGGAATCAGAAGGATTACTCTGACTCAAAAACCCTTCATAGCCACCTGTTGAAGTTCGGTTTCATGCCCAGTTATAATTGTTGGACCAAGCATGGAGAGAAAGGGGTTATAATGGAACACAATGAAGAAGAAGAGGATGATGAAAACTATCATGATTTCCCTGAGTACGAAGATACTTCCATGGGGGAAGCTGAAGGAGAGGCTGAAGAAGAGACACATGATGAACCCGCTGATGATCTTGGTCGGACCATTGCCGATGGACGATGATATTGGTCGGACCATGTGCCATGCTAGCAAGGTGTGTAGCGCCTTTGCGTTAGGCGCTACTCAAAAAGTGTTAGACGGGTGAAATAGTTTCGCCTCAAGTTTAGTTTATGAATTTCTTTTAAACTTGGGTCAATTTTGTCCATTCTGCCACACTAGGAAGCCGACATGCAGTGTCACATTTGAAAGAATAATAATAGGGGTAGGGGTACTCCTGAGAGGCTCCTAGCGATTAGAGCATGTGGGACGTTTGATTGAGCTTCCAGTGCAGAACCGGGCCATTGATTTGTGGTAAGACAGTTTTATCCTAGTAAATGGTAAAAATTTAGTTTGCTACACGCACCCATTTTCTACCCACGGGCGTGTCCCCCTCTGCCTAGACTAGCGTCCCCGTCGGAAATACTCTCCTTTTCAGTGTTCTTTTACCGGGTGCACATGGTCTGGATAGGGGCAAAATCGAGCATGCCAGTGCTGAAACTGAAACTCTACCCCACCGCCGCCGTCTCTCTCTCTCTCTCTCTCTCTCTCTCTCTCCGCCCCTGTCCAGTCTCGTAGGATTTTAATGGCGGGTTAGCCCTAGCAGCCACACAACATTTCTCAGTCCCTACCCACCTCTAACATGAACTCACCTCCTCTCCCTCACTCCGCGAAATCACCACCTCCATCGTTGTCGCCCCGCATTGGGCAAAGAAAATTCGGCACCAGCCACCCCACACTCGTTGTTAATAGGAGCCACCATTGTGTCACGTTGTTCTATGGAAGCCGCCGCTTCTACGATCTACCGCTGAGTTACCACGTCTTCTAAAGACGCCATCACATGCCGTTAGTTACCTCCTTGTTCATATCATGTGTGCCGGTTTTTAGGTCATCTTGTACTGCAGTGTAACACCCTTGAATCGGCCCAAATTCCAACAATTCCCACCAAAACCCGCATAGAAACAATTCAAAGATGCCCACCAGGCACTTGCGTGCCAGTGGAAAACAAAGTAATACCATTACACAATAGTTCATAATGGAACCCACAGAAACAGATATATACAAAAACGACTCAACGAGTCAACAATACATATATACAGTACAAAGATCCAAATCACCTTAAAACGATAAAATCTAAGGACACCCTTCCTCCTCGCACTTAACCGTGTAACGCTTCTTGATGTCCGAGTGCACGACCGTGTAAGGACGATGATTCTTGACCGAGAAGTCTTTTATCCATTGCTTAAATTCCAACAAGGTCTTGAACCTTGATCCTTTGGAAAAGCCATTATTCTCGTGATTGTCATCCCGGTAAGAACTTGTCCTTGGTCCAAGCACTACGCCCTTGCCACCATCAACCGTGGCTTCATCCACGAGACTAAGATCATAAAATAAAGGTACCCGATGGTCCCGCCCCAATACAATATCATGCATTTCGGCCTCTCTAGCCGTGAACCCCTCCTCGCAACTTATTCTTCGGGACCATCATCATCTGAGTCCGATGCGTGGCCTCGAGAATACAGGAGGTCACGGTCCATGTCATCTTGCATGATATATTTTTCCAAATCTCCAACATTGTTGTCATGGAGTCCAACATCATCATCATCATCACCCCCACGATCATTATTGTCATATTCCAACACTTCGTCTTGGTCTTTTGAAATCGGGCTCAATGTTTGGGTCAAAGGAGGTTCACTCCATAGCTCTTGGTCCACGGGTGGAGGACTCCTATTATCCAATAGGGAGGCAAGACGATTCAAGTCCAAAGGTAGTGAAGTATCAACCTTTTTGGTGGCAAATAGCTCAAGATCCTTGTCTAGTGATTTGCCACCACCTCCTTGTATGCAAATCAATGGGCCTCGGAGTAGATACGCATGGTCTTCCAATGGATATGCATTCCCAAACCCACAATATGTCTTCCCTCCAACTCAACAACATCACTTGGGTCTATCCATTTCAATTCAATCCTCACTTGCTCCAAGACCTCGATGTAGGTGGGACTACGCTCAAACACCATGTCTAGCTCATCCGGGTCCGATTTTATGTTGCCTTTCAAAATGGCATCCTTGTCCACATGATGAACATGAAGAATTCTTGTCATGCCTAACACGTAGGTGAATATGTTCATTAACTACACATGCCAAGATGCACAAAAATATACTAGTCACATTACCAAACCATATAGCTAACAAGAACACCCTCCCTTAAATAAAAAAACCCTACCCCTAGCCATAACATTCCAATAAACCAAACACTAACATTCCAAGAACCCTAAACCTAACTAAATGCTTCATAGACATCATTCAACTAAACATTGGCCAATGAACCTAACAAATTTCCAAATATTTCTCACCAAATCAAATTTCTAGGGTTTCTACCCAAATCCAACAAAAATGAAAGATTTCAATAGGTAAAAATGGAGGGAAATGAGGGAGGATACCTCTACATCTGGGGAGGTGTCAAAATCCACCAAATGAAGCTTCCAACCTAAGGGATTTGAGGGTGGGAGGAGAGAGGGAAAAAAGGGAAGCCGCCTTGGACTTGTTCTGTCTTTGAGAATTTGGGGAGCGAATGAGTCGGGTGGGAGGGGGCGCTGCGTCTGGATATGTCTCGAAGTATAGCGTCTAACAGAAAGATGCTACACTTTGGGACATCGCGCCTAGGCGTTATAAGCCCGAGGTAAGCCAGGGCGGGCCACGCGGGTGTGATGCACTGCAGTGTATAGCGTCTTACTGTTAGACGTGGCTGGGGTCGAGCGGATGGGGCTGTCACGTACGGAGCGGAGCTCGAGGGATGATCATGGCGGATCCCTGGCGCACCCCTTCTCGTGCCACCCCCACCTCGCGGACCCTGCGCTACACACGCCACCCATCAGCCCTTCGCCCTATTCATCCAGGCTGGCGGCATAGTGGACAAGGCCATGGACAGGGCCCACTTCCCCCTGGGCGAGGCGGCGTACGGGATACATTTCCGCCATATGCGGGAGCCTTCACTACCGTCGTTCCTGCTTTGTCCACCTGCTCTATTGTGCCGGCCACCTCGCTGATGACCCACAAGTATAGGGGGTGTATTGCAGTACTTTTGATAAATAGGAGTGTCGATCCCAACGAGGAGCAGAAGGTGCTGAACAGTGGTGTGGAGCAGGAAATCGCTGTGAATACTTAGCAAACGGATTTTTTAGTGGTTTTCTGACAAGGCAACAAAACAAAGAGCAAGTAACAGAAGTAACGAACAAACGGAGCAAGTGTCCCAATCCTTTCTTAGCAAAGACAAGCCGGTGGAATTACTTATAAGGACCAAACGTTCTCGAGGACACATGGGAATTCTGTCAAGTGCTTTCACTTCAAATAGTGAGTACTCTTCTCTAGTGTTTGTAAGTGTTGTGTGGGTGAACCTGTGCTAACATACTGCCCTTCCTAGGACTAATACATAGTTGTGATTAATCCCCCTGCAAACATCCGTAACTACAGGAAAGTAATTAAGATATAAATCTAACCACGGCCTTAAACTCTAAGATCCTACGCTCCCTTGTGCAAAGGTGTCCTAACGGGGGTTCAGGTTTCTATCACTCCGGCAACCCCACAATTAGTAGCCAAATACACAATGCATTCCCCTAGTCCCATAAATGGTGAAGTATCATGTTGTCGATGTTCACATAACACCACTATAAGAATATCACCACGGCTTAAATACTAAACCATTGAATAATAACTCAACACAGATTCACTACTAACAACATGACTTCTCCCATGTCCTCAAGAACACAACGAACTACTCACAAGACATCATATGGATCAAGATCAAAGATGATATGATAATGAATAACAATCTAAACATAAATTATAATCCAACGGTTCCACTCACAAGCATCAACTCAATAGTAATCAACACCGGGAAAGTTTCCCCTAAGAACTAGAGAAATATCCAACACAACTGTTATAGCAATACGGAGTGGTGATGATGGTGCTGGTGGAGATGATGGTGTGGATGATGATGATGATGATCCCGATGAAGCCTATCTTGATGATGGTGTTGATGGTGACGGTCTCCCCTCTCTGGGAAGGAATTCCCCCGGCAGAAATCTGTCTGCCGAAGAGATCTTTCTCTCTCGGTGTTTTCCGCCCCCTAGAGTCGGCGGAAATCTATCTGTGGTTGCTCCCTGAGGCTTAGGGTTCCGAAGGGAAGTTATAGGTGAAGGGGGAGAGTCGGAGGCTGGGCAGGTGGGCTACACCTGCCCTAGGTGCGGCCTTAGGTGGGCCCGCGTGTAGGGGGTGTGGGCCCCCTGTGGCCCCCCTTCGCTCCTCCTTTTGGCTTCCTTCGTCCTCAGGTAAAATAATATGTTTCCATATTTTTCGTGTATTTTTCCAATCTTCGCGAAATTGCACCGAAACGCCTTCTTTTACATCAGAATCCATACTCCGGCATTCCATCCTCCAAGAATCATCCAACATGCATAAACAGATGAAAAGCCATAAGTAATACCTCATAATAAGACAATATCAATGAATAGAGGTAAATTATGATATAGAATGGTGATGCAAATTGGGCGTATCAACTCCCCCAAGCTTAGACTTCGCTTGTCCCCAAGCGAATACTGAGCTCAGTAAACATGTCCACGGGTTTATGGAGTGAAGCGTCGATAAAAGAATACGAACAAGAAGCATCACACTTACCATTGCATAGCTCTGATATGTCCAAAACGTATCTACTTTCTCGAACACTTTGCTATTGTTTCTTATCTAAACTTGTGTGATTTGGATACAACTAACCAATGGCATCACGCTTTCAGGGTAATTATCTTGGTTTCTTGTTTTTGTGCAGAAAATGAACTATCAGGAAAAATTCCGGAAAATATGCCAAAAATTATATTTCACCAGAAGATCCACGGAGCCAAAAGAAGAGATGGAGGGAGGCCTAGGTGGCCCAGACCCACCCCAGGCGTGGGCCCACCTGACCCCACACCTGGTGGGGGTGTGGCTACCCCAAGCAACTCCTCGGCCTCCCTCTACGCCTATAAGTTGTCTTTCGACCTAAAAACCGAGGGGGGTCGATAGTTTTCCAGAAAGAAGTCCGCTCCGCCGCCACCAGAAACCAAGATTCGGATCCAGAAACTCAGTTCTGGCACCCTACCGGGATGGGGAATTTGGAGAGGATCATCGCCATCGTCATCACCAACGCATCTCCATCAACCACCGATGTTTCCCTCATCCATGAGTGAGTAATCCCCCGCTGTAGGCTTGGGGATGGTAGGGATTGGATGAGTTCTATCATGTAATTGAATAAGATTTGTTAGGGCATAGTGCCTAGTATCTCTTGTGCTATTTGACTTTGTTGCAACTTGTTGTTCTTAATGCTTGTCACTAGGGCCCGAGTGCCATGATCTCAGATCTGAACTTATTATTGAATCATTATGATAGTATTGTTTGTGATCTTATCTGCAACTTGTGTACACATATCATTGTCCGGATCCAAAGGCCCCAAAGTGACAATAATTGGGACAACCGGAGGGGATGGCTGTGGTGTGAGGATCACATGTGTTCATGGAGTGTTAATGCTTTGCTCCGGGGCTCTATTAAAAGGAGCACATTAATTACCAGTAGTTCCCTAGAGGCCTCGCTGCCACGGGATGGCTACACAGAAGATGTTGTGCAAGTTCTCATTGCAAGCACGTATGACTATATTTAGATCACATGCCTAGGATTGTTTAGTACTTGGATGCTTGTTATTATTTATCTGCAATGCCCTAGGTCTTGAAGTTACATGTTTAGACTCGTCCATGCAACGCCTATCCATCCATATCTATGCCTGCACTTTCAATTCTCATCACATGTATTGTTACTATTGCTCCTAATTTCATCGTTGATGTTCTGCTATACCGATAAACTTATGTGAGCAAGAACTATTTCCAGGTGCAGCTGAACTGACAACTCAGTTGTTAAGGCTTGCAAGTATTCTTTGGCTCCCCTTGTGTCGAATCAATAAATTGGGTAATACTACCCGCGAAGACTATTACGATCCCCTATACTTGTGGGTCATCAATCTCATAAAAGAAAGCAACTCACCATTATACAACTTAGCTTGCAGCCAAGTACATCAGTCACAATACAGATGCATCAAGATAAATCATAATTGGAATTTACAAACTTGTTCTTGGTCAGAGAACACATGGTAAACAGTTTCACAAAAGCTTTTTGTAGAAGTTTCAAAACAGGAGCACTCTTTGCTCAAAAAGTTTTTTCACAAATGAAGGCTTTCAAAGTAATACTCAATAGATAAGAGTTTTGTGCAAACAATGAAGATAAAGAACATGATTGAATAAATTACCATATGAATGCTTGAAACACAACAACTCAAAAGCTTGCTGGAGATGGAGAGGAAGTAGGTTCACTGACTCAAACTGGTAACTAGGAGAAAGGTCCCTTCTTAGAGGGTAGCAGGGATTACAAGTCATAAAGAGCTTCCAAAAGATTATGGTACTTACTAGCTTTGAGCCCTCATTGCCCCTATCATAAGCATATCGAGATGATTAAGGTTAAAGTGAACAAAGATGGAGTATATGCTTGACAAAATATAAGTTGGCAATCTCATGTCCCTTGAATATGAGGGCCACTCCTCATGCGTACTCAACTTTGGGTCCAGGTAAGTTCTTGTCACTGTAAGTATTTTCATATCATTGAGAACCACCAACGGGGTACCCCTTGCACATGGTACATGAGCTTTCCCATAACCAAAATGACAAGGCAAGCAGACAATGAGCATCTCAGCGATCTTTTTATTTACTATATGCATAGCTTTTTAGTGAGGATGCTTCATAGATAGCTCACTATGGTTATGCTGCAAGTTTCCACCATGATTAAGCATGGCTTAGGCTAGTGGCCCAGGCGTTTCTCTAACACAGAATACAAACTCCATGGACTTACAAGTTCCCTCTTTTTTTCACACTGTTGACATCCATAGACAAAAGAGCACGATATCAACTATGTACAGAGTACAAGTGCAATGTTGAAAACGTTCCCCGAGACAACACGGTTCTGTTAATCCCAACGTATAGATGCAAGCATATACAGCTTCGATGTCCACAATGGTTCAAGTCTATTAGGGGCAAGTAAATAAAGTGTTCCATCAAGTCCGTGAGAGCTTTACTAACTAGTTCTCACATAACAAAATAATTTTTAATTTGAAAGGTAGATGAAGCTTGAGAATTTGCTTGGAATAGCAAAAGCTACTAGGTAGATATGGTGGACACAAGTGGCAAAAGTTTTGGGTTTAAAGGATTTTGGAAACATGAGAAGTATGCCTTCTCAAAACAGGTTTTTGGTAGGAAGGCTGGGTAGCAAGCAAGAGAGTTGAAAGAAATAAGCAAACATACAAGTAATAAATCCAAACATGCAATCTTCTTTGAAGACACAAAATAATCTTAAATAAAGAATACTAAGCTTATGAGCCAACAAGAAAGAAAACAAATGATACCAAATACCTGTAAGCTTTTTCTTTCTTTCTTTTTCTTTCAAACTAAAGCCACTGACCAGAACTTGGTTTGCCAAAACCAATTTAGATCCACTTGATGATCCCAAAGTGGTGCCAATACTGAACAACAAGATCCATCATATAATAAATATTGAAAACTAAAATAGGAAGTGCAAAAAGTAAAAGATGAGACTTCTCATTAATATTCCAATAAAGGAACTCACACCAAGGGATACATAGATAATCAACTAAAGGAGAGATACTTCCACATGCAAACCAAACTATAAGATAACCCCTCTACCACATATATGAATCCACTAAAAAGGTAAAATATAAAAGATAATGGTGGTAATACTGTGGCACTCCCCCAAGCTTGGAACAAGCCAAGGGGATGCCAAACCTGATGAAGAATTACTCCCTTGGTGGTGGTGTTCTCTTGATAAGCTCCTAAATAAGTTTCTTCAACTCCTCGAACTCAAAAGTAAGAGTACGGATTAACTCCGAGTTTTGCTCTATACGGTTCATGATCATGTCAGTTCGAGAATACCAGTTCTTGTTATTCTTTCCCCACTCTTCATCCTTAGCATGATCCTTCTCTACATTGTTAGAACGACGCATATCCCAAACCGAAGGCAAACTTTCCTTGGGCACATGTTGATATTGATATTCATGTATAAGTGTATGGAAGGGTCTCTTGTTACATGGAGGAGATGGGTGTGGATTGTAGAATAGACGTGGAGGTTTCCCTCCTGTAGACATCCGTGTTGTCTTCTTAAGCTTGGTAGGTCGTGCCACCAAACCAATGCTTGCAACGGCAGCGCGGGTGTCCGGTTGCTTGTCCTCCTCCATGTCTCCTTCATAACCTACCGGAATCTCCTCCTCCTTTGGAACTTGAGGTTCTTCTTCTTCGGGCTTCTTTCCTTTATCGTCGGCGGAGGCCATGGCTCTCTAAACTTGAGAAGATTTCCTGAAAGAAACAGATCAAAATGAAAACAAGACGAGAACACGGTGCACGAACCTCGGGGGATCTGGGGGGTTATATATTACGAAGTTTCAATGCATAAGGAAGGTTTTGACACGGAAACTAGGCGGAGACGAAGTTCGAGGGTGGCAGACCCCCTCCAGGCGCGACCAAGCTGGGCCCGCGCCTGAGGTGGGGTTGTCCACCCCGGGCTCCGTTTCCTCTTCAGTTCCATATTGTAACTTCCCTTATGTATTAAAAACATAAAAAAATAAAAATATAGGGGTTTCATGAACCTTCTGTTTTCACCACTTTTACCTATTCAAAGACGAACTCTGCAGATTCCTTCTCTCTTTCTCCTGCGAATTTCCTTCATACAAAACTTTTGCACAAACTCAAAGACAACATTAGTGTAACCAAAAACCATAAACCTTTGGTACACACTTCAAATGAAAACCCATCAACACAAAAGCTTCAATAAGAGTCAAATGCAAAAGACGACAGAAATTTGTCATAACAGACCAGCAGGTAAAGATTGATTTTTTCGAAGACCTTCTGTTGTTCAAATCAAAAAGTGCAGAACTGATGAAAGTTAGGTAACAACTTGGAGAACAAAATCAGAAAAATGCAGCTCAATCCGAAGTACTGAGCTTTCTCACGAATTTTTACAATGCAGCACAAAAATCTGTCCCAAGACAACCACTTTTCACAACTCCTCTACTTCACAAAAGTAGTTGAACTTGACACAATAACAAAAACAAAAAGGATAAGGAGCGGTTATTACTGAGGTAATAACTTCCAAGACACGACAAAACTCTTGGGTTATCTCCCAACAAGTACTTTTCTTTAATGCCTTTAAGTTAGGCTTGGAGCTTCTAAAGATTCTCACATAGGATATAAATATTTGGAGTGAAAGAGAGCATCAAGAAGCAAATAACCAAAACACTTGAGCCTAACCCACTTCCTATGCATGGGAGTATCATGAGAAAATGAATTGTTGAAACAAAATGCCACAAGCATAGGAAGACAAAACATATGCAACTTTAAAGCTTTCAACATAAAACAGGGAAACTTAACATCATTGATGTAACATCCCAACATTAGAGCCTAGAAATAAGTTGAACCCAGATGTGTGCATTGCATTCATGCATAGAAAATCCGAATAATTTTCGCGCTTTTAAATAAAACTTGTCAAAGTGATTGAAGCTTCTCTTAGCTTGATGGAATTGAAGTAGATCATCAAGTTGACTGCGATAAGTTTCAATAAGACCTTTGTTAAAATCCCATTTTGGGTAAGAGATATTTGGTCTAAGGGTAGATCAAATGTACTATAAGTTAAACCTTAATATAATGTGAATTATATTTGATCATTAGGTGATCATGTTATAGTATTCATTATAATCACTTATAAGTACCAAGTTAAGGATATAAAACAAATAATAAGAATGTAACCATTATATCTTAATTCCATCTGCATACATCCTGAGTATCATAGTAACACCTAACCTTAAAAACTCCTTTGATGAGTTGGAATTGGAAAGTGATTAAGTCAAGATCATCCACTATATATATATATATATCTTTCTTCCCATATCAATCTTTATGGAACCTATCTTAATATCTATTGTTCATCAATTTTGAGTAATCAACCATTGATTCACAAACTCTTTAACTATCAATCTTTGATCTACTATTTCCCGATCTTATTATAACATCTACTTAAATCTTTTAAAGAGGGCATAAGTTCATAAATAACCTTAATCCAATATGAGATACTAAGAAGATAATTCTAAGATAATGGAAAGGTAGGATAGATAAAGCCCTGCTTAGCCAACTAAGAACTTCAGTAATAAATTATTAAAGTATTATAATGGTAATGCTTTGACCACCAATATTGAATGATTATATTTAGTATGGGTAATAATG
Organism: Avena longiglumis; assembly: GCA_030063025.1. NCBI lineage: Eukaryota > Viridiplantae > Streptophyta > Magnoliopsida > Poales > Poaceae > Avena > Avena longiglumis. Next base: position 56,988,896 of record CP125976.1, read on the forward strand.
GTGGGTAGAACATGATTGGAACCCTAGTAGAGATAAGTGATCCTAGAGAAGTCTTTGCAAACCACATAAATATAATTCAGGGATTGAAGTGTAAGTCATGAGAGTTAAGTAAATATAAGATGGTGTTATTCAACTAAAGCTAGTATAGCATAGAGTCATAAAAGTGGTGTTATTTATCTTTAAGGATAGTTTACTTTAGAGAAAGATCGGTGATGGAATCTTAAGGAAGATTGTGAGTGTAGTTGAAGGAACTACTGGTTGGATGGAAGATGATCAACAGTAGAATAGTAAATACAACCAAGCAAGGATATGAACAAATTATGAAATGCCTTTGTATCAAACTCATTGGATTTATCCATGAGTTTAGAAGAGTAATATATGAATAAGAATATTTTAATAAGTAAGCTCATTATACTAACCCTGATGATGGATAGAAAGAAGTGTTATATCTAGGAAAGAAATTCCTTAATTAGAGATCCAACATTGTGAAATATAGTTATATGTTATAAAGCATTTTCCTATTTAATCTTGGTAAGCAATCAACTCTAAATCTCAAATCAAACATAATATCCATCTCATACTATTGATCCATCATCTGATGTCTATAACACTTTATAGAAATATTTTCCTATAGCAAATCACATAAGCACATCTCTGTAATTCCAACCATTATAACCATATGTGCTTAAGTAGATCCTTATCCATTCCTGTCTATAAAACATTCTAATTATAACTTCCTATTATAAAATGTGATGTTATCAAATATCTCAAACAGAAAACAATATGTTTAGCTATTGAACCCTTCACCACATCCATAAAGGAGACTAAAGATATTAAAGACCCTAAACTTCAGGGTAGGTATGCATAATACAAAACCTTAAACCTCTTTGTTTATTACAATAGAATATATACATTGTCATGTTCCAACTCAATGGATGTAGTAATAAATATATCAATAACTTTTATATTTCATGCATTAAATCAAGATATAGGATCATTATACATATAAAAGTTTGTATTCAAACTATGAGCCAACTTGATTTAAGTTTATAAACAAATAAGAAAATATCATTCAAGAAATCCCTAACTAAAATAGGAGAGAAAAATAATAAGAAAAGTTTCTACAAACTATTAAAAAGGAGTTCATATTGAGTAAACAAAAGAAATACAAAAAGATGATATAATAAAAATTCACAAATGATACAAAATGTATTTTAGTATTGTTGCAAATATCCAGCAAATAAATCATACAAAGAAAGGTTCAAAATAAAAAACAAATTCAAATCTAAAACAGAAAAAGGATAAAACAAATAAAAACACAACCTGGCCGTGGCCCAATATCACTATACCTATCTGACACCCTATGCAGCCCACAACAACCCAGTAACCAGCCTGGTTCTTTTATGTCTGTGACTGACAAGTGGGGTCAGGAGAGGACCGCGGGTTGTGACGAGGTTTAATCTCGTCAATGCCCATTGTTATGGACTTGGGTTTTGGAGAAGATGGGGATGCTGGAGATCGTGACACGGTTAACATACAAGCAACCAAGGGACACGAGATTTACCCAGGCTCAGGACCCCGGAGGGAAAACCCTACTCCTGCTTGTCTGCTCTTGATTACGGCGGAACCGAAGGTTACAGGATGCGCAGATTCTATCTGGCGTGGAGGTGTGTGCGAAAGTATGAGTCGAGAGATCTAGGACGTGCCCTCCTGACCTTTATATAGACTTAGGCAGGTCCCGAGCATAGTCCTAGTCGGTTACAGGTTCTAGGGTTTTACCCCTTTGAATTTCCTATCTATGCTAGTCTTGCTCTCCAAGGATCCGAAGGCGTCATGGGCTTTGGCCACCCGAAAATCTTCATGGGCCAGCGTATGTCTGCTGTGGGACTTCCTTGGGCTGGACCAGGTATGCTGAAGTCACGTATCCGTAGGGTATAACCATGTCAGTAGCCCCCGAGTGATCAGTCGAATCGTAGATTCGGCTGAGGACTCTTCCATCCTTCGGGTGCAACTATGTATTAATAGCATATGTGTGTGTAGGGATTGTTGACGCGTGTGCCTGACTCACCCGACGGATCAGGGTCAGTTAACTGTCTTGGGACGAAACAACACGATCTTCTTCAGGTTCGAGTCCCTCAACTCAAACCTGGAACATATGCTGGCGTAATTCGACTCAGGCCGTGGAGGACTTACAGGAGTGGAATTCCAGTGATTTTAATTGACGTACCCAACGCGTCCGTCAGGATTTTTCATCACGCCTATTGGCATAGATTTATACTAGCAGAGCGCAGTCATGTACGTTGTCAGGCCACCAGATGATATCTGCAGGTCTTATCTTTGCGCCGCAGACGCAGCATCCAAACATTTGTCATCACGGAGGTGCTTCGGGTGGCCAAGAAGATTTTTAGCTCACTCAGCGTTTTATTGAGGCAGAGTAGCCAAGAAGCATTTGCGTGCTGATCCGAAAGATCACAGTCGAAGAATTCATAGGGTGCGCGACCAGCGCTCCCTATGGGAGTAGCCCCCGAGTGTCTGTTCGAGTCGTAGACTCGAGCAGAGACTTTAGTTCAAGCATTGTTCAGTTGTTAAGTCCATAGGACTCAAAAAAATTCGGATGCTTAAATCCATCCTCCCTATGGGAGTAGCCCCCGAGTCCGTAGTGGAGTCGTAGACTCGACGTAGGACTCGAAGAGATACTTTGTCGTTATTCATCTTCCGGGTGCGTGTCCAGCGCTCCTGATAGGAGTAGCCCCCGAGTATTTAGTCGAATCGAAGATTCGAGTGAGTACTCTTAGCTGTGGAGCCTAAGAATTGTAGTTGGTGCTAGTATAGCTTTTGATGACATCAGTGCTGACGATCAATGACCTCAAGCGTCTGCTACGCCAGATATGACTTGACTGGACGAACGTGGGTCCCATTTGCTGACTTTGAATTGACCGGTCACGCGCGTCGTGGAGATAATTACGGCGTCTCCTCGATTTCCGCGCGTAGTGGACGGCGTGGTAATGATGGTTTATTGTGATGTTGACACGTGTACGGTCAGATCTGCCGTTGGCGTTAGGTCTTCTGGATGGACGGCTGCTGTGCGTCGTCTTCGCTGTTATAATCATTGGGGGAAAGCCGCGGTTTGTTTTCACCGCACCAGTTCTTGTGTTCACTGCCTCCTTGTGCTCTAGCGATTCTTGCTGCGCGCTGGGATTTCCTTCCACATTTCCGTCGTTCTTTCTGCGTTTTCATCGCCGGCGCCGCCGTAGCGCAATGGGGAAACCAAAGAAATCTTCATCTGCGGTTGGGACCAGCGCCGCCGGAGGAAAGAAGGGCACCGCCGCTACTCGTGTCACCGATGGTGGCTGGCGGCGATCAGAGACGCGGGAGAGCGATCTCCGCAAGCTTCGGCGAGCGGGACCTGATCCCGCAGGATAGGGAGGCCGTCAAACTCCCCGCCAATGAGGTAATCCCCCGTCCCCCATCTGGGTACCGGGTTATGTTTCGCCTGCTTATGGATTTTCTTTCCACCCATGACTTCCTCTGTGGACTCTTCTTCTATGGGATTCAGTTTCATCATCTGTCTCCCAATTCTCTTCTCCACATTGCTTGTTTTATCACTTTTGAAAGTGCGGCTTGGCATTGAGTCAGACTTTGGCCTCTTCCTAAGCTCTATTCCGTGAAGAGGCAATCTGTTCGATGGTGTGTATCCCATTGGGGTTGCATCATCTCCTTAGTCCCAATCTTCTTCTTTTTCTTTTCCATGTCCGAATCTGTCCAAGATCTTGGCGGAGGCGATGGTTTTATATCTGCGACCAGAGTGCTGGGCAAGATTTTGGTCTTGTTCCCTTTGACCCCTCCCAAATGATTGAGAAGAAAAGGTCTTGGAAAAACCAAATCTTGGACGGTGAGGTGGAGGAGATAGAGGCCCTTTACCGTCGGGTGGAGGATCTCCAGCTGATTCCGGAGAAGGAGGTGAACGGTGTGGACATCATCCGAACGTTTCTTGAGCGTCGGGTGCAGCCTCTCCAAGCGAGGGCGCATCCGATATTTCTTTATTCTGGGCGCCGTGATCCGACGAGGGTTTCGACTGAGAAAATCTCCGAGGGGGATCTTGACAGGGCCCTTCGCGCGCTGCTGAAGTTCAAGGCCGGAGAAAAAATCCCGGGGAAGTCGCTAACTCCTCCATTTTATTCGATGTTGGCCGTACCGTAGGTGTAGATTTGTGCACGTAGTGCTTTTTTTGTCGGCTGTGTATTTATTTCCCTTGTTTGCTAACAAAGTTCCTTCTCATTTTGTAGAGCTTCAAAGTGCCGGGCATGGTACCGCCATTGCCCGAAAAGTATCTGAATGCCCCGGATAATGAAGTGGTTGAGTCCGTGTCCGAGCTACCATCGACGCGATCTCCGGCGGAGGATGCCGACGAGTCGAGTGAGGACCATACGCGAAAACGGTCATGGAGCTCCAGCGAGTCTTCGGATGCCTCGACTCCTCCGACTCCCAGAAACCCTCTAGGCCTTGAGCGTCATCATGATGGTCATGGAGGTTCTTCTTCTCCCATTCCTACCGTTCCTGTGCGGGCAGTCGCGCCGCACCCGCCAGCGAAGCAGAAGAAGGAAGAGAAAAAGGAGGAGAAGAAGGAAGAGAAGAAAGAGGAGAAGAGAGCCCGAAGGACTCCTCCTGTCTTCGACCTGAGCTTGTTGGGCTCGTAAGTTTCTTGTTATATTGTTGTCCCTTTTGTTTTCCTGATTTGGCACTTGTGCTGATTGCTTTGTATGCAGGCATTCCTCCCGCGACTCCTCTAGTGATGGTGCGCGGGAAATGATGGGGGAGTCGAAAATTGCGTCTCCTCCTCCTCAGACGGTGGCGACTTCGGGTGGCGCAGCCCCGGATCCTCCGTTGCAGGAGGTGCAGGTGGTTGCGCCTCAGAATTTCGCAGGCGGGCCTTCAGAGTCGCCATCAAAGCATGTAAGTTTTTCTGCTTCATATCACGGGGGGAGCCCCCGAGCGTCTTCGTGTGCGAACTCCTTTATGTTGGGCGTAGCCCCCAAGTCCTTTTCTTACTGCTATTTCTTTTCCTTCAGCCTTTTGTGTAGGAGGCCAAGCGGCTGGTGCAGGAGTGCTTGGCACTGGAGGCGAATCTTTGGCAGCTTCAAGGTAGCCATCTGTTTTTTGAATGCCTCTCTTATGTATCCTGGTTCTGTTGTTTGACACTTGCTTGTCTTGAATGCAGAGGAGCATAACGATTCTCTCCGTGAGGTCGACGCTCTCAAGAAGAGCCTTGGTCAGTCGGAGCAGAAGGCCGAAGCCGCCATTGGCGCGAAAGAGCGCCTCGAGCTAGAGCTGACTAAGGCATCCGGAGCGAAGGAGCGTCTGGAGCAGGAGGCCGCAGATCGTGAGGAGTACCGCCACCGCTATGCCTGCTCGTGAAAGAGAGGTGGCGGCGAAGCTCATGGCTGCTGCCAAGGCTATTTCGGGTGAGTGCTAGTTTTGTACATGTTTCTTTTTCTTTGGATCTTCTTCTATGCTGCTTTTCTTCATGCTTTTCTTCTTTTTGTATCAGATGCCGCAGGCATCGATTTCGACCGCGGTGCTCTGGAGCACGGGAGTGCTCTAGATGATGCCACTGTGGCGGTCGAAGACCGCTGCCAACTCCTTGCCAAGGCGAAGAGGTCCTTGGTCACTTCTACAAGGAGCTTGTCCCGGGCGCAACCCTTGATGATGTGGATGCTCGCGAGGCTCGTCACCAAGCGCTTGCGCATAAGCGCAAGCGAAGGGCATCGGCCTGGCCGGTCGATGGCCTTGGCGGCCGGAGCGAGCCGGATCCGCCGGATCACCTCTCGGATGCAATGCGGGATGGATCCGAGGTAGCCTTTGCTGCCTATTCTGCTCGCTGCAAGCGATATGGGCCCAAGCTCATTGATTTGTTGTCTGAGTATGCACTGCGGCAGTAGGGCGGGGCCAAAACTAGGCAGCCTGGCTCCGAGGCGACTCAGGGTCCTGCATCTTAGGCGTAGTAGACGTAGGGTAGTTTGTAGTCTACTTTTGTTGTAAATATCTTGAAGAATACCATCCTTGTGCCACTGTCGTGGTGGTGGCACGGCAGTTGCCATGGGTAGGCTAAAGTACGGGGCCAATGGATGCTAGTGGGATCTGGGGAGGGAAGATGCAACTGTCTTTACACTCAAGCTGCCAAAGTGATGAACTTTATTTCTCTCTTGATGGGTTACAAGTGCTCCTTGAGCTGTCTACAGGGGGACAATGTGAATCTCCCCAGCCTAACGGTGCTCAAGGAATCGATCCTCCCTCGTGGTCCAAACCTCCCTTATAAAGGTGCCTTGGGTGCCCTTAGGTCGACGAGGCAAGCATATTCGTGGAATATGCTTGTCCCAAAATAGTAGTTCGCGGCCTCCTTTCCCTGTCGCTCTTCTAATGACGGCAAGGCTCCAGGCCCTCCTCACAGGCCTCGGGCTGTGACTGCCACCTCCGTGACCTCCTTACGCCTCCGACAAGCATCCTTGTCTCTTGTGCTTGGCCCTGCTCGATTCCTTATAGCCTCGCAGCTATAGTTTGACCCTGGGCTTCTCCTTCTCCCGCAAGCTTCAGATCACTCGGCCTTACCTTGTGTTACTCGGCTTGTTCCTCACCGCATGAAGATCATTTGGGTAACCCGCCGATTCTCTCATTAACTTCCGGGTAACCACTTGATACCTATACATGGGCTTCTTGCCCGCTCATTGGCCGACATATCCATGATTCGCCGACCTAGGTCAGAGTGAAACCGACGGGACAAGACTGCCTTTCCCCGTCCTCGACCTACCCGAGGTTAACCCCGACATTAGTCCCCGGTCGGTGTGGCCTCGCAATAGCTTTGGCCGGGTTATATCGCCTTCATCACTTTCTTCGCCTTGTTTCCGAGCTATGGTCTCGTCCGAGGTTTCCTCGTTCCTTCCTCGCCACGCCCCACGTGTCACCCCATCATTGCTCTTCTAGTTTTTAGGTCCTTCTACGTTGCTTCTTGAAAAGCTACAGATGAACCTCAGACTGCTGCCGGCCCGCTGACGCTGCAGCCGCCCCTTGGGATCGTAATAACTTTTCTTTGTCTCGGTCGCAGTGGTGGCTCCACTCACCGCGTATGCTCGTGTTGTTCCCACGATCTACACGGGTAACTCCCACACCCACGATCCCACTCCCCTGTTCATGGCTTGATTATAAAGAGGGGAAACGCGCCCGCAGGGTTCATCTTTCCCCTTATCGCTCGCCTCCGCTCTCCTTCTTCCTTTCGCCTGTGTGTTCTCTTGCCGCTCCGCCGTTAGCTGAGCTTCCGGCGAGGATTCCGCTGCGTCGCTCGGCCTTTCGCGCTTTCTGCGGTTGTGGCTCCGCCACGGTGAGTCTCCTCTCGACCACCTTGCCCTGATCTTGCCCTAGATCGATCCGCCTGCGTGCTCAGCGACGGTTCCTCCGCTCTTCGCCATTGTTTTTGCTAAGTTGGACGGGCCTTGTAGCTCTAAGCTCACCTCCGCCGCCAGTTTTTCCTCCGCGATCTCTCCGCGCACCCATGTCTAGTTCGTTTAGCGGCTCTTGTTGAGGACGATGACGCTCTGGGCCCGAGCGTGGATCGTGGCAGGCTCTTCACCACGCCGTGAGATTGAATGGCTCATCCGAACTCGGATTCTGCCGAGGTTTCTGCCGTTTACCGCAATGAATCCTCTCCGATTATCGAGAGGGCGAGTATGTGGTTTTCATGTCTCACTTCGCCCATGGATTCGGTCTCCCTCTTAGTGATTTCGCTAGAATTCTCGATTACTTCGGCCTTCAGCCGCACCACCTTCCTGCGAACGCCATAGCTTCTCTTTCTGCTTTCATCTCCGCTTCGGAGGGTTACTATGGCCTGTGGCCGTCAGTGCATGTCTGGTCGAAGTTCTTCCAGATCCGCTCCAACGTTGTTCCCGACAAATCTCTGCATCCCTCCGAGAAGTTGCTCACCCAATGTGGGGCGGCGTCTATTACACCCTGAGAAATCCGTGTTCCCCGTGTCCTTTGGGTTGGAGTCGTGCAAGAAATGGCACAAGTCATTCTTCTATGTCAAGAACGGAGGAAGACAAGATTCTCCCTCCATTCTCAATTGGCCCACCTTCCAAAGTGAACTGGCTCTATAATCCGAGGAAAACTCACGCCCTGGCCGAGGCCTTCGAGATTCGGCTAAAAGAGTTGATCCGGGCCGGGTTGTGCGGCGAAGACCTGATGGCAACTTTTATTAGTAGCCGGATCTGCCCCTTCCAGCAGCGGACCCACAAGCTATGCTACATGAGTGGTCCTCTTGACCCTAACCGAGTCTCGACCGTGGAGTTGGATAATTACCTTATTCATAAGCGCGTCCGAGCTATCTTCAAGACTGAGATGCCTGAGGATTGGTCTTGGGGGTTAAAACCATTCACCCGCGACCGTCCGCCTCCCGAGGTAAGCCTAATCTCCATTACTCTATTTTTCCCCAGTTTTTAGAGACTGGTTTACATGATTTTCTTTCTCCTTGTCTTGCAGAGGTTCGCAGAGCAGAAGAACGAGGACGCCGAAGTTCTGCAGCTCCCTTGGCCCGCAGACAGGAGTACCCCGGATACTGGCGAGCCGGACTCCGAGGAGTTCGTCCCTAAGTCGGATCCTGCTCCGGCTCGAGCTCGCGGCAAAACTTCAGCGCAAGAGGAGGAAGGTGATTCGGACGAGGTCCAAATTCTTGAGGTAGTTGCCGCCATGCCTATTTCTTATGCATTTCCGGCTTCTACTTTCCCAGCTAATCCCGGCGGTCAGTTCATGGCCTTGAACCTATTGCTTCCGGCCTCCCGTTACGTCGGGGAAGCGCGGGGCTCCTGCTAGTGCCTCGGAGGCGGTTCCTAAGAAGCGAATAAAGAAATCCGCTCCGAATCCTCCCAGGCGCAAGACTATGCCCGGGGTTGCTGGGTAAGTTCTTTTGCCTATATTTCTTGTTTCTCTCTTTCATTTCTCATCTTGTGAATCTTCTTTCTTATTTTGCAGCTCCTCTGTCATTAAACCCGGGCGGTCCTAGTATGACTAGCCGTCCGATTCGCCGCCATCTCCTCCTCCTACGATGACACCAGAGTTCCTAGTCCTATTCGTCCTGCTTCTCCCCCCGCTCCGAATACGTCGCCTGTTCATCGTGATGCCCCTGAGACCTCTTCCATTGACCTGGATCCGATCCAGCCCTCCGATGTTTTCGTTGAGCCCGTCCTCTATGGGCCCCAGCGTTACCATTGAGCCTCCATCTACTCCGGCGGTTCTACGGTCATCCCGACCTCGGCGAAAAGGTCGTTGCCGGGCGCCCTCGCGACCTTATCCTCACTGGTCCTAAGGACACCGTCCCCCACTTGAGGCGCAACTTCCTGTGATGCCTCTTCTAAGGAGAAAGTGCTATTGCCGTCAAGACTTCTTCTCAGAAGGTCTTGCGGCTCTTCTCAACCAGTATTGCAGGGCGTCTTGCGTAGTCCTGTTACCTCGACCGGCAGCCAGCTTGCTCTTCATAAGAGCCCTGCGACTGCCGTGGTCGGACCGCCTGCCCGGGGCAAAGTTTTAACTCGGACAGCTAGCGGGAATAGCCTTGGAGCGCTGGTTGAGTATGCCAATAACTGGAATGCTGCTGATCAGTTTGAGGGTAATCCAGCCAACCAACCTTTCCAGCTTTCTGACATCAGCGGCCGTTTTGACCATCTCGCTTTATCATTGATACCAACAAGATGAATGCGGTAATTGTTTTATCTCTGAGTCTTAAATTATTCTCCAGATGTTACCATATTCTCTAGTCCCCGAAACTTGCAAGGAAATAACTTGTTGTATGCTTGGAAGTTTGACTTAATTTTATTTCTAAGGTTCATTAGTCCGGCCATCTAGTTCATAGTTTATTTGGACTTGGTGTAGCTTTGAATATCCAGCCACCTAGAGCCGAGTTAAGTCCTTCTTGACTCGGATCTGGTATAGCTTTGAATATCCAGCCACCTATAGCCGAATTAAGCTTTGCTTGATTCGGATCTAGTTTAGCTTTGAATATCTAGCCACCTAGATCTGAGTTTAGTCCTTCTTAACTCGGATTTAGTATAGCTTTGAATATCCAGCCACCTAGAGCCGAATTGAGCTTTGCTTGATTCGGATCTAGTTTAGCTTTGAATATCCAGCCACCTAGATCTGAGTTAAGTCCTTCTTGACTCGGATTTAGTATAGCTTTGAATATCCAGCCACCTAGAGCCGAATTGAGCTTTGCTTGATTCAGATCTAGTTTAGCTTTGAATATCCAGCCACCTAGATCTGAGTTAAGTTTTGCTTGATTCGGATCTAGTTTAGCTTTGAATATCCAGCCACCTAGATCTGAGTTTAGTCCTTCTTAACTCGGATTTAGTATAGCTTTGAATATCCAGCCACCTAGAGCCGAATTGAGCTTTGCTTGATTCGGATCTAGTTTAGCTTTGAATATCCAGCCACCTAGATCTGAGTTAAGTCCTTCTTGACTCGGATTTAGTATAGCTTTGAATATCCAGCCACCTAGAGCCGAATTGAGCTTTGCTTGACTCGGATCTGGTATAGCTTTTACTTGTTGTTTTATCATTTTGCTTCATTACTCAGGTTGCACATGACCGACGGACCGCCGAGTTCCAGAGGTTGCTTTTTTCGCACCGCAAGCTGGAAGAGAAGTACGAGAAAGTTCTGCCCGTGGCAAAGAAGGCCGGTAAGTCGATAGTTCCTTTTTCTTATTCCCAACTTTCTCATGTACTCGTCCGCGGAATGCCGGCTTACTTCTTGTTGAATAGGTAATATCAATAACCTAAATATCCGCCTTGAAAAGAAGATCAAGACCTTGGAAGGTTAGTTTCCTTTCTATTTTACTCCTTCTCCTTTTAATATCTATGCTAAGTTTCCTTATTGCGTTGGGCTGTGGTAAACCCGAGTTGCAAGACTTTGCAGTATCGCAACAAGATTGTGTGCCCATGCCTGACGTGATGCTGCATTTTTTAGAACAAAGCGCAGTTCATTCGGCGCAACTACAAGAAAAAGATGATGAGATAGCTCGCCTGATATCCGAGGTGAATACACTCAAGCTCTCTCAGAAGTCCGAGCTAGAAAAGGTCGACCAAGAATTTTCCGAGGAAAAGAATCGGCTGACTCTGGATCTACAGAAGAACAAAGAACTCCTCGAAGCTGCCGAACTTAAAACTCGCGGTTTGAGCGAGGAAATTGCTCGTTTCGAGAAGAGTAAAGCTGCTTGGGCCAAAGACCTTCATATAATGATGAGCTACATTCATCGTAAGTTATTTGGCATGGCCGAACTATATTTTTTCTTTGTCGTCGCTGCTATCCTTTGACATGTCCATGTTTTGCGCAGATCATTTCCCCGAGGCCAAACCCGTGAATTCTAAAGCTGTTCTTGCAGCTCGCGCTCGTCGAGGCGAACCGGTTGTTGTTGACTTTGAATATTCGATGGAGGATTTCTTGGTTGCTGTTGGTGCTGCAGTTGGTCCGATGAAAATTATGGGCCGGGACTTGGTGCAGGACGCTATCCGAGCTTACCATGTACTCGGCGAATACTTGTGGACTCGATATCAACGAAGTCAAGTTATTGGTGACAAGGCTGATGGCATCCGGAGAGGCAGTTGAGTCTCTGGAGAATCTGCTGACGTCTTTGTGCCGACATGGCCCTTCAGTAATCATGTCATGGTATGAAGACATCTCTCTTGACATTACGAGGAATCGCGACTGGCTCACTGGGTTGAAGATCCCACCTTTGTTGCTCTTCGCAAGCTCGGGCTTTCCACTCGTCGAGTACGCGACGTGCACACTTGGAATGAAGGGCGAGTTTTCTCGTGATCCGGATCGGAGGTCGGTGAAGGTGCTCGGTGATGATTCGGTGAGCACGGGAAGGTGAAGATGATTCGCCACATCCGATAGCTCAGCTCAAGCTCGGATAGCAACGGTGATGCGCGGTCTTCATCCAAAGGCACCGGGCATTCTCATCGCATCGACGCTCCTGAACAACCCCGTGATACCGCCGAAGTTGCACCTGGGTCGGCGGAGGGCGAGGCGACCTCAGTCGAAGTTCCTCCTACTTCGGAGTGCCCCGCACCTGAGCAAGTAGCTGCCCCTCCAACGAACAACGCCTAGGTTATTTGCGATCCCTGGTATGCCGGGCGTATAATGTAGACGAAAAATTTGTCAACTCGTATGATTCGAATTTCTTTCGCTATGTGTTGTTGAGATTCTTGGTTAAGTGGATGCTCGTCCGAATTCTTGCCTTGCTGGCTCGTAATTTCTTCATCTTTTAGGGCTCAACTTTGCCGTTATTTTGATGATCTTATCCAGGCATTAGCGCTGAATATCTACGCTATTGACCTGTTTTGAACATAAGTTAACTACTCCGTTGTGGAAGCAAGCAACGATCGCTGGATCGTCGTTTACTGTCCGGAACTTCCTTATATAAATCAAGTTTCGGAGGTGGTATAAAACTGATATGATTGCGTTCAGCATAGGTTTGAGGTATCATATGGTAGTCCCCGAGTCGTTGCTTTAGATGCCGAAGTTTAAGTGTCAATACGAAATTGACATATCATATGATAGTCCCTGAGTCAATGTTTTGGGCACCGAGGTGCATATTCGTAATATGAAAAGAACACAGCATACGGCAGTCCCCGAGTCACTGCTCTGGTTGCCAATGTTCAAGTATGTAACACGGAAGAAATAAATATACCATATGGCAGTCCCAGTCCGCTTCGGTTGCCGAGGTTCAAACATATAATCTGAAATAATCATTACATATGGCAGTCCCGAGTAATCGCCTGGGTGCCGAGGTTCAAACATCTAACATGAAATAACATAACATATGGCAGTCCCCGATGGTAAAAAGCTCACTGGGTGTCGAGGTTCAAACATCTAACATGAAATAACATAACATATGGCGGTCCCGAGTAACCGCCTGGTGCCGAGGTTTGAATACATGATATGAAATAAATATATCTCTGGCGGTCCCGAGTCATCGCTTCTGGTGCCGAGATGCAAATACATCATTGGTTTTGACCTTGAGATATAACGCTACGAGTAAAATGGCAAGTAAAGCCACATTCGGTGGCGCCGCTTTCTTCACCAGCTTTATGCGCCTTGTTCTCTCCGTGGATTGAGCATCGATCGGATAATATGCATCGTTGTGCAATGCTTTGCTCACGATAAATGGTCCTTCCCATGGGGTGATAATTTGTGCATGCGGCCGTGCTGTTGCACTAGGAGGACTAAATCTCCTTCTTTGAATACTCTTGGATTCACTTTCTTGCTGTGATACCGTAAGTTACGTTGATAAATGGCCGATCGTGATAATGTCAACTCTCGGCTTCTTCCAACAGGTCTGACATCTTGCCGAGCTATTTCATTTGTTTACGAGGTTGTGTCTTGGCGACTCTTGGCGAGTCATATATTATGTCTACCGAGTACGGCCTCTGCCCGTATACTAGAAAGAATGGAGTGTAACCTGTTGATCTATTCGGAGTAGTCCAAGGCTCCATAACTGCTGGGATTTCTTGATCCAACATCCTGCCGACCGTTGCAAAGGTTCAACAAGTCGTGGTTTTATTCTGATAACACCAGTCCATTAGACCTTTCAACTTGCCCATTGGATCTTTGGGTGGGCCACCGAGGCAACATCTAGTCTTATGTGCTTCTCTTGGCAAAATCTGGCAAGGCTCCTTCGCAAAGTTCGTGCCATTATCCGTAATAATGCTATGTGGTACCGTATCTCAAGATGATATCCTTGAGAAATTTCACTTCTTGTGCCCATCACACTTTTTGATTGGTTTCACTTCAATCGACTTTGTGAACTTGTCTACCATAACCAACATGTGGGTCATTCCTCCTCTCGCCGGCTTGAAAGGTCCCACCATGTCTAAACCCCATACAGAAAATGGCCAAGTGATGGGTATTGTTTTTAACTCTACCGGCAAGATATGTATTCAGTTGCATATCTCTGACACCCATTGCACTTCTTAACTAATTCTTCTGCCTCTTTTAACGCCGTTGGCCAGTAAAATCCATGCCTGAATGCCTTGGCTACTAAAGCGCGAGATGAGGCATGGTGCCCACATTCTCCTTGGTGTATGTCTAGAAGGATTTCCTGACCTTCTGTGGAACTCACGCACTTCTGCAATATGTTTGTTACGCTTCTCTTATATAACTCATTGTTTATGATTGTATAGGCTTTTGCTCTTCTGACGGTTTGTCTGGCTAATACTTCATTACTCGGCAATACCGCGTCTTTTAGGTACGAAAATATGGGTTGCGCCCATATATCGTTACTCTTCTGATGATCTCTGTCTATCTCCATGTTTTCTGCCGACGTATATACCTCGGCTCTCTCCATGATTGCTATTACCTCGGCTGCCCCCCTCTTCAGGGGTTCCGAGTCTTTCTGCGGATCTACCTCCATTGGCGTTTGATTCTCTGCAGAACTTGCTGGGATAAAGATTGATTCGGACTCTGGTGATGGGTTTATTGATGGTTTCCTGAGGTGGTCCAGGGCAATACCTGGCGGAATTGACTGCCGGGTTGATCCTAATTTTGACAATGTGTCAACAGCGTCATTTTCTGCTCGTGGTATGTGGTGCAATTCACATCCTTCAAAATATCCACTGATCTTTTGCACATGGAATCTATATAAAGCCATATTAGCATCTAATGCGTCCCAACTGCCCGATACTTGCTGTACTACTAGATCCGAGTCACCGTAGCATAGGATTCGGCGTATACCAATTTCTTTTGCCACCTTTAATCCATGGACTAGTGCTTCATATTCAGCTACATTGTTGGACGCGGCGAAATGTATTTGCAGTACATATTTCAATTGATCTTTTTTAGGCGAGGTTAGCACTATTCCTGCTCCCAAACCGTTCCTTAGTTTGGAACCATCAAAATGCATTGTCGATAATTTGGATCCGCAATGGTGGCTCATATTGCACCTCGGCCCGATTTAGAAAGTCGGCGACATTTGAGATTTGATTGTATCTCTTCTATCAAATTGTGGAGCATACGGTGATAACTCGATCGCCCATTTTGCTATTCGGCCACTTGCATCTTTGTTGTTCAATATGTCGGCTATGGGTGCCTCACATATTACTTTGATGGGGTGCTCTTCAAAGTAGTGCTTAAGCTTTTTTGCCGACATATATACTCCATAAGCCATCTTCTGATAGTGCGGATAATTCTGCTTTGAAGTGGATAATACTTCACTTAGATAATATACTGGCCTCTGAACTGATTTACCCTCTTCAAGTCGTTCCACTACAACCACGGTATTAACTACTCGATTGGTATCCGCTACATAGAGTAGCATAGGTTCTTCGATAATGGAGAAGCTAAAATGGGTGCCGTAATTAGCATCTTTTCAACTCCGAAACGCAAGGTCCGCTTGGGGAGTCCATTGAATTTGTCCGACTTTCTCATCGGTGATAAAGTGGCAGTTTTTCTCCTAGCCGACATACAAATCGACTAAGCGAGGCAGCAGCCCGTGAATTTTTGTACATCGCTCAAACATCTCGGCAATTCCATTCTTTCTAATGCTCTTATCTTCGTTGGATTAGCCTCGATACCTCTACCGGACACAAGGAACCCGAGTAGTTTTCCTGCCGCACGCCAAATGTGCATTTCTCCGATTAAGTTTCATTCGAACCTTCTCGTGTTCGCGAAAGTTTGCAGATATCTTCTAGCAAGGTTTTGCTCTCCTTAGTTTTGATGACTACGTCATCCACATATACTTGTACATTTTTTCCTATCGATCATGTAGGCATTTTGCATGCACCTTTGATACGTTGTTCTGCATTTCGCAGTCGAATGGCATTGTGCGATAACAATAAGCCCGTGACGGGTAATAAATGCAGTCTTTATTTGATCGTGATTTAACGTGATCCGTGGAAACCAGAATACGCGTCTACAAATGATAACAGCTCACAGCCAGCGGTCGAGTCAATGACTTGGTCTATTCTAGGCAATGTAAAAGGATCTTTCGGACATGCCTTGTTCAGGTTAGTGTAGTCGATACACATTCGCCATACAATGGCTACATTGGGGTCATCTTTTTTCTTTTCTACTAGCACCGGATTTGATAACCAATCCGGATATAGCACCTCCATGATGAACCCGGATGCGAGAAGCCGAGCTATTTCATCCCCTATTACTTTTCTCCTGTCTTCGGGCGGCGGCGAGAGGTTGCTTCACCGGCCGTGCTCTGGCCCGACGTTTAAAGAGTGCTCACCAACTCCCCAAGACACCTTGCAGATCTTGAGTTGACCATGCGAATATGTCCCGATTCTCACGGAGGAAGTTGGTGAGCTCGCCTTCCTATTTAGCGCCAAGGCCTGCACCAATAGTAACAAGGCCTCGGGAATTGCTCATCAATCCGAAATTTCTTCGTCTCTTTGGTCGGTGAAAAGAAACACCGCCATGAGGGTTGGCTGCTTGTGATGCTTAATCAGGCCGACCGAGCGAGGCTGCTACCTCCTGAATCCTTTTCTTTTCTCTTGCTATAACCAATGACTCGCCAAATTTGACCCGCCAAGCACACTCCATTGACTTCTTGTAATCCCCGCGACCGTTATCACCTTGTGGTCCGGTAACTTCATCTTTAGATAACCTATATGACACTGCTCATGAATTTGGCCAAGGGTCAGTCCGAGTAGAGCATGATAACAACTTTCCAGATCGACCACCTCAAATTCTAAATTTTCTGCTCTGCAGTTATCTCTTGTACCGAATAATACGTCCACTCGGACTTTACCGATGGGCTCACATGAAAGCCCTGGAACTATCCCATGGAAAGTTGTCCTCGTGGATTGCAGCATATTCTGTGATATTCCGAGCTTATGCATGGTATCTTTGTACATGATGTTGATACTGCTTCCATTGTCGATGAGTACTTTTGAGAATTTCACATTGATGCTTGGTCCCACAAACGTCGGATCCAACACAAGTGCGTATGATCCTGGACTCGGCATTATTCTGGGGTGGTCTTTCATGCTCCAGGTCACCTCCTGATCAGACCATGGCTGGTATCTTGGCACTGCCGGTACAACTGCATTCACTTCCATATGCCGGCGCTGCACACTCTGCTTGTCCTGCTGTTCTGTCGTGAACACACAATAAGACTGGTGATGTTCCCTGTAATCATTACGCCCAGCATTTGCTGGATTTATCCTTCCGTCCTGCCCCTGGTTCATTACTTGATGCACTGCATCCCTCCGATCCGAGTTATCGTACCTCGGGAGGGGCGTAGCATCGCTGTCGGTATTTGCTTCGCTTAAGCGGCCGATGCTGTTGCACCTGATGGGGAGCCTGAACTCCTCCCGGGTTCCCCATCGCATTTTTCATCCAGGCGCATTGCCGGGTTGTATGATTAGCCGGTCTAGATGGGTTTGATGTGTGAAATTTACACGGCTGATCTAACATGGATTCGAACGTATACTTCGGCCTCTCTTGCCATTGCTTCTTTTGCTCTAGGGTCCATTGCCTCTTTCCCTCATTTCTTGATGTCCACTGTTGAGGTCCATTTTCTCGTCGTTGATTTGCTCCGTGACTGGCCGATCTTGTGCTCTACCGCCACCGGCTGAATTATATCTATAATCCGCCTCTTCTTCTTCTTCCTCGAAATCACGCCTGGATGACCCGGCCAATTCTCTCGTGTACTGGTCCTGTTGCTCACGATGATCTGCCGACATTAACTCCGGTTGGGTTGGGTCACCCAATGCATAGGAGTCCGCTATTCTGATAGTTTCTGCCAGTGTGGTTGGCATATCTCTCTGCAGGCGTTGCCACAACACGCTGGCATAACGGCAGCCTTGCGCGAACCAAGCGATTGCTTGCGATTCGATAACTCCCTCACATGAATTTCTCAGGTTACACCATCGAGTTAAAAACTCTCTATCTGTTCATTCGGCCTCTGCACATGGCTAGTTGTGTGGTCTATTTGGTCTCTTGTATGTCTTTGGTAAAGTTGCTAACGAACATTTCTTCGAAATATAACCAACAGTTGATACTGCCAGCTGGTTGATTATTCAACCATACCCTGGCTGGTCCTTCCAACATCTGTGGGACATACCGCACAGCCCATCTTAGGTTGCCACCCGCTATCTTCACAGCGGTGGCATAATCAATCAACCAGTCTTGTGGCTTGGTACTTCCATTGTACGTTTTTGTGCCTCTCGCCAACTGAAAATTTGGCACTGGTGGTTCGCCCATGATCCGTGGTCCAAAACATGTCGGACCTGGTGGACCTTGCTCTTCCAATAGCTCGGACCGGTATAGCCGATCCAACTTTACTCTTGCATCATTTGCTGGCAAATCTCTGTACAGGATTCTATCCTGCATCCCATAGTGATTGTTTCCACCCTGGTTTGCGTATTCTACCTCGGAATATCCATCATTATACCTTTCATTCATCTGATTATAGCGAGCTGGCCTCACTTCTCTTTCCTGCCGAGGCTCATGTCTTGGTTGCGGGTTGAGCGGCACTTCTCTCCTTACCTCGGCCGGGGTTTGGTTTTCATGATTGTCTCTTGCAGGTTCTTTCCTGCCGTGCTCCCCATTACCTCGGCCGCCGCCGTCCTTTTCCATACGGCCGTGGTTTCTCTCCCCACTATTACCTCGGCTTGCATTGCCTCTGTTCTCATTTGCCTTTCCAGCTATTGCCGGGTCATATGGAACAATTTGTTTGTTCCTCTTCCCTGAGGTTACTGCTTTTTCTTTTCTAGCGTTGTTTCCGGGTGAAGATGCTGTCATGAGATAAAGGTGTGCTTGCCGAATGAACCATCCGTGAAGCCCTGGTCTTGCCGGTTAGCTCGAGCATTTCATTTTGCTGGTTCGCGATGCGCGCAGCTCATTCACTCTTTCTTGTTGTTTCGCCGAGCTTCCCTGTTAACCCTCTAATTCCAATGCTCGGCATTTGCCGCTCGTGTTTTTCGCGGTAGTACTCAAGAACCCAAATCGCCTGATTCGGCTCTGTGATCTTCATGCTCTTTGTTAATATCATTCATGAGGTTCTTTCCTCTTAATCTTAGTTCGTCCAACCGCTCGGGTGTGATATCAAGCTTATTAGCTTTTGCATATTCTCTCAGGGTCCTGTTCAAGGATTCTTGAGGTGATACTTTTTGGCCTCTACCAAGACCTTTTTCCTGGTTTCCTCTAACTCTGCTCGAGCATTTGCGGATCAAGTATCGGCAGGCAGTGTGGTTAAGTTCTCTATAGTTGCACAAGAATGTTCTCTGGGTCTCTCCAGAGGTGGTCCTCTCACTCTTGGTGCCTTTGGGGTGGTGTCATGCAGCTCGGCCGGGTTTGTCACTGGCGGAATTACCTCGGCGGTTTGCAGTGTGGTCTGCTTAGGCGGACCACATGCACCGCCGGGTTCTCTGCTTGACCCTAACGCTGCCCTTGAGTTCTGCTGCGACCATCACCTCGACGCTGCACGCGGATGCTCTCTGATGGACAGCTTCGCTCGAGGTGGTTCCCCGCAACAACAACTGGTGAGGATAAATGTCGGTGATGTCGACGACGTAGACCCCTGTGGCCCAGCCGACGAAGATCCGTTGCGCGGGGTTTTCCCACGAAGCTCCCTGCATTGTCTCGACATAGTCGCAGAGACCAAATCTGGACCAAGCCGAAACAACGCTCGCCGGCCGGTGTTGATGAAGTTTCCGTCCGGATCACAACTCCAGCTAGCACCGCTGGCCCCACTGGGCGCCAATCGTGGTGGTGGCAGGATTGCCATGGGTAGGCTAAAGTACGGGGCCAATGGATGCTAGTGGGATGCGGGGAGGAAGATGCAACTGTCTTTACACTCAAGCGCCAAAGTGATGAACTTTATTTCTCTCTTGATGGGTTACAAGTGCTCCTTGAGTTGTCTACAGGGGACAATGTGAATCTCCCACCTAACGGTGCTCAAGGAATCGATCCTCCCTCGGGTCCAAACCTCCCTTATAAAGGGTGCCTTGGGTGCCCTTAGGTTGTGAGGCAAGCATATTCGTGGAATATGCTTGTCCCAAAATAGTAGTTCGGCGGCCTCCTTTCCCTGTCACTCTTCTAATGACGGCAAGGCTCCAGTGGCCCCCTCCTGCGTGCCTCGGGCTCCAGGACTGTCACCTCCGTGACCTCCTTCTGCCCCTCTGACGCTGCGCATCCTTGTCTCTTGTGCTTGGCCCTGTTCTGATTCCTTCTAGCCTGCAGCTATAGTTTGACCCTGGGCTTCTCCTTCTCCTGCAAGCTTCGTATCACTCGGCCTTACCTTGTGTTACTTGGCTTGTTCCTCACCTGCATGAATATCATTTGGGTAACCCGGCATTCTCTCATTAACTCGGCCGGGTAACCACTTGATACCTATACATGGGCTTCTTGCCTCCGTTCATTGGCCGACATATCCATGATTCGGCCGACCTAGGCCGTAGCTCGGAAACCAGACGGGGACAGTACCTCTGTATTTCCCCGTCTCTGACCTACCCGAGGTTAACCCCCCGACAGCCACGTAGTGGCCTTATATATTTAATGAATTCCTCTAAGTTGTGCTCTATCCTTGGCTGAATGTCTGTATTCCTTTATTTTGCTGCTGCTCTAGGTTCCTTCGGGTGTTGATCCTGTTGACGCCCCATCCGCAATGCCCTTGCGACCATCCTTGGATGATTCCTTGCAGCTCACTTTCCTTCGGGATCGTGTGCGCAGTCTGGAGAGGGAGTTGCTCGGGTTACGCAGTCATGCCGACGTTTGGAAGTCCAAGGCGGATCTGGTGCAGCCAGAGAGGAGTACTTGATGGCGGAGCTGGTTCGGTTGTCCGAGCAGCTGCAATGTAAGTTGTTCTTTGGTTCGAGTTGTAGCTCGGTTCTTCGGATGAGCCTGCTGGCTTTACTCTTATTTTGTGCGATTGTTGCAGGTGCGAATCTTGCTCCGAGGGAAGAAAAGGAGCGTGTCGCTGTTCGGGTCAATTGCTTGACTCAACAGGACATGGAGGCCGGCGGCTTCTTATGGATGGATCGTGATCGCACCATAGCCAACGCAGCAGATCGTGTTCATCAAGTTTCACGGTGCTCCGCCAATTGCGCAGACATCGCTGCCCCTTTGCGCACGTTCCCTTTGGATGCCGTACCGACAAGCCTTGCGGGTCTTCTGTCGAAATTTCGGAACGTAAGCAATGTCAAGGAGTTGGTGCGGCAGCAGCTTGTCGCGGGAGTGAAGGCTGCGTTGTCTCTTGTGAGGCTGCACCGGCCTGACGTGGATTTGGCTGCTGTGGCCGCTGGGCCACCTCTTCGCCCTGATGGTGGCGAGTGGGACATGCGTCCGCATTACGCGGCTGTAAGGCAGTATGCCGAACAGATTGTAGATTTGTTTGAGCAGCGTGCCCAGGTTATTCTTCAACATAGGTAGTACCTGTAAAAAGAGAGAGATGTAAAATTTGTATATTTCGGCTGGGCGTGTTGTGCCCTTTGTTGTAAGGGTTTGTTTGTTGTGAGCACGCGGTGCTTCTGATTGAGTACGTGTCCTTTTTGTTTGCCTGACGTTGTCAGCTACTCAGGTGTACACGTTTGATCCTCAGTTGATGAAGTCGTGAGGTGGGGGGAGCCCCCGAGTGCGTTTGTAGCATGTAGTAAAGTTGAAAAAATAGTGAACTGAAGATTTGGGGCGAGACACTTAGCTTTATTTATATCGTAATGGAGGAGGTACATTGTTCGGCTGAGTAGCCTTGGCTGAAAGCCTTATTGAAAGTAAAAGGGGGTAGGTTGCTATGGGTAGAATCGTCGCGGGTGCGAGATATTCCATGGGTTGGAGTATGCGACTCCAGACTCCACGTGCTTGAGGCGATAGGCGCCACCTGGGATGACTTCGGTGATGACGTAGGGTCCTTCCCATGGTGACTCGAATTTATTCGGTCGCTTTTGCTTGAGGACGAGGTCTCCTTCGACGGCGACCTTGGCAGCCGCGGCCGTGGTAGTTGCGAGACTGCTGGTACACCGCCGATCGAGCTTTGCTATATCCGTGCCGTCAAGTGTATCGACAGCGTCTTGAGTGCAGCCGTGATTCGGCTTCATCGTAGGGCGACGACCGTGGGGCCTAGTGGCGATGCCGGCTGGTAGCACGGCCGGCTCCATGTACCATGAAGAACGGTGTAGCCGGTGGAGCTGTTTGGCGAGTTCGTAAGCTCCACAGACGGAGGGTAGCTCTTCGCCCGCTTCCAGCTTTTGTCCGAGTGAGCTCATGAGGCGCTTTTTGATGCCGCGCCGATTAGGCCGCTGGCCTTTCCACTTGCCCGCTCGCTTACGGGTGCCACTGAGGCGTACGTGATGTTGATCCCAAGGCCTTCGCAGAAGTCCTGGAATTCTTCGGAGATGAAGTTTGATCCGTTGTCGGTGATGATGCTGTGTGGTACGCCGAACCTGTAGACAATGGACTCGAAGAACTTGACGGCAGTTTTGCCTTTCTGGTTAGTGACCGGCATGGCCTCGATCCACTTGGTGAATTTGTCGACTGCAACCAGGAGGAAGACGTGTCCCCCTTTCGAGGATTTTGGCAGTTTGCCGATCATGTCGAGGCCCCATTGAGCGAATGACCAAGCTATAGGTATGGGTCTGAGCTTGGACCCAGGTGCGTGCGGTTTGTCGGCGAACCGTTGGCATCCGTTGCATCTACAGACGATGTCCTTTGCGTCGCTCATGGCCGTTGGCCAGTAGA
The DNA here is from genome assembly GCA_030063025.1 of Avena longiglumis. Taxonomy (NCBI): domain Eukaryota; kingdom Viridiplantae; phylum Streptophyta; class Magnoliopsida; order Poales; family Poaceae; genus Avena; species Avena longiglumis. The sequence goes on from CP125976.1 coordinate 57,011,615, forward strand.
ATCCTGCTCGTAGAGCTTTGGCGACAAGGGAGCGGCTGCCTGCGTGGTGGTCGCAGATGCCTTCATGGATATCTTGGAGTATGGCCTTGCCGTCCTTGACGGTGACGCACCGTTGAAGTACACCTGTGATGTTGCACTTGTACAACTCGCCGTTGATGATGGTGAAGGCTTTTGACCGGCGAGATATGCGCCGGGCGTCTGTTGGGCTGTCGGGCAATTCTCCGGTTATCAAGAACTGGAGGTATGGTCGCGTCCAAGTTTCTTCGACTACCATGACCTGCATTAGGTTGACCATGGCTACCTCTGTGTCCAGCTTTTCGGGTCCTTCGTGTCCTTCGGGTAGCGTGGCTCCCGAGTGTTCTGCTTATTCGGGTGATCCCTTGGGGAACTTTCGCTTGATGGATGGTATGCAGATCTGTTCGAGGAACACTCCTGGTGGTACCTTTGCGCAAGTGGATCCGATGTTGGCGAGTCTATCGGCTTCCTCGTTGCTTTCTCTTCCAACGTGCCGAAGTTCGCAGCTGTCGAATTCACCTTCGAGTGCGTTGTAGAGCGCGCGGTACGCGATCATGTTTTCGGCATGTGCGTCGCACTCATTCATCGTCTGCTGGACGACGAGGTTGGAGTCACCGTAGATGACCAGGTGCGTTGCGCCGCATATCTTTGCCACCGTCATGCCATGGATGAGGGCTTCGTATTCGGCCTCGTTGTTGGAGGCTCTGAATTTCATCCGAAGGACGTACTTCATCCTGTCGCCTTGCGGGGAGGTCAGTATGACTCCTGCCCCTGCTCCAGCTTCACGCTTGGAGCCATCGAAGTGCATTGTCCATGACTGCGACATGTCTGGGGTGTCTGGCAGCTGCAGCTCCATCCAATGTACCAGGAAGTCCGGAAGGACTTGAGATTTGATTGCGTGTCGCTTCTCGTAGACGATGTCCAAGGGTGATAGTTCGATGCCCCACAGGGCCACCCGTCCTGTGGCCTCTGGATTATTCAGGATGCTATTCAGGGGTGCTTCGTTGACGACCATCACTTGGTGCTCCTGGAAGTAATGGCTCAGCCGTCGAGCCGTCATGAACACGCCGTAGGCTAGCTTCTGGTAGTGAGGGTACCTTTGCTTTGTTGGTGTCAGTACCTCGCTGAGGTAGTAAATTGGGCGCTGGACCCCGTGGGTTTTGTCTTCCTCGGGTCGTTCGACCACGAGTACGGTGCTAACCACCTGATGTGTGGCTGCTATGTACAGCAGCAAGGGCTCGCGCTCCTTTGGCGTGACCAAAAAGGGCGAGGTGGAGAGGAGCCGCTTGAGGCTTTCGAATGCGTCGTTGGCTTCTGGTGTCCACTCGAACTTGTCTGCCTTACGCATCAGCTGGTAGAATGGTAGGGCCTTCTCGCCCATGCGGCTGATGAACCTTCTTAGTGCCGCTACTCGTCCTGTGAGCTGCTGGACGCCCTTGAGGTTTTTCGGCTTCTCCATCGTCATGATGGCTCTGATTTTCTTCGGGTTCGCCTCGATCCCTCGTTGAGAGATGAAGTACCCGAGCAATGACTGGGGGACGCCGAAGGCGCACTTTTCGGGATTGAGCTTGATCCTGTAGCGATCAAGGTTTTCGAACGTCTCGCGGAGATCGTCGATAAGTGTCCTTGCCTCCTTAGTTTTTATTACTATGTCGTCGACATAGACTTGGACATTGCGACCGATCTGGTCCTTGAGGCAGGCCTGCATGCACCGCTGGTACGTGGCGCCCGCGTTCTTTAGCCCGAAGGGCATTGTGTTGTAACAGAATACTCCGAATGGTGTGATAAACGCCGTTTTCTCCTGATCTTCGACCTTGAGCCGAATCTGGTTATAGCCTGAGTAGGCGTCGAGGAAGGAGAGTTTCTCGCAACCTGCAGTCGAATCGATGATCTGGTCGATCCGTGGAAGAGGGAAGTGGTCCTTTGGGCAATGCTTATTTAGTGACGTGAAGTCCACGCACATCCGCAGGATGTCCGTGTCCTTCTTCGGGACCATCACCGTGTTTGCAAGCCACTCGCTTTCTTTGATTTCCCTGATGAAGTCTGCAGCGAGTAGTCTATTGATTTCCTTGCCGATAGCTTCGGCTCGTGGCTCCGACAGTCTTCGGATGGACTGCTTGACTGGCTTGGTGTCTGGAAAGACATTGAGTGCATTCTCGGCGAATTCCCTGGGAACTCCTGGCATGTCCGCAGGACACCAGGCGAAGATTTCCCAACGCTCACGGAGGAATTCGACGAGCGCGCCTTCCTATGTGGTGCTAAGGTCATTGGCGATCAAGGCCGTCTTGGAGGCATCCGTCGGATGGACCTGTACTTTCTTGGTGTTGACGGTGGAGTCGAAGGACATGTCAGGTGCATTCTGCCTTGTGACTGGGGGTACCCCATTGTCCGTTACTTCACGGAGCCTTACAAGCTCGTCTTGCATGCCAAAAGACTGGGAGATTTTGTTGAAATCCCTGTCACATTGGTCCGATCGGGTGAAGCTCCCGTGGACTGTGATGACGCCCCTTGGTCCTGGCATCTTGAGTAGTAGGTATGCGTAGTGGGACGCCAGAACCTTGCGAATGCTACACGTCCAGGATGGCGTGGTATTGCGACAGTCCACCACTTCAATTCAAGGCGCTCCGCCGAAAGTTGTCCTTCTCAAGATGACGTCGAGCCCTATTTTGCCTGGGGGAATATGAACTTTCTGGGACAATGTGGAACGTTGTGTCCGATTGTTCTAGGCTGCATTGCGGGATCCGCATAGCTGCTAGAGTGCTGCGAACATCGATTTATGCCGCCGCCGTCCATGAAGACGCGGCTCATCTCAAGCCTCCGACCGCGCCTCCAAAGACTGTGGCAGCATGGCCAGGCGAGGGATCCGCAAGGGTGATCCGTGAGTGAATGTGATGCAGACTCGATCCGAGGTACTGTGGATTGCAGTGAGTTGCCACGCCAAGTTGATTTGTCGGGTGATTTTCTTACGCACCGCTTTGTGGGGCGGCCCTTCTAGATCATATTTAGTGCTCGCTTTGGTGGGGGGTATCCGACCCCGGCGTTGTTTTGCGCTGGTGCGACTGGTTGGTTTGGGCCTCCAATAGGTGGCGGTGGAGGAGCTCCGTGTGCTATATCTCCTGGCGCGGGTGCGTTTCAACGCAGGGTTGGGGCTTGCCTCATCTCGCACCATGCTTTCCGATTTTCGGAACTCGCGGCGTCCTTGAGCATGTGGTGGCTTTCTTTTGCCATCTTGTTTGTCGATGTAGAAGTGGATGGTGCATGGACCCGAAAGTTTGTCGAATCCGAGGGTCCGTTGTCGCGTCGCGCTGCTACACGACTGCCGATCGTCCATCGCCGCGGAAATTTCCTCCGCGGTATCCTCCGTTGTTGCGGCTGTTGTCGTTGCGGCGGTCGGCGTAGCCAGCCGCGACCATGTCGGGTCCGTCGCGGTCTTCGTAGACACGCGATCTCCTCTTGCTGCGGCGTTCTCGCCTTCGGCCGTAGTCGTCCTCTTCATCTGATTGCGCTCGCTGGATGCAATCTTCGCCGTCTGCCCAACTGTTGGCAATTTCCATGAGGTGGTCGAGTGTCTTGGGCTTGACACGCCCAAGTTCCTCCTTGAAATCTTGGCGTTTGACGCCGTCTCTGAAGGCGTCGATGGCCCTCTCCTCGGAGATATGTGCTGCGGAGTTCTTGGTGGTAGACCAGCGTAATATGTACGAGCGAATAGATTCCCCCGTTCTCTGAGTGCAGGCTCGCAACTCTTCGATTGAGGCGGGCCTCTTGCTGGTGCCCTTGAAATTTCGGATGAAGATGTAAGCTAGCTCCTCCCAACTTAGGATGGATCCTGATGATAGGCTGCTGAGCCAGACCCGCGCCGCGCCTGTCAGCTGCATCTAGAGGCATTGCATGGCGGTTTATTTGTTACCGCCGTGCAGCTTGACGGATGACAGATGATCGCTGAGCCAAGATTTTGGATCTTGCGTGCCGTTGAACTTCGGAGTATCCGAAGGAAGCTTGAAATTGCGTGGCATCTGTGTTCGCCGAACAGATCTGTTGAAGCATCAAGCTCCACAGAGTTCTCCTTCATCTTCATCCATCTCGGACTCTGACGAGCATGCGCGTTTGGCTCGTGCTTTGTCGATTTTGCGTTGTGTAAGAGCGTCTCTGGCGTCGTAGTCGCGTTTATGGCGATGCGAGCTATTCTTCCTTCGAGGAAGGTCGTGCTCCTCCTCCTCTTCGGATGAAGGGGTGGGGCTCCGGTCGCGCCTAACCGGAGCTTTCTTCTTCGGCTCCGCAGGAGCGTCTTTGTGGAGCGCAGCTCCGATGAGTCCAAGTCCGGTGAGTGCGGACTTATGCATGGCTCTTTTCGGGTCCCCTTACGGAGGTTGGTGGGCCGCGAGATACGTAGTGGCTGCCATGATCGCAGCTTGCGGTGTCTTCGGGATGATGTTGCCGTCGGCATCCATATCCATGAACGATGTGTGGAGAGTTCGGGTCACATCACGACATTCCTTGGGATCCATGTTCTCCACCCGCGAGAGGTGCTTGTTTCCCTGGTTTCCGTTCGTGCTAGAGCCGGGTGCCATGGCGGAGAGCGCAGCTCGTCGCACGCTGGACTCGGAGGCTGCTTGCTTGAGTTTGTCGAGCGTCTCCTACATCTTGACTTGCTTCTTGTGCTCCTCGATGAGGAGGTAGTGGTACGCCATCAGTAGGTCACGTGGGGAGTCCACAGGTAGGACTATGTCGCCTGCAACGGCATGGCGTGCCTGGACCCATCCTTCTTTGCTAAGTTGGATGACGTGGTCGTTGTTTTCCCCTTCGGGTGGGGGGGATTGGCTTCTTCTGTTCCCGCCGTTTCTATCCTGCGGGTTCGGGTTCGTGTTGGGCGGCGGGTTAGGCGTTTGTTGCTCCTGGATGACTGCGGCACATTGGTAGCGCTCGTAGATCGGTTCGCTGCTGCCGCAACTTTCAGATCCGGAACCGTAGGTCCCTTCATCCGAAGGCGGATCGCACAGATCGGAGTTGGAGCTGCTGCTGTTGTAGAACTCATCTGTCGATGGTGATGTGCGTATCATGGGGTGTGGAGCCCACGAGGCGGGCCTGATTGATGGCACGGGCACCCGCTCAGGAAGGCGGAGGGTGCTAGTTTGTCCCACCTGGAAGTAGAAGCTCCCGAACAAAATTTCGAGTCCGTCGCCTACGGGCTCGAAATCCTTCATGGTGGCCGGCGAGTAGGCGGTGAAGTCGAAAGTGCCGAAGAGGAGGTGATTCTCCGTCGCCGCGGAGTTGTAGATCGATCGGTCACCATCACGATCGCAATCAAGCAGCCCCGATTCCCACAGACGGCCAATTTACGAGGTTTAATCTCGTCAATGCCCATTGTTATGGACTTGGGTTTTGGAGAAGATGGGGATCTTTGGAGATCGTAGCACGTTAACGGACAAGCAACTGGGGACACGAGATTTACCTGTGTTCAGCCCCGAGGGAAAACCCTACTCCCGCTTGTCCGCTTGATTACGGCGAACCGGTTACAGATGCGCAGATTCGATCCGGGCGTGGAGGTGTGTGCGAAAGTATGAGTCGAGAGATCTAGGACATGCCCTCCTGGCCTTTATATAGACTTAGGCAGGTCCCGGGCATAGTCCTAGTCGGTTACAGGTTCTAGGGTTTTACCCCTTTGAATTTCCTATCTATGACAGTCTTGCTCTCCAAGCATCCGAAGGCGTCATGGGCCTTGGCCACCCGAAAATCTTCATGGGCCAGCGTATGTCTGCTGTGGGCCTTCCTTGGGCTGGACCAGGTATGCTGAAGTCACGTATCCGTAGGGTATAACCATGTCAGGTTGAGCTAAAGAAATTGCCAGGGGGTTATCCGCAAAAGTAGCATCGTCGTCATCGTCACGCACACAGGCAGCTCACTGGCGGAGCTCGCCGCCGCCCGATGCCGTCATCGTCGTCGTTGCGCCAATATACTCGTCGTCGTTTCCAAGAGGGGATAAGAAGGCCACCGCGACGCCCTGCCTCAATCCTTATCTCCAATTTCTCCTTATCCTCTCAGATACGAACGAGACCGAAACCCTAGCTCACCGGAGCCACCTCTCGCCGTCGAACCACGTCTCCCCACACCATTCTGAGCCGTCATGGAGAAGCGCCTTCCTCCGTAGATCCTCTGGGTAGAAGCTTGCATTAAGGGGAGCACTGGAGCGGGTGAATTTGGTCGTTTCCCTTCGCAGCAGTTCGTCGGAATCCTCATCGGGAAGCTCGATTCCGACCGCGCATGTCCTCATCGACCGCTCTATCGTCATCAGGGTAAGATTGCGCATCTCTGGACCCTAGTTTAGTTTGCGTATTTGCACCATAGGTCTAGTTTTGTTGAGCACCGCCGCTGGCCGCCGCAGAAGCTCTTCGTCGATGACCCTTCGATGACTATTTCCGAGCGGCGCTGCCACCATTAGGTTCAGTAGGTTGTGCTGATTCGAACTAGATCTATTTCGCTTGTTGGGGTGCAGTAGATCGTCGCCGGCGACCAACCTCTGGCGGTGGTGGTGATTCTGACGCCATGCTTACGTCATGATCGCACCACGTCAGCTAGTTTGACTGGTCGTTGTCCTGCGTGGTGGATGACATGGCCCAGGGCCCACATGTCATCGACAGTGAGTAGAGAGGAGGTCAGTAGCAAAAGCATTTCTAGACCTGAGAGCTGAGTTGGACAATGGCCCACTAGTCAGTGATTGGGGCAAGCTCTTGATGCGGTGTAAAAAGTATTTTCTGTTAGGAAATAAATAAAATGTTATAATTCAATTAATAATATTCCAGATATCAAATAAAGGATTAAATCTTGCTTCATTAATAACTTTTGATTTATAATTCAGAAAAATGTGTATAGTATATGAAAATTTTCAGAAAAATAAAATCTACAACTTAAAACTATTATCAAATATTGTTATGATGATTATTTAAATAAATAGTATTTAGTAAAAGTTTTATAAGTAATAAAACTTTAATAATTTATATTCCTATAATGTTAAATGTTAATAATATAAGTAAAATACCAAAAATATTAGAAAAATAAGAATTCTAATTTTAAACTATAACCATGTATTATTATTTCAAGTAATTAAATATTTATTATTTATTAAGTAATTATAAAGTAATAAGAATTATAAAAATCATATCTTATTATTTATAAATCACAAAAATAATATCTACATGTTAAAAATCTAATATTCTACTTTTGAGTTAAATAAAAATTAAATATTCTAATAACTCAAATTTAAACTTATTTACTTCATGAATAATTCATATAAAGATAAATAAAATTTATTAATATTCCTAAAATGAGTCCAATAAGTCTAATAAATAGTATTAGTCTTAAATATTAATAATCTAATGCCATAATGGTTTAAAACATTATAAATGTTCTTATTTTAGAAGGATCTACAACCTTAAATGAAGATTATCTCTAAGAAGAATTCCACTAATAATAAAATCCTTAAAGAACAACTTGTAAACAATCAAATCTTTTCTAAACCATATTAATCACCAAATTACAAAAACTACTACAACACTATATAAATCCATAAGTAGTTAAGTAACATTATGTTGGATTTATAAACTATACTTACTTATTTATAAAAGATGAAGGATATTACTCTATTATAAAATCAAGAAACCATTACTCAAGTGACAGAATAAACATTCTTAAGTAACTTAAAGAACACATTTCAGATATACAAGATACCAATATATAAGTACGATACTTTCAAAACTATCTATACTTTAAAGTTAACTTTAGTCTACAGAATCTTACTATAACACTATAAACATTATTATATGTTTTATAGTTAACTTTGGTCTGAAGTAGTTAAGCTATAAAGCAACTCAAGCCAAACCATTTGAGCAAACAAATAACATCAACCACCACTAACCAACCACAAAGTTTGTTTAGACCCTAGAACAGAAACCTTTTCTTCGAAGGTTATTATTTTTGCCACTTCAAACCAGAACTCTTGTATAAGCAATCTTAACTAGTATGTCATAAGTATATAGACTTTACTACTACATATGTGTTGATCACAACCACTCATAAACTCTAATAGAAGCACAAATATGAAACTTATCTAAAAGAATTACACATCCCAAGGTAACCATTTCTAGAATCCAAACCCTAGGACAACGTTATTCCCAGGATTTGCGCTTAAAACGTGCATCACATTACTTATGCATAAAAGCATATTGCTTCTTTAAACATTAGTCCTTATTGGACCAATGATGACGATTTCAGATTTCGGATCTTATACTGACTCGAAGACCGTGAGTGCATAATCTTGCAATCACAAAAGGCAAGTTCACACTTGCTCATGTCCTTTGTTTATTTTCTGTAAAGTATTTTACAAAGTCAGTGGTGTTATCACCTGCATTTGAAAAAGGTCTAAGAACACTATTTTCGATAATAATGTGAACTATTGGTTACTGATCCAGGGTGATCAGCTAATCTATTAACTCTGACAGTTGGAATACCACTGTTCAGAACTATATCACCTAGGACTTAACAACCAATGTCGCCAGTGATTCTTGCGCCGTATATTACGTGTTGACCATGAGATTTGGAATGGTACGGAGAAGTCAGCTGTATCTTCTTCCTCTCGCATGAAGCCGGATGTGCAGGTCGTGGCTGTTATCCTCGTAGCGTGCATATTAATTGGTAATTCGTAGAGGATATGCAGCATATGGGTGGGAACCCTCATCGTCCCACGATAGTTCTGGCATCTAACGGTTTGTACAAACCATTGTCGTAATTCATTATGTGGGCATGGTGTACACCAAGGAGGCATGCGGGGTCGCGAAGGGGGCAGTGATTGGCTTGGATCATCTTCTGGGCCCCACATCATGGAATTGTGGACGAGAATAAGATGCCCAGTTGTGCAACAAAGAGTTGATCTCTCATGGGTAAAGCAACGCACCTCTGCAGAGTGTAAAAACTGTAACTTGTTACTCCCTGTTCCGGGAAGGAGCTGCGAACGCGGCGGGAAAGTAACTCTATGAAAGTTCTGGTAAACCCGTGAAGGCTGACGGACATAGCTTTTCAGAATAAAAGCAATCTTTGAAGAAGTGTTTATAAAAACTTGCATTGCCTACGACCTATGGTCTGTGGCTATAGTTATAATGCATGAAACACTCCTTTTCTAGTGAATTTGCTGAGCACGCTCGTAATCAAAGTATCTTCTTAGTCCTTGCTAGATTCTGAAGCCATTTAAACGAGGTCTACATCAAGTTATGCTCCAGGACTTATTATGCTTAGCTTAAGCTCTTCAATGAAGTCAAGGAAATCAACATATGCATCAACTCAAGTGAAGACGAAGTTATTGATTAGATAGGAATATAATCTCTAGACAAAGAACCTATTTCTGTAGTGCGTTGTGATAGCAGCAATGCCAACCTCTTAGCCAAAATACTAGACACAATAGTATAATTGTTTTTGCGTTATTTATCTTTGATTCTTCTCCGTAAGAAGTTCTTTCTCTCTCTTTAACTTAGAGTGTTCTCTGGATCTTATCTAAAAGAGTGAGTTGTAACCTTTAAGCCATGTATTGGGCCCGCTGTGTTTCTGTTGTGCCATTCTGAGGGATGTAATACTAGTGAATGGTGTTTCATTTGTGTTATGTCAACGACTATAGTATACTACATCATTGAGTGGTATGTTGGGTCACCGCAATTGAGATGCATAAAACCATGTTTCCCTCTCTCAAAATAACTTTCAGTAGCACTTTGAATAAAGTTGACAATATAACTGTCACTAGAAACAACTTTATCATCAGAATAAGCATACTTACCGTCATCAAAAAGAGGTCCAAGGTCATAGACTGGATCAATAGAAGCAAGTTGTTCCATCCTGAAATCTTTATTAGACAAGCTATTTTCACAAGGAAATTTAGCAAATTTGGAAAAGTTAAACTCATAAGAATCTCCATCAAACTTAGTTAAAACTTTTTCCTTCTTACAATCAGTAATAGCTCCACAAGTATTCAAGAAAGGTCTACCAAAAATGATAGGACAAGTTTTGCTAGCTGCTGAATTAAGCACTAGAAAATCAGCATGATATTTAATCTTACCACAGTGAACCTCCACATCTCTTACAATGCCAATGGGGCAAATGGTCTCCTTGTTAGCAAGGTGAATAACCACATCAATGTCCTCAAGCTCACAAGGACCAATATCATGCATAAGTTCCATGTAAAGCTCATAAGGAATAGCACTAGAACTAGCACCAATATCACATAAACCATAGTAGCAATGACTACCAATTTTAACTGAAAGCACAAGGACACTAGCTTTTCTAAATTTCTTAGGATGAGAAACAACATTTGTAGCGTCTTCACATAAGACAATATGCTCATCCTCTATATTTCTAGTGATAGTGTCTTTAATAATAGCTGCCATAGGTTCATCAATCCAATTGTCGGGGGGTTAACCTCGGGTAGGTCAGAGACGGGGAAAGACAGAGGTACTGTCCCCGTCTGATTGCCGAGCTACGGCCTAGGTCGGCCGAATCATGTATATGTCGGCTGATGAACGGAGGCAAGAAGCTCACGTATAGGTATAAAGTGGTTACCTGGCCGAGTTAATGAGAAACTCAGCCGGGTTACACAAATGATCTTCATGCAGGTGAGGAACGAGCCGAATAACACAAGGTAAGGCCGAGTTATACGAAGCTTGCAGGAGAAGGAGAAGCTTAGGGTCAAACCATAGCTGCGGCTAAAAGGAATCGAACAGGCCAGCGCAAGAGACAAGGAGGCGCAGGGAGAGGGGGAAGGAGGTCACGGAGGTGACAGTGGAGCCCGAGGCACGCAGAGGGGGCATGGAACTTTGCCGTCATTGGAAGGGAGACAGGGAAAGGAGGCCGAATTACCACTCTGGGACCAGCATATTCCTCGAATATGCTTGCCCCGTCAGCCCTAAGGGCACCCAAGGCACCCCTTTATAAGGGGAGGTCTGGACCCTGAGGAAAGGAAGAGAGTCTTTTGAGCAACGTTAGGCTGGGGAGATTCAGATAGTTCCCCTGTAAACAGCTCTAGGAGCACTTGTAACACATCGAGAGAGAAATAAAGTTCTTCACTTTGGCAGCTTGAGTAAAGACGGTTGCATCTTCCTCCCTGCATCCCACTAGCATCCATTGGCCCCATACTTTAGCCTACCCATGGCATCCCGTGCCACCACCACGGCTGGCGCCATCAGGGGCCAAGCGGTGCTAGCTGGAGTTGTGATCCGGACGGGAAACTTCATCAACACCGGCGAGCGCGTTGTTTCTGGTGTGGTCCAGAGATTTGGTCTCTGTGACTATGTCAGAGACAATGCAGGGAGCTTCAGGGGGAAAACTCCCCGCCAAGAACGGATCTTCATCGGCACGGCGAGCACGGGATCTCGTCGGCCGACGCCTCCGACGCGTTATCCTCACCGGGTTGTTGTTGCAGGGAACCGCCGCAGCCGAGCTGTCCATCAGAGAACGTCGGCCGCGGCCGGTGATGGTCACAAAGGGGCACAAAGCGGGAGCAGCATTGGCCGGGTCAAGCAGAGCCCGCAGTGCATTGTGGTCCCAAGCAGGTTACATCGCAAACCGCTGAGGTAATTCCGGTGGCAAACCCGGCCGAACTACATGACACCACCCCAAAGGCACCAAGAGTGAGAGGACCACCTCGGAGAGACCAGAGAACATTCTTCGTGCAACTATAGATAACTTAACTACACCTGTAGCGCCGATACTTGATCCGCAAATGCTCAGCAGAGTTAGAGGAACCAGGCAAAAGTCTTGGTAGAGGCCCAAAAGTATCACCTCATGAATCCTTGAACAGACCGAGAGAATATGCAAAGCTAATAAGTTGATATCGCACTGAGCGGTGGATGAACTGAGATTAAGAGGAAAGAACCTCATGAGTGATATTAACAAAGAGCATGAAGCTCACGAGCCGAATCGGGCGATTTGGGTTTGCCGAGGTATAGTACCCCGAAAAACCTAAGAGCGGCAAATGCAGTGCATTGGAACTAGAAGGGTTAATGGAGAAGCTCGCAGAGGCAGCAAGAAAGAGTGAATGAACTGCGCATCGCGAACCAGAAATGAGGAAATGCTCAGAACTAACCCAAGAAGGGCCTCATGAATGGTTCATTCGGCGGGGCAAGACCTGCATTATCTGCGGCAATGCATCTTCACCCGGAAACAATGCAAGAAAAGAAAGAGCGATAACCTCGGGAAGAGGAACAAGCAGATCGTTCCATATGACCCCAAATAATGGAAAGGCAAATGAGAACAGAGGAAATGCAAGCCGAGGTAATAGCGGGAGAGAAACCACGGCAGTATGGAAAAGGACGGCGGTCGAGGTAATGGGGAGCACGCGTAAAAAGAACCCGAGAGACAATCATGAAAACCAAGCTCGGCGAAGTAAGGAGAGAAGTGTTGCTCCACCCTGCCAAGACATGAGCCTCGGCAGGAAAGAGAAGTGAGGCCAGCTCGCTATAATCAGATGAATGAAAGGTATAATGATGGATATTCCGAGGTAGAATACGCAAACCAGGGTGGGGACCATCACTATGGGATGCAGGATAGAATCCTGTACCGAGATTTGCCAGCGAATGATGCAAGAGTAAAATTGGATCGGTTATACCGGTCCGAGCTATTGGAAGAGCAAGGTCCACCAGGTCCGGCGTGTTTTGGACCACGGATCATGGGCGAACCACCAGTACCAAATTTTCAGTTGGCGAGAGGCACAAAACGCATACAATGGAAGTACCAAGCCACAAGATGGTTAATTGATTATGCTACGGTGAAGATAGCGGTGGCAACTCGAGATGGCGATGCGGTATGTCCCGCAGATGTTGGAAGGACCAGCGGTATGGTTGAATAATCAACCAGAAAAGCGGTATCAACCGCTGGTTAGACTAAGAGATGTTCACAAGAACTTTACCAAAGACATACAAGAGACCGAATAGACCACAGAATCGGCCATGTGCAAGGTGAGGCGAATGAAAGATAGAGAGTTTTAACTCGATGGTGTAACTTGAGGAACTCATGTGAAGGAGTTATTGAATGCAAGCGATCGCTTGGTTCACGCAAGGTCGCCGTTACGGCGGTTGTGGCAACGCCGCAGAGATATGCCAACCACACTAGCGTAAACTATCGAATAGCGGACTTCTATGCTTTGGGTGACCCAACCCAACCGGAGTTAATGTCGGCAGATCATCGTGAGCAGCAAGACCAATACACGAGAGAATTGGCGGGTCATCTAGGCGTGACTTGAGGAAGAAGAAGAGAAGAGAGGCCGGATTATAGGTATAATTCGCCTGTGGCATTGTGGCTCAAGATCACCAGTCACGGAGTAACTCAACGCAGAAAAATGGACCTCAACAAAGGACCGCAAGAAATGACGGAAAGAGGCAATGGACCCCGAGCAAAAGAAGCAATGGCAAGAGAAGCCAAGTATACATTTGAATCCATGTTGGATCACCGTAAATTTCACACATCAAACCCGTTTAGACCAGCCAATCACACAACCCGGTGTGCTTGGATGAAAATGCGATGGTAACCCGGCAGGAGTTCGGACTTAATCGATGTAACAAAGAGATCACCGCAGCTTAATCGGAGCAATGCACAACAATCGATAAGCCGCCTCCGAGGTATGATAACTGGATCGGAGGGATGCGTGCATCAAGTAATGAACCAGGGGCGGAAGGATAAATCCGCAAATGCCGGACGCAATGATTACAGGGAACATCACGCCTTATGCGTGTTCACGATGTAACGGCAGGACAAACAGAGTGCACCGAGCATATGGAAGTGAATGCGGTTGTACCAGTGCCAAGATACCAGCCATGGTGCGATCAAGATATAACTTGGAGCATAAAAGATCATCCCGAATAATGCCGAGTCCAGGATCATACGCACTTGTGTTGGACCCGACATTTGTGGGACCAAGCATCAATGTGAAATTCTCAAAAGTACTCATTGATAATGGAAGCGATAACATCATGTACAAAGATACCATGCACAAGCTCGGTATATCACAGAACATCCGCGATCCACAAGGACAATTTTCCATGGGATAGTACCAGGGCTTTCATGTGATCCCATTGGTAAAGTCCGAGTGGACGTTATTCGACAAGAGATAAGCTGAGCAATGAAAATTTGGAATTTGAGGTGGTTGATCCGGAAAGCTGTTATCATGCTTCACTTGGACTGACCCTTGGCCAAATTCATGAGCAGTTGTCATATAGGGTATCTAAAGATGAAATTACCGGACCACAAGGGGTGATAACAGTGCAGGATTACAAGAAGTCAATGGAGTGTGCCTCGGCGGGTCAAATTTGGCGAATCATTGGTCATAGCGAGAAAAGAAAAGGATTCAAGAGGTAGCAGCCCTCGCACAATTAAGCATGCCGCATTGGCCAACCCTCATGGCGTTTCTTTCAACCAACCAAAGAGACGAAGAAATTTCAGATTGATGAGCAATTCCTAGAGCGCCTTGTCACTATTGGTGCAGGTCTTGACGCTAAATAGGAAGGCGAGCTCACCAACTTCCTCCGTGAGAATCGGGACATATTTGCATGGTCAACACAAGACCCAAGGTGTGCCGAGGAGTTAGTGAGCACTCTTTAAACGTCGGGCCAGGAGCACCGGTGAAGCAACCTCTCCGCCGCCGCCAAGACAGAGAAAAGTAATAGGGGATGAAATAACTCGGCTTCTCGCCGGGTTTATCATGGAGGTGCTTTACCCGGATTGGTTATCAAATCCGGTGCTAGTAGAAAAGAAAAAAGATGATCCCAATGTAGCCATTGTGTGGCGAATGTGTATCGACTACACTAACCTGAACAAGGCGTGTCCAAAAGATCCTTTCCCGCTGCCTAGAATAGACCAAGTCATTGACTCACCGGGCGTGAGTTGTTATCATTTTAGACGCCAGATTCGGTTTCCACCAGATACCGTTAAATCCGCCGATCAAATAAAGATCGCATTTATTACCCCGCACGGGCTTATTGTTATCGCACGATGCCATTCGCCTAAGAAATGCGAGCAACGTATCAAAGGTGCATGCAAAAATGCTTACATGATCGATAGGAAAATGTTCAAGTATATGTGGATGACGTAGTCATCAAAACTAAGGAAAGCAGAACCTTGCTAGAAGATATACAAAACTTTGCGAACCCGAGAAGGTTCAATGAAACTTAATCCAGAAATGCACGTTCGGCAAGCAGGAAAATTACTCGGGTTCCTTGTGTCCACCGAGGTATCGAGGCTAATCCGACGAAGATAAGAGCAATAGAAAAATGGAATTGCGAGATGTTTGAATGATGTACAAAAATTCACGGGCTGCCTCGCTTAGTCGATTTGTATGTCGGCTAGGAGAGAAGGCACCGCCACTTTATCACCGATGAGAAAGTCGGACAAATTAATTTGGACTCCCGAGACCTTTATGCTTCACGAGTTGAAAAAGATGCTAGTTACGGCACCCATTTTAGCTTCCCCATTATCAAAAGAACCTATGCTACTTTATATAGCGGCTACCAATCGAGTAGTTAGCACTGTAGTTGTAGTGGAACGACTTGAAGAGGGTAAGTCAGTTCAGAGGCCAGTATATTATCTAAGTGAAGTATTATCCACCTCAAAGCAGAATTATCCGCATTATCAGAAGATGGCCTATGGAGTATATATGTCGGCAAAAAAGCTCAAGCATTACTTTGAAGAGCATCCCATCAGAGTAATATGTGAGGCACCCATAGCCGACATATTGAACAACAAAGATGCAAGTGGCCGAATAGCAAAATGGGCGATCGAGTTATCACCATATGCTCCGCAATTTGATAGAAGAGATGCAATCAAATCTCAGGCTGTCGCCGATTTTCTCGTGGATTGGGCCGAGGTGCAATATGAGCTGCCATTGCCAGATCCAAATTACTGGACAATGCATTTTGATGGTTCCAAACTAAGGAACGGTTTGGGCGCAGGAATAGTCTTGACCGCCTAAAAAGACCAATTGAAATATGTACGTAAATACATTTTGCCGTCCAACAACGTAGCTGAATATGAGGCACTAGTCCATGGATTAAAGGTGGCAAAAGAAATGGGAATACGCCAATCATATGTTACGGTGACTGGATCTAGTAGTGCGACAAGTATCGGGCACTTGGGACGCATTAGATGCTAATATGGCTTTATCTGATTCCATGTGCAAAAGATCGTGGATATTTTGAAGGATGTGAATTTCATCACGTACCAAGCGAAAATGACGCTTGTGACACATTGTCAAAGTTAGGATCAACCCGGCATGCATTCCGCGGTATAGCTCGAGCACCTCAGAAACCATCAATAAACCCATCACCGTAATCGAATCAATCTTTATCCCAAATTCGCAGAGAATCATACAAATGGAGTAGATCCGCAGAAAGATTCGAACCCTAAAGAGAGGGACAAATGAGGTAAAAACAATCATGGAAAGGGCCGAGGTAAATACGGCAAGAAATGGAGATGAGTGAAATCACCGCAGAAGAGCACCGATATGGGAAACCCATATTTTCGTACCTAAAAGACGCGATACTGCCGAGTAATGAAGTACTAGCCAGACAAACTGTCAGAAGAGCAAAGGCCTATACAATCATAAACAATGAGTTATATAAAAGAAGCGTAACGAGCATATTGCAGAAATGCGTGAGTCCCACAGAAGGTCAGGAAATCCTTCTAGATATACATCAAGGAGAATGTGGGCACCATGCCTCATCTCGCGCCTTAGTAGCCAAGGCATTCGGCATGGATTCTCTCACAACGCGTTAAAAGAGGCGTAAGAATTAGTTAAGAAGTGCAATGGATGTCGGAGATATGCAACTGTAATACATATGCCGCTTCGAGTTAAAAACAATACCCATTACTTGGCCGTTTTACGTATGGGGTTTAGACATGGTAGGACCTTTCAAGCCAAGAAGAGGAGGAATGACCCACATCTTGGTCATGGTAGACAAGTTCACAAAATGGATTGAAGTAAAACCAATCAAAAGTGTGATGGGCACACAGGTGAAATTCCTCAAGGATATCATCTTGAGATACGGATACCCACATAGCATTATTACGGATAATGGCACGAACTTTGCGTATGAGCCTTTGCTAGATTTTGCCAAGAGAAACACATAAGACTAGATGTTGCCTCGGCTCACCCAGATCCAATGGACAAGTTGAAAGATCTAATGGACTGGTTTTATCAGAATAAAACCACGACTAGTCGAACCATTGCAAAGGTCGGCGGATGTTGGATTGAGGAATTACCAGCAGTATTATGGAGCCTCGGACTACTCCGAATGCATCAACAGTTACACACCATTCTTTTTGGTATATGGGCGAGGTCAAGCTTCCAACCGACATAATACATGACTCGCCAAGAGTTACTCAATATACATCTTGAGGTAAATGAAGTAGCTGGCAAGATGTCAGAGACCTTGGAAGAAGCCCGGAATTGACATTATCACGATCGGCCATTTATCAAGTAACTTACGGTATCACAACAGGAAAGTGAATCCAAGAGTATTCAAAGAGGAGATTTGGTCCTCACCGGTGCAACGACTACGGCATGCACAAATTGTCACCTCCATGGGAAGGACCATTTATCGTGAGCAAAGCATTGCACAACGATGCATACTATCGATTGATGCTCAATCACCGGAGAAGGCAAGGCAAACAAAATCGGCGAAGAAACGGCGCCCGAATGTGGCTTTACTTGCCATTTTACTCATAGGGTTATGTCTCAAGGGCACCAATGATGTATTTGAACCTCGGCACCCTGAGCAGTTACTCGGGGACTGCCATATGTGATGTTATCTCATGTTTGATATTTAAACCTCGGCACCCAGAGCAGTTGCTCGGGGACTGCCATATGTGATGTTATCTCATGTTTGACATTTAAATCTCGCACCTGAAAGCGCTTGCTCGGGACTGTCATATGTGATGTTATCTCATGTTTGATATGTAAACCTCGGCACCCAGAGCAGTTGCTCGGGGACTGCCACATGTGATGTTATCTCATGTTTGATATTTAAACCTCGGCACCCGTGAGCTTACTCGGGGACTGCCATATGTGATGTTATTTCATATTTGATTTTTGGACCTCGGCACCCAGAGCAGTTACTCGGGGACTGCCATATGCAATGATTATTAGGTGTTATATGTTTTAGACCTTGGCATCCTGAGCAATAGCTCGGGGACTGCCATATCGTATACTTATCTCTTTCGCGTCACATCGACGATTAGAGCAGTAACTCGGAGAGTGCCACATGTTGTTTTCCTTTCATGTTACGAATATGCACCTTGGTGCCCAAAGCATTGACTCAGGAATTATCATAGGATTGTCAAATTCATGGACACATAAACTTTAGCACCTAAACCAACGACTCGGAAACTATGAGCCAACAAGGCAAAAAGTAAATCTGAAGATGAAGAAATTATGAGCCAACAAGGCAAGAATTGGACGAGCATCCACTTAACTAAGAGTCTCAAAAGCACATAGCAAAAGAACCTCGAATCATACGAGTTGACAAATTTTTTCTACATTGAACACCCGCATACCAGGGATCACGAATAACCTAGGCATCGTTCGTTGGAGGAGGAACCACTTGATCAAAGCGGGGCACTCCAGTAGGAGGAACTTCGACCGAGGTTGCCTCGCCTCCGCCGACCCGTGGAGTGACTTGGCGGTATCACGGGGTTGTTCAGAACGTCGAGACTGCAGGTAGAATGCCCGGTGCCTTTGGAGGAGGATCGTGCATCACCATTGCTATCTGAGCTTGAGCTAGAGCTATTGGATGTGGCCGAATCATCTTCACCTTCCCCGTGCTCAGCAGAGTCATCACCCAAAGCATCTTCAGCCGCGGCCTCCTCATCCGGATCTGGGAGAAAACTCGGCCCTTCATTCCAAGTGTGCACATCGGCATACTCGACGAGCTGAAAAGCTCGAGCTTGCCGAAGAGCAACAAAGGTGGGATCTTCAACCCACCGGGAGCCAGTGCGCAGATTCATCAGAATGTCAAGAGAGATATCTTCATACCATGACATGATTACAGTAAGGGCCATGTCGGCACCAGCACGCGCAGCAGATTCTCTCCAAAGACTCAATCGTCTCTCAGATGCCTTCAGCCGGGTCACCAATAACTTGACCTCGTCAATATCAGGAGACCCTGAGGTATTCGGCCAGAGTGCATGGTAAGCTTTGATAGCGGCCTGCACCAAGTCCCGGCCCATGATTTTCATCGGACCAACGGCACCAACGGCAACCAAGAAATCCTCCATCGAGTATTCAAAGTCAACAGCATTAGGTTCACCTCGACGAGCGCGAGCTGCAAGAACAGCTCTAGCACTCACGGGTTTGGCCTCGGGGAAGTGATCTACGCAAAACACGGACATGTCAAAGGATAGTAACGGCGACAAAGGAAAAATACAGTTCGGCCAGGCCAAATAACTTACGATGGATATAGTTCATCATTATTTGAAGATCCTTAGCCCAAATAGCTTTACTCTTCTCGAAACGAGCAATTTCCTCGCTCAAACCGCGAGTTTTAAGTTCGGCAGCTTTGAGGAGTTCTTTGTTCTTCTCCAAATCCAGAGTCAGCCGGCTCTTTTCCAAAGAGAATTCTTGATCAACCTTTTCTAGCTCGGATTTCTGAGAGAGCTTGAGTGTATTCACCTCGGATCTCAGGCGAGTTATCTCATCATCCTTCTCTTGTAGTTGCGCCGAATGAACTGCGCTTTGTTCTAAAAAATGAAGCATCACGTCGGGGCATGGGCACGCCAATCTTGTTGCGACGCCGCAAAGTCTTGCAACTCGGCTTTACCACAACCCAACGCAATAAGAAACTCAAAGATAGATACTAAAAGAAGAAGGAGCAAGGGGAAAAGGAAACTAACCTTCCAAGGACTTGACCTTCTTTTCAAGGCGGATATTGAGATTATTGATATTACCTATTCAGCAAGAAGTAAGCCGGTGCTCCGCGGACAAGTATATAAGAAAGTTGGGAATAAGGAAAAGAAACTATCAACTTACGTCTTTCTTCGACGGGCGTAACTTTCTCATACTTCTTCCAACTTGCGGTGCAAGAAGAGCAACCTACGGAATTCGGCACCCGATCATGTGCAACCGAGAAATGGAGCAAAATGATAAAACAAAAGTTAGAAGCTATAACATCCGAATCAAGCAAAGCTTAATTCGCTCTAGGTGGTCGGGATATTCAAAGCTATACGAGATCCGAATCAAGTGAGACTTAATTCGATCTAGGTGGTCGGATATTCAAAGCTATACAGATCCGAATCAAGTGAGACTTAATTCAGATCTAGGTGGTTGGATATTCAAAGCTATATGATCCGAATCAAGTGAGACTTAATTCGATCTAGGTGGCGGATATTCAAAGTTATATGATCCGAATCAAGCAAAGCTTAATTCGCTCTAGGTCGGATATTCAAAGCTATACAGATCCGAATCAAGTGAGACTTAATTCAGATCTAGGTGGTGGATATTCAAAGTATACGCATCCAATCAAGTGAGACTTAATTCAGATCTAGGTGGCTGGATATTCAAAGCTTTAACAGATCCGAATCAAGCAAGACTTAATTCAGATCTAGGTGGCTGGATATTCAAAGCTATGACAGATCCGAATCAAGCAAAGCTTAATTCGGCTCTAGGTGGCTGGATATTCAAAGCTATACGCATCCGAATCAAGTGAGACTTAATTCAGATCTAGGTGGCTGGATATTCAAAGCTATAACAGATCCGAATCAAGCAAAGCTTAATTCGGCTCTAGGTGGCTGGATATTCAAAGCTATACCAGATCCGAATCAAGTGAGACTTAATTCGGCTCTAGGTGGCTGGAAATTCAAAGCTAAACTAGATCAGAATCAAGCAAGACTTAATTCAGATCTAGGTGGCTGGAGATTCAAAACTACGTCAGATTCGAGTCAAGAAGGACTTAACTCGGCTCTATGAGAATGGAAATTCAAAGCTACGTCAAAACTAAACAAACTATGAACTAGGTGGCCGAACTAATGAAACCTTAGAAATAAAAATACGTCAAACTTCCAAACAAGTTATTTCCTTGCAAGTTTCGGGGACTAGAGAGTAGGATAACATGTGGAAAATAATTTAAGACCCGGAGATAAAACAATTACCGCATTCATCTTGTTCAGATCAATGATAAACCTGGCTTGGTCAAGCGGCACTAATGTCGAAAGTCGAAGGGTTGATTGATCGATTGCCCTCAAACCGATCGGCATTCCGCTTATTGGCAAATTCAACCAGCCCAAGGTTGTTATCGCTAGTCGTCTGGTTAAAACTTTACCGGCGGCGGTCAACCACGACAATGCAGGACTCTTATGAAGAGCAAGTCGACCGCCAAGAGTCGAGGTAACAAGTGCCTTTGGCGAGACTGACTCCTTTGCGATGCCTGCAATACTTGGTGAGAGGTGCCGGCAAGACTTTTCGAGAAGAGGTCTTGACGGCAATACCACGCTCCTTAGAAGAGGCACCGCAGAAGTTGCGCCCGAGGTAGGGACGGAATCCTTAGGATCGAGAGGGCTCGCAGAGGGCGCCGGGGAAGCGATCTTCTCAGAGGTCGGATGACCGGAACCGCCGGAGTAGATGGAAGCTCAATTGTAACTGGGGCCCATAGAGGGGCAGCGCTCAACGAAACGCTTGAGGGCCGGATCGGATCCAGATCAATGGGAGAGATCTCGGGGCATCACGGCGAATAGGCGAATTATCGAGAGGGGGGAGAAGCAGGACGAATAGGACTAGGAACTCGTGTCATCGGAGGAGGAGATGGCGGCGAATCGGACGGCTAGTCATACTAGGACCGCCGGGTTTAATGAGAGGAGCGCTGCAAAATAAGAAAGAAGATTCGTAATGAGAAATGTAAGAAGAGAACGAGAAATATAGGCAAAAGAACTTACCCAAAGAACCCGGGCATAGTCTTGCGCTGGGAGGATTCGGAGCGGATTTCTTTACTCGCTTCTTAGGAACCGCATCCGAGGCACTGGCGGGAGCCCCGCGTTTCCCCGAGGTAACGGGAGGCCGAGAAGCAATAGGTTCGGCGTCATGAACCTGGCCGGCCGGATTAGCTGGGAAAGCAGAAGCCGGAAATGCATAAGAAATAGGCATGGCGGCAACTACCTCAAGAATTTGGACCTCGTCCGAATCACCTTCCTCCTCCTGCGCTGAGGTTCTGCATGAGCTCGAGCGGAGCGGATCTTTAGGGACGAACTCCTCGAGTCCGCTCGCCAGATCCGGGTACTCCTATCTGCCAGGCTGGAGCTGCAGAACTCGGCATCCTCGTCTTTTGTTCAGCCAACCTCTGCATGACAGGGAGAGAAAATCATGAAAACCCGACTCTAAAAACTGAGGAAAAATAGGGTGATGAAGATTGGGCTTCCCTCGGGAGGCGAATTGTCGCGGGTGAACGGTTTCAACCCCCAGGTCCAATCATCAGGCATCTCCGTCTTGAAAATAGCTCGAACGCTTACAGATAAGGTAGTTGTCCAACTCCACGGCCGAGACTCGGTTAGGGGTCCAGGGACCACTCATGTAGCACACCAGGGACCTTTGTTGAAGGCAGATCCGCTACTAATAAAAGTTGCCATGTCTTCTCCGCATAACCCGCCCGAATCAACTCCTTCACCGAATCTCAAGGCCTCGGCCAGGCATGAGTCTTCTTCGGATTATAGAGCCGTTCACTTTGGAAGGTGGGCCAATTGAGAATGGGGAGCAATCTTGTCTTCCGCCTCTGTTCTTGACGAGAAGAACGACTTGTGCCATTTCTTACGACTCCAACCCGAACACGGGGAACACGGATTGCCTCCGAGGTGTGATGGATGCCGCCCACATTGGGTGAGCAACTTCGGAAGGATGCAGATTTATCGAACGACGTTGGAGCGAATCGGAAGAATTTCAACAGATGTACCGATGGCCACAGTCAAGTAACCCTCCAAGCTGAGATGAAAGCGGAAAGAGAAGCTATGGCGTCATGGAAGGTGATGCGGTCAAGGTCAAGTAATCAAGAAATTCTCTAGCAAAATCGCTAAGAGGGAGACCAAAGCCGCGCAGTGGGACATGAAAACCACATATTCGCCTTCTCGAGAATCGAGAGGATTCGCTGCGGTAGACGACAGAAACCTCGGCAGAATCCGACGAGTTCGAGAAGCCACTCAATCTCGCGGCAGTAATCGAAGAGCCCTGCCACGATCCACGCCGGGCCGGAGCGTCATCGTCCTCAACTAGAGCACCGAACGAACTAGACATAGGTCCGCGGAGAGATCGCGGAGGAAAATCTGGCAGAGGAGAGCTTAGAGCTACAGGCCCCGCCGGAGCTTAGCACGAAAACAATGGCGAGGAGAGGAGAAACCGTCGAGCGCGAAAACAGTGCGGATCGATCTAGGCGAGATGGCAGAGAGAACTCACCGTGGCGGGCCACACCAGAGAACGCGGCAAGGAAGGGCGAACGTAGCGGTAGAATCCTCGGCGGAAACTCTGGCCGCGAGCGCATGAGCGGCAAGGAAACACACAGGAAGGAAGAAGGAGAGCAGACGCGAACGGTAATGGGAAAGATGAACCTGGGGCGATTTCACTTTATAGACAAAGCAATGAACAAGGGAGGGATCGTGGGTGTGGCTACTCCGTAGATCGTGGAGTAGTAACGCGGCGACGGTGAATGGAGCCACACCAGAGGCCACGTAAATAGAAAAGTAGTTACAATCCAGCGGAGCTGACTCACGAGGCGTCGTGGCGGCGGCGAAGCAGTGAGGTTTATCAGAGCTTGTCAAGAAGTATTATAAGAGGACCTAAAACTAGAAAAGCAATGATGGGGTGACACGAGGACTTAGCGTATGATGGAAGGAGCGAGAGAACCTGACGAGGCCGTAGCTGGAAACAAGACTAAAGAAGGTGTTGAAGCTGATATAACCCGCCAAAGTAATTGACATGGCCACACCAGCTTCGGGACTAATGTCGGGGGTTAACCTCGGTAGGTCGAGACGGGAAAGACAGAGGTACTGCCCGTCGATTGCCGAAGCGCCTAGGTCGGCCGAATCATGTATATGTCGGCCGATGAACGGAGGCAAGAAGCTCACGATAGGTATAAAGTGGTTACTGGCCGAGTTAATGAGAAACTCACGGTTACACAAATGATCTTCATGCAGTGAGGAACGAGAATAACACAAGGTAAGGCCGAGTTATACGAAGCTTGCAGGAGAAGGAGAAGCTTAGGGTCAAACCATAGCAGGCTAAAAGGAATCAGCAGGCCAAGCGCAAGAGACAAGGAGGCGCAGGGAGAGGGCGAAGGAGGTCACGGAGGTGACAAGGCTGGAGCCCGAGGCACGCAGGGGGGCCACTGGAACTTTGCCGTCATTGAAGGGAGACAGGAAAGGAGGCCGAATTATTTTGGGACAAGCATATTCTCGAATATGCTTGCCTCACATTCTAAGGGCACCCAAGGCACCCCTTTATAAGGGAGGTCCGGACCGAGGAAAGGAAGAGAGTCTTTTGAGCAACGTTAGGCTGGGAGATTCAGAGTTCCTCTCAGAACAGCTCTAGGAGCACTTGTAACACATCGAGAGAGAAATAAAGTTCTTCACTTTGGCAGCTTGAGTGTAAAGACAGTTGCATCTTCCCTCCCCAGATCCCACTAGCATCCATTGGCCCCATACTTTAGCCTACCCATGGCATCTGCCGTGCCACCACCACGACACCAATGCTTACCAGGATCCACAATTTTCATTGTACCTTTGCTATTTGCACTAATAATCATAGAATACTCCTTTACCTTAGGTGGGAAAGGCAATTTCTCAACATGAGGTTCATGCACAATATGATTAGTAGCACAAACTTGAGTACTTCTAATAGGAGCATGACTAACAACATCTTTATAAGGAGCATGGTACTTATTCCACTTCTTCTAGGGAACTTCAATGTAAGAGGCAAAGGCCTTAAAATAGCTGGAAATACTTTGGGAATCAAGACCAAACTCATTGCTAATATCACGGAAGCTATCAGTTCCCATAAAGGATTTAATGCATTCATAATCATAGTTTATACCTGACTTTCTTCCTTTGTCATTCTCCCAAGCTTCAGTGTTCTCTTGAATATGGTCTAGTAGATCCCATTTATCTTCTTCCTTCATACGTGTGAATGATCCAGCACGAGAAGCATCTAGTAAATCTTTATCATGAAGAGAAAGCCTAGCATAAAAGTTATTGAGAATAATATTCTTAGGGAGTTCATGAATAGGGCATTTTAAGCATTAATAACTTCAATCTCCCCCAAGCTTGAGCTGTACTCTTTCCATCAAGAGGCCAAAAGTTATATATAAGATTTCTATCTTTATGAATTTCACTAGGAGGATAAAATTTAGAGTAAAAGAGAGATGATATCTCCTCCCATTCCATGGATTGTCCATTCTTCAGCTCTCCCTTTCAAGGATATGGAGAGTAAATTCTTCTTCACTTGTTCAGTTGTGATACCTTCACACTTAAACAACCCGCAGAATTCATGGATAAAAAGCAAATTATCACCAGGATGGACTATTCCATCCCCAAAATAATAATTATCCATAACACGATTAACAATACTTGTAGGTATCTTAAAAGGATCTATCTCAACAGGAGGTGGTTCATCTACTACCCTAGCAGTGGTAGTAGTTTTCCCAAACAGAAAACCAAGTGGGTTATCCATATTGGAAACAAAGTAATAAGCAGTAACAAAAGCAATACTCATAGTAAAAGTTTCCCTTACCAGTTCCACTCTTCAATAGTTCTTCACTCCCCGGCAACGGCGCCAGAAAATAGTCTTGATGACCCACAAGTATAGGGGGTGTATCGCATTACTTTCGATAAATAGGAGTGTCGATCCCAACGAGGAGCAGAAGGTGCTGAACAGTGGTGTGGAGCAGGAAGTCCCTATGAATACTTAGCAAACAGATTTTTAGTGATTTTCTGACAAGGCAACAAAACAAAGAGCAAGTAATAGAAGTAACGAAAAAATGGAGCAAGTGGCCCAATCCTTTCTTAGAAAAGGACAAGCCAGTGGAAATACTTATAAGGACCAAACGTTCTTGAGGACACATGGGAATTCTGTCAAGTGCTTTCGCTTCAAATAGTGAGTACTCTTCTCTGGTGTTTGTAAGTGTTGTGTGGGTGAACCTGTGCTAACATACTGCCCTTCCTAGGACTAATACATACTTGTGATTAATCCCCCTGCAAACATCCGTAACTACAGGAAAGTAATTAAGATATAAATCTAACCATGGCCTTAAACTCTAAGATCCTACGCTCCCTTGTGCAAAGGTGTCCTAACGGGGGTTCAGGTTTCTATCACTCCGGCAACCCCATAATTAGTAGCCAAATACACAATGCATTCCCCTAGGCCCATAAATGGTGAAGTATCATGTAGTCGACGTTCACATGACACCACTAGAAGAATAGCACCACAGCTTAAATACTAAACCATTGAATAATAACTCAACACAGATTCACTACTAACAACATGACTTCTCCCATGTCCTCAAGAACACAACGAACTACTCACAAGACATCATATGGATCAAGATCAAAGATGATATGATAATGAATAACAATCTGAACATAAACAATAGTCCAATGGTTCCACTCACATGCATCAACTACAATAGTAATCAACACCGGGAAAGTTTTCCCTCAGAACTAAAGCAATATCCAACACAATTGTTACAGCAATACGGAGTGGTGATGATGGTGCTGGTGGATATGATGGTGTGGATGATGATGATGATCCCGATGAAGCCTATCTTGATGATGGTGTTGATGGCGATGGTCTCCGCTCTCCGGGAAGGAATTCCCCTGGCAGAAATCTGTCTGCGGAGAGATCTTTCTCTCTTGGTGTTTTCCGCCCCTAGAGGCGTCGGAAATCTATCTATGGTCGCTCCCTAAGGCTTAGGGTTCCGAAGGGAAGTTATAGGCGAAGGGGGAGAGTCGGATGCCGAGTAGGTGGGCCACACTTGCCCTAGGCGCGACCTCAGGTGGGCCCGTGCCTAGGGGGTGTGGGCCCCCTGCGGCCCCCCTTTGCTCCTCCTTCTGGCTTCCTTCGTCCTCAGGTAAAATAATATGTTTCCATATTTTTCTGGTATTTTTCTGATCTTCACGAAATTGCACCGAAACGCCTTCTTTTCCATCAGAATCCAGACTCTGGCAGTCCATCCTCCAAGAATCATCCAACATGCATAAACAGATGAAAAGCCATAAGTAATACCTCATAATAAGACAAATATCAATGAACAGAGGTAAATTATGATATAGAATGGTGATGAAAATTGGGCGTATCACTCGCCTTCTCCGACTTCAACTCCACCCTCGCCCCCGCTCGCCTACCTCCTTCTGGTGA
The DNA here is from genome assembly GCA_030063025.1 of Avena longiglumis. Classification (NCBI taxonomy): domain Eukaryota; kingdom Viridiplantae; phylum Streptophyta; class Magnoliopsida; order Poales; family Poaceae; genus Avena; species Avena longiglumis. Next base: position 57,039,027 of record CP125976.1, read on the forward strand.
GGAAATTCGTGGCAAGACTCTTGAAGCTGGCGATTCCTACCTATGGAGAGGAGAATGAGCCGTGTTGCGGCTCAACTCCTTGCGGGGAGGAGGTTTGGGGCATGCTCAAAGTGGTTGAGGGGCCAGGAAATTCCTCCGCCGATCACGGGAGCAATCCTCCATCAAGCCATCGATTGGGGGAAAAAGGACTTCGGAAAGCTTGTCTAGCAAGAGGAAGTTTCGAGATTCTGATGCTAGACTCTGGTTCATTGACTCCTTCGACATCACCGGCCTCGACAAAGGGGTTCGGGAGGAATCTGCGGGCAGGCAAGCGGGCTGTGGGGCATCCTCGCAAGCTCGTCGACGGCATAGGAAGCCCTGCTCAAGCTCTTCGTGAGGATGCAGCGACCATTCTCCCTGTGGTGATGGAGAAGAGGAAGCGTTGTCGCCCTCGCGGATCTACGAACAGGAAATCGGCTTCACTTTTGGTTCAATCCTCGTTGGAGGCAGGAGATCAGGCCATGTTCTCCCTTCCTCTGCAGCCAGAACATGGGAAGTTCTCCTTTCGAGACGCACTGGCAGGAGCGACTCTGCTGGCCTAAGACAGGACTCGGTCAACGTGGGTGCAGTGGTGTGCGCCCACCTGGAGGGGAGAAAAGACAGGTGAAGAACTCCTCGTTGCTCAACTCGGAGCCACCTGGTCTCAACACCGAGCTCACGTGTGATGGCGTCGAGGACGATGCTGACAGGGCTTGGGGATTTTTCTTCGGACAACTTTGGGAAGACGAAGATACCCCTGCTAGGGTTTGGTTGGCTACTACTACCACACACCCATCCTTGTCTAGATCCAGAAAGTGCTTGTCTAGAACCGCTCCTTTGTGGCGGCGGACTTCTTCCCTCTCTCACCTGAGGATGAGCCGGATCTGACCTCTAGCCTCTCTCTTAGTGCTGAAATCTGGCAAAGTAGTCCTAAGCCATCGTTTGAGCAGATCCTGAAAGCTTGTGCCATGGCTGAGAAAGGTCGAGGCAGGGGTAGAGGCAGAGGTGGAAACAACAAGGGGGAGCAATGGCAGCAGATGCAGGTGCAACCACCCCAGCAACCTCCTCCTTTTGGTTTTGGTTTCTAGCAACGTCCTATTACTCAACAAGCTCAGATGATGCCTTCCCAGTTTGGATCATACCCCCTTTCAGCTTTCCTCCTTGGCAGTATGGGCAGCATCCTAATCTGCTTTTTAGGGGCAGTTCTCTGTGCCTTGGCAACAACCACCTCCTAGTTTTGTTGGGCAGTGGATGCCCCCCCCCCCTAGCAGACAGTGCATCCTCCTATGCAGAAGTCTCAGGGAGGTAACCGTTCCTCTCAAGCTGGAAAGAATCAGAAGAAGAAGGCCAAGGATTCAGGTAAAGGAGATGATGCTAAGTCCTTGGATGGTGCCCAACACTCTGTTGCCTTAGTTGATTCAGGGTCTGGTGCTAATGAGAAGCTGGATGTATATGCTGAGGTAATCTGTTATAATTGTGGGGAGCCTGGGCACCACAAAGCTGCTTGCGCTTCTCCCAGAACCTGCTTCATTTGTAGCTCTTTGGATCATGAGGTGGAAGCTTGCCCAGTTAAGAAACAACCTCAGCAGATTGCAAAAAAATTTGGGAGTGCAGCTTCTGGACTGGGGTTTTATCATATTGAACTGCCTTTCCTGACATCTGAAGTTGGTCCACCAAAAAATATTGGCCTTGTGTATGTTGATCAAGGGAGTATCACTAAGGAGGAGCTTTATCAGAATCTTGCCTCTGTCTATAGAACCAATTGGCCTTGGCAAATCAGATGCCTTGATGAGTGGTCCTTTCTGGTCAAATTCCCACCCCATCTCAAGGTTGAGGAGATTGCTGGATACCCCAGTTTTGGGCTACCTAAGGAAGGTGTCTTTGTTAAGGTTCATGTTTGGAATGGAGCCCTGGATTACTATGCTGAGCTATAAGATGTTTGGCTTCAAATCAAGGGGATGAACCAGACCTGGTGTAAATGGCCAACACTCATGCAGTTTGTCACTGCTTTTGGCATCATGCAATATGTGGACTGGTATGGGATGTTCAGGTCCTTTTATGAGACAGTGAGGGTCAAGAATAAGTGTAGGGATCACCAGGGACGGAGACAAGGGGGACGAGCAGGGGCTACGCCCCCCCTATGCTTGGGATTTTCATTGGAAATTTAGCCATAGAAGCTCAGGTTTTAAGCTAATTTAACTAGCTTAGCCCCCCTCATTGAGATCACACACATGGTTTGCCCCCCTTGAACTCAGTTTCTGGCTCCGCCCCTGGGGATCACACTAGGATTCCTTCCTCTAGAATCTTTGAAGTTGGTGGAGTGCTGTTTCAAATCCACTTTGCTGTGGAGGGCCCTTCTAGTGTGGTCAATGTGGAGGATGAAGACCCTGACAATATTCATCCTCCTAACCCTGATGAGCATAATGACCAGCATGAGGACCAGCCTCCAGGAGCTAAGAAATGATCTGATAAAATGGATATTGATGCCAGCATTGGGGGAGGAAAAACTACTTCTTCTACCCCTAACCAGCAAAAAGGAATGAGACAGGGAGTTCCAAGCAAAAGTCCCTGGCGGATTTGTCTGACAAAATTCAGGAGGTTGCAAACTGCTTCAGCAATAACAGTCCATTGCCTACCTGCTCCAGCAAACTTCTGCATATTGTTGATGAGGATTCCATATCAAAAACTAAGGTGTTGGATTGGATGAAAAGCATTCATACTAAAGATGACTGTGTTAACCTCATTCAAGAGATGGAGTTGGCTACTGAAAACACACTCTTCTATGAGGATCCAGACAGGGATCGTAGCCAAGAGGAATTGCTGAGCCATGTGATGGAGGAGAAAGGGACTAAGGAGCGGGAGAAGAAGAGCAAGTGGGGCCCTGTTTTTGGTGCAAGGCAAAGTGCTAGGTTTTCTGAAAAGGAAGGGAAGACAATGCTTCAGAAAGCACAAGAGATTACCATGAAGATAAGCCTGGAGAAAACAACTGTTGCTTCTTCTAAACTGAAAGGTATTGTTCAAAAAAATCCTTTAGTACTATTGCCACTAGTAATCTTATCCAAATGGCTAACACGGTTGGTGTTTCCATTCCTAGTATTGAGGAATGTTCCTCTATTATTTCTGCTAATAGTAATCCTGCTTTACCCTCGTCCTCTGCTTCTCCTTCTTCTCCTAGTAAACCTCTAGAAGAAAAAGGGTATGAGGATGAGTTTCCTAATTCTTTAGGTTGGTCTCTGGTTAGTAAACATAGGCGGGGCAAGCACCCCAAGAAAGTTAGTTTTAAATGAATTGTGTTTTTTGGAATCCTAGGGGAATACAAGCCCCTGGTAGGAAAAATGCCCTTATTGACCTTTTCAATAAAACTCATGCTCATTATGTTGGTTCTAGGAAACTAAGAAATAATCTATTTCTTGTAATTATCTGAACTCTCTAGTAGGCAATAGGATGTTTGATTGGAAAGATTTACCTGCTGTTGGATCTGCTGGAGGCATTGTGGCAGGAGTAGATTTAGATTTTTTTGATGTAATCAGCTGACAAGTCCTGAATTTCTCTATTTCTATTGTAGTTAGGCTGAAGGCCAAAGATACTGTAGTTAGGATTATTACTGTTTATGGCTCCTCTTATGAGGATAAAAAGAGGCTTTTATCTCTGAATTGCACAACCTTTTTGTTGATTACACTAGTCACACTATTATTGGCGGAGACTTCAATCTGGTTAGATTTCAGTGTGATAAGAGCAATGGTAACATTGATCACAAATGGATTGATAAGTTCAATGCTTGGGTTGATATTTGGAGTTTGCTTGAAGTTAAGCTTAGTAATAGAAAGTTTACTTGGGGGAACAATAGAGAGAATTTGATTATGTCCAATATTGACAGAGTATTTTGCAATGTTGAACTTGATCAAATTTTCCCTCTTGCCTCTATTAGAGAACTGCCTAGATTGGGTAGTGATCATACCCCTATTCTGTGGGAATCTGGGTGTGATGCTAGCCCCAGAGCTGCCAATTACAAGTTTGAAAAATGGTGGCTAATGAGAAGTGATTTTAAGTCTCTTGCCATTGCCAACTGGTCTAAGCCAATTAGAGGCAAAATGCAGTTGATATATGGCAAATGAAAACTAGGATATTTAGATCTTGGTCTAAAGGTTGGAGCAAGAATATTGAATCTGAGCTTAGAAACCTTAAGAAAGATCTCATGGAGGAATATGATTTGCTTGACATTAAGTCTGAGTCCTTTGAGCTTTTTGTTGAGGAACAGACAAGGCTTAAGAAAATATATTCTGAAATGAATATGCTCTATTAAAAGAATAAATTAAGGCAAAACAGAGGTCTAGAGATAGGGATATTAAAGAAGGAGATAGAAATATTGCCTACTTTCATGCTGTTTCTAATCAGAGAAGGAGGAAAATGCAAGTGCATTCTCTAGATGGGCCTGATGGACCTGTTCATGATGAGGGTGAAATGATGCACATTGCTACTTCCTTCTACAAGGATCTCTTCAAAAAGAGGAACCTTCTAGTTGTACTCTTTCTGATGATTTCTTTTCCCCTAGTGAAAAAGTTTCTTTAGCTCAAAATCAGGCTCTTGAATCCCCTTTCTCTGAAGAGGAGGTCAAACAGGCTGTGTTTGGGTCTTATTCAGATGGAGCTCTAGGCCCTGATGGTCTGCCTTTTATCTTTTATCAGCATTTCTAGGAGATTGTCAAGGCTGATCTTATGGCCATGTTTACAGATTTTTATCAAGGCAAGCTAGATATATATAGACTGAATTTTTCTATTCTGACTCTTATCCCTAAAGAACCTGAAGCTAGTAGCATGAAAAAATTCGGCCTATTAGCTTGCTCAATTGTGTCTTTAAGATTTTCACAAAAGTTCTGACAAATCATTTAGCTTTGTTAATGAACTCAATTATTTCTTGCAACCAGTCTGCCTTTATCAAAGGGAGATTCATTTTAGAAAGTATTTTTATTGCACATGAAGTTATTCATTCTATTTCCCATGATAAAAGTCAAGGTTTGGTTATTAAATTAGACTATGAAAAAGCTTTTGATAAAGTAGATTTAGATTTCCTTATTGACCTTCTAGCCAAGAGAGGTTTTAGTCCTACAATCATCTCTTGGATTAGGGCTATCACTCATGGTGTGTCTGTTGGGGTCAAGCTTAATAATTCCATTGGTAAATTTTTTGTCACTGGCAAAGGGCTTAGGCAAGGGGATCCTATTTCTCCTTTGCTTTTTAACATAGGAGTAGATGTCTTAACTAGGATGCTTATTAAAGCATACAATGCTAATTTGATCAAAGGCCTCTGCTCTGATCTGCATCCTAGGGGTGTCATCTGTCTTCAGTATGCAGATGACACCATTCTTTTTTCTGATAATAACCCTTATTATGCCATTAACCTCAAATGGGTTTTAACCTGTTTTGAGCAAGTCTCTGGGATGAAGATCAACTACTCCAAAAGTGAATTTATTCCCATAGGTCTTGAGGAATCTGATATTGCCCTGTACTCAAACATTTTGGGGTGTGCTGTTGGTCATTTTCCTATTAAATATTTGGGCATCCCTTTGCATTTTGAAAATATCAGAAGGAAGGACATTCAACCTCTAATTGATAAAATCCTCAAAAGAATAACAGGTTGGAGGGGGAAATTACTCTCTTATGCAGCTAGAGTGATTCTTATTAAAACTTGTTTAGCTAGTATTCCTGTTTACCTGCTCTCCTTTTTTAAGTTTCCCAAGTGGTCTTTGGACCTCATTAACTCCCAGATGGCTAATTGTCGGTGGAATGATTTTGAGGGCCATAGGAAACTTCACTTAGCTAATTGGAAGCTAGTCTATAGAAAGAAGGAGTTTGGGGGACTGGGAATCCCTGACTTAGCTAATGTTAATTTGGCCCTTCTTGGGTCTTGGATTAAAAGATATTCCAGTGATGAGGGTAAGATCTGGAGATGTATAGTTGAATCTAAATATGATACTAACAATCCTAACATCTTCTGCAGTAAGCAGACAGGGGTCTCTAAGTTCTGGAAAGGGGTCCTTTGGGATATTAATAGTATCAATTTTGGTTATAGATGGCAAACTAGGGATGGAGCTCAAGTCAGGTTCTGGGAGGACACCTGGTTTGGAACTTCTCCATTGTCTGTCCAATTTTTTGAAATTTATGTCATCTGTAATGAACATAATAAAACTGTTCAACAAATTTGGGATGGTTCTTCCCTTAGACTTACTTTTAGGAGAAATTTTAATAGTACACTGTTGGCTCAGTGGTATGAGCTTGAAGCAATTGCTTCTGGTGTTTCTTTTAACACCAATACTGATGCCTTGATCTGGCAATATGAAAGCAAAGGAATTTATTCCACTACTTCCCTATATGCTATCATTAATTTTGGAGGTGTCACTCCTATTTTTATTCCTGCTGTTTGACAGTTACATATCCCTCCTAGGGTACATATCTTCCTTTGGCTTTTAGCTCATAACAAGCTAATGACTAGAGATAACCTTAAAAAGAGACACCTGAATAAACCTGAAGATCGTGTTTTCTGTGCTGAAGATGAGTCCATTAACCACCTCTTCTTTCAGTACCTAGTTCCAAAATAGGTTTGGAATATCATATCCATTTTCTTTAATACTTCTGTTGGAAATGACTACCCTGTCTGTAGCTAAGAACTGGATTACAAATAAGAAACATGCAGTTCTAAACTCAGTTTGTTCTGCTGCTCTTTGGTGGAAGTTTAGGAATGATATGATCTTTAATGGTCTTCCTTGGATTAATTTGCATCAGATCCTGAGAAAGGTTTTGGTCTCAGTAAAGCACTGGAGGCTGATATTCAAGGAGGAGATGCTGGAGGAGGTGGAGAGGTTCTGCACTTACCTCTCCCAGATTCTGGCCTCGCCGTTTGCGCTGACGAGTGGCTGACCAGGGACACAAAAGCTAAAAAGAATGCCCCTCCTGATCTGTCATCGCCGGCGAGCAAAAGAGTTGCAGTGCTTGGGACATGGGCAACGCCGACTTCCACGCTGGCAGCTGCTGTCTTCCCCTCCCCGCATCTGTAGTTTTTCAATTTAGCTGTGTACCTTCTCTGCTATCTGAGAAACCTATGTGTTTTTCTAGTTGTTTTTACTTTGGACCTCTGCATTTTGTAGCCCCGCTTGTTTGTTCTAGACCTGAGATTCTCTTCAAGTTTCGTTGATGTTATCAATGGAACCGGGGACGAAAAGTCCCTGTTGATCTAAAAAAAATGGGTTAGTGGCGCGAAATTATTTCACCGAGAGTTTATTTTGTAAAATAATTTTGAATTTGAGTTATTTTTGTCCATTTTGCCGCACTAAGTTGCTGCGAAATAGGCGGCTCTCCCGGCTGGGCACGGCAGGCTGCTCAACACGGTGCTCCGCATGGTGACTTGGTACGGTGATTGCAAAGCTTCTGACGGACCAAACCACAATCTTACGTGAACTTAAGAGTCACTGGTCAGTACATGCATTTTCGCAGTGGAGAAAACTTGAGCTGCGCTCTTCGGCAAGGTGCCTGTCCGCACATAGTTTCCTATTAGGATGATTACATTAAGCCATGAACAGCCTTGACCACCAGACAGGCGGGCGGGTGTTTTAAACGCCCAGTTGTGCTGGTGTGCACTGGTTCTATCCACCGTTAGATCAAGTTGATTAATTAAACCTGAATAGTGCCATTGAAACAGTCAAATTAGGTAGCTCCCGTCCGCGACACTCATGCTCCGACCATTTCGAATCTAACCTGCCGAACACTGGTTTTCAGCTTGAGTGAAAAGCGGCCGAGAAGAGTCCATGCTAGCTGCAGATTCAGATTCAGATGCTGTGTTACTGTTAAGTAGTGCCGCCACGGAACAGTAGAAAGGAATTTAGAAACAACTCGTCAGTGTTTGCAGGAGGGGTGTGGTACTCTGTCCGAATCTGAACCTTGTGACGAATTATTGGCGTCGTCGGCTCCGGTCGTAACTGGGTTGATTTTCGTTGTACTCAACCAGCTCGTTGGAGAGGTCGGCAGTGGAGTGCTAGTGTTTGACATGTTTCTTCCAGCAATATTTTAGCAGCTCGTTGGAGAGGTCTCGTCACTAAGTACTCCGTCTCCGTACGTGCCCGTGTCCTCACCCGGCCGCTAACTGAAACTAGTCGACTCGGGCAGCACTCCAGTATACATGACGAGTTCGATCGTAAACCGCGCAACAGCCACTGAACCACGGAATGTTGAGTAGAGCAGTGCGTCGTAAAACCATGCTAGCTAGTTTATCAGTGCTGTGCTGTGGTGGCAATCTGAAGCTGGCTCGTGTCTGTCTTGCCAGACCATAGAGATGCTCCTACTTATCATAATAACGTTGTGCGTGTACGGGATCCTCCTACATCAAAGGGCGTGCCATATGGAAGTGTCTTGTGCTGTAGTAGTAGCAATGGGAGACATGATGGTACCGTTAGATTGATCTCAATCGTGACCGAGCCCAACGGCTCGATCACACCCCTTGACCGACGCCCAACCTCCCGGTTGGTGGGCCCCTGCCACATGCGCGTATATAAAGAGGTGGGGTCATTGACACAAAGCACGAGGTTCATCGTGTGCCATCCCCACGCCCTTCCCATCGGGGGCTCGCGCAGAGTGATGGGAAGCGCCACCGATGCCGCCACCACTGCCCACGCTCATGCCGTCGCCCTCCCCATGGCAACCGGCTCGGACTATTCGAGCTCCACCGGTGCAGGTACTCTCTCCCCCTCTCACCAATCTCTTCCTCTCTCAGTACATGCTCAAGATCGATAGAGGCTACTGTGATCATCTAGACTAGAAGATCCAAAGTATAATCTTTAACATTGGTATCAGAGCAACGTTTTTTCTAGTCCTAGATTGTTCGGTAGAAAAAAGAAATCGAATCCCCAAAAGAAAAACCAAAAGAAAATCCCCAAATTCGGAACCCTAACCCTAAAAGAGAGAAAGGGGAAAGGGGAAAAGGGCACTCGCCAGCAAAGCTGCGCCGCCGTTCTGGCCGCGTCGCTCCTCTCGGTCCAAGTCCGCATCCGCAAGCTGAGGGACTGGACGAAGAGCACGTGCGCCTCCGCCACTTCCAAAGGAAAGATCCCCTTCGGGGGAAAAGGGCGAGCCACCCAGCCGCCGTCGTACACCACCCTGAACCTCCACCCACAGGGACAGTGGAGGGGGGCGCCGCCGCGCCTCTCTCTCTCTCTCGCTTGCGGGCTGCTTCGGGTGGAAAAGAGAGGAAAGAAACAGAGAGGGGAGGTGGAGAAGGCTATGCCAGCCGCCTCCGTGCCCCGCCTCGGTGGCTCCAGCCGCCGCCACAAGCGGAACAGAGGGGAGAGGCGCGCGGGTGGGAGCGAGTGAGGCTAGGGTTTTCGAGAGGAGACTGGTCGGGGTCGGTTTTGATCTCGCGAAAACGGCGCACGGCCGTCAGATCTTCATCGTGCGGCCAGGAGCAAGCGGCAACTGGAGCTGGTGGGCTATGGGCCGCGGGCTCAAGTGGGCCGCGGTCAGCGCGCCAGGTCAAAGGAACGCCCGGCGCGTAAACCAGCGAGTTGGGCCAGGCCGAAGGCTGCAACGCCATGCATGACAAATAGCAAGGCAGTCCATGGGCGTGATGTAACACGCTTTAGTGATTCTTGTTCAAAATTTTCGGCAAATTCACTCAGTTTTTCTCTATTCAAATTATTCCAACGAAAAATTGTTTAGAAAATATGAAAAGTGACAGAAATTTTTCTGTAAAGTATAAAAGATCATGAATTTTGTATTCCTATTCCGCTGCAAATAGTTAAAGGCAATTGCTTAAATGCAATAAAGTGATATTAAAATGTGATTGTGATTATGTTATTATATAACCAACGTTATTAATAGCATGATCATGATTTGTTATGTAAACAGTTAAAAAGTATTTATTAAAGGTTTAAAGTGTATTAAATTTCAAAAGTATGTTAAAGTAGTTATTGAAACAATTATGGTTCTGTTTTTTTTTAACTGATGGTGCCAGGGGCACCAAAATTTCATTGAAGCTCAACAACAGTGTACATCATGAATTACAAATTCCTGCCAAGTACTATTTCTAAACATTGAGGTGATTGTGCAGGAGAAAGGAGAGTGAGCTGCTGATGAGCATCTAAGGATAGGTACTGAAGAAAGGTTTCTTTGTACCTTGTGAGCACATTGATGGGCTTCCTGATTAAGATTTCTACTAATGTGGATCACTCTAGCCTTAGTTTCTCTAGTGACATTCAAATTTTTTGCTAGGGTGATCCTAGAGTTCCAGTGGATGAACTCAGTGTCAATCTTGTTGCTATTGACGGCCTTAGCCAACAGGCTGTTATCAGTAAAGAAAGTATTCTTTTCTATTCCAAGTGCATCTGCAATTTGTGTAGCTAGTAGCAAGGCCATGGCCTCTGCCTGGAGGGCTGATATAGCAGTAGATAAGGAGGAAGCCTGAATTTTCAGCTGATAAGGGAAAACTCCATCCTTTGCTTGAATAAAGATACCAATTCCAGTGATTCCAGTGCTTGATGCATTAATCCCATCTTCTTTCTTCCAGGCTGCATCTGAGTAAATGTGAACACCATTTCATTTTTGTCTGAAATGATTTGGCATCCCAGTGTGAATTGTTCTACTTTATTCCCAGTTCCTTGTTGACAATCAACACCCCTAGCCAGTTTTCTGGTGGTCTCAATAAGCTGCATGGATTTTAAAAGAGCTTGGGAGTTGATAATGATTTGGTGGGGCTTTCCAGGATTTCTGCCAAAAAGACAATTGTTCCTAGCTTTCCATAAGCACCAAAGAAATGTAAAAACATTATGGATGGAGATATGTGGGTGCTTCATGTTTAGAAGGCACAAAATGACATCTGCCAGAGACTGGTTATTCTGAGTGATACTCTCCATCCTTATATGCCATGGTGCTAGAAACCAGGCTGCTTTTGCAAAGTGACATGTGAAGAAGATGTGCATATCACTTTTTTCCATACCACACCTACAGCAGTACTTACTTATATGTTTAGAATATTCCCCTGCCCTTTGTCCTATAGGGATAGCCTTCTGCATGAGTCTCCAAGCAAAGGTTTGCACTCTAGGAAGAATCTCCTTAGATTTCCAAATCTGGTTCAGAAGGTTAATGATGGTTGTAGGAGTTTGCCTTGGTTTAGGCTCACCTTTGTCTTGTAGATAGTGCAGGCAGGCATAATATGCACTCTTAGAATTACACTTCTCTGTTGGAGTAAGCTTCCAGCAGAGAAGATCTTTTTCCTGAGCAGGAATAATAGTTGTTTGTATTATTTGATCTGCCAAGGGTTGCTGAAAAAGGGATTCAATAAGATGCGTATTCCAAGCTTTTCCATTCTCACACCACAGATATTTTTCTCTTGCTGGGTAGATATAGTTCTTATCCTGAATAATTAAGCATTCATAGATCCTTTCCCATTGGTTGCACCAAGGGTTGTTCCATATAGAGATATTGCCTTGAGTGAGTTGGTAAGAACAGTGTTCTTTAAGGATAGGCAGAACTTTCAGAATGGAGGACCAGAATGCAGATTTTGGGGTGTTAGGGGATGGACACCAGATTGTAGTGTTTGGGAAATATTTGGCTTTGAGGATTTGGTGGAGAAAGTCATCAGGGTTGGAAGCAATGCGCCAAGCAGCCATTAGGATCAAGCTATAATTGATGGCTTGGAAATTCCTAATGCCCAGGCCTCTTATTTTTTGGGGGCACACACATCTTTCCAAGCTTTTAGTCAAAGAGCTTTGCTTGTTTTGTCTTGAGAGATTCCTGTCCACCAGAATGTTCTAACAATAGCATTGAGTTTTGAAATGAAACTTTTTGGGAAGATGATATTTGACATGTAATAGACAGGAATAGTGGCAAAAACAGATTGAATAAGAGTGAGTCGAGCTGCATGAGATAGATGGTCAGCCTTGTAGGTTGTGAGTTTGTTTTTGAATTTCTCAACAACAAAGTTATGTGCTGCAGCCCTATTTTTGCTTGGCAAGATAAGAGGATTCCCAAGATGGATGAAGGATGGGTCCATTTCAGGAACAGGGAAGATATTTTAATTGCTTCAACAGTATTTTGATCCACTAGCTTACTGAAGATAATACCTGATTTAGGCCAGCTTGGAGTTTGACCAGATTGCTTACAAAAGGAGTCCAAAACGTTCTTTATTGTGGAGGCTTCGTTGATCTCCGATTTTCCACAGATAAGGAGATCATCTGCAAAAAGTAGAGAGTGGATAGGCGGGCAATTTGATCCAAAAGTGATGCCACTCAAAGAAAGGTTTGTCATAGCTTCATGTAGCTCAATAGATAATTCATTAATAGCCATGACAAAAAGGTACGGAGAGAGAGGAAATCCTTGTCGTATCCCTCTGCTGCTTTTGAACTTTGCAAAAGGCTGGCTATTAATGATGACAGAGAATGTCGGCGAAGAAACACACGCGTGTATCAAATTAATGAAATGACCATGCAGCCCTTTACGTGCGAGAGCACGAATAATAAAGCTCCATTCCACTCTGTCAAAAGCCTTAGCCAGATCTATTTTTAACATAAAGGCTTTGCTCTTCCAGGAGGATAGATTAAAGGAGTGAGTGATTTCCTGAGCTATGATAATGTTATTACTTATACGTCTCCCTTCTATGAAAGCTTGTTGGGTGGGATGGATGTAATCAGGAAGATGGGGTTTGAGTCTGTTTGCTAGAGATTTTGCGATGAGCTTATATATGACATTGCATAAGCTTATAGGTCTGTAATCTGTTGGCACCAGAGGGACAAGCTTTTTGGGTATCAAAGCTATGTGAGTATCATTGACATGGGAGGGGAGAATACCTGTCTTGAAGAATGATTCGACCAGAGCATACACGTCTTGCCCTATCCAGTCCCATGTTGCTAAATAGAATTCCACGTTGAAACCATCAGGGCCAGGAGAAGCATTCCTTTTCATATCTTTGAGGGTGTCCAGGAGCTCCTTCTTGTCAGGTATAGTGTAGGTGTAGTCATTATTTTGCTCTGGTACACTGGTGCATAGATAGGGCATGCCATTGTTAGGGTTGGAGGAGGCAAAGATTTCTCTAAAATATTTAACAAAGGTGTTACCGATTTTGTCAGGCATGTATTGGAGAAGATTATTTTCATCCTTGATTGACACAATTGTATTTCTTCTTCTCCTTTTTGCAATCGCCTTGTGAAAGAAGGAAGTATTCCTGTCTCCATCCTTTATCCAATTCTTCTTGGATCTCTGCATGTAAAAGTCTGTTAATTTAATCAGATTTTTTTCATATCTCTCTACCAGATTTTCCTCTAATGCATGGTCCTGGTCCAACAATGGCCTTTGCTGGATTTCTTTAATCTTTTCTTCAATCTCATTTAGCTCCTGCTGGATTGGCTTCTTTTTCCTACTCCAGATTCTCAAAGCCCCTACAAGATGGTTAGTCCTTATAGAGAAAGAGGAGTTTGTCCTGGAAGACCAGACATCTTTAGCATGCTGCTGAAAATCTTTTTCCTTTAGCCACCAATTTTCAAACTTGAAAGATCTCTTAATTCTCCTAATTCGGCCTTCCGTAGAGAGGAGAATAGGGGCATGATCACTTAGACTGTGAATGAGAGGCATATTATAAACATTGGAATTTGGATAATTTGCACACCATTCAGCATTTACTAGGCATCTATCCAGCCTCTCATAAGTTGGCTTTGATGAAAATCTCTTATTTGTCCAAGTATAAGCCGGTCCACTATAGCCAAATCAAACAGTCCACAATTTTTAATCATTAGGCGAAAGGCATTCATACGAGAACGGTTTATATTAGAGGAGTTCTTGTCCATATCATACAGGAGCTCATTCATGTCTCCCATGCACATAATGGGAACATTAGCATTATCATACACAAAAGAAGCAATCTGATCCCAGATTTGCTCAGTAGTTCTATGGTAGGGGTCACCGTATATACAAACAAGCCCAAAACGGTGGTTGCTACCTCTAATAATACTAGTGGCTAAGATAATATGCTGATTGTAGTAGTGGACTAGAACTTGTACTTCATCAGTCCACATCAACCAGAGGCCTCCCGATTGTCCTCGAGAAGGCACTACAATAGCATCATTCATATTAAACCTTGCAGCAAGATCATGCGAATTAATTTTAGAGGATTTAATTTCCGAAACAAAGGTTACCTGTGACATAGTAGCATAGATCATCTTGGCAAGATGGCAAATTTTTGGACTGCCTAGGCTCTTGCCCATGCCTTAGCAGTTCCAGGCCAGAGTCCTCATGGCGCCTGTGGCGCCTTAGAGGCTGGCGCCATTGCCTCTTCATCCAAGTCCATGTCCCTGCTATGTTCTTATTTGTCATGATCTTGCATGCAAACAAACTGAGATTCACTAAGACTGGTTGCAGATTGTATTTCACCTCCGTCCTCTTCCTGGCCTCCTTCTCCATGATGGCTAAAACCAACATTCGGAGCCACATAGTAGTCGCCAACCATCCTAGGAGGTGAGAAAGCCCCATACCGAGAGTCTTCTGAGTCATCTGACAGAGCCAGCGAGATAGGCCTGAGAGGCCAGGGGTCGTGTTTGTGGCATCCCGCAAAACCACTACTAGAAAATCGCGTTGAATTTGTGCATTGCATCGTCATCAGCATGTGTTGTTTGTCTAAAACTAATTTCGAAAACCTATTTTTGTTTTCCAAACGCCTCGTCTTCGTTCAACACGCAAACCCCGGGCCTCCGGATTATTTTTGCTTGTCTACTATCGGGTTGCAAACGGTGTTATTAAAACAAATAAAAATTATAATTATTTTAGCGGGGCAGTCGAACGGGCCGATTCGACCCGAACGACCGCCCCAGGTTTTAAATCGGTCCACCTGACCCACCCTATTAAACCTAGACCTACCCAACCTATTTCTACCCACCCTCTGGCCACCTCACTCCAGCCAATGGCAGCTTGCCACGTCATCTCTCCCCTCCCCCTTAGCCAACCAAATCCTGCCACCTAGACTAACTCATCCCTCCTCCCCCACTCAATCTGCCACACGCACGCACACGGTGGCCACACAACCCACTCACACTCACGCAACGCACACAGCGCGCGGCAGCACACACCCACGCGACGCCCCACCCCACCGACACCCCGGGCCCACGCCCCTGGGCCCCACCCCGTCCCCCACCTCCCGCAGACCCCTCCGTCCCCAACCTCCCATCCTCTCTCTCTCTCTGGCCGCTCGCTCCCCACCCCGACACACCCCGCACCCCACCTCGTCCCTCGCCTAGGAGCGCCGCCCTCTCCTCTCCCTCCGGCGCTGCCCGTCCCTCTGCCACCGCTTCGCTTCCGCCAGCCGCTTGTCGCTCGCCTCCGCAAGGCTGCCACGCGCCGGCTCCGCCTCAAGGCTCGGCCACGTCCCACGCCTCCACAGCGCCGCCGAGCCTCCCGTCACCACCAACCTCCGACCGCCTCCTGCCGCCTCAAGCTCCCATGGCCGCGCCTCGCTCCCGCTCCTTCGCCCCGCCGAGCCGCGCTTACCTCTGCGCCTCCGCAGACCAGGCGCCCTCGGCAGGAGCTCTCCCGAGCCTCGCCCCTCCTCACAGCCAGAAGACCCGGCCTCGCCGGAGACCACCCCGCCTCGAGCCTCCCCGCCGTTCCCTTCAGGCAAGACGCCTCGCCTCGTCGGCAGCCTCCGCCTCTTGACAGATGCCCCGTCGACGCCCGCAGCCCCTCTCGCCCGGGGCCTAAGCTTCCCAGCGGCTTCCGCTTCCTGGCCGCGCAGGGAGATGGCCGCTTCGAGCCGCCTCAGCTCCTACCTCGGCAGGCCGACCCGGTGCGCTACCCCTGGCCGTCTGCCTCCGCCGGAAGCTCGCTTCCTGCGCCCTATGTCCCAGCGTGTCCTTCGGCACCAAGCGCTGCCGCATGCTGTTGCCATGCGGTGGTTTCAGTTTGGATGCTACAAGTTAGAGGGACCCGATGAGCGACTGCTGCTAACCCAAGTTCATCCTCAACACCCGAAGTTGGATCCCTACGCACGCCGACACGGGACGACACTGGAAAACCAAGATGGTACCACAAGATCTACACTCGTGTCCGCAAGACCGACCCGTAACAAGTTCGTCGCTTCCGTCGCCAAGATCTCCTTCCGAACAAGACCAACCCGATGCCGGCCACAGATGATCGCGCTGGCACATCAAGATCTTCCTCAGGGAACGACAAGAACTTCTACCGGAGTCCGAACCCCGAAGCCAAGAACCCCGACAAGAACCACGACACGGATACACCGAGTTCTTCCTCGAGGACGCCAAGATCTTCACCCCGGACACCAAGACCCCGGTGCGACAAGTACCTCATTTCCGAACGCCATGACCGTCGACATGACCCGAAGACACGGATGTGCCAAGATCTACCCCGTTCCCGAGAACGTCCCCGCGAGACCGTTCCGTCGAACCCTGAACCCTGAGACCGACCCCGAACCCCGGAACCCCAAGTCCGCCGAACCCGAATGTGTGAACCCCTTTCCGAGAACCCTATTTTTATAAATGGTCAACTATATGAATTGTTGCATATTTAATTGTCATCTCGCATGCATATCTGTGGTTTGGGGGCCTTATGCCGATTCACCTGATAATTAAATATGGGGCCCATATGCGGGCAAATCCAGTCACATATCGGCCTCATTTAAATTGGTGTAGCGAACCCGGTGCTATCTTCTGCCATGTTATGACAACATTTAATTGCGGGGTAGGTAAATAACATGAACCATCTAATTAATTGTCGGGACCCCGGTTCCACTTAATATGACCTAATCGCATCGCCCCGTTGCCATGCCATACATCATACATGCATCACGCCGATCTTCTGCCGTTTTATTAAATATTGCATCCGGTGTTTATTCTAGTGTTTTGCTTCTTCGCGGATAAGGCCGTTGAGTTGATGTGAGCTTCGCCCCGATCTTCGGTTGAACCCTTCGACAATGTTTTCAGTGAGCATCTCCCTTTCTACCTATCTTACTTTTATAGTATTTACTTCCCTCTGTTGATCTATTGCTATACGTGGTTGCGATGCTTTAGTTTCCGTACCTGTGATATACCGTGCAGCCCTATATTGCCTTGGACACATCCTATTACCTGTTGTTTGGTAGATAGCTGGACTTGCGCGTCGTAGTCGCTTGCTCAAGTGCTGTTGCGTGTCGTCAAGTGACACAGTTGTTGATGTATTGCCGCATGCTGATGTTGGAGATGATCATAGTTTTATTTATCGTTCATTTTAATTCCTGTTTAACAACTAAAATTGAAGTAAGCAGAGGCATCGGTGGGTGATAGAAAATATTTGGTTTACGAACGCCCACTTGTGTCCCGTAGGACCCCGAGTACTTGATACCTGTTCCTTGATTTATCGCGCTATCCACATCCGGGAGGTATATGGGACCCCCCTGAGCTAGAGCTTGATTCAGTCTTATTTCTTGGGGCCACAAACTAGTTTGAGGTTTTATTTACTATCCTGTACTTATGCCATGCTACTTATGTATTTAAATTGTGCGAGGACCACACTGTACTGTTTAGGATCGGGACACGATTCCGCGGTGTCGACAAGCCCAGCCACACTTTCGGGTTCCCAGTCGTTCACGTACCGTCTACCCAAACCTTAAGTCCGTCTTTGAGCCGGCCCGTTAATTGATTCTACTTAAGGGTGGCCCAAATATTTCTGAATCCTGTGATTGTTCACCGTGAAAGCCTCGTTGGGTTTTGATTTGGTTTTCGAGGTTGATCGGCGTGTGTTGTTGGTGCACCCGGCGGGTAAAACTTTAAAGCCGTGTCCGCGGATATGGACGACTTGGAGCACAGTATCTCGATCATAGACAAGCATAACTAAAGTTTATTGCTATAAATTTGACTTTATAATGACTAGTAATCAGCTTCACTATAACGGAATGGCTAAATAATACTGCCCACAATTGCTTGTTTGGAGTGTCGCTTGCGACCATTGTACCTGACTAGTAAGTATTGCAACTACAACAGAATGGCTGAATAAAGGTACCAACAACTGCTGGGTTTTGGGTTTATCTCATGCTATCTGTATCTGATTAGTAATTGTTGCAACTACAATGGAATGATTAACTAAAAGGGCCCACTGCTTATTTTATCAGGACGATTATCTAAACCTGACTAGTAATTGCTGCAACGATAACCAAATAAGTAAAGCGCCAACATGTGAGTTCCTCGGTTGACTTCCTCGTTTGGTCTCGAGAAACGCCAGGTTGGGTTTGTTTGATGGTAGTATCGAGTTGGTTCATAGGTCATTCTTATCCCTCTCGATTGCCGCCATTGTATCGAGTCTCTATAGGTTGTTTAGAGCATCTTGCCGCTTCATCCACCATACCTATGTAGGCGAGCACCGAATTCTATCCTCCGTGTCTTGGCCTCGATCTTGGCTCCTCTTTTTCCTTTGCCCTTTGTCGGCACCTTTTGTTTAAGCGGGTTTGAGATCGACGCGTTAGCGTGGTTACCCTTCCGGCTTGGCCTGGGCAGGGTTATGGACGCCATTGGTTATTCTTCGGGATCTTAGCCCCATTTGCATCTTGTCCGTAGACCAGACGCTATATCGCTTTTCAAGGTGATTTGGATCTTTGTACATTATATCGTATTCTTGACTCATGGAGTCATTTGTATATCTTTCTGTTACGTGGGTCCCATCGAGGACTGTTGTGTAATGTTATTACTTCGTTTCCACCCACGAAAGTGCTGGTGGGCACCTTTGAATCGTTTCTATGCGGGTTTGGATTTCGCTAAAACTTGCATAGGGCCGATTCGAGGGTGTTACTGAGTGGTATCGAGCTCGGTTTCGATACCCACAAGTCCAGCCTTTAGGATAACCTAGCTAACGGCCGAAGTAGAGTGTCAAAACTATTTTGCAAAATCGGTTGGATAGTTTTGATTAGGTCTGATTTTACTCCTTACCCCTCTGCTATTCACCTCTTATCACGACGTGTTTTGAATCCGCTCTCTTCTTTCTCTTGAGTCCGAGAATTCTCGTGGTTGGGTTTCTCGTACCTTCGTGTTCGCTTCCTTCTTCGATAACGGTGTTGCTACATCTGGTCTTCATGCTATCCGAGAATCCTTCGTCGTGGTGCCATCCTTTGTTCCTTGTTTGTGCCTTCCGGTGTTTTCCGCTGACGACATCATCTACGCCAGATCCGATCTGATGCGCATCACTCCGTTGTTCGAACCTCGCTTGTCGAGATCTTCACCGATTCGAGAGTTGGTTGCATACTCCGCCTATTCGTGTGCTTGAGTAATGGTTTGAGTGCGGGATGGAGTAGCTACCATACCACTACTCTTATCATTCGCTCTTGTACATCGAATCGATGGATCCGCAACTTTACTCCGTCCACGGAAGTTAGGGGTGGCTTTATTTGTTGATACCTCTACCTTCGACCTGTTGTTCCCGGAGTGTTCTCGCGACGGTCAGGATCAACGACCCTTTGTTGGTGGTGTCGCCAATTTCAAGATGAAGATGAACCCTTGTTAGTGGTGTCGCGAGGATCTACATGAAGCGAGAAGATTTAGATCGCCGACCTTCCTTCCGGTACCATGAGGCGGATCTCGAGGGCGAGATCCATTGTTAGTGGTGTCGAATTGTGGCATCCCGCATAACCACTACTAGAAAATCGCGTTGAATTTGTGCATTGCATCGTCATCATCATGTGTTGTTTGTCTAAAACTAATTTCGAAAACCTATTTCTGTTTTCCAAACGCCTCGTCTTCGTTCAACACGCAAACCCCGGGCCTCCGGATTATTTTTGCTTGTCTACTATCGGGTTTCAAACGGTGTTATTAAAACAAATAAAAATTATAATTATTTTAGCGGTGCAGTCGAACGGGCCGATTCGACCCGAACGACCGCCCCAGGTTTTAAATCGGTCCACCTGACCCACCCTATTAAACCTAGACCTACCCAACCTATTTCTACCCTCTCCACCTCACTCCAGCCAATGGCAGCTTGCCACGTCATCTCCCTCCCCTTAGCCAACCAAATCCTGCCACCTAGACTAACTCATCCCTCCTCCCCCACTCAATCTGCCACACGCACGCACACGGTGGCCACACAACCCACTCACACTCACATAGCACTTGCAGTGGCACAGCACACACCCACTGACGCCCACCCACCGACACCCCTGCCCACGCCCTGGGCCCACGTCCGCCTCCCGCAGACCCCTCCGTCCCCAACCTCCCATCCTCTCTCTCTGGCCGCTCGCTCCCACCCCGACACGCCCGCACCCACCTCGTCCCTCCTAGGAGCGCCGCCTCTCCTCCCTCCGGCTGCCGTCCCTGCCTCCTTCGCTCGCCTGAGCCGCCAGCGTCGCTCCGCCGCCCGGCCGGCCCTCGCCCGGCTCCCGCCTCCTGCTCGGCCCGCGCGTCCACGCCTCCCACCGCGCTGCCGCCTCGAGCCCTCCCGTCACCACCAACCTCGACCGCCTCCGTCGCCCCCTCAAGCTCCCGGCCGCCGCCTCCGCTCCCGCCTTCCTCTGCACCGCCCGCGCTCCCACCCTGCGCCTCGCCGCCCGCGCCCTCCGGCAGGAGCTCTCCCGAGCCCCTCACCTCCTCCCAGCCAGCACCCGGCCCGTCGCGCCTGGAGACCACCTCGAGCCTCCGCCACCGTTCCTCACGGCGCGCCGCGCTCGCCTCGTCGGCCTCCGCCTCTTTGGCCCGTCGTGCCCGTCGGCGCCCTCTCCTCGGGGCCGGGCCCAAGCTTCCCAGCCTTCCGCTTCTGGCCGCGCCCGCCCGGCAGGGAGACCGCCTCGCCCTGAGCCGCCTCAGCTCCTACCTCGGCAGGCCGACCCGGTGCGCTACCCCTGGCCGTCTACCTCCGCCGGAAGCTCGCTGCCTGCGCCCCTATGTCCCACCCGCGTGTCCTTCGGCACCAAGCGTTGCCGCATGCTGTTGCCATGCGGTGGTTTCAGTTTGGATGCTACAAGTTAGAGGGACCCGATGAGCGACTGCTGCTAACCCAAGTTCATCCTCAACACCCGAAGTTGGATCCCTACGCACACCGACACGGGACGACACTGGAAAACCAATATGGTACCACAAGATCTACACTCGTGTCCGCAAGACCGACCCGTAACAAGTTCGCTGCCGCCGCCAAGATCTCCTTCGAACAAGACCAACCCGATGCCGCCACGGATGATCGTACGGCACATCAATATCTTCCTCGACGACAAGAACTTCTACCGAGTCCGAACCAAGCCAAGAACCCCGACAAGAACCACGACACGGATACACCGAGTTCTTCCTCGACGCCAAGATCTTCACCCCGGACACCAAGACCCCGGTGCGACAAGTACCTCATTTCCGAACGCCATGACCGCCGACATGACCCGAAGACACGGATGTGCCAAGATCTACCCCGTTCCCGAGAACGTCCCCGCGAGACCGTTCCGTCGAACCCTGAACCCTGAGACCGACCCCGAACCCCGGAACCCCAAGTCCGCCGAACCCGAATGTGTGAACCCCTTTCCGAGAACCCTATTTTTATAAATGGTCAACTATATGAATTGTTGCATATTTAATTGTCATCTCGCATGCATATCTGTGGTTTGGGGGCCTTATGCCGATTCACCTGATAATTAAATATGGGGCCCATATGCGGGCAAATCCAGTCACATATCGGCCTCATTTAAATTGGTGTAGCGAACCCGGTGCTATCTTCTGCCATGTTATGACAACATTTAATTGCGGGGTAGGTAAATAACATGAACCATCTAATTAATTGTCGGGACCCCGGTTCCACTTAATATGACCTAATCGCATCGCCCCGTTGCCATGCCATACATCATACATGCATCATGCCGATCTTCTGCCGTTTTATTAAATATTGCATCCGGTGTTTATTCTAGTGTTTTGCTTCTTCGCGGATAAGGCCGTTGAGTTGATGTGAGCTTAGCGATCTTGGTTGAACCCTTCGACAATGTTTTCAGAGCATCTCCCCTTTCTACCTATCTTACTTTTATAGTATTTACTTCCCTCCTGTTGATCTATTGCTATACGTGTTGCGATGCTTTAGTTTCCGTACATGATATACCGTGCAGCCCTATATTGCCTTGGACACATCCTATTACATTGTTTGGTAGATAGCTGGACTTATGTCGTGATCGCTTGCTCAAGTCTTGTTGCGTGTCAAGTGCCACAGATTGTTGATGTATTGCCGCATGTCGATGTTGGAGATGATCATAGTTTTATTTATCGTTCATTTTAATTCCTGTTTAACAACTAAAATTGAAGTAAGCGAGGCATCGGTGGGTGATAGAAAATATTTGGTTTCGAGCCCACTTGTGTCGTGGGACCCCGAGTACTTGATACTGTTCCTTGATTTATCGCTATCCACATCCGGAGGTATATGGGACCCCCGAGCTAGAGCTTGATTCATCTTATTTCTTGGGGCCACAAACTAGTTTGAGGTTTTATTTACTATCCTGTACTTATGCCATGCTACTTATGTATTTAAATTGTGCGAGGACCACCTTTGTCTTGTTTAGGATCGGGACACGATTCCGCGGTGTCGACAAGCCCAGCCACACTTTCGGGTTCCCAGTCGTTCACAGCCGTCTACCCAAACCTTAAGTCCGTCTCGGAGCCGGCCGGCTTCGTTGCGGATTCTACTTAAGGGGTGGCCCCCTGAAATATTTCTGAATCCTGGGGTTGTTCAGTCGTGAAAGCCTCGTTGGGTTTTGATTTGGTTTTCGAGGTTGATCGAGTGTGTTCTTGACTGGTGCACCCGGCCGGGTAAAACTTTCTGAAAGCCGTGTCCGCGGATATGGACGACTTGGAGCACAGTATCTCGATCATAGACAAGCATAACTAAAGTTTATTGCTATAAATTTGACTTTATAATGACTAGTAATCAGCTTCACTATAACGGAATGGCTAAATAATACTGCCCACAATTGCTTGTTTGGAGTGTCGCCATACCATTGTACCTGACTAGTAAGTATTGCAACTACAACAGAATGGCTGAATAAAGGTACCAACAACTGCTGGGTTTTGGGTTTATCTCATGCTATCTGTATCTGATTAGTAATTGTTGCAACTACAATGGAATGATTAACTAAAAGGGCCCACTGCTTATTTTATCAGGACGATTATCTAAACCTGACTAGTAATTGCTGCAACGATAACCAAATAAGTAAAACTGCCAACTGTGTGAGTTCCTCGGTTGACTTCCTCGTTTGGTCTCGAGGGGGAAACGCCAGGTTGGGTTTGTTTGATGGTAGTATCAGGTTGGTTCCGCATAGGTCATTCTTATCCCTCTCTGATTGCCGCCAGTTGTATCGAGTCTCTATAGGTTGTTTAGAGCATGCTGCCGATCCACCATACCTATGTGGCGAGGACCGAATTCTAGCCTCGCCGTGTCTTGGCCTCGATCGACGCTCCTCTTTTTCCTTTGCCCTTTGTCGGCACCCCTTTTGTTTAAGCAGGTTTTGAGATCGGCCGTTAGCGAGGTTACCCTTCCGGCTTGGCCAAGGTGGTTATGGACGCCATTGGTTATTCTTCAGGGCTCTTATCCCCATTTGCATCTTGTCCGTAGACGGACGCTATATCGTTTTCAAGGTGATTTGGATCTTTGTACATTATATCTGTATTCTTGACTCATGGAGTCGCTGTTATATCTTTCTGTTCTGTGGGTCCCATCGAGGACTGTTGTGTAATGTTATTACTTCGTTTTCCACCCGCACGAAAGTGCCTGGTGGGCACCTTTGAATCGTTTCTATGCGGGTTTGGCGGATTTCGCTAAAACTTGCATAGGGCCGATTCTGAGGGTGTTACAGTGTTCAGCTGGATCCTCAGGGCTGACTCTTGGAGGCGATTTGCGAGATATTGCAGCATAGGGGTGCACCATGCGTTCCACAGCCGTGCTCCTGCTTCTGCGGTCAGGCCCGCCACTCCCCAGCCTGATGTTCCTTTGACCAGTTCTTGTAGTGGAACTGTCATGCTTATGGAAATCAGTCCCCAGAGGAGATGAGATGTGAGCTCTACCTTGGGTGCTTCCACGAGGCCAATCGCAAGCCCTGCTTTCTGGAATGGGCACGAATCATTTGGGCGAAGCTGAGTTGAACAGTAGTGTTCTTTATGGCGACTGGCGACAATGCCATATCTCCACCTAATCTCTCACCTCTCCATTCAATTCCCAAGATCTCCAACCACCCTCGTTCTCATCTCCCCCTGATTCAGAACACTCTTCTTCTCTCCACTCATTCATCTTTGCCAAAAATCCCCACCAAAATCTCTCTTCCAACCCAATACATGATGGAATAAGAACGGCAACCAGAAGAGCATAAGGAGGAGGAGGGACATCTGGTGCTACTCGTGGGATGTCGATCTAGCAACCCTCCAGACCATGAATCTCTCAGATCCAGGGCTCTGTAAAGTTCAGGATCATCAAGTGATTCAGGATCAGCAGCTGGATTTTTCCCACTGTCTATTGATGAAAGTTGCTTGTACTGGAGGTACTCCAAGGAAAATCTCTCAGCAAGCTCTTGAGCAATCAATGGCAAAAGCTTGGAAGAGCAGCTTCCTTGCAATATCCCAGGTATCCAGCACTGTCTTTATGGCCCATTTTAGGAATCATGAAGACATGTTTTCTATCTACTCTAGGCAACCCTGGGTGGTGAACTCTGAAGTTATGCTCTTAGATTGGTTTGATCCTCTTCACTCTGCTTCTTCCAAAGAGGATTATAAGTTTGAGCATATTCTAGTTACAATCAGAGTTTATGGAATCCCTAGGAACAGGAGATCTCTGAGCTTGTTGGAAAGCATTTTAAATCAAGTAGGAACTGCTTTGGAGTTTCATATTTTGCAAGATAGTAACCTCTATGCGAGGCAGGACTATATCTGGGGAGTGGCTAAACTGAAAGTAGATTCTCCAATCAAGGATAGAGTTATTGTCAACTATTCAGATAACTCCAATGGACTAGTGTATTTGCACTATGAAAATATAAGGAGAATCTGTTTATTTTGTGGCGTCATGTTCCACGCAGCTCAAAATTGCAATCTAAGGAACAATCTAATCTCAGAAAGATCAAGAAGCAACCAATCCGAACTCCATATTCCTACACAGAGATTTGGGCAATGGATAATAGATGAAGAATACATTCCTTCAGAAGTTTTCCAAGGCTCTACTTTTGGGCATTCAGAGAACAATCAATCTGGGAATGCCATTCTGAGCAGGCTCCAAAAATTATTTGCTGAAGATCCAAAAGGAAAAGCAAGAGATTCTGCAGATCAGTATCAAGCAAACAGCAGACAAGCAAGCTATGGTCTCCAAGGGCATTTTAGTCATTCTGAAAAATTGGCCAGCAGTACTAAGCGCTCTCCTAATCAGTGGACACTTCCACACTCTTCCTCGTCTTGCTTGATCCTTTCTTGAGTTGAGGGCAACAGGTGTCACTGCCAGAAACTTCCAAGAAAGTGCAAAAGGAAGGAAAAAGGAAAGTACGCATTCAGTTTTTTCCCAGTCTGCAGGAAATAGGAGAATCCACACCCTTCCAGAAAGTACAGTCCCAGAAGGATTCCCTGGTTCCCCTGGGCCTTTTTTGGGCCAGCAACCCAGAACTGGCCTGCCCCAGCAACTTTCTGAATATTCTATTCCAAATCAGCAAGTGGGACAACCCAACGTTTCGTCTTCAACCCCAGATACATTTCGTCAGCAACAACACCCTTTCCCAACCTCCTCGACTGATTTATTGCCATTGTCTCTGCAGAACCTGAGATCCCATCACATCCAGCAGCCCTCTACCACCCTACCCCTACAACTCGCCATGAATCCTTGTGCACAGTCGTTTTTTCACACTGCGCCTTCTCCAAACCCCCACTGCTCCTCTCCAACGTTGTATCCTACCCCCACTATTCCACTCCCCACATCCCCTCCCCCCAAATGCTCATCCACACCCTTAGCTCCTGAGCCTCAGCCTCCGGCCAAGAGGGTCTCGCCGCGGCGCGATGGATTCTCCGGAGATCCGTCGCCGCAGATCCCTCCCTCCCGGTGTGAATCCCCCTCTCACCACCCCTCCCCACCAGCGATGGCACTCTGCTCCGGACATAAGGAACCTGGGGAGGGACGCAGCCTCCCCCCACACGTCTGCATCCAGATGGAGCTGCTGGAAAGGGAATCCATGAAGAAGCCCCGAGAAGAGAAGAAGAAGCAGGAAGAAATCTTGGAGGAAGAGGGCATGAAGAATCTGGGGAATCTGGAGCTGAAAGAGAATTTGGTGCCTCATGGTTCTGTTATTTTATGACCAACGTTATTAATAACATGATCATGCTTTGTTGCAATAATATGTGCATTTATCTCTATTATCTGCCCAACGGTGATATAGATTTAATTGCATAAATAATTGTATGTTTTAATTTATACCAACGTTGAATTAATGCATGCAATTGTTGTTATGGTTACACATCATTGTGGTTTTAAAAAAGAAAAGATGATGATGTTGCATGGCATGAAAATAAAAGGACCATGCTCTATTGGATATGGCATATACCTTAGAGAACCAAAAGATGTTTAATACCAACAAAAGTTGCTTTTTTTAAGAACACAATTGAGAACGCTAATGCGGGCTCAATTGCAAAGTGTGCTTACGCATGGGAGTTTATAGAAAAGATAAAGAGCTAGTTCACTGGTTCTTCAAAAGACATATGCCCCACCTGCTGAAACAGCCAGTGACAGAAAGGTACAATGGAGGTGCACATGGCATAAGAAACTCCGGATGAGCAACATGGCAACTAAGCTTAAACCCATGGATGCTGATTTGGAGCTAAAGGTTGCACCCCTTGTTCACTTGGTGATGGCTTCACTGCCTCAACATTTTGACACCTTCGTTGTCAATTATAGCATGTCCCCAGAAAATGGGACATAGAAAAGACTAAAAGCCTTCATTACACAGAAACTTGATAAGTGTATCTCGTGCTTGGACAAAGATTCGTATGAGTGCTATTTTGGACATGGAAAATGTGCCACTTGGTTTAAAGATATTTGTGTGGGTGTTGCTACCCTACATGACAAGCTATATTTTTTATCCTTGCATGAGAAAGTGTTTTCTGTGTGTGATGTGAGCAAACAAGTTCCATTGTCGAACAAAGAACAAAAGAAAAGAAAGCGAACTCTTGACTCATCAAAGTTATGGCACTACAGATTAGGCCATATTTCGAGGGGGAGAATAGAAAGCCTCGTTAAAAATGATATTCTTCCTCCGTTAGAGTTCTCAGACATAGAACAATGCATAGATTGCATTAAAGAAAAGTATGTAAAACAAATTAAAAAGGGTGCAAACCGAAGCATAGCTACACTAGAAATAATCCACACGGATATTTGTGGACTGTTTCCGGTGAAAAGTGTGGATGGCTATGATTCATTCATAACATTCACGGATGATCACTCCCGGTATGGTTATATTTATCCAATTAAAGAAAGATCTGAAGCATTGGATAAATTTAAAATTTTCAAAGCTGAAGTAGAAAATCAGCATGATAAAACAATTAAGATAGTTCGGTCCGATCGTGGGGGGGAGTACTACGGTCGGCATACTCCATATGGTCAAGTACCAGGACCCTTTGCAAGGTTCCTGCAGGAAAATGGAATCCTCAGCAAAACGGAGTAGCTGAAAGGTGCAACCGTACCCTTATGGATATGGTGCGCAGCATGATGAGCTACTCCAGCCTCCCATTGGTATTGTGGATGGAGGCGCTTAAAACCGCCATTCACATTCTCAACAGAGTACCAAGTAAGTCGGTGCCCAAAACACCGTAAGAATTGTGGACAGGCAGAGTCCCCTCTCTGCACCACTTGAGGGTGCAGGGAGCCAGTGAGGCAAAAGTTTTCAATCCAAACATTGCAAAGTTAGACCCCAAAATAGTATCTTGCCATTTTATTGGCTATCCAGATAAGTCAAAGGCTATCGTTTCTACTTCCGACAGATACACAAAGTTTGTAGAAACGAGACATGTCTTCTTGGAGGACGAATTGATGAGGGGAGCACGGTAGCTAGGAAATTGATCTTGAGGAGAAGAGGGTGCATCCACCTAATCCGATGACTCAGGAGCCATTTTTCTCGCTACCTGTTGTGCCACCATCTACAACCCCTGAGGTTGTGGTGTCGGCACCTGTTGTGACTCCACACGTGACAACAATGGGCGAAAGTTTGGAACCTGTCCATCAGGAGCCACCTGAACCTTGTTGAGCACGAAGGGAGCCGAACACCACCCTCAGTAAATGTGCCTGAACCCGAGGCAAGAAATGAGCAAGAGTCTGATGAACTTAGACGGTCTAAAAGAGAACGAAGACCAGCCATTTCCAAAGAAATCTACAAAGTTTACAATGTAGTTCATATGGAGGGCGATCCTACCTCATATGAAGAAGCCATGAGTAGCCCTCACTCAGCCAAGTGGGTAGAGGCAATGGAAGATGAAATGAAATCGATGAGTTCCAACAATGTTTGTGACTTAGAGGAAATTCCTAAAGGAGCCAAAACAGTAGGATGCAAATGGGTCTACAAAACAAAGTATGACTCCAATGGGAATGTAGAAAAGTACAAAGCTAGACTTGTGGCAAAAGGCTTTACGCAAAGAGAAGGCGTAGATTACAATGAGACTTTTTCTCCGGTCTCATGTAAGGACTCCTTCAGAATCATCATGGCACTAGTTGCACATTTTGATTTAGAGTTGCATCAAATGGATGTTAAGACGACATTTCTAAATGGAGATTTAGAAGAAAATGTTCACATGAAACAACCCAAGGGTTTTTTCATGGAGGGGAAGGAACATATGGGATGCCGCCTAAAGAAATCCGTTTATGGGTTAAAGCAAGCCTCTAGGCAGTGGTATTTAAAGTTTAATGATACCATTAAAAGATTTGGATTCAAAGAAAATGTTGAGGACAACTGCATTTATGCAAAGTTCAAAAGTGGGAAATATATTTTCCTAATTCTGTATGTGGATGACATTCTGCTTGCCAGCAATGATGTTAGTCTACTACTAGAGACAAAGAAGTTCTTGCCATCAAATTTTGACATGAAAGACCTTGGTGAAGCCTCTTATGTTTTGGGCATAGAAATTCACCGAGACAGAAAGAATGGAGTGTTAGGACTGTCGCAGAAAGCGTATTGTGAAAAGATTTTAGAGAAATACAATATGCATGCGAGTAATTCAACACCTTCTCCCATAGTCAAGGGCGATAGTTTTGGGAAATCCCAATGTCCAAAGAATCAATATGAGATCGATCAAATGAAGTCAGTACCATATGCTTCGGCTGTTGAAAGCTTACAGTATGCATAAGTGTGCACTCGCCCTGACTTAGCTTTTATCACCGGGGTACTCGGTAGATATCAAGAGAATCCAGGCATAGAGCACTGGAAGATGGTAAAGAAAGCTTTGCATTATGTGCAAGGCACAAATGGCCTCATGCTTACATATAGAAGATCTGATTCCTTAGAGATAAAAGGGTATTCAGATGCAGATTTTACGGGAGATAAAGACGACCGAAAGTCCACGACAGGGTATGTCTTTACTCTCGCAGGAGGTGCTATTTCGTGGAGAAGCGCCAAACAGTCGATAGTTGCATCATCTACGATGTATGTAGAATTTATAGCATGTTATGAGGCCATGGGACAGGCGTTATGGTTAAAGAAATTTTTGCCCGACTTGAAAGTGGTTGACTGCATCAGCAGGTCACTAAAGATGTACTGTGACAACGAGCCCGCAGTATTCTATGCTCACAACAACAAGTCGAATAATGCTAAAAAGTCTATAGATATAAAGTATTATGTTGTGAAGGACAAAGTCCAGGATCAAACTATAAGACTCGAGCATATAAGGACAAAGGATATGCTTGCGGATCCGCTAACGAAAGGCTTACCACCCAATTTGTTCAAGGAACATATAGCCGGCATGGGTTTAACGGGAAGCCTATGATTCCTGGACTACAGAGGCCCTAAAGTAACAGGATTTGTTTCAAAATAGAAAGGTATATAGTGGATGTCTGATTCTATCGGCAATTGAGCTGAGACGATGAAACATGCTCTATGTATCGATCTGTGATGAAATAAGTAAAGTATAAAGTTAAAAGTAAAGTTGAGATCAAGGGGGAGAATGTTAGATTGATCTCAATCGTGACCGAGCCCAACGGCTCGATCACACCCCTTGACCGCGTCCTGATCGGGAACGCCCAACCTCCCGGTTGGTGGGCCCCTGTCACATGCGCGTATATAAAGAGGTGGGGTCATTGGCACAACGCACGAGGTTCATCGTGTGCCATCCCCACGCCCTTCCGATCGAGGGCTCGCGCAGAGTGATGGGAAGCGCCACCGACGCCGCCACCACTGCCCACGCTCATGCCGTCGCCCTTCCCATGGCAACCGGCTCGGGCTATTCGAGCTCCACCGGTGCAGGTAGTCTCTCCCCCCTCTCACCAATCTCTTCCTCCCGCAGTACATGCTCAAGATCGATAGAGGCTGATCGATAGAGGCTACTGTGATCATCTAGACTAGAAGATCCAAAGTATAATCTTTAACAGGTACAAGATCCACCGCTCGGACGCCCCGGCAGGCGGAAGCAGGGCACACAATATGATGCTCTCTTGCCCCCTTTCGATCCGTTCGTTCGTGCGTGCGATGCGATCTTGCCAATTCGCAAGGTTTGTTGATTGGAACCATGCATGCATAAACCGCGCGCGGACAGCCCATTTTTATCAAAAACGGAGAATATGGTTCAGATAATGTGTCCGTTTGCGTCGTGGTGTCACTGTTTACTACCCGAATAAGCTCATTTCTTCGAGATAACTAAGTGTATCATGGTTTCACGCGTTATGAGGATTAGGTTCGGCGAATAATTTCCAGATATGGTGGTTAGTGCACGACGCATCACTGCATGCTGGTCAGCTACCAAGAGTGGTTAGCACTTTTAGCCGTTGCCTCGTTAGATTAACTTGAGATTCAGAGCGGAGAAAATAACTATAGCATCTTGACCCTCGCAAGTTTAGTTTCAATAACACTTCACGTGCTATTATAATGCGGTGCTTCTAGAAGGCATGCATTAGAGGTCAAATTAGCCACTGGTTTAAGCAAATCGATCGTTCCTGCTGTCCATCATTGGAAGGCATGGAGGTTGGAACTGACCAAGAAGTGAAGAGTAGAGCTGCTAGCTTAAATCCGGCACTGCATCCTTAACTTACCAAGAACCGGCAGTGACTTACACGTTCCTTCGGCTACAGCTCAGATTCTGTGAACTGCAGCAGCTTGACCAGTTACTGTTGATTGCTAGCTTGTTCCCTTGTGCCCGGTTGCATCCAGCTCATGAGTCTGTCAGATTCCGAAATAACTAACTAGTACCAACCACAGTAGACAAGGCTAGATGCCTCC
Organism: Avena longiglumis; assembly: GCA_030063025.1. Classification (NCBI taxonomy): domain Eukaryota; kingdom Viridiplantae; phylum Streptophyta; class Magnoliopsida; order Poales; family Poaceae; genus Avena; species Avena longiglumis. The sequence continues at coordinate 57,070,431 of CP125976.1, forward strand.
TTCGTGCAAGCCTTTTTCCTTGGTTCTTTTTAGCATGTCCCTGCTTCTCTGACCACGGCCTAATCATTGTGTTAATTAGCCCTCATGCATAATTCAATTGGGTAGGCTAGGCCTGTCTTTAACAAATCGCTCGCACGATCGCGATCCGTGTTATTGTATTGCTCATTGCCTCCGAGACTCTATATATACGTACCCCGTGACCTCATGCACTTACAAGTTGCAGATGATAACGATCCACTCAGACTCGGAGGCATAATGCAGAGAGGCTCTCCATGAATCCATGTGCAACTAGAGTTGGGTGGGTGCATTGTTAGAATGTTAGCACCACCAGCCTCATTAGCCAGATGCATTGTGCTGCCCTTAATTTGCTTGCTGTACATCTTGGCAACTGAAAAGGAGGAGACCAATCTCAAAAAAAAGAAAAGGAGGAGACCACACGGCCATCTAGATCCATCTAGATTTGGCAAGACGCCATTTATTTATCCCTCTGGATTCTCGCTGTTTAGCACGGCTTTGCTAAAAAAAATGAGGAGAACTACGCTTGTTGGAGTAGAATCTATAGATCCTCCGGAGATACGGTCTGTGCTTGTGGTGTACGAGTTGAGTCCGTGGGGATAATGGTCTCGGCGCTGCAGCGAGAAAGGAAGACAACCGCGGTACAAGGATGCAAAATCATCATGGGGGCTTGTGGTTCGGTCATGTTGGGAGGTTCGAGTTTATGCCCATGGCCCTCTTCTTGTACAGGGAGGGTAAATTCTTATATGCCGCTCACTACACAGAGAGCCACCATGGGCCGGCCCATTTTTGTCCGTGTTTGTTTTTCCAGTTCTGTTTCCTATTTTATTTTTGTTTTTCAAGGTTTATTAGAAGTTTTATAGATTATTGTGAGAAAATTGATCACATATGGGCTTTTCTATTGCATGTGAATTTATACAAAAATTACAATTCTAATCATAATGGGAGATCACAATAATAAGGACTCTCCACGATTCAGAGGACCAGAGAGTTATGTCACATGTTTAATCCATGCTTATTTTCGGTATCGGATATAAAAATGTCTTAAAGAAAGACATAAAACTAAGAAGTGAGTCTTACAGATCAAGGACATAAAACTAAGAAGTAACCCCAAAGTAGAAAGGCATAAAAAAACTCATGCTAATGATAGGAATGAGTCTTCCAACAATTCTATAGATTCATCTAAGTATGCTTGAAGGTTAATTATATCTCTCATTTGTTTGAACACAAGTCTACTTATTATTGAGCATGTTTGTAGAGTACGAAAGATATCACTTTATAGCCCACTTGCTTGTTGTTATTCCTTAAAGATTAAATCTAGTAAACTTTGTGTGGCAATGAAAAAGAAGCAAAGCAACACACTTTAAAGTTCATGTTAATTTTATCACATCTATGCTCGAGGACGAGCATAGGTTAAACTTGGGAATGTCGTTTATTGCTTCAAATCATTACTATTTTTCAATATTATTATATTTATTGGGACTAACCTACTAATAATTGCAAAAGTGTACAAGTTCTTGTTTTACATTTTGTTGTATAGGAAATACACAAATATGAAAGAAAACCACGCATTACGAAGAAATATGAAAATTTCTAGAATCTGTCCCTGCAGAACTCTTTTCGAATATTGCTAGAAACGATCCTAAATATGACGTCTAATGTAAAATGTGTAGAAAGTAAGGTTGTGTGGAATTTTAGGCGCAACAATTTAGACATAAAATTCGCCCCAATCATAGTCCGGATTGATTTTTTAAGGCCATATTACAGCGGAGGACATAAGCGGTTTTGGGACTCCAAAAATATGTGACGTGATTGACTCAAAATCCTTCCATCTTTGCACTTGATTGTGTCTCCTCCACCTCTTGTTGCTCGGCGGTGACCTCAACATCTTCCTCCTCTACCTCTCTTTGCTCGCTAGTGGCCTCAACATCATCATCGTCGAAGTGGAGGTCGTCTATCCCGGCGGCATGGATACTCTTCAATTGTGTCATGAAGCCGGCCACCTCCTCCTCCAACGCACTACATGTCATCAAAACAATATCATTGTGTGTCTACAAAGCAAAGAGAAAAATAAATTTTCTACCTTGCTGACGATCCATCGAACACCTCGCGCTAGTCAACGTTGATGATGGCCGCCCGCGGTGCCCGACCTAGTGGAGGGTTTGACGGCGAGGCCTTGCACGTCGAAGGGGCCGGTGTAGCCTTCGGAGGAGCCGCCATGTCCTTTTTCATCTTCTTCTTGCCACCGCCTCCGCGAGCGCCACTTTGGCCGTAGTCGGCTTGCTCTGTCGCCGCCGGCCATAGGAGCAAGGGGAGGACGCGGCGCCACCTCGGGAGCCTCCACGCGCTTGCCGCCGGCCTTTTCGGAGGCCTTGACGGCCGTGCCGGCCGGCCAGACCATGTTATTGGCCCCCCAACTTTTCCGACCCACGGTCTTGGAGGAGATCTCTGATTGTGGCGGCGTCGGGGCGTCAGAGACACCGGGGCTGGTTGGAGAAGGTGCGCCGTAGAGCTGCACGTCGATTTCGGGCGGAGTCGATGATATCGGCGTCGGTGGGGAGGCAGGCGGGAAAGAACGGCGGACGGCAAAAGGTGGAGGTCAAGAGGCAGGAGTTTTTCTCAGAAGTGATAGCCGAGGAGTAAATTTAGAAATCGTCCGTTCGGTTTACTCGTTTGATGAGTAAAAATATACTTTTCTAACCCTTTTTGGGATCGATTATGTGCATCATCTCTGGATTTTTACTTAGGCTGCATCATCTCTGGATTTTTACTTAGGCGAACTAAGTCACTGGTCAGTTCATGCATTTTCGCTGAGGAGAGAACTTGAGCTGTGCTCCTCAGCGAGGTAAAGCATGAACAACCTAACCAGGGGCCGGTCCTGATATTTCAGGACCTGGGGCAAAATTAAAATTTTAGACTTTTTATTATAATTTTTTTATGTATATATGAGATGATAAAAAATAATTATTTAAATATACTCTCAACTATAATATTTATATAAAATAATAATGTTTACATGGTACCTTAAAATTTCCTCCGAAAATTCCTAGAAGCAAAGTTCGTGACGATGGAATCAATATCAATTTTACCCAGTTATAATTCGGCCGCCATAATCAGTTAACCTCGCTCGCTAAAAACAAGAATAACAATCAGATACTAATTAGAATTAAGAACTAAGAATTAAGACGAGTGTAACTAGCAGAGAGCAGACCAGTAGCAGCAGGCCAAGGCGGTCGATCGTTGTCTCGTCGATGGCCTTCGAGACTTCGCGCAATCGCACCTGGCAGCCGATTGTCGACGTAGGGAGACGGTCCAATCCTGAGATGCAGGGACCAGGGCAAAGGGAAGCGACGGGAGGGGAAACTTCAGACTCGGGAAACGAGTAACCGATGCAGCGAAGCTGGGAGTCTTGGGACCTTGCGACCTATCCAGGACGTGCTACCTGGGAATCGATCGAGATGGTCGTCTTGTCGATCGAGAAGGAAGCGACAGGGCGGTGTCAATCCATACGTGGGAATCGAGGCTGTTAGATTGATCTCCACCCCACCGAGTCCAACGACTCGATGGGAACCCTATTTGCGCCCTAATCGGGGGCGCCCAACCGCATATGGTTGGTGGGCCCCTATCAACCGGCGCTATATTAAGGAGGTGGGGGCTGGTAGCACGCCTCACGAGGTTAGCCGTGCCCTAGCTGTCCCACCTACAAGCCAATTCGATCTAGGCTAGCGTTGCGCCGACGGGAAGCTCCACCGCCGCCACCCTCACCGCACGCTCGCTCCACTCCCTTTCCCCATGGCTACTGACACCGGAGCTAGCTCCGGCATCCCCCTCCGGTTCATGCTCGTCGAGCACGGGCGTAGGTAGTACTCCTCCCTCTCCCGCTCTCTCTCGGATCTCCTAGATCTAATCCTATAGTGCATCTACGGAGAGTGGCCTAGCACTAACAATGGTATCAGAGCAATCTTAATTGCTAGTTTTTTGGTAGAAAGAAATCAAAGCAAAAGGAGAAACCCTAGATCCAAAAGAGCGCCTTCCCTATGGCCGCGCCATTCCTCTCGATCTAGATGGGCATCCCTTTGGGAGACATATAGAAAAATAATCACCCCTTCGGGGGCAAAGCAAACCATGGATCTATCCCCAAAGAAAACCCAAAAGCCCCGAATCACCCCTAGAATCCCCAAAGAAAATCCCCAAAGCCCCGATTTTCCCCAACAGAGAGAATACATGAAAAACCGAATCAAAAAGGGGGAAAAGCCCGTTCGTTGGCAAGGGCGTCGCTGTTGCGTCGCTTGACGATGGTGTGCCCACCCTCGGGTGGGACACACCGCTGCCAAGGGGGCAGGAGGACGCCTCCCTCTCTTGGTCACCCTTCTCTCTGTCTCCTAGCGAGGTGGAGGGGGGTGGTTGGGACAGAGGGAAATAAGGCGAAGGGGAAGGGTTGGCTGCGTAGGAGAGGGAGGGGCTCGCCGCTGGCGTGGTTGCCGGGCGGGCGGCCACCTCGCCTCGCCAGCGCCGCCAGAGAAAGTGGAGGCGGGGGTCGCGGGATAGGAGCAGGGGCGAATGCAGCTAGGGTTTCAAGGGGGTTGCGGCGCTGGCTCTTTTTTATACCTCCGACGGCCGCGGACGACCGTTCGATCCAGGCCAACAGCGATAGATGGCCAGGATGTAGCGGTGACACGGGGGCGCGGGCGGTGGCGGGCCAAGCGGGCCACGCGGATAGGCCGGCGTTGGCAGCACGCGAGAGCGCGTTAGCCAACGAGCGCGCGGGCAGGGGGAGCTCGTAGGCAGGCCGGTGGCGGGAAGTGTTGGCGGGCAGTGCTGTGATCTGGCGGCTCAAGCGCGATGTGGCAGATAGGCTGGGTCATTGGCTGCAGCCAAACAGTCCTGTTTTAAAGTTTTCTTTTTTTTTATTTTAGAGAACAGTTTTTTAGCTGTTTTAGTTGTTTTGTGCTCAATTTTGAGCATTTTTTAATACAGTTTTCTCTATTAAATTTATTCCAATGAATATTTGTTTCGAGAATGTAAAAGTGGCAGATTTTTTCTATAAAGTTTAAAGTTTATGAATATTGTAACATTGTTTTCGCTGCAAATAATTGATATAAATTGCTTGAATGCAATAAAGTGCCTATTAAATTTTGTTTTAAAAGATGTGATAAAATGATTTAAAGTTGATTATGCCCCGTGTTATTAAATGACCAACGTTACTAATAACATGATCATGATCCTTTTATTATGTGTTAAAGGTGCATTTAACTTTATCTTTACCCAACGGTGATATAATTTTAAATGGCACAAACAATTGCATGCTTAATTTTATACTAACGTTGGATTAATGCATACAGTTGTTTTTTGTTGTCTCACATATTTTATGGTTTAAGGAGGTCTCAACCTCATGAGCTGCCTAAAGGACATTCCACTGCTCAGAGGGGATAACTATTCTGAGTGGAGGAAAAAGGTAGACCTGGCTTTTGTCTGTGTCGAGGTGGACTGGGTTGTGAAACCAAACAGTCAGTCAAGCCTAAGGATCCAGTGAGAGATGATGCTGAGAACAATGTTGCATGGGAAAAGAGAAAGAGGGACCATGCTCCAGTGGAGCTGTCATACTCAATAGACAACCAAAAGTGGGTCAATGCAAACAAAAAGTGCTTGGCTTTTGTCAAGAATACGACTGAGAACGCAATAGTGGGATCAATCGAAGAGTGTGCCTCTGTTGGGGAATATCTAGCAAAGATAAAGAGCCAGCCATCGGCTCTTCAAAGATATGCAACCCACTGCTCAAACACCGGGTGATGTAAAAGTATACTGGAGGGCCACATGGCATAAGAGAGCACATCTTGAGGATGTGCAACATGGCGGCTAAGTTAAAGCACATGGATGCTGACCTCGAGTTCAAGCCTGCTCTACTGTTGCATCTTGTCATAGCCTCTCTTCCCCAACAGTTCGAGAACTTCGTCATCAACTACAACATACCCCCTGAAAAATGGGACATTGAAAAGACCATAGGGATGTGTTCTTAAGAGGAAGAAAGGCTTAAGTCCCTTCACGGTGGTTCTCTGAACTACGTGAAGGACAATAGGAAGAGGACCTTCACCAATAGCAACCATGGTGGTTCCCCTTCCAAGCCACATGGCAAGGTCCTCCTACAGCATCAGCAGAGTCTCCCTAGGGACAAGGACTAGTGCCACCATTGCAAGAATCCTGGTCACTTCAAGAAAGATTGCCCAATATATCTCAATTCCATAATGGCAAAGAACGGTAAAGACATAGTATCTTTTGTAAATGAATCCTTGTATGAATTTTTTTCTAAATCTACTTGGTGGATTGACTCTGGTGCGACTGTTCACGTTGCCAACTCTTTATAGGGATTCCATTCGACAAGGACTTTGCAAAGAAGAGAAAGATGCATTGAGGTCACGAATGGGGTTCAAGCAGAAGTGGAGGCTATTGGCGACATTCCTTTGGAGCTAGCTGATGGCTTTACTATTCTGCTTAAAGATGTTTTATTTGTTCCTTCCGTCCATAGAAACTTAATAAGTGTGTCGTGCCTGGATAAAGACATGTATGAGTGTTATTTTGGACATGGCAAGTGTGCCATTTGGATGAAAGATGTTTGTGTGGGTATTGCTTTACTCCACGACAAGCTTTATTTATTATCCTTGCATGAGAAAGTATTTTCTGTGTGTAATGTGAGTGAACAAGTTCCCTTGTCGAACAAAGAACAAAAGAAAGGAAAGCGAACTCATGACTCATCGAAGTTATGGCACTGTAGATTAGGCCATATTTCAAGCGGAATAATAGAAAGCCTCGTTAAAAATGAAATTCTTCCTCCGTTAGAGTTCTCAGATATCGAACAATTCATAGATTGCATAAAAGGAAAATATGTAAAGCAAATTAAAAAGGGTTCAAACCGAAGTATAGCAACATTAGAAATCATCCAAACTGATATTTGTGGACCGTTTCCTGTGAAAAGTGTGGATGGTTATGATTCATTCATAACATTCACGGATGATCACTCCCTGTATGGTTACATTTATCCAATTAAGAAAGATCTGAGGCATTGGATAAATTTAAAATTTTGAAAGCTAAAGTTGAAAATCAACATGATAAAAGAATTAAGATAGTCCGGTCCGACCGTGGGGGGAGTACTACGGTCGGCACACTCCATATGGTCAAGTACCTGGACCTTTTGCAAGGTTCTTACAAAAAAATGGAATAGTCGCCCAGTATTCTATGTCGGGCGAACCTCAGCAAAATAGAGTAGCTGAAAGGTGTAACCATACCCTTATGGATATGGTGCGCAGCATGATGAGCTATTCCACCCTCCCATTGGGATTGTGGATGGAGGCGCTTAAAACCACCATTCACATTCTCAACAGAGTACCAAGTAAGTCGGTGACCAAAACACCTTACGAGTTATGGACAGGCAGAGTCCCCTCTTTGCGCCACTTGAGGGTCTAGGGGAGCCTAGCTGAGGCAAAAGTTTTCAATCCAAACATTGCAAAGTTAGACACCAAAACTATGTCTTGCCATTTCATTGGCTATCCCAACAAATCAAAAGGTTATCGTTTCTACTGTCCTGACAGATACACAAAGTTTGTAGAAATGAGACATGCAGTCTTCTTGGAGGACGAATTGATGAGGGGGAGCATGATAGCTCGGAAAATTGATCTTGAGGAGAAGAGGGTGCATGCACCTAATCCAATGACTCGGGAGCCATTTTTCTCGCTATATGTTGTGCCACCATCTACAACCCCTGAGGTTGTGGTGTCGGCACCTGTCGTGACTCCACACGTGACAGCAATGGGAGAAGGTCTGAAACCTGTCCGTCGGGAGCCGCCTGAACCCACTGTTGAGCACGAAAGGGAGCCGGAATAACCACACTCAACAAATGTGCCAGAACCTGAGGCACGGAATGATCAAGAGTCTGACGAACTCAGAAGGTCTAAAAGAGAACGAAGACCAGTCATTTCTAAAGAAATTTACAAAGTCTACAACACAGAAACAGTTCATATGGAGGGTGATCCTACCTCATATGAAGAAGCCATGAGAAGCCCTCACTCAGCCAAGTGGGTGGAGGCAATGGAAGATGAAATTAACTCAATGAGTTCCAACAATGTTTGGGACTTAAAGGAAATTCCTAAAGGAGCCAAAACAGTAGGATGCAAATGGGTCTACAAAACAAAGTATGACTCTAATGGGAATGTAGAAAAGTACAAAGCTAGACTTGTGGCAAAAGGCTTTACGCAAAGAGAAGGAGTAGATTACAATAAGACTTTTTCTCCGGTCTCATGTAAGGATTCCTTCAGAAACATAATGACACTAATTGCACATTTTGATTTAGAGTTGCATCAAATGGATGTTAAGACAACATTTCTAAATGGAGATTTAGAAGAGAATGTTTACATGAAACAACCCAAGGGTTTTTTATGGAGAGGAAGAAACATATGGGATGCCGCCTAAAGAAATCCATTTATGGGTTAAAGCAAGCCTCTAGGCAATGGTATTTAAAGTTCAATGATACAATCAAAAGATTTGGATTTAAAGAGAATGTTGGAGACAACTGCATTTATGCAAAGTTCAAAACTGGGAAATATATTTTTCTAATTCTGTATGTGGATGATATCTTGCTTGCTAGCAGCGATGTCAGTCTACTACTAGAAAACAAAGAAGTTCTTGTCTTCAAATTTTGACATGAAAGACCTTGGTCAAGCTTCTTATGTTTTGGGCATAGAAATTCACCGAGATAGAAAGAATGGAGTGTTAGGACTGTCGCAGAAATCATATTATGAAAAGAGTCTAAAGAAATACAATATGCATGCGAGTAATGCAACACCTGCTCCCATAGTCAAGGGCGATAGTTTTGGAAAATTTCAATGTCCAAAGAACCAATATGAGATTGATCAAATGAAGTTAGTACCATATGCTTCGGCAGTTGGAAGCTTAAAATATGCACAAGTGTGCACTCGCCCTGACTTAGCTTTTATCACCGAGGCACTCGGTAGATATCAAGAGAATCCAGGCATAGAGCACTGAAAGATGGTAAAGAAAGCTTTGCGTTATGTGCAAGACACAAGAGGCCTCATGCTAACATATAAACGAGCTGATTCCCTAGAAATAAGAGGGTATTCAGATGCAGATTTTGCAGAAGATAAAGATGACAGAAATTCCACGACAGGATATGTCTTTACTCTCGCAGGAGGTGCTATTTAGTGGAGAAGCGTCAAACAGTCAATAGTCGATGTATGCAGAATTTATAGCATGTTATGAGGCCATGGGATAGGCGTTATGGTTAAAGAAATTTCTACCCGACTTGAAAGTGGTGGACTGCATTAGCAGGCCACTAAAAATGTACTGTGACAACGAGCCCGCAGTATTTTATGCTCACAACAACAAGTCGAGTAATGCTACAAAGTCAATAGATATAAAGTATTATGTTGTGAAGGACAAAGTCCAGGATCAAACTATAAGTCTCGAGCATATAAGGACAAAGGATATGCTTGCGGATCCGCTAACGAAAGGCTTACCACCCAATGTATTCAAGAAACACATAGCCGACATGAGTTTAATGGACAGCCTATGATTCCTGGACTACCGAGGCCCAACAGTAATAGGATTTGTTTCAAAATAGAAAATTATGTAGTGGTTGTATGATTCTATCGACAATTGAGCTGAGACGATGAAACATTCTCTATATATCGATTCGTGATGAAATGAGTAAAGTATAAAGTATAAAGTTAAAACTAAAGTTGAGATCAAGGGGGAGAATGTTAGATTGATCTCCACCCCACCGAGTCCAACGACTCGATGGAACCCTATCCGCGCCCTGATCGGGGGCGCCCAACCGCATATGGTTGGTGGGTCCCTGTTGATCAGCGCTATATTAAGGAGGTGGGGGCCGGCAAGACGCCTCACGAGGTTAGCCGTGCCCTAGCTGCCCCACCTACAAGCCAATCCGATCTAGGCTAGCGCTGCACCGACGGGAAGCTCCACCGCCGCCACCCTCACCGCACGCTCGCTCCACTCCCTTTCCCCATGGCTACTGACACCGGAGCTAGCTCCGGCATCCCCTCCGGTTCATGCTCGTCGAGCACAGGCGCAGGTAGTACTCCTCTCTCTCTCTCTTGCTCTCTCAGATCTCCTAGATCCAATCCTATAGTGCATCTACCGAGAGTGGCCTAGCACTAACAGAGACATCGACAGCCCAATAAAAAAACATCTTTTTTTTTTCAATATATACTAAGCCTATTTTTTTTTGGCCCGAGACGACTGTCCCGCTAGTCCCCAAGGGCCCGCCGTGAGCCTAACCACCATCACGACACTGCTTACAAGTGCAGCCAGATAGGCATGTGATTTAAACGCCCAGTTGAGCTATATAGTACACTGGTTCTATCCACCCACCGTTAGATCAGGGCATTGTTTAAAACACCACGTCCGTTCAAAAAAAAAAAAAAAACCACGAGAGTCAAAGCAAGGTTTCTTAATTAAACCTGAATAGTGCCATTGAAACGAGATCAAATTAGTTAGCTCCCGTCCGCGACACTCATGCTCCGACCATTCCGAACTGTTTTACTTAACCTGCCGCACACTGGTTTTTCAGCTCGCCACAGCCTCGGTCTGTCGGAAGAAGGCGTCGAGTGACAAGCGGAGAAGAGAGGCCACGCTAGGTGCAGATTCAGGTTCAGATGCTGTGTGAAGTAGTGCCGCCGCGCGCGGAACAGTAGAAAGGAATTTAGTAACCGACATATACTACTACTAGCTTGAATTATTGATCGAGCGCAGGCTTGCGGTTGCCGTTGCAGAGGAGTGGTGTTCTGTCGGCTCCGGTCGTAGCTGGGGTGATTGATTTGCGTCGCACTCAACCGGCTCATTACACAGGTCGGCACTGGAGTGCTACTACTTATTTGACATGTTTCTTCCAGTAGTATTTTAGCACCGTCCAGCAGGGCGCGTCTCGTCTACGTACTCCGTGACCTCGCCCGCTAACTGAAACTAGTCAACTCGGGCGGCGCCCCGTATGCATGACGGGTTTCCTGACGCGCCACAGCCACTGAACCACGAGATGTTGAGTACAGTAGGGCGTCGTAAAATCATGCAGTGTCACATATAGGGCGTGTTCAGAACTACCAAGCTTCTCAGAACATCCAAACTTGGTGGAGCTAGATCAGAGAAGCCAGACCTTTTTGATTTATAGTTTGTGACTTTGTGTCAGTGCCGTGGTGTGGACCTGAACTTCGTGGAGCTGAAGATGGCTCTTGTAGTCGTGTGTGTCTCGTCAGACCAGAGAGATGCTCGTAATAACGTTGTGCATGCACGGAATCCTCCCACGGAGGAGGGCTCGCCACATGGACAGTGTCTTGTGCTGTAGCAGCAGTGGGAGACATGCCGGTACAAGATCCAGCGCTGGTATATGCCCCGGCAGCACGGGGGACAGTGTGATGCTATATATCTTGCCCCTTCGATCGGGCTTTTGCCTTTTTTGTTCCCTGCAGCAAGAATCCGTCCGTGTGTGCGATGCCGATGGGGTCTCGCCAATTCGCAGGGTCTGTTGGTTGGAACCATCAGCCGCGGGCAGGTCATTCTTATCAAAAAACGGCTTCAGATAATGTATCCCTTTGCGTCCCGGGGTCACTGTTTACTACCCGACTAAGCTCATTTCTTCAAGATAAGTAAGTTTATCATTGTTCCACGTTAGGAGTAGATTCGGCGAATAATTTCCAGATATGGTGGTTACTGTGGGACGGATCAAGAGTGGTTATCACAATTAGCAGTTGCCTCGTTTGATCAGCTTGAGATTCAGACACAGCCTGCCAGGTTCAGTTTCAATCACGCTTCACGTGCTATTATAAAGCGGTGCTTCTAGAAAGCATGCATTAGAGGTCAAATCGGGCGCTGTGTTTAAGCAAATCGTTTCTGCTGCTGCACACAAGTTCGCCCCACAGTCCCATTATTGGAAGTTCTGGAGGTTGGAACTGACCAGAACATGGAGGTCAACAGAGTAGAGCTGCTAGCTTAAATCCGGCATCCTTGACTAAACAAGAACCGGCAGTGACTCAAGTTCAAGTACACGTTCCTGCGGCTACTGCTCAGATTCTGTGAACTGCAGCAGCTTGACCAGTTATTGTTGCTTCCAAGATTGTTTTTGCATCCTGCCCATGCCATCCTTTTTGCCCATTGTGCTAGAATTCCTCAACATGTCTGTCAGGGCGACAAGCTGATAAACCTTTCTGAAAGGGCATATGCATGATGAGCGAGTCTGTCGGATTCAGAAATAACTAACTATAGTAGCAACCACCGAAGACAAGGCTAGATGCCTTCGTGCAAGCCTTTTTTCCTTGGTTCTTTTTAGCATGTCCCTGCTTCTGACCACGGCCTAATCATTGTGTTAATTAGCCTCATGCATAATTCAATTGGGTAGACCTGTCTTTAACAAATCGCGCACACGATCGCGATCCATGTTATTGTATTGCATGCTCATCGCCTTCGAGACTCTACGCACCCCGTGACCTCACTCTCTTGGCAAGTTGCAAATGATAACGATCCACTCGGAGGCATAATAATGCAGAATTGCAGGAGTTGGGTTGGTGCATTGTTAGCACCACCTCATTAGTTGGTCCTAACACCCTTGATTCTGCTTGCTGTCCATCTTGGCAACTGAAAAGCAGGAGACCACACGGCCCTCTAGATTCACCGCGATGCCCCCGGATTTGGCAAGGCGCCATTTGTTTAACCCTCTGGATTCCCGTTGTTTAGCACAACTTTGCTAAAAGATGAGGAAAACTATGCTTGTTGTAGAATCTATAGATCCTCCGGAGATACGGTCTGTGCTTGTGGTGTACGAGCATCTCCACCGGGACCCCCAAAAGAGCGAACCAAGCGGTCCGTTTTTATCCATTTAGTCGAGCCACTGATATTTTTAGCTCATGGTGCGGCATGTAAGACCAGCAGTGTTCAACAGGGTGATCCAAACTGTTCTATTTTATTTGGCCAGCCCAAGTGAGAGACGGAGCAGTCCAAATGAGAGAAAAGAGAAGTAGACCATAGTGTGACTACCAGCTAGGCCAGTCTGTTACAACAACCGGACATACCAGCGTTCGCGTCTGTCCAGATAAATTTATCTACGTCCTAAATCTGATGCCCGAATAGATCAGTTTAGTCTAAATTTGTTCAAATAGGTCGCCCTACCGGAACACCGTATTTGCGAGAAAAAGAGACAACGGCTTGTAGTTCGGTCATCTTGGGAGTTTCGAGTTTATTCCCATGGCCCTCTTCCTGTCCAGGAAGGGTAAATTCTTATATGCCGCTCACTACACAGGGAACCACCATGCGCCGGCCCATTTTTCTCCGTGTTGTTTTTCCGGTTCTGTTTCCTATTTTTTTTCTGTTTTTAAAGGTTTAGCAGTTTTGATAGATTGTTCATGATTTTCAAAAAATATTCATAAGTTCAAAAATGGTTATGTCTTTACAAAAACGCTAATGATCTTCGGAAAAAACACTTTTTAGAAAAAATGTTCAGTTTTTTTTTTAAAACCGTTCTTTCTGTTTGGAAAATGGTTTTTCATTTCTCGAACAATGTATACGTTTTTTAAAAATCAAATGACTACAGCACTACGTTGTGCACATTCACTTTTAAAAAATTACCTTCATGTATGAACAAGTTACACTAAAATTGAGAAAATTGAGTGGGGGGCCTTGGTTTTAAAAGGTTGTCTTTGGTGAGGACGACTCCTCGAAGAAGATATCGAGCAAATATTTTTATCTTTAGCGGTATCTTCTCTTCCAAATCTTTTTGTTTACGAATATTTGCAGCAAGGTATATTATATTATTCTACCACTTTGGAACATAGAAAAAATAAGTTCAGATGGGAGTCATGCTTTGTTGCTTTTCATCAAGGTATTGAAAGGGTTCGTATGGTCTCGGGCATGCGTCTACGATACTATTTGTCAGGACTTCTTCGGATTCGACTCACTAACAACATCTCCACTCAGGGGCCCCCAAATGGCTATCAGGGGTGATGGTGCCCAAATGGCGCCGGCTTGGCCCATTTTGGTATTCGGCGCCCCGAGGACAAACCCAACACACGGGGGAGGGGAAGATGGGCGAAAAAACGCATGAAATGATGTGGGACCTCCCTAGCACTGAGATAGACATGTCAGTCAGGCGATATGGCACCATCGACGGTCACATGACAGCGAAATTGCATGCCACCGTGTTCCCGCCATTTACGTCCCGCCCTTTCCTGCTATATGCACGACTGCCATTCCATTGCAAATCTACCCTTTTCTCTCTCTCTATGGCCTCTCCTCACCGACTAATTTTCACAAACGTGGAGGCGTGATGACCCAGAAGTGTAGGGGATCGCAACAGTCTTTACTTATAGTTTACCCAATTTATTGATTCAACACAAGGGGAGCCAAAGAATACTTGCAAGCCTTAAAAACTGAGTTGTCAGTTCAGCTGCACCTGAAAATAGTTCTTGCTCATAGAAGTTTATCAGTAGTAACAGTTTGGTAGTAGCAACAGCAAAACAACAGGAGCAGCAACAGTCAAACAGTAGCAATAGTAACAGTAACAATAACAGTGGGATTCGAGTGCGGTAGGAATAGGGATGGATGGACAGTCGTTGCATGGACGAGTCTAAACATGTAACTTCAAGATCTAGGACATTGCAGATAAATAATAACAAGCATTCAAGTACTAAACAATCCTAGGCATGTGCTCCAAATATAGTCATACGTGCTCGCAATAAGAACTTGCACAACATCTTCTGTCCAGCCAGCCCGTGGCAGCGGGACCTCTAGGAAACTACTAGCAATTAAGGTGCTCCTTTTAATAGAGCACCGGATCAAAGCATTAACACTCCGTGAATACATGTGATCCTCACACCACAGCCATCCACTCCAGTTGTCCCAATTATTGTCACTTTGGGGCCTTTGGATCTAGACAATAATATGTGTACACAACTTGCAGATAAGATCACAAACAATACTATTATAATGATTCAATAATAAGTTCAGATCTGAGATCATGGCACTCGGGCCCTAGCGACAAGCATTAAGCACAACAAGTTGCAACAAAGTCAAATAACACTAATAGAGATACTAGGCACTATGCCCTAACATATCTTATTTGATTACATGATAAAACTCATCCAATCCCTACCATCCCCAAGCCTACAACGGGGGATTACTCACTCATGGATGAGGAAAACATCGGTGGTTGATGGAGATGCGTTGGTGATGACGATGTCGATGATCCTCTCCAAATTCCCATCCTGGAAGGGTGCCAGAACGGACTTTCTGGATCCGAATCTTGGTTTTTGGTGGCGACGGCAGAGCGGAACTCTTTTTGGAAAACTATCGACCCCCCTCGGTTTTTAGGTCGAAAGGAAACTTATAGGCGCAGAGTGAGGCCGAGGAGCTTCCTGGGGTGGCCACACCCTCCAGCACGGGTCGGTGGGCCCGCACTGGGTGGGTATTGGCCCCTGTGCCTCCCTCTGTCTCCCTTCCGCTCTGGATCTTCTAGTAAAAAATAGTTTTTGGCATATTTTTCGGGATTTTTTCTGATAGTTGATTTTCTGCACAAAAACAATATACCAAGGTAATTCTGCTAAAAATAGCATCAGTCCGTGTTAGATCTAAATCACACAAGTTTAGAGAAGAAACAATAGTAAAATGTTCGAGAAAGTAAATACGTTTTGGACGTATCCAAATCACCATGTTATGACTCTAACAAGTCACCATATCATCTATGATCATTTAGTCCTTGACTTTGTTGGAGATATGCCCAAGAGGCAATAATAAAGTGGTTATTATCATATCTTCATGCTTATGATAAATGTTTACATACCATGCTATAATTGTATTAACTGGAAACATTAATACTTGTGTGATTTGTAAACATAAAAGAGTCCCTAGTAAAGCCTCTTGTTAAACTAGCTTGTTGGTTAATATATGATCATGGTTTCCTGATCATGAACATAGAGATGTTATTAACAACAGAGTCATATCATTAGGAGAATGATATGATGGACATACTCCTATAGATAAGCGTAGCATAAAGATCAAGTCATTTAATATAGTTCATTTGCTATAAGCTTTCTGATACATAGTAACCTAATTCCTTCGACCATGAGATCATGTTAATCACCATCACCGGAAGGATGCTTTGATGACATCAAACACCACACCGTAACTGGGTGGCTAAAAATGTGGCATTGAGTGTTCGGAAAGTATGGATTGAGGCACATGGATCAAGAGTGGGATTTGTCCATCCATATGACGAATAGATATACTCTGGACCCTCTCGGTGGAATGTCATCCGATTAGCTTGCAAGCATGTGACTGGCTCACAAGGGATCACATATCAGGGGAACGAGAAAAGAGTACTTATCAGTAACGAGGTTGAACTAGGTATGCAGAGATACCGACGATCAAAACCTCGGATAAGTAAACTATCGTGAGACATAGGGAAATTGGTATCGTATGTAAGTGGTTCATTCGATCGCAAAGTAATCGTAGAAATATGTGGGAGCCATATGAATTTCCAGATTCCTCTATTGGTTATTGATCGGAGAAGTGTCTCGGTCATGTCCGCATAATTCACGAACCGTAGGGAGACACACTTAAGGATTCGATGTTGTTGAGTAGTTATGGAATGATGAGAAAGATACCGAATGTTGTTCGGAGTCTCGGATGGGATCCGGGATATCACGAGGAGATTCGGAATGGTCCGGAGAATAAGATTCATATAAGGAAATTCCGGTTTCGGGGTTGGAGAATGATTCCGGTGTTTTCATTGGGAATGTTCTAGAAGGTTCCGGAAGGTCCGGCACTCCAGAGGGTAAGGGTACATGAATGTGTCATAACAAGTTGGGATGGTTGCATCATGTACTAGGTGTCATCGCTGAGCAAAATAAAGGGATAAATCAAATCCTAGTTTGAAAAGTCAAACGCCAATTTGAAAAGTGAAACGACAAGTTTGCTTGGTGGAGGGAGAGTAGGAAACGTACTTGGGGAGGAAGTCCCACTCCCTCCACCCGCCGGCCAAGGAGGAGGAGTTGGAGGAGGACTCCCTCATTCTAGCCGCCTCCCTCCCACCTATAAAAGAAGGGGTAGGGCGCCCCCTCTAAGACACACCTCAAACCCTAGCTTTGGCGCCTCCACCTCCAAGTGCAGCCGCCGCCTAGGGTTTCCCCTCCAAATCGGCGAGTTGGGGCTCTCCCCAAGCCCTAGCCGCCGGCCAAGCTTCCTCCCTTGGTGCCTCTAAACCCTAGATCGCCAAGGCCTCTCATAGTCCACCATACTGCTCGGCTTAGGCCCCGCCTGAGATCTCCCTCTACTTCCGCATTACCACGCCATGCCAGGAATCACGAGGAGAGTGCTACAACCTCCGCTTTCTTTGGAACAAGGGGAGGAAGGTCTTCATCGAAACCAACGCAGTGACCGATCATGCGCCTTTTAACGCAGCCGGAAAGGATTGTCTACGCGATCTTGAGATCGGAAGTGTACGACTACATCACCCACGAGAATATGCTCTCGTTAACCGCTTTGGATCTTCAAGGGTTAGTATTCTATCGACTCGTTGCTACAATCTTGTAGATAGATCTTGGCTTGATCATAGATTAGATCTTGATTGTGTGTTCATGCGGTAGAAATTTTTTGTTTTCCATGCTACGAACCCCTACAGTGGTATCAGATCCGTGCCTATATGTAGATCTGTTGCACGAGTAGAACACAATGGTCATTGTGGGCGTTGATGCTTTTGTTGTCGATTGCTTCTTGTGTACTTTGCATCTTGCGGGATGGTGGGATAAAGCGGCCCGGGCTAACCTTACATGACACTGTTCATGAGACTTGCTCCACGCTTGTCATGCAACTTGTATTGCATAAGTGGCTTTGCGGGTGCTTGTTTCTCCCAACATAGTTAAGATTCAATTTACAATGGGTGATTGACAATATTAGTATCAATGTTGTGTTTCCTGTTCGTAAGTTAGAACGACACTTATTGAAAGCCCCAAACCACGTAAAACATGCAAAGAAAATTAGAGGCGTCTAACTTTGTTTTGCAGGGGTGTGCTGTGATGTGATATGGCCATGATTGTGATTATATATGATGTATGCAATGTTCCTTATTGTAAGTTGGCAACTGGCAGGAGCCATATGGTTGTTTTTTAAATTCCGTTAAGACGTGCATGTCTATTCAAAGAAGTTGTAATAGTTGATGCTAGTGGACGACAACCATGAAGTGGCGCCATTGACCTTGACGCCGCACCGGTGATGATGGAGATCATGTTCGTTCTTGAAGATGGAGATCAGAAGCACAAGAAGAAAGGCCATGTCATATCACATATTATGAATTTCATGTGATGTTAATCCTTTTATGCATCTTGTATTGCTTAGTTCACGACGGTAGCATTATAAGATGATCCCTCAAGCACACAATTTCAAGTTTTAAAGTGTTCATCCTTAGTAAGCACCATTGCTAAAGCTCGTTGTTTCGAAGCACCACGTGATGATCGGGTGTGTTAGATTCTGCGAGTGTATACAACGTGAGCAATCCAGATTTGCTCATGCGGAAGCTAAGGTTTGATCTTGACGAGCCTAGCATGTACAGAAATGGTCTCGGAACACGGATCACCGAAAGGTAAAGCATGAGTCATATAGTAGATATGATGAACATGTTGATTGTTCGCCGTTGAAGCTACATCAACTCTCGTGATGATCGGTTTTGATGTGGTGGATTTGGTTCGTGTGATCACTAAAACAATGTGAGGGATATTGTTTTGAGTGGGAGTTCAACGGCAATATGATTAAAAGTTGAACACTATTTATCATAAATTAAATCAAAGTGAATTTGCATAATTGTTGTAGTCATTGGCATCCGTTTACCACCTTGCGCTTAGTTATAATTGAGATGATATAACTATAGAATTCTGGATAGTTACTTTACGAACTGGTATCGTATTGTTTTTGAAGTGTTAAACTAAAGTTTAAAAGTCCTATTGCAAACTTTCAGTAAGTTCTGGTTACTCCATGAAGTTTAATAATTGGTATTAAATCAAGAGTGACAATTCCAAGTGTTAGTGTATGAGTGTTTTTCTCCATGATTCTTGATATTCAAAGGATTGTCTTAATATCAAGGTTATCTAGGATCTGAAAGAGTTGTTTCAGAAACCATGATGTGTGGAAGATATTATGATATCTGAAACGAAGTTTTGGTTGCAACATGATAGAGTATAATATGGCAAAAGTCATGTTCTCATATTTGATAAGAATTTGCAAAAGGTTGGAGGCACTAGTTGTCCTAATCCTCCAAAAGGTTTTGGAGAGCAACATTATACTCACGATTCACCGTTATAAGCTAAAAGTAGCTTGATCATGGATAATTCCATGATAAGGGTGAATATTTGATGTAGGTAAAATGTTTACTACACCAAGAGATTACTAAAGAAAGGAATTTGAAAGAACACCAAACATTTGATGATGGTGATGTACTTCAAAGTGCAAATCCAAAGACATTGGTATTTTACTATACATGATTTGGACTATGTGTCATATATATGGCTCCACTATTGATGTTGATAGATTTTTCCAAACAGAAAAGGAAATACTGAAAGAGAATCTCATAAATATATGGCAGAAAAGAAAAGACTAGAATTGTTCAGCTTAAGTGTATAGATGATATACATGTTATGGCTATATTCTTTGCTTATTAAACAATGTGGTTCTTAAGTATTTGATACTGAATTTGTTGGTATGAATCGTCATACGAAACAACATAATTCATGAACTACAATGGCCTAAGTAACTAGCAAAAGAATATGTGATGATGTTCATCGAGAAAAAATAAAGGGTTATTGTGTTGCTCGTTAAACATCAAAACTTGCCTTCAAGATTTGTTTTATCAGTTATTATGAGAACAAAAGGGTTGTTCAAATAATTGCCGTAATCCATAAAAGATGGATGATTCACAAATCTCGTTGGAGAAATCACATCCATAAAACTAGTGCTAAAAGTGTCGAAAGACAAATTGATTGAAAGATCACTTCGGAAGTGACATCGCCGTTTAAATTATATTGGAAAGAAAACATGGAGAAACTCCATGTGGATGGAATTTTGGAGTCTTTTTGAGTTTTGATCAAATGACGCTTGTGAAACTTTCCTAGAGATAATTAAAAATTCGTTCATAGGCCAAAAGAGAACGAATGACTAGCTTATTGGAACTTGTACATATTGTTGTATGAAGTCCATTATGTGTAGTCAAGAGTGATGAATTTCAACTTCATATGCTTTCTCCAAAAATTTGAGTGAATATATGAATATTTACTTAATAAGGATGAAGTATGAAACATTTGAAAAGTTCAAAGATTTTCAAGATGAAGTGCAAAATCATTGTAACAAGAATATAAATAGTTTATGATAAGATCATAAAGGAAGATATTTGAGTTACAAGTTTATCATAATACCTAAGATTTAAGGAATCGTTCCGTGGATTTGCATTTCCCGAAACACCATAAGAGTATGGAGCGTTCGAGATATGTAATTAAACCTTGTTTGACATGGTAAGATCAAATGTGTAATTCATAAAACTGCCATTATATTTTAAAAGATTAAAAGCTTTAGAGACTACTGTTTTTCCACTGAAAAGAGCTCCATCATAATCCGTTGAATTGACAACATATAAAAGTTATGGTTTGGGATTAAACCCAAGTTGTCCTTTCTTAAAAATTGGTATGCTATGCATAAGAAAGATGTTTGCAACCAAAATCGGATGAACATATCTTTGTATGTTATTTTGAATAATAGTTAAGTATTCCTCCAAAACACCAAAGACAAAAGTTTTTGTCGCTTAGAACGCCAAGTTTCTTTGAGAAGGAATTTTCCGTGAAAAGTTAAGTGGGAGGACAATAGAACTTTGATAAGGTTAAATGAACCTTAGCTATATGTGCAAAGTTGCGCAACGCCGAAAAGTGTTCCGGAGGCAGCAACAATGATCATGGCTCACGTGCCTCAAAGGTTGTGGTCACGGAGATCTAAGTTCCTATTGAAACAAGTAGGTCGGGTAAACAATCAAATAAGAGTTAAATCATGATTTGACAATAATGATCCGACTACATGCAAAGAAGCGACGATGGGCCCTGACTCCGTCAAATGGCTTGAAGCCATACAATTCGTGATAGTTCCATATACGAGAGATCAAGCTTTGAACTTGAAAGACCCTCTGGAAAGGTACAAGACCTTACAGTCGTATTTGGATATATAAAGAAATAGACATGGATGGTTCACATCTGTTAAATAGTCAACATGTTGGGAAAGAGTTCACACCAATGTTCAAAGGTTGACTATGACAAGATCTGATCTTTCATAGCGATATTTAGTCTAGACGGATTAATGTAGCAACCACGACATATAATTTTGTTATGTGTTGAATAAACAAAACAAGTTCTTCTAATAGAATGGTTACCAAGGACGTGTGCATGACACGGTCCGAAGGGTTTTGTTAATTCAAAGGATGCTAAAAGCATATGCAAATTTCAATGGTTGAAGTAAGCATCGCGGAGTTGGAATCTTCACTATGATGAAATTGTTAAAAGAGTTTAATTTCATTAGAGACGATGAAGATGCTTGCATTTGCAAGAAATTAAGTGGGAGCGCTAAGACATGTTTCTAATACATTATGTGGAAGACATATTGTTGATTGGAAATGATATATCTTTCATTAACACATATTAAGAATTTCATCCCGATGAAATACTTAGGCAAAACCCAAATATTTGGCATCAATAGACGCTAATATGGTTATGCCGAAAGTACATAGATAATGTATTAAATGAGTTCAATATAAAAACTACAAGAAAGGTTCTTGTCGCACAGAAAGGATTGAATGAGTTCAATATTGATGATATATTCAAGTGTATTGACACTTCGTAAGTGAAACAAAGATTCAAGTATAGATTGATACTTGATGTATGAAATCACAAAGAGTATTTATATCAATCATACTGTGATATGTACAAATCCAGATATGTCCTATGCTCTAAATGTTATGAGCATATACCAGAATGATTTATAAGATGATCATTGGACGATAGTAAGGATATTCTTATGATCTTTTGGAAGAACTAAGAGTATATTATTTTGTAGAAGTGGCAAATAGATGATTAGTTCATTGTAAAAGTACTACATTGATACTAGTTTTGTCACAAAGTACAAATTAAGTTTATCTCAATCTAAACTAAGAGTGGCACAATATAATGGAAAGTAAGTTCCATAATGAATTTGGATGAGTTCCAAAGTTAAGACATTGTGACAGATACTACAACAAAAGGCTAAGTATATGACTGCTATAATAGCAGCTAAAGAGGGCATTTGTGTCAAGTAGTTTGTTATCAAACTAGGTGTAGTTCAATTGGGATAATACTATGAAGATATATTGTGCGACAATATTATCAACATGTTTTAACCCCAAAGAACTAAAGGTCTCACCAAAGGACCAAAATTATACAAAGCCATCTCATTAGAGAATGAGTGATGCGTAGAGACGCAAAGACATGCAATTACACACGGACCTGGAAGTGTCAGATCCGGAGATCAGTTGACCACTAGCAATCATGTACATGCAACACCGGAAAGCCATAGGTGTTGAATACACAAAGGTTTGAAACTAGATTATTGACTCTAGTGCAAGTGGGAGACTGTTGGAGATATGCCCAAGAGGCAATAATAAAGTGGTTATTATCATATCTTCATGCTTATGATAAATGTTTACATACCATGCTATAATTGTATTAACCGGAAACATTAATACTTGTGTGATTTGTAAACATAAAAGAGTCCCTAGTAAAGCCTCTTGTTAAACTAGCTTGTTGGTTAATATATGATCATGGTTTCCTGATCATGAACATAGAGATGTTATTAACAACAGGGTCATATCATTAGGAGAATGATATGATGGACATACTCCTATAGATAAGCGTAGCATAAAGATCAAGTCATTTAATATAGTTCATTTGCTATAAGCTTTCTGATACATAGTAACCTAATTCCTTCGACCATGAGATCATGTTAATCACCATCACCGGAAGGATGTGTTTGATGACATCAAACACCACACCGTAACTGGGTGGCTAAAAATGTGGCATTGAGTGTTCGGAAAGTATGGGTTGAGGCACATGGATCAAGAGTGGGATTTGTCCATCCATATGACGGATAGATATACTCTGGGCCCTCTCGGTGGAATGTCATCCGATTAGCTTGCAAGCATGTGACTGGCTCACAAGGGATCACATATCACGGGAACGAGAAAAGAGTACTTATCAGTAACGAGGTTGAACTAGGTATGCAGAGATACCGATCAAAAACCCGGATAAGTAAACTATCGTGAGACAAAGGGAAATTGGTATCGTATGTAAGTGGTTCATTCGATCGCAAAGTAATCATAGAAATATGTGGAGCCATATGAATTTCCATTCCTCTATTGGTTATTGATCGGAGAAGTGTCTCGGTCATGTCCGATAATTCACGAACCCTAGGGAGACACACTTAAGGATTCATGTTGTTGAGTAGTTATGGAATGATGAGAAAGATACCGAATGTTGTTCGAGTCTCGGATGGGATCCGGATATCACGAGGAGATTCGAATGGTTCGAGAATAAGATTCATATAAGGAAATTCGGTTTGGGGTTGGAGAATGATTCGGTGTTTTCATTGGGAATGTTCTAGAAGGTTCGGAAGGTCCCAGACTCGAGGGTAAGGGTACATGAATGTGTCATAACAAGTTGGGATGGTTGCATCATGTACTAGGTGTCAGCGCTGAGCAAAATAAAGGGATAAATCAAATCCTAGTTTGAAAAGTCAAACGCCAATTTGAAAATTCAAACGGCAAGTTTGCTTGGTGGAGGGAGAGTAGGAAACCTACTTGGGGAGGAAGTCCCACTCCCTCCACCCGCCGGCCAAGGAGGAGGAGTTGGAGGAGGACTCCCTCCTCCTAGCCGCCTCCCTCCCACCTATAAAAGAAGGGGTAGGGCGCCCCCTCTAAGACACACCTCAAACCCTAGCTTTGGCGCCTCCACCTCCAAGTGCAGCCGCCGCCTAGGGTTTCCCCTCCAACTCGGCGAGTTGGGGCTCTCCCCAAACCCTAGCTGCCGAACAAGCTTCCTCCCTTGGTGCCTCTAAACCCTAGATCGCCAAGGCCTCTCTCATAGTCCACCATACTCGCTCCGACTTAGGGTGAAGCCCTGCGAGATCTCCCTTCTACTTCCGGTACCACGCCGTCGTGCTGCCGGAATTCACAAGGAGAGTGCTACAACCTCCGCTGCCTGCTGGAACAAGGGAGAGGAAGGTCTTCATCGAGTACCGAACGTGTGACCGACTGCGGAAGCGTTGCCGGAACGCATCACCGGAAGGATCGTCTACGCGATCTTCAGATCGGAAGTGTACGACTACATCACCCAGCTCTCGTTAACCGCTTTGGATCTTCAAGGGTTAGTATTCTATCGACTCGTTGCTACAATCTAGTAGATAGATCTTGGCTTGATCATAGATTAGATCTTGATTGTGTGTTCATGCGGTAGAATTTTTTTGTTTTCCATGCTACGAACCCCTACAAACTTGTAGTACCACTTTATGCTTTGATTAGTAATGTTTTGTCGCTCCGCATGATTATGGCCATTATTGATCTCTTAGTTGGTCGCTCCCAGTCTTTTGCTAGCCTTCACTTTTGCTAAGTACGCTCTACTCATGCATCCAACTCCCAAGAAACCAAGTTATTTCAAAGTGTCCACTATAAATTCCTATGCATGGTGTGTTACACCATTCCAAGTATATTCTTGTTTTCATCTATCTTCCAATTAAAAAGAATTTTGTTATGTGCAAACTTAGTGATTAAAGCTCTCACGAACTTAATGCAACACTTTATTTTTCTTGCCCCTACTAAACTTGGACCATTGTGTCATCTAAGTTGTATATGCTTGCACTTATATGTTGGGATTAGAAGAATCGTGCTATCACGGGGAACGCTTTCAACACTTTTGGATCTCTATCCAGTTGATATCATACTCTTTTGTTTGCGGATGTCGTCGGTGTGAAATAATAGAGAAGCTTGTAAGTCCATGGAGTTATGTATTTTGTGTTAGAGAAACGCTTGGGCCGCTAGCCTAAGCCATTCTTAATCATGGTGGAAACTTGCAGCATCACCATAATGACATCTATGAAGTATTCTTCTAATAAAAAAAGAGATACGAGATTCAGAAAAAGAGGAAAGAGAGAAAAAAGCACCATATTTCCATCGTAAATAAGAAGATTGCTGAGATGCTCATTGTGTGCTTGCCTTGTCATTTTAATTATGGGAAAGCTCATGTGTCATGTGCAAGGGGTACCCCGTTGGCGGTTCTCTATGATACGCATATACTTACTATGACAAGAACTTGCAAGTAACTAAAGTTGAGTAGCATGAGGAGCGACCCTCATACTCAAGGGACATGAGATTGCCAACTTATACTTTGTCAAGCATATACTCCATAGTTTGTTCACTTTAACCTTAATCACTTCAAGATGCTTATGATAGGGGCAATGAGAGCTGAATCTAATAAGTACCATAATTTTTGGAAGCTCTTTTCGAAACTTAAAATCCCTGCTTCCCTGCCTTTCTTCCACTATTATATTGAGTCTGCACCTTCTATCCATAGGCTCCAATTATGAGAGCATAGTTGCCATTCTTAGTTCTATGTGCATTGTTCCAAGACTTATTGACTGATTCATATATTTGATATTACTTGTTCTTGTGTTATTTGTATCTAGTCTCCCTTATAAATTTTGAAGGTGTCATATGCATCTATTTGCTTCTCCATGAGGGATAAGCTGAATGTCACTATGCCATGTTTTCTGTATGTGAAACAACCAAACGTTTTTCAATGCATTCTATTCATGATCTTTGTTTGTATCCTTTCATGTTGCAACAATAGTTGTTTTGTCTTACTATTAGAACTTTGTCTTTCATGCTCATGTTTAGAGTTCCTTGATCCCATCTTTCAATGCTTGCAAATGGTTTGATCTTGATTTTGATGATGCTTGTCACCTAAAAAATTATTACTTTTATCACTTACCTACTCGAGGACGAGCAGAGTTAAGCTTGGGGATGCTTGATACGTCGGAAATGTATCTATAATTTTTTATGCTCCATGCTTTTTTATTATCTACTTTGCTTTGCTTTGTCCTTACTTTGAGGTGTTTCTTTATGTTTTTCTGTACTAACCTATTAACAAGATTTCATAGTGTCAGTTGCCTGTTTTCTTCTGTTTTTGGTTCCAGAAAAGGCAGAAAATAAATATTCTCGGAATTGGATAGGACGAAAGCCAAATTCAATATTTTACCATGGGAAACACGAAGCCAGAATACGAGACGGAGGGGAGGCACCAGGGGGCCACACCCCCTGGCGGCGCGGCTATCCCTAGCCCGCTCCTGTGGGGTGTGACCACCCTGGCCGCCCCCTGCCTCGCCTCTTCGCCTATAAAGTCCCCTCGATACAGAAACCCTAAGTACCCGATCAATATTCCACGAAACAATCTGTAGCTGCCGCCACCATCGTCCCTAGATCAGGGGGGATCTGAAGCTCTTCCTGGCACCCTGCCGAGAGGAGATCATCCCGGAGGCCTTCTTCTTCATCATGCCAGCCTCCGATATGAAGTGTGAGTAGTTCCACCTTGGACTACGGGTCCATGTAGTAGCTAGATGGTTGTATCCTCCTTTGTGATACCATGTTTAGATCTTGTGAGCTCCGTTCATGATCAAAATCATCTTTATTTGTAATCATGCATGCTGTGTTTGTGGGGATCCGATGTATATTGAGATTACTATGTCAGATTGATTAATGGTTTTTTCTTATTGATTATATCATGTCTCTGTTGTTTGTTATCTTGCATGCTCTTCGTTTCTAGTAGCTATCTTGGCCGAGAAGATGCTAGTGAATCCAAGAGGGTATTTATGCTAGATAGTGGGTTCATGCCTTTATTTAATCTAAGGGAAATGAAAAAAATCTCTAAGGTTGTAGATGTGTTGTTGCCACAAGGGAGAAAATAACGGTCTCTTGTTCATGGAACAAGTGGTTTACCTTACACACTTTGCTTAAAGCAGTTATCTGTTGCTTGCAACTTAATACTGGAGGGGGTTCGGATGATAACCTGAAGATGGATTTATAGTCATAGATGCAGTTGGATGGCGGTCTATGTATCTTGTTGTATTGCCCAATCGAATCTTATAGGATCATGAATGTCTAGTATTGTATTTTTATACCTTTTTCAGTTCTGTCAATTGCCCTGTTGTAATTTGTTTACCCAGCATGCCATGCTTCGTTTCTAGTAACTGTTACTGTTTATTTTCTGCAAAGCTACTATTACCTTCCACACCATACAATTAATCCTTTGTTATAGCAAATCAGTAAGATTGACAACCTCACTGTTCGTTGGAGCATAGTCTTGACTTTGTGTTGTGCAGGTCTCCAAGTTGCTAGCAACACCTTTGATCCATTTCCTTACTCCTACTGGTTCGATAACCTCGATTTCTTACTAAGGGAAAACTTGCTGTTGTGCTCATCATACCTTTCTCTTGGGTTCTTTCAAGGAAGCGCCCACGACAACACCGTGCGCGTCATCACTGGATTGTCCTCCCGTGTCCACCATTTTCCCCACATGTTAGCTACATAAATCCCACCCACCACCCTATCATGTCTTCCCGTTGTGGCCGCCGCCTCGGAAGCCCTCCTCCCTAGCAGGTCTCCGCCACTCACAGTCCCCGCCTGTGGCATTCCGCTAGAACCACTACTAGAAAATCGCGTTGTTTTTGTGCATTGCATCATCATCTTGCATCTGTTCGCATAAAACTATTTTTGAAAAGTCTGGTTTTATTTTCTAAACGCCCCGTCTTTGTTCAAACGCAAAACCCGGTCTCCGGATTAATTTTGTTTGTCTGCATTTGGTTTGCAAAAGCCCCGTTTAAAATATTAAAATTATTTAATTTATTTTAGCGGGGCAGTCGAACGGGCCGAGTAGACCCGAACGACCACCCCTGTTTTTAAATCGGTCCACCCTGCCAGCCCCATCTAAATCCTAATCCCACCTAAAATTCTACCCACCCTCTGTGGCCACATCACCCTGGCCACTCCCCTTGCGCCACCTCATCTCTCCCCTCTTCCCTAACCACTCCTAGCCCGCCACTTGGCCTCCTCCTCTCACCCCTCCCTCTCTCCTCTCCCCTCTCTCCCTCTCAGCCCCACTCCCCAAGAAACCCAACCACACGCGCGCAGCCAGTTTTCCACCCTCTGCCCCTCGCTCTCCTCTCTCTGACCCCTGGGTCCCACCCCAGAGCACACACGCACTCTCACAACGCGCCACACCCACACGCCTGTGCCGGCCACCCACACAGGAACCTTCGCGGGCCCCACCCCCTGTCACCTCCCCGTCCTTTTTCCTCTTCCATCCCGGACCCTCCCCCGTCTCTCACCTCCTCCCCGGACCCGTGTGCCGCTGCCAGCTCCCGGCCAAGCCTGCTCGATCATGGCGCCCTCGGGCCTCTCCTTCGGCTTCCACTTCCCACACGCCCGACGCCTTGGCCACCACACCCGCGTGGCCTGACGGCGCTGACGAGCCCGCCTGGCGTCCGCACCGCCTCCTCTGCTGCCCGCCTCGTCTCGGCCTCCTCCGGCCGCTCGCCCGCTTCCTCGCGGCGACCCAGCGCCTCCTTCCACCGCTGCACTGCCCGCCCCTAGCTCGCGCCTGCTACCTGCCCGGCGAGCCCGCCATCCAGCGGCTGGCAGCGTCAAGACGTCCGCCGGTAGCCTCCGGGCACCGCCCCACCTCTTCCCAACCTCCCGCTGGCCCCTCCGCCATGGCCCTTTTCTCCGTCGCCTCCACCTCCTTGCCTGGCTGCCTCGGCTGCCGGGTCTCGCCTCCCGCCTGGCCGCATCCGCCGAGCCCGCCGCCGCCCCAAGTGCCACCGTCCTCGACGCCGGCCTCGCCTCGCCGCTTTGGTCCCGCCTCCGGTGGCCGTATGTTTTCCTGGGCGTTGCCGGGCTTCTCCATCGGGTCTCAGGCACATGTTTGGGCCGTTGACGTTTGTTCGTTGCTGTCACCTGGAGCGCCGATGCCTATGTTGTGGCCGGTACAAAAAGGACCTAGGGCCTCAACCAGATCTTCTCCGTCACCGAGAACGCCAGAAGTTCGTAACGCCAAGATCTGCACCGTGTTGTAATGCTTCGACAAGATCGACATCGATCAAGATAAAACCGATGGACCCCCGGTATCGAGCCCAAGTTCGCCATCGACATCGAAGACGGAACGCTAAGACCCATTCCCGGAATCCGAAGATCTGAATCCCTCAGAATGCCAAGATCGCCATCCCGGAACCAAAGTGCGAACCCCGGCATCGTCTTCATGTACTCCTTCACGGATGCAACGAGACCTTCGACGCGAACACCGAGAACTTCCCTCGGACGCCGAGCCCGGACCCGATGACCGCCAAGATCGCCACGAGACCGACAAGCACTTCATCCCGAACGCCATGACCGTCAACATGACCCGAAGGCCCCGGATGCACCAAGATCTACCCCCGATATCCGAGAACGATCCCGTCGAGACCGATCCGTCGGACCCCGAACCCCGGAACCCCAAGTTCGTCGAGGCCCCTAATGTGTGAACCCCTTCCCGCAAACCCTATTTTATAAATGCATAATAACAACTTGATTGCATATTGAATTGTCATACTCGCATGCATATCTGTGGTTTGGGGGCCTTATGCCGATTCACCTAATAATTAAATATGGGGCCCATATGCGGCAAATCTAGCCTTATATTGGCCTCATTTAAACTTGAGTGTAGCGAACCGCTATATTCCGTCTTGCTAAAACAACATTTAAATTGCGGGGTACCTAAATAACATGAACCACCTAACTAATTGTCGGGACCCCGGTTCCGCTTAATATGACCTAATTGCATTGCACCTTTGCCATGCCATGCATCATACATGCATCATGCCCGATCTTCTGTCGTTGTATTAAATAGTGCATCCGGTGTTCTTCTAGTGTTTTGCTTCTTCGCGGATAAGGCCGTTGAGTTGATGTGAGCTTCGCCCCGATCTTCGGTCGGACCTTCGACAATGTTTTCAGGCGAGCATCTTCCCCCTTTCTGCCTATCTTACTTTATAGTATTTATTCCCCTCCTGTTGATCTTTTGCTATCTGTGTTGCGATTCTTTAGTTTCCGTACCTGTGATATACCGTGCAGCCCTATATTGCCTTGGACACATCCTATTACCTGCTGTTTGGTAGATAGTTGGACTTGCGCGTCGTAGTCGCTTGCTCAAGTGCTGGTGTGTGTCGTCATATGCCACAGTTGCTGATGTATTGCCGCATGTTGATGTTGGAGATGATCATAGTTTTACTTATCGTCATTTTAATTTCTGTTTAACAACTAAAATTGAAATAAGCAGAGGCATCGGTGGGTGATAGATAATATTTGGTTTCCGAACGCCCACTTGTGTCCCGTAAGACCCCGAGTACTTGATACCTGTTCCTTGATTTATCGCGCTATCCACATCCGGGAGGTATATGGGACCCCCCTGAGCCAGAGCTTGATTCCGTCTTATTTCTTGGGGCCACAAACTAGTTTGAGGTTTTATTTACGATCCTGTACTTATGCCATGCTACTTTCTGTATTTAAATTGTGCGAGGAGCACACTGTACTGTTTAGGTAAGCGGAATGTTTTCGCGGTATCGACAGTCCCCGATTGGGGATCTGCTGTCGTTTACAGCCATTGACGCAAACCTTGAGTCCGTCTCGGAGCTTGCTTACTGCTATGGTGTACTTTAAGGGTGGCCCCAAATATTTCCTGAATCCTGATTGTTCACCGTGAAAGCCTCGTTGGGTTTTGTTTTGGTTTTTCCGAGGTTGATCGGCGTGTGTTGCTATTGGTGCACCCGGCCGGTAAAACTTTCAAAGCCGTGTCATGGATATGGACGACTTGGAGCACAGTATCTCGATCATAGACAAGCATAACTAAAGTTTACTGCTATAAATTTGACTTATAATGACTAGTAATCAGCTTCACTATAATGGAATGACTAATTAATACTGCCCACAATTGCTTGTTGGAGTGTCGCTTGCGACCATGGTACCTGACTAGTAAGTATTGCAACTACAACGGATTGGCTGAATAAAAGTACCAACAACTGCTGGGTTTTGGGTTTATCTCATGCTATCTGTATCTGATCAGTAATTGTTACAACTACAACGGAATGATTAACTAAAAGGACCCACTGCTTACTTTATCAGGACGATTATCTATACCTGACTAGTAATTGCTGCAACGATAACCAAATAAGTAAAACTGCCAACTGTGTGAGTTCCTCGGTTGACTTTCTCGTTTGGTCTCGAGGGGGAAACGCCAGGATGGGTTTGTTTGGTGATAGCTTCGGGTTGGATCCGGTTAGGTCATTCTTATCCCTCTCTGTTATCCGCCAGTTGTATCGAGTCCCTATAGGTTGTTTAGTGCATGCTGCCGCTGCCGCTTCAGTCCACCATACCTATGTAGGCGAGGACCGCCGAATTCTAGCCTCGCCGTGTACTGGCCTCGATCGACGCCTCTTTTCCTTTGCCCTTTGTCGGCACCCCTTTTGTTTAAGCAGGTTTTGAGATCGACGCCGTTAGCAGGGTTACCCTTCCGGCTTGGCCTGGGCAGGGTTATGGACGCCATTGGTTATTCTTCAGGGCTCTTAGCCCCATTTGCGTCTTGTCCGTAGTCGGACGCTCTACCGTTTTCAAGGTGATTTGGGTCTTTGTATATTATATCTGTATTCTTGACTCATGGAGTCGCTGTTATATATATCTGTTCTGTGGGTCCCATCGAGGACTGTTGTGTAATGATATTACTTCGTTTTCCGCCCGCATGAAAGTGCCTGGTGGGCACCTTTGAATCGTTTCTATGCGGGTTTGGCGAATTTTGCTCAAACTTGCATAGGTCCGATTCTGAGGGTGTTACACCGCCTCTGCCTCCTCATCATGGCCCACCCCCATGGCGACGCCGGGCGTGGGCGCAGCGTGCCTTGCACCCTCCGCCATGCGCCTCATCCCGCATCGGTAGCCTCACCTCCTGTCGGTCCTCGAGCCCGAGGCGGTGGTGGTTCCCGACGCCGAGCTGTGGGTGCCTCTGCACGCGGCTGTCGCGAGGGGCGATTGCAGAGAGACAAGGAGGCTGGGGCTGGAAGCGTTGGAGGCCCTGCACGTGGCGGCCGGGGCCGGGGAAGTAGAGGTCATGGCGGAGCTCGTGGAGATGGGCGTCGACGCCGCGGCGGCCGACGTGCGCAAGAGGACTCCATTGGACTTGGAACCTATGAGCACGTCCTGTGCCGCCTGATCCACGGTGCGCCTACCTCAATTACGCCGGCCTCGGCAACCGCACGCTCTACGCCGACGAGATACTCAGGCGAGGCGAGCTCCGGCGAGGACAGCTCTAGCGAGGCGAGTTCCGGCGAGCACGGAGGCCACCGGTGTCAGTCGTCGGCCCGAATTGTTGTATGACACGTGGGCCCGATTTACTCTGTTTGGATGCGTCGGAAGACTCCCTTGGGACACCTACCAAATTGGGCTGTACGTGTGTTTTTTATGCCCTCTCATCCCGTAAACGGACCGAATAGGACATTTTGGACGGACAATTTGCCGGAGGCCGTTAGAGTTGGCCTAACGGTTGTCGCCGGACATGTTTCCGGACAAGAGGCCGGACTTGTTCGGCGGGATTTTTCAGAGCGTCAGCTTTCTGGTGTGGTATCATGATGAAGATAGTTGCAGTTCTTTGGTTGTTGCCTGGTACTAATAGTAGTGATTCGTTCTGTAGCCGTGGAGCTTTTGCTGAATTATGTTGGCTACTAGTTGTTGGTATAGTCGTTTCTCCCGTATGTGTGTAAATGAACTGATCGGTCTTTATCAGCTTATATAAATGAAATGAAGGTTTGTACGAGATGAGCTCATATATTTGAAAAATAATTGTTAGGTTCATTCAGTATGTCATATTTTCTATTTGTCTCTTGTATATCTGCATTCGTTGACAAGAAAATTAGTTTCAAGACTACGTACAAGAGATTTCGGGATGCCTCGGTCTCAATGGAATTTGCCGCCTTGTATGGGGTTGCGCCGGAGCAGCAAGGTTGCTCTTGTTTGTCCTGGTCCTCGGCGATGAGCTCTTATGGTTCTGACAGTGGCGTCGGATAGTCTGGCCTTGCTGGACAGGCCAGCAATGTCGGCGCCGAACTGTCCGGTACAACAACCATGGCGATCTGTTGCAACGTGATCGGGAAACCACGGAGTACCTACCTCTGGTGTCGAAGGTCGACGAGGACGTGATGATAGCGGCGGAGAAGGAGCACGGCGGTGGCGGGGTTGCACGATGGCCGGCGGTTGCCACGGGATGATGGGCAGGGGGTGATCGGGTGCGGAATAGTGTGCAGGAAGAATGTCGTGTAGCTACACGTTCCGATATATATGCCTATACATGAGTAATACTCAATTTGAATACAGGTTTAGATATTGTTGAGTAACATATTGTACTAGATATAGGTTTCCGTGTTTTGTCAGGGTTGTATCTGTAATTGTACATGTGTCCGTCTATATATACATGAGCAGCCGGCCCAACTGGTGCTGTGCAATCTCCAATTCCCTTCTACATGGTATCAGAGACCCTCTGGTCCCTGACCTAGCCGCCACCCCCTCTCTACCCTAGGGCGTCGCCGACCCCTCCCTCAAGCCGCCGCCCCTCCCTTCCCTAGGGGCGTCTGCCCCTCCTCTAGCCGCCCTCCTCCCTAGGCGCCGCCTCCTCCTCCCAAACCCTAGCCGCCACCACCACCGCTGCCGCCATGGACGGGTTCTCCTCCTCCGCCCTCCGATCCTTCAACTCCTCCCGCTCGTGACAACCCCTTCGCCGGTCCCTCCGTCGCCGTCATCCGCGACATCCCCATCGCCGAGCGCGTGCCGGTGAAGCTCTCCACCACCGCTGCCAACTTCTTCCCGTGGAAGACGTACTTCGGGCTGCTCTTCCGCGAGTATGATCTCCTCGACTGATGGGGATACACCTACTGGGGTATACTCAGCGGGACGTTTCCGACTGGCCCAAGGGCTGGCGAGTGGGCCTGCAGAACGGCGAGTGGATCAAAGCCCAGCAAGGTATCAGGCGACTGGAAGTTGAAGGCCCAGGCGAGTAGATAGGCCCAGTCGGTCTAGGTTAAACGATTACCGAAGCTGTAACCGAATCGGTTGAGATATGTAAACCCTAGGGGAGGTGAGCCTATATAAACCTCCCTATAGGGTGAGTAGAGACACGTTCCCTCATACACCCAAGCAACTCGCCGCCTAGTCGCCGAGTTCGCCCATTGTAAACACATCCATAATACAATCTAGCAGGAGTAGGTCTTTACCCTCCGGGGGGCCGAACCTGGGTAAAACCCTGTGTCTCTGCCCTCATCTCGCACCGCAGATGGCTGGCCGCCCTTGCCCCTCGTTCTACTACTCGCTGCCGATTGCAGCGTCTGCCGTGGTCATTCCCACGACAGTGGCGCCCACCGTGGGGCCTGGCCGGTCTGGCCGGTGTTCTGCGGCGAGATCCAATCTGCCCATCAACGAGACGGTCGCCACCGGCCGTATGATAGCGATCGGCGAGATGCTCCAGATCTTGCCGAGCAGCTACGTCCCGGCGGCGCGACCCGTCACGCACAGCGTAATCCTGCCAATCGGCACGATCAGCCTCTTCGTCGGCCTCACCGACGTCATCACCTCGGAGGACTCGGCTCGCATCCGCGAGTCGCCACCACGCGATCGGCTCTCTGAGAGCCAGGTCCGCACGATCCACCGCCTCCGAGTACAACTCGCCCAAAGAACGCCGCGGGAACTCAGCGGCCGCAGAAGATGCGGCTCACCGACGACGCCGACGCGACCCCGCCACTCGCCGGATCCATCACCGCGGCCTCGTCGCTGGCTCCATCGCCAGTGTCTCCAACGCGGAGATTTCGAGGACCCTCCATCCTCGGATCTTCGACCGACTCGGTCGGAAAACTCCGCCGACCTCCACGACGGAACCACCGCCATGCCGCGACCTATATGGCCACCGCGCCGATCCGCCGGAGGATCCTTTCTCTTCCCCAATCCTCCTAACGCCACGGCAACGGAGGTCGAGGAACTCCTGAAATTGGCGGAGGCGACGTAAAGAGCGGCCGAGCGAAAAATTTCGCCGAGCAAGTGATGCCAGCAGAACCGCCACGCTACCACCAGCGGATCAGGTCACGCTTAACCCCACTGCTCAGGCTACCAACTTCGACAAAAACGACCGGCTCGCGATAGCCGAGCGCGATCGCGAACGCGCCACCAGAGGAAGCGCCGCCCGCCAGATCGACGGCGATGGGCGCCCACCACCACCCAACCGCACTCCTGTGACCAGCCGCGATAGTCGTCTCCTCACGGGAGCGAGACGAACGCCTCCCACCGTTCTCCACCCGATGGACAACCTCGTGGCAGCCGAGCAGCATCCGATAGCATCACGGCCACCGCGACGGCGCCTACAAATCCAAGACGTCAAGGCCCTGCTCGCAAAGGCCGTGGAGCAGCAAAGAGCGGGCGCCGACCGCAGGGCGAGTATACGGCCTCGGGAAGCAGGCGGCCTCAAGCCGCCAGCCGGCAAACACCCTCAATTGCCCGCCACCAGCCATCGCAGCTCAACGCCGACCCGTGAACGCGCACTTCCACCAACGATCCCAGCCGGCGACCAACTTCGCCGCTAACGGAGAACCCATCGACGCCCGCACTCACATCATCAACAACAAAATCGGCGCGCACGCCAGCCCGACGACTTGCTGCACACCCTAACTAACCGCGATGGCGAGCCTATGGGGTCGCCACGACTAGGGCCTAAGTGCCGGACCAATGATCCGAGGAAAAGTACCCGCCAAATTTCAAGGCGCCAAAGGAGATAGAAAATACGACTCCTCGACGACCCAGCAACCGCTTGACACATACCTCATGGCAATGGGGATCGCGGGTCACATCGACCTACTCGCCGCCCGTTACCTCCCACGATGATGGAGGGACGCATGCAATGGATCAACACGCCCCCGTGATGATCGACTCGGAGGAAATGCGAGACGCCTTCGTCAGCACTTCAGTGCTCCTACACCCGCCACCACCATCGAGGACCGAACGATGCGTCCAGGGACCTCGCGAGCCGACTCAAGAATCGGGTCCAACAGTGGCAAGAGCTCGCACAACGCGTCGGCATCCACCCGACACCGCGATCCATTGCTTCAAGACCTCGTGTCGCCACGAGCCTCTAGTCGCCAAGCTCAAGCGACACGCCCGACACTCGACAACATCCCCGACCTCCTCGAGATCGCCAAACAGACGCCGAGGAGGACCCCAACCAAGAAATCGACGACGAGTCGAGGGCAACGCCAAGACGGGCGTAACGACGACGCCGAACAATTTACGCTATAGCGGCACTATTCAGTGCAAGCGCCAGAACGACGGGCGAGTCGATTGCCGCTAACACCGGCACGCATAACGCGAGCCCAAGAGCTACCGCCTGACGGAGGGCAGCGACGCGATGGTGGCAACTACAAGAACAAGCCAAGGTTCGATCCCGCCCTCCTTAACCAACCATGTGCGCCACAGCAGGGAAGGAAAGCCCGCCACGCACACCACCGCCGACCGCCACACCCTCGTGGAAATCGAGAAGGCACGCCACGCGCGAGGACACCGACAACGACCCGCCAAATGGCGGAAAATTCGCAAAGTAGCCGCTCCCACACCTTCACGCTTCAACACGAAGCGAGAAGAAGGTCATCGCCCGCCGCTGCCGCCAACGCGGTGGCCCAAACAACGCCCTCGTTCCTCAACTGGTCGGAACAGCCCATCACCGGAGCCGCAAGACCACTCGCCACGCATCGAGTACCTGTGACGAGTCGCTTGGTGGTCAAACCCAAGGTTGGCGACCATCGCTCCCCAAGACACCGATGGACGGCGGCAGCTCCATCAACATCCTCTACCTCGACACCTTCAGCGGTTACGCTCCCGCAATGGCGATCGAGACAACCCACACCACGTTCCACGGCATCGCCCCGGTCGGAAGGCGTACCCGATCGGCAAAGTCACGCTACCCGTCACCTTCGGTACTCGCAAACTTCGCACCGGCGGATCGTCTTCGAGCTGGTGCCCTTCGACAGCCTTACCATCGCGCCTGGGCGCCAGCGCTTCGCCAAATTCATGGCAGCGCCACTACGCTGCATAACGCGATGAAGCTCCCGGCCGTGTGGCTATCACCATCAACGGCGACCCGACATGGCCGCCAATGCGAGGCCAAAGGAGCCGAACTCGCCGACGCCGTCATCACGCAGGTTAATCACGCCGACGAGCTCAATACGCGAGCGGGTCAACAATGACGACCCCACAATACTCAAGAAGCCCAACTCGAGGGCGCAAACACCTCAACCTTTGAGGCCATAACGCACACTCGCACTGCCGAGCTGGTCCCCGGCGACTCCAGACGGTGGCGATCGGGACAGGCATGAGCCCAGCGAGAAGGCGCGCCATCGAAGTTCCTCCGTGAGAACAGGGACATCTTCGCATGGAAACCCTCCGACATGCCCGGTGTCCCTAGGGAGCTCCGAGCACAAATTAAACGCCGACCCAAAGTGCGACCGTCAGCCGCCACTGCCCTTCAACGAAGAACGCCGTCGAGCAATCGCCGAGAAGTGCAGCGTTTACCGCCGCTTCATCCGCCAATCAAATACTCAAGTGGCTGGCAAACCCAGTCTGGTCGAGAAGAAAACGGACTGGAGAATGTGTATCGACTACACAAACTCAATACCGCCCAAAGGAGCAGTTCCTCCGCGGATCGATCGATAATCGATTCAACCGCGGTTCGAGTCGCTATGTTTCCTCGACGCCTATTCCGGTACAACCAGATCAAAATGGCTGTCGAGGATGAGGAGAAGACGGCGTTCATCACGCCATTCGAGCCTTCGCTACACCGCCATGACCTTCGGCCTCAAGAACGCCGGGCAACCTACCAGCGTGCATGCAAGAATGCCTTGAGCCAAATTGGCCGCAACATCCACGTCTACATCGACGACGTGGTCGTGAAATCCGCGCCAAGGCGACCTACCGTCGACCTAGGAGACCTTCGCCAATCTGCGGAGGTACAAGATAAAGCTCAACCCAGAAGTGCACTTTCGTGTACCCGCCGGGCAACCATCGGGTACGTGCTCCAAACGAGGGATCGAGGCAACCCAACGAAGATCGACACGATCGCCTGGCAAAACCCGAAAGTTGCGCGACGCCCGTGGCTGGCCGGCGTAGCGCTCGCCGCTTCATCCTCGTCACGGTAAAAGGCGATGCCCCTATACCGCTGATAAGAACCCCACCTTCCAGTGGGACCAGGAGGCGGACGACGCCCCGCGACCTTAAAAAGGTGCTACTCCGCACCACTACTCGCCGCACCGCCGACAAAGAGCCTATGCTGGTTTACGTCGCGGCCCGAGCCGCTGCCGCCGTAATGGTTGTCGAACGACCGAGGAAGGAAAGGAGCGCCGTCCAGCGCCGGTGTACTACATCAGCGAGGTCCTCACCGAAGTCGCTAGCCTGATACCTGATATCAAAAGCTAGTATACGCGGTCTTGGGGCTCAGGCGCCGCCAGACTACTTTCGGGAGCACCCGATCACGGTCGTCTCTCGCACCACTACAAGACATCATCCGAATCGCGAGGCGACCGGCGGGAGTCGCCAAGTGGGCCGCCGAGATCGGGCGTCCACAACATTAAATACGAGCCAGGCGGCGATTAAGTCCTGCACCGCGACTTCATCGCCGACCGAGGAGGCCCAGCAGCGGAGAAGCCGCCGTACCTCCACATCGAGCCTCGCACTTCGACGGGTCCAAGAACGCGACGGCAGGAGCGGGATAGTGCCGACTTCACCAAAGGCGCATAACAAGCTCGCTACATCCTCCGCCGACAATTCGCCTTGCACCAACAACATGGCTGAATACGAGGCCCTCATCGCACGGCATGCGAGCCGCAAAGGAGATGAGCGTCAATCGCCTTCGATGCTACGGGACTCACCTCGTTGCAGGTCAAGTTGCGGCACCGCGCCATCTCCCTACCATGGCGGCGTATCGCCAAGAGGTGGATAAGTTGGCGGCCACTTCACCGCTACTCGCCGAGTGGATCGACAGGAAAACGAGGAGGCCGACGCCTCTCTCGGGTCGGCTCGACTCGCACCACCCGCGTGTTCCTCGACACAATCTCAAGCCATCAGTCTCCCCGAGGAGATCGACATCGGAGTCCCACTCAACCAGAGGCAGCCTTGGTCGCACTCATCACCGAGCAGACGCATGGACCGACCAAGCCCTACATCGCCTACCGAGACCGTACCTTCCCGCAGACAGACAACGCCGAATGATTGCTCGCCGATGCAAGTCTTACACCATCATCGACGGCGAGCTACACAGCGAAGCGCCACCGGCGTGTTCCAACGCTCGGCCCAACCGGTGAAGGACGCAAATCCTACACGACATCCACTTCAGCGATCGGCCACCACGCCGCCAAGGCTCCTGGTCGCCAAGGCTATGCGACACGGCTTCTCGCCCACCGACACGCCAACGCCGTCGATATCGTCCAACGGCGCGCCGGGTGCGCACGCCAACCGACCTCGAACACGACTCGCGGGTCGTCCACTATACGGAGGTAAGAACGAGCCGCCCGCCAAGATGGGCTCGACCAACTCGACGGCACGCGACCTCGCTCGATCGCAGACAGCCATTTATCAGCAAGGCTCCGCCGCTACCACCGACGGGTGAAAACCCGCACCTTCCGAAGGCGACACGGTGTTACGCCTCATCCAGACAAGAAGGGCATGCACAAGCTCTCCCCTCCGTGGAAGGCCCTCGCTATCGGGCGATACTGCAACGACGCTTACTACCTCATCGACGTCTGCTGACGGCGAACTCGATGTCAAGCGGCCATGGAATGTAAATCTCCTCCGGAAGTTCTACCCCTAGAACTCCACCTATGTACTTTCCAGTAGCTATGAAATAAAAGAAACGGTTACTGCAAATTTCGTCCACTCTCCATGCCTGGTGCCACTTTCGTAATAAACAGCGTCATGCTAAAATGCGAAGTCAACCTTTGGCACAACGGCACGGCTAAGTAGTGATGTAAGAGCACCGAGTCATTTCAGGTCTTGTGTCGCCCACGAAAAACGCCTAACCGAGCCCCATTGAGTCGCCTAGCTCGACTGGTTTTGCGAACCAAGACAATCGTCCTCGCTTCACACGACCTTGGTCCTCCGCATCCTCGAAGCGACTCGAACGGCTAAGTACCACGCCGGGATTGCTGTCAAAACTCACCGGGCTGCGACGAGCAACACGAAGAGCCGGAGGCTCCCAGAGCGGCCGGTGGGCCTGTCCTCGGTCAACTACCAAGAATCTTCCGCACGCACGCCGCCCCGTCTTTGGTTCGAGATGCCACCGACCTATACCTGGTCGGAAGGTGATGGATTGTTCCGATTGGTTTCTGCACGGTAAACAAGTATCGTAAAATTCGAGCCGTGATCGCTCCTGTTTTCTCAGAATCGGCTTGAGCCGATTACCCCATGGTTCTGCATTGGATCTATGATAACATGGGGTTTTGCTTAATTACTACAAGTTAAATCGATTCACGATAGTTTAGTGTTTTCACCACGCAACCGAACGTCCCACGCCAGAAGTTGAGCCTAATAGATACGAAGATAGTAGAAAACCAATCCTAGAGAAGGCCTAAAACCAACATAACGTCAATTCTAACGCCCCTCTAAGACCAATAAACCATACTTTACGTATCGGATCGTTCAACCCGTTTGTGAGGCCTAATCACGTGGATATTAAACTAAACCTTGATGAACAAGGCACAACTATAATGCATCAAATCGACTAGCGAAATCATAAGATGCCACCTTCACACCCGGAGAAGGTGCAAAGACGGCGAGATAGCTAGAGGTAGCATAAGTAAGCAATCATAGTAAAAGTATCGATGCTAGCTCTAACAAATTGGTAAAGGTGTTACTCGCCATCAACAAGGCTTCAGACGAGTAACACCGATAACGTGATAGAACATCGCCTAGATCGCAATGCGATCTAGGCGATGGCACTTACCCGAGAAAACCCTAGAAACAAGGGGTGGCGCGCCGAGATTGTGTTTGTTGTGAACGTGATTGTCCTCTTTCAATAACCCTAGGTACATATTTATAGTCAGAGACTCTAATTTTGGAATAACTCTACAACTCTATCTTTACCTAAACATAAACGGAACCTAGGCTGAAACAAAACCTACTATGATACAGATACACGGCAAATTCAGCCCAAATTCACGACTAGGCCGATCCAACCACACGTTGAATATATGTATCTTCCAAGCCCATCTTGATCACGCCCATCTCCGTCTTTGGCCAAAATACGGTGATAACACATGCCCCGGTTTTGGCAATGATAATTCCAAAACCACTGTATGCTTTTTTTTCCTCTCCTTCTTCCTTTTTTTTATCGGGTCATGGCGTAACGCATGGCGTAACAACACCGCCACGCTACCCTTCATCATGATGCCCTGCCTTCTCAACTCCGCACAAGCGTGATTTGACAATTTTGGCGGTAACTGGGAAACCGCCATGGCATTGAACCATCCGTCCACTATTCCCTTATTTAAATCAGCTCAATAGCATGAGCCCCATCTTCCTCCCGTAGCAAAACCCTCTTTCTCCATCGGAAAACCTCTTTCTTGCTATGTCCTCCTCCGCTTCCTCCGATGCATCCTCCCACGCCCAACTCGATTAGCGGCGAACCAACTCCAGAGCACCCACGCGGCGACATAAGATTTTCGCCCCACGATGGTGGGACGAAAGGGATGATTTCGCCGTCTGGTCGAGGACGATGCGCCCCGATCGGCGAAGAGCCTCTGCCTCGTCGACGGGAACTGGAGGCGAAAGAGCAGCGACGACAAGGTCGTGGGACGGCGTCGACTCTTCCGAGGAGGAGGAATCGAGGAGGAC
This sequence comes from Avena longiglumis, assembly GCA_030063025.1. Lineage (NCBI taxonomy): Eukaryota > Viridiplantae > Streptophyta > Magnoliopsida > Poales > Poaceae > Avena > Avena longiglumis. The sequence goes on from CP125976.1 coordinate 57,112,540, forward strand.
ACCTCCTCCGATGGGTATCCACCGACAAAGCGCTTCCGCTACGGGTCCGGCGAGGATACTGAGGATGACGACGACGAAGAGGTCCCGGGCTTCTTCAAAGAAGAAGAGCGACGCCGAGCAGCGCCAAGACAAAGAAGAGGACGGCGCGACATGGCGGCGACGACCTCGGCTTAGATTAGAATCGAGTAATGGCCGCGAAGCAGGCCCCTTTGTAATCGACCATCCTGTAAGCAATGATCTTTTGAATGAATGAAACTGTTCTCCCCAAATATTGCCCCTTTTTGCTTCAATTTTGCCGATAATCAAACAGTCGATGTTCCGAAGCCGATGACATCAGATCGGCTTTCACCATGCTGCATATATACAGTCAAACAAGTTAAATTGCACAAAGCCGATGACCACCCATCGGCTCCTCCTGAAAAACGTTGAGAGGGTCAACCTTCAGTCGAATCTTTAGCACATCACAACGGCCATTTCGTGGTTTCAAATGATAACCTGCGACCTTCCTCAACACGGTGGATTCAAACACAGACGACCCAAATCTCCAATTGCTCACCGAAAAACGTGCCCCACACAGACGACTAGTGATAAGCAAAGATGAAGATGACGAGGCTAAGACCGCCGAGGTGGCCCATGTGTGAACCTCTAGCATTTTTTTTTTACTCGGCCGATTTCCAGCATCGGCCCCCATATTTTACCTGCCCATCATTTCTCGTAATTTTACCTAGCCGATTTCATGTAACGGCTCCTCCAGTTTTACTGTCCAACATCCCACATGCTTGGGAAATATTTCTTGAGATGTTGTCCATTGACTGCCACTGGGAACTTTACTCCATCCAACTGCTCGAGCACGTATGCGTTCCCTCTTAAAACTTGGTCGACCTTGTACGGCCCGTGCCAATTTGGAGACCATTTACCATATGCTGCGTCCTTAGTTCCCAAAGGCAACACAGCTTCCCATACCAGATCCCCAACGTGGAACTCCTTTGGCTTCACTTTCTTGTTGTAGGCACGAGCTACTTTGGCCTTGTTCTCTTTGATTTTCTCAAGCGACCACAGCCTAAGCTCAGTCACATCTTCAATGCTGTCACTCATCAAAGCTGCATATTCTTCAGTCGTTAGATCGTTCTGAAAGGTGACGCGTCTCGATCCAGCCGTAATTTCCCAAGGCAATACGGCTTCTTGTCCATAGACCAGATGGTACGGAGAGGTTTTTATCGCTCCATGACACGACATGCGATAAGCCCATAAAGCCTCTGATAAAACCTCATGCCAACGCCTAGGATGCTCATCGATTTTCCTCTTGATCAGTTTGATAAGACTCTGGTTGGACGCCTCAGCTTGTCCATTTGCTTGAGCATAGTACGGAGATGATCGAATCAGCTTAATCCCTGTGTCCTCACAGAACTCTCTGAACTCGTGAGAAGTGAAAACCGAACCTCCATCGGTTGTGATAGTCTGAGGAATCCCAAACCTATGAATGACATGCTCTTTCACAAAATTGACAACATCTTTTGAACTTACTGACTTCATAGGGACGGCTTCCACCCACTTGGTAAAATAATCTGTGATGGCCAAGATCCACATGTGGCCCTTGCTTGACGGAGGATTGATCTTACCAATCATGTCCATGCCCCAACCTCGGAATGGCCAAGGCTTGATGATGGGATTCATTGCTGATGCGGGTACCATCTGGATTTTTCCAAATATCTGACATGCTTGACACCCTTTGTAGTACTTAAAACAATCCTCGAGCATGGTAGGCCAATAAAACCCGATCGCTGATCAACCACTTCATCTTATGAGCCGATTGGTGAGTCCCACAGCGCCTTTCATGTACCTCGTAGGAGCCGATTAGCCTCATTGTTCCCAAACATTTGAGCAATAATCCTTCCAGGTCCTGTAAACATTTCCCCAATTAGCACATACTTCATGGCTCTATACCTTATCCGCTTAGGTGCCGAGCCGAATCCTTCAAGTAATTGAAGATATCGGCTCTCCAGTCGCCGCTTCCAAGAGCAGACCTGAATATCGGCTCCTCCACGCCTCTTTATAGCCCGAAGCCATCTGCAAGATCATTTGCCTCTATGTTCTGCGATCGGGATCCAGTGAAGTTCACGATCGAATCGTGCCATCAACTCACGCAGTAACCATAATGGGAAGAGGGACTCGCTCGCACTTGTACTCCTTCGTGAGTTGGGAAAGCACCAACTTTGAGTCACCAAAATTTCCACCGCCTCGCCCGCCGAGGAGTAACTCCATCCTGCGTATTGCCTCGTACTCGCCACATTGTTGGTGCAAAGGGTAGACAACCCGATGGAGAAGGAAAATGTTGCCCCGGCGACACGAGCAAAATGCCGATGCCGCAGCCATCGTCACAAACCGATCCGTCAAAAACATAGCCCATGCTTTTATGGATAGTGTTGCTATGTTAATGTTGATCCTCTCAAAGAATAAGATCAGCCTCACTGTCCCTTCACAGCTTTTATGGGTTGATACCGGATGTCAAACTCGATAATGCAAACATCCATTTGCCCAATCGGCCTTTAACATAGGAGCCGATAGCATGTGCTTTATGACGTCCGACTTGCATATGATGATGACCTCACGATAGCAAAATGTGGCGCAGCTTGGTACATGTAAAGAACAAACAGAGGCACAACTTGTCGATATCTGGATACCTTGTCTCTGCGCCAAAGATCCTCCTTCTTATGTAGAATACGACCGCTCTAGCCCATCATGCACTTGTACCACCACCGAGGCGATGGACGTGGCACCATCGACAAGTAAATGTAGAATGGTTTGTCCGCCGGGTGGAACTAACATCGCGCTTTGTCGATATTCTTTGATCTCGTCAAGGCCCGTTGTTGTTCTGCCCCTACCGAATTCCTCGTCGCTTTAATTTTCACGAGCCCCATGAACGGCTCTATCCTTCTGACAGTTAGAGATGAATCGTCTAAGTTGATCTTGCCTATGAGAGACTGCAGCTCTTTCTTTGTAGTGGTGGCTTCATTGTTCAGACCGCCTCCTTCTTCAGCCGATCTCAATCCGCTGCTCATGGACCAAGAAACCCAGGAACCGACCGCCACTCAAAAGCACACTTCTTTGATTCATCCTCGGGCGAACTTTCTTGTTCGTCCAGACGCTGTAGATCGCCCAAGTGCCCTTGCGAAGCAGATTTGACCACCACGTCAATGTAGATTTCCACCATTGGCCGATCGGTCGTGGAAAATATAATTCATGGCCCTCGGTATGTGGCGCCAACATTCTTTAGTCCAAACGTCATGACCACATACTCAATAACCCCACCGAACACGGGACTCGAATGCAGTTTTGTGTATGTCTTCTGGAGCCATAAAAATTTGGTTGTAACCAGCATTGCCCTCCCTGAAACTTAGGATCTTGTGACCAGACGCTGCGTTGATGAACGTCTCTGCCAACGGCATCGGATACTCATCCTTTGGTGTAGCCCTGAGATCCCAAAATCTATGGCGACCCGCCACTGGCCATCCTTCTTCTCTACAGCACTATACTAGAAATCCATTCAAAGATACCGCATGGCCCGATTAACTTGGTCACAACATTTTCTCGACTTCCTTCTTGACTTCTACCGAATTCGCCTTCATTTGCCGTGCTTTCGCTGAAATGGCCGAATCCTTTTTTTGATGGGGATGCTCAATGATGCTCTGTCTAACCTGCATTTCGTAGTCCCAGCGGCGATGCCGGTATTGTTTCAACAGCGATCATTGGGCCTCGCACCGGATCTAATTTCTTGTCGATAAATGTTGGTCGGCTTATCCTCGTGACCAATGTCAATCTCTTCTAGCTCATCGGATGTAAACCCATACCCTAGCTTTCCGTCACCGTCAGTCGATGCTAAACACAGGCAAGCGAGGTGAGGACAACAAAATAATTTGGGCCGATTGGTCAATCGCCCCTTTTGATGCGTTAGTCGAAGGTGGCGTACACCTCATGGTTTTACAATGGCAGGGCATCTCGCCACGACTACATGATCCGCTTGTCGATGATCGTTGCTTTTTATTTTTGTGGCCGATCGTGATGATCGGCCGTACTAATGATGATCGTGGACCTTTCTACTCTGTGCCGGATAAGACCAGCCTCACCCCGCTTTTTGAAGCTTCACGCGCCACAGCGCCCAACTGATTCCAGAGATCGGCTCTTGGTCTTCTGCTTCCCAGATGTTCATGCCAGCGATGGAAACCTCGATAGAATCGTCTGCATGGACGACCTCCACTTCATCTCCGTCCCACTGTATCAGGCACTGGTGCATCGTGGATGGAATGCAGCAGTTAGCGTGGATCCAATCCCTTCCTAGCAAGACGGCATAGGTACTTTTGCTGTTTACGACGAAAAATGACGTGGGTATGGTTTTCCTGCCCACGGTCAGACCCACGTTTAGAACACCTTGCGTCTCCGAAGACTGGCCGTTGAAGTCGCTTAACGTGACGTTGGTTTTGATCAGGTCCGTAGTGGAGCGTCCCAAACGTCGTAGCATGGAGTATGGCATGATATTGACTGCCGCTCCGGTGTCCACCAACATCTTGCTGACGGGTTGTCCATTGATGTAGCCCCGTAGGTACAGAGCTTTCAGATGTTTGTAACCCTTCTCTCGTGGTTTCTCAAAGATAACTGGCCGTGGGCCGCAGTCAAGCTGTGCCACTGGTAGCATATTGGTTCGTGGCGCGCAGAACTCTGCCGGGAGTACGAACACCATGTTTGTGCCAGCCGATGCCTGTGCATCGGCTTTCATTGGCTTGGGGCGCCACTCTTTCCTTGTCGCGCCCTCCGCTCCGTAGTCGCTTACTTTGACGGCCGATCCGCGCGTTTCTTTAGCGCGTGGAGATACCGCGCTTCTTCTAAGTTACGCAGCCGTTGCACTCTACGTTTCTGGGTGTGTCTGAGTCCATCGGGGCACCACCTTGGACGGTGAAACCTGTCTTCTGCTTTATCATCCCTGGGCCTCTCAAGGCCCTTTGCCCGAGTGAACTCCTTGGGACGGCTCTGAGGTTGGAGAGGTCCTAGACGTTCGAACACCGATACTGGCCTCATGTCCTTCTTTTGCTGTCCACATTCTGGGCAGTTGTCGACTGTAGGCAATCGGCTCATTCCCACATCCCAGCAATGCTTGAAGAAGGGGCAATCCCAATGTTTGTCTGCGCCTTCCTTCTCTTTGGGTGGTCTCCTGGCGAGGTGCCCATGTCTTTCATCGTCTCTGTCGTGCTGGCGACGTTGGTCATACTGGCGCTCATATTTGTTAAGGAGGTGCGTGGAATGTGGCTTCTGATATCGCACTCTCCTCACTTGTTCCTCCGTTATACCGCCCGTTATCGTACGGGGCCGGTCGCGGACCAGCCTTCTCTCGCCTTTGCTCCGAGAGTGATCACCTCCTTCCTTGTACGTGTCATGGTGGTACCCAGACTCCATGTTGACACCAAACGAAAAGTCCAGTGACGCCTCGCGGAGGATCGAGCTCTATCATGTTGACCGGGAACGGGTTCGTGTCCACCTTCATGGCGAGCTGGCCGAGGATCAGGCGGCCTTGTTCTATTGCCATTTGGATCTGGCGACGTAGCTCTTTGCAATCATTGGTGGTGTGGGTGAACGAATGATGCCATTTGCAGTATGGTCTTCCGTTCATCTCCTGAGCGGTAGGGATTTTGTGGCCTTGTAACTTCACCGCTTTCTCTCAAAGAAGAATCGAATATCTGCTCGGCTTTGCTCACGTCGAAGTCGAACCCTTTCAAAGGCCCCTGCTGCTTCACCCACTTGCAGGACACGGGGTCTGCCCCCCGAGCCCACTCGGCCACGGCCACCTCCTGATCTTGCGTGGGATCATCTTCTTCTGTAAAAACTGCCACGCTTGAACTGTCTTGGTATAACTTCGTGGTGGCGCTTGTTCATACATCGCCGGTTCGGGCCATGTGTGCCGATGAGTTGTACTCCACCGAAAGCCGGATCCTTGACGGGTGCCAAGAGTCCCACAACGCCACTCGATTGCTTCCTTCTCGCTTAAACGAGCCGAGTAACATCTGTTCTTGATGGTCCCGGGCTGGATGTATTCGCCAGCTTTCCCCGTCAGCATACTTGCGCCAGGATCCGCAATGCCAGCCTCGTCGCCTCAATGGTACTGGATGTGGAACTGTTCTTCTAGTTGCTTCGGTGCGAATTGAGTCGTGGCGAGGTGTACCATCCAAAGGCTGGTCTGTTAGAGATTGTGCAAAAATCTCACGCGCATTTGATCCGATGTCAAATCATGCCTAGCTGTGCGGTATCGCTTACGTGCTCGATCGAGCTTGACCCTCCGACCCCTGAATCTTGAGAACTGTGGAGCTTATATTTGGGCGGCGTGGAATCAGGTCAAACTCGTTGGGTACGGCTTTGAGTAGCCGACAGCGCCTTTTCGCACGGCTTAACCGATCTCTCAAGATGGTAGTGATTTGGTCCACTGTGTGAGCTGCAGGGCTGGATTCTCATGGCTTGTTCGATGGCATACTTGGCTAGCCACGCTGTTTGTCGGCGTCCATACGGACATCGTTGCTCGAGAACGCCTGCCACGAAGATCTGGAGGGAACCCCGCCATGTCACTCCCGGTTGCGACCGCTGGTGCGCGCCAAGTTGTTGCAATCCGCACGTAGGCACATATGTACCCATGCGGGATCTCCTTGGGTGGCTCAACAGAATTGGCAATCACACGGATCGCCTCCGGCCTTGTAGACAATGTATGCCGCTGATCTGGCGGCTGGAGCCGCGAGCGTGAACGGCAGTTGCGCCTGGTGGAGCGGTCTTTCTCCTTGGTGGGTTCCTAGAGTGGGCCCCGACGAGAGTACTGATGTTTCATGATCTCTGACCACGCGAATCTGCGACCCGCAAAGCGTTCACCGGGCTCTCGAGTGGCGGTGTAGAGAATGAGCCACCATGTAGTTGACCTCTGTCAGAGCTCCTGAGCGTTCCTCGAAGGAATGCAGATCTACTTCATCGAGAGCACCCTCGGGAGAATCCTTCCACTTGATGCCCAGACGGGTCCTCTCGAAGAGCCGATGAGGTCGGCTTCAAGAGTCCTTGATCTCGCCATACCGCCTTGTGCTCAGCAGGAAGCTCTCGTCACGTGACCGCCCGTTCTCCATGGCAGCGTCGGACATTGATGTAGACGTTGTTGAAGGTCCCACCGGCGTGCGAATGTGTTGCTGTCAAAACTCACGGGCAGCGACGAGCAACACGAAGAGCCGGAGGCTCCCAGAGCTGGTGGCCTGGTCCCTCGGTCAACGGCCCGCAAATCTTCCGCACGCACGCGTCTGTCTTGGTTCGAGATGCCACCTGACCTATACCTGGTCAGGAAGGTGATGGATTGTTCCGATTGGTTTCCTGCACGGTAAACAAGTATACGTAAAATTCGAGCCGTGATCGGCTCCCAGGTTTCCCTGTAAATCGGCTTTCAGAGCCGATTACCCCATGGTTCTGCATTGGATCTATGATAACATGGGGTTTTGCTTAATTACTACAAGTTAAATCGATCTACGATAGTTTAGTGTTTTCACCACGCAACCGGAACGTCCCACGCGTAGTTGAGCCTAATAGATACGAAAGATAGTAGAAAACCAATCCTAGAGAAGGCCTAAAAACCAACATAACGTCAATTCCCGGAACGTCCCCTCTAAGACCAATAAACCATACTTTACGTATTACCGGATCGTTCAACCCGTTTGTGAGGCCTAATCACGTGGATATTAAACTAAACCTTGATGAACAAGGCACAACTATAACAGATCAAATCGACTAAGCAGAAATCAAGCAAGATGCCACCTTCACACCCGGGAGAAGGTGCAAAGACGGCGAGATAGCTAGAGGTAGCATAAGTAAGCAATCATAGTAAAAGTATCGATGCTAGCTCTAACAAATCTGTGGTAAAGGTGTTACTCGCCATCAACAAGGCTTCAGTACGAGTAACACCGGATAACGCATAAGTAAACACTGCCTAGATCGCAGGCACTTACCCGAGAAAAAACCCTAGAAACAAGGGGTGGCGATGCGCCGAGATTGTGTTTGGTTGTGAACGTGATTGTCCTCCTCTTTCAATAACCCTAGGTACATATTTATAGTCCGGAGACTCTCTACTTTTTGGAATAACTCTACAACTCTATCTTTACCTAAACATAAACGGAACCTAGGCTGAAACAAAACCTACTATGATACAGGATACACGGGCAATTCAGCCCAAATCTACGCACTAGGCCGATCCAACCACACGTTGAATATATGTATCTTCCAAGCCCATCTTGATCACGGCCCATCTCCGTCTTTGGCCAAAATACGGTGATAACAGGGACTGAATACCAGTTCGTCGCGATCGGTCAGGGAAAACGCCAAGTAAGAGAGCATGCCCAGGACTCGCCACGCGACTGACCCACCGGGCCAGGCAGGAGTGACGCGCTCACACCAACGCGCTCAGTCCTCAACCACCCTCGAGTCGCGCCTTGAACTACCAAGTACCACGCTCGGGGACTCGGCCACCCGACCCCGTTCGCAGACGGAAAGCGGTAATCTGAGCACTCAAGGGAGTCGCCTTGCGGCTGGCTCTTCGAGCTTCGGCGGTCGACTAAACTAACAAAACACACGATAACAACAAATATCATATACAAGGTGAGCCCCACAAAAGGCGGGACGCTCGAGGACTCATCCAAAATCAATCCAAAACACACAAACAAATAGCAAAATGGACACAACGTCCCATTCAATCGAATACCGCATTGTCTTATGTTACAACTTATGCCGCTTGGCGAACTGCGCTAACACATCTAGGCAAATTACCCTATTCTGCAGCCCGGCTGACGGCGCGCGAATCCAAGGCGTACGGATGAGCGGTGTGCGGGTTTGACGGATCGTCGTCGGCTCTCCCGCCATTGCGGCGGAAAGGTTGCTCAACCTTGAAGTCACGATCGGCGGCTCGGGTCGTTTGGTGCGACGACCGTTTCTGGTAGGGAAGGAGGTCGCCGCCGCGAACACGCTCCGGTACGGCGGCACGTTCCTGCAACTTGAGAACCTCGGACAGGTCCACCGCGCCAGTCGACGAAGGATACCCACTCGTCACATCGTCGAGGTCGACGTCCTCGGGGAAGTGGGCGAGTCAAAGGCTCAGCGTCGGCGCTCCGCCCGAAACGCCGGCGTCATGAACTCTACGACCGCGGGCGCCTTCTCCAAATACTCCCACACCTCAACGAGGTCACTGGGAATAACCTCCGTGGGCGACATCTCTTGAAGGTAGGCGCGGATGCACGTCGCCGACAGCGTTGCCGAGTCGACGAGCATGCTTACGCACTCCCTCGCGTCAAGAGAGCTCGCTTCTTCTTGGCTACCAATAACACGACCTGCGAGAAGGAGACAATTATGAGCACCACGGAAACCACAAACAATACAACTGAAAGGAAGGGAAGACGGACTCACCAAGCAACGGGCGGGCGAGTCCCGTGATGAAGCTCTGAAGCGACGTATGATCGTCCTGAAGCCCAACAATGAGGGCTTCCGACACCTTGCGGTCTTCCTCCGCGGCCGCAATGGCGGCCTTAGCTCGCCCGTTCGCCGAGCTTGCTTCTTCTTTTGCCTCTCGCGATTCGCTCGAGGTCGGCGACCCTATGCTCAGCAGCACTTAACGCAGATCGCACCGCCACCAATTCGCCAGCAGGGACAAGCTCCTGGCGAGCCACCTCCGCATGCGCAGCAACAGCCTGAAGCTCCTTGTTTTCTTCTTGGATAGTAGCCAGCTCCTTCTCAGCAAGCTGCTTCGCAGCCAATCGCTCCGCCGAATCCAGCTGCGGACCCTGCACGTCATCAAAGTCAGCGAACACGAAAAATTACTCAGTGCCCACCCGCTAAAATTTAGCGAGTGCGCACTCGGGGACTGGCGAACACAAAAATTACTCAGTGCCCACCCGCTAAAATTTAGCGAGTCTTTTCGAGGGGCCGAACACAAAATTACTCGGTGCCCACCCGCTAAAATTTAGCGATGCGCACTCGGGGGCAATCACGAAAATTACTCGGTGCCCACTGCTAAAATTTAGCGTGCGCTCGGGGGCCCAGATGCGAAAGTACAAGGCGAAACTATAAGAATCAAGCCGCTAAGCACCGACCTAATCCTCGGGGGGGAGGTACTGGATGGCTGCACCAAGCATGCCATGGGTTATGTCGCGTCGACAGGCATAGCCAGCGTGTGCCCATGACGTTGGTCGACTTCAGCGTCGGCGATCCTCGGAGCGAGCTGGCGGCCCCGCTTGCCGTGGCCGATTCTGGTTACGGGGAAGGTAGCGATCGAGGCACCGCCCCAAAGGAGGTCGCCTCCTCCGGTCTGAAACGAAGCGCCATCGCCGTGAGCGGTTGCTTCCTCTCTGGTCCGGCGGTGCGGCCGGGTCGGCGAGACAGCGATGTCGTCGCCCTTGGCCTTCTTGCTGCCTTCCGCTGAGACAGCGACTTCGTCCACTTTCCTCTTACGGGAAGGATCCTCGTCGCTAGCGGCGGAGGGCACCTTAGCCACGGTCGGGTGGCCCATCTTTTTCACTCCGGTCCTATATATCAAATCAAATCAATAAAATACAATCGAAGTACTTATAGAAAATAGAGGAGGCCGAATGCACTCACTTGGCGACTGGAATGAAACGCAGCCGATGCGAAGGCGGCGGTTTTCGATTCGGGGCCCGGTGGCGGCGAGCCCCGTTCGGGCGTCGTGGGCCCAAGACACGGACGGCTTCCTCATCGTTGAAGTCGCGGCTGGCGCCTCTGGGACGCCTTCGGCGGGGGCCTCCTCGCAAATTGGAGACGCTGCGGCCGGAGCCTCCTTGTGGGGCGAGACCGCCACGTTCGGGACCTCCTTGCGAGGCGAAGTCGCCACGGCCGGAGCCTTTCCTAATCCAGAGACCGGCGCGAATGGCGGAGGCATTGAGGCCAGCGGCACTTCCAGAGATGGCGCATCTAGCGCGGTTGTCGCCGGGGCCGCGCCTTCACCGGCCGAGCTGTGAGCATCAGAACTGCTCGTTGAGTGCGGCGGCGAGGCCATCTTCGGCGGCTTCATTTTCCTCCTCAGGGGGGCCCTCGCCTCCTTTTCCTTCTTCTTCTTCTTCGAAGGAGTGGCCTGGCGGCGCGAGGTTGTCTCTGGGAGCTCGTCGTCGTCGTGGCGCTCGAGGCTCCTGCTCGCCGATTTGCGGCGTTGCCAGCGGGTCTTTGGACGATGGGCGATCTCCTCTTCGGATTCATCCTCGTCATCCTCGTTGCCCCTGGAGGGTGGCGATTCGCTTCTATCCTGGGCAGATGGCCCCGGACTCTCGTCGTCGGCGGGTGGGAGCCACCCCTCCACCACTTGGAACAGCTGCGATGAATCTGAAGCGATTAGAATTACGCGTTGCATATGCTGCATTGCGAACAAGACAAAAGAAATTACCGTCGGGCCGGACGCAGCGGTGTAGGGGACCCGCCTGCGCATCAGATATCGCTGGGTGATCTTCTTCAACGCCGAGAGGTAGTCCCCGGCTTCCACTCGTCGAGGCAGGCTTTCCGAGTCTCCCGCCGTGTCTTGGTACATGTAATGATCGCGTTGGGCAAGCGGGACGAGCCACCGCCCAAGCCAACAATTGTACAAGTTTATTGTTTGGATCCCCTTCTTCTTCAGACCACGGATGGTCTGGAGCATCTCATCGACGACCATCCGCTGGTCGTCGGGAAGCTTGCCGACCTGGAGATGGCGTGGCTCGGGCGGTTGGCGAGTACCTGAGGATCGCCGCCTCCGAGTCGCCTCGGTCACGTAGAACCATGACTTTTTCGCTCATCGCTGCTTTGGCCGGCATCAGGTCGAAGAAGGAAGCTTTGGACTTGAGTTGGAATGTCAGGCCGCCCGCGGCTAGCATTGGGCCGCCCGCCTCCTCGTGGCTGATCCGTCCATGGAACAGATCTTGCCACAAGGGAAAGTAGGGCCGGCAGCCCAAGTAGCACTCGCAGAACGCATACGAAGATGGCGAGCTGCTCGATCTTTGTGAGGGCCCAGATCGGCTGGATCCGTAGTAGGCGCAGTAAAAGCCGGAAGAACAGATGTGGGAAACCCTAACCCCCGCTCGAGATGACTGGTGAAGCAGACAAACTCTCTCTCTTGCGGGTTCGGGGTCGTTTCTCCGGCTGCGGGGATACGCCAACAGCCGGCTCGCAGGATTCGCCTCCTCGAACGAGGCCATTGCGCCTTGTGCATCTGGATCTGCCCCGAGGTTCGGTGGAGAGGGCCATGGCCGAAGAGGTTGGTTGGGGATCGAAAGATTTCGGGTCGATTGGATCGTGGAGCAAAGGAAGGGAGATGCGCACTCGGAAGAAATGGTGGGCGGTTGGCTCTGCGATAGCCTGCCATTCCTCTAATATAGAGGGAGTTGCCCGCCAAATCAGGGGGCCGTTACCGCGCGATGATTACGCCAGAAGTTACCGTTGAGTTACCTTAACGGCTAGTTTGACCACGCCTGACGGTCCAACTCCAGCCACTCGGCTCGTTAAGTCACTCGCCGAGACCGCGTCTCGTTGGCTCGACTTCCAAGGCGTGACTCGGTTCGCGGATTTTTCCTTTATACAGAGCCCGCCGACGATTCGACCGACGCCAACTTGAAGCCGTATACTCGACCGCCGCAGCCACTCACGCCTAATCAACGGCGGCCTCGGGGACTCTTGATGGGGATACACCTCTTTGGGGTATACTCGGGACTTTCCGACGCCCAAGGGCGAGTGGGCTGCAGAGCGGCGAGTGGATCAAAGCCCAGCAAGGTATCAGCGATGGAAGTTGAAGGCCAGAGCAGTAGATAGGCCCGATCGGTCTAGGTTAAGCGATTACGAGGTTGTAACCGAATCGGTTGAGATATGTAAACCCTAGGGAGGTGAGCCTATATAAACCTCCTAGGGTGAGTAGAGACACGTTCCTCATACACCCAAGCAACTCGCCGCCTAGTCGCCGAGTTCGCCCATTGTAAAACACATCCATAATACAATCTAGCAGAGTAGGTCTTTACCCTCTGGGCCGAACACAGGTAAAACCCTGTGTCTCTGCCCTCATCTCGCACCGCAGATGGCTGGCCGCCCTTGCCCCTCGTTCTACTACTCGCTGCCGATTGCAGCGTCTGCCGTGGTCATTCCCACGACATCGACCACGTCGATGGCACCATCGACCTCCTCGCCATGCCGCACGACCCCGAGTGTCTCGCGATCGACGCCACCATCATCCGCTGGTTTTACCAGACCGTCTCCAACGACATCTTCCGCACCGTCGTCTGGGACGGCGACACCGCGCACACGGTGTGGGAGAAAATCACCGGCCTCTTCACCGACAACAAGATCCAGCGGGTCACCTTCCTCCAGCAGGAGTTCTTCGGCACCCACCAGAACGACCACTCTCTCGACGAGTACGTTCTCAAGCTGAAGAGCCTCTCCGACGAGCTTCGCGACTTGGAGTTTCCGATTGACGACAAGATCATGCTCTCCACTCTGTCGGCAGGTCTCGGCGAGGATCTCAGCAACGCTGCCTCCAATCTCACGCTCCTCACTACGCCCTCCTTCGAGCAGGTCGTTGCCTACCTGTGCCTTGAGGAGCGCCGCCTCAAGCATCTCCGGGCTCGGGCAGCTCACACCGCCTTCGTCGCTGGCCTCTCACGCGGCGCCCCGGCACCCGCGCCTCGCGCCCCCGCTCCTGCCTCTGCGCCTCGCCCTATGGGTCCGCCTCCGGGCTTCTACACCCAGCCGCCCCCGCCCCCTCCCCCCGCCACCGGCGGTGGTGGTACCGGCGGTGGTCGTCGCGGGCGTCATCGCCGTGGTGGTGGTGGAAACGGCGGCAGCTATGGTGGCGCCAACGCTACCGCCCCCGCGCCTCGTCCACCCCAGCACGCCGCCCCCACTCCGTTGTGGCTCGCGGGTCACAACCCGTGGACCGGGGTCGTCCATGCCTACTCCATGCCCCTGCCGCGCGCTCCCTACCCGGGCATCATGGGGCCACGTCCGGCCACCCACCAGGCCTTCTACGCGGCGCCCCAACCCGCCGCCACGCCGAGCTACGACGCCGCCCCAGGCTACGGTGCTGCGCCCTACTCCGCCCCGGCCTACGCCGCCCCGCCGAGCTCGGCCCCATGGGACCCCGCGCTCCTGACCGCCCTACAGAGCGCCCCCACCGCTGGGGCGTATGGTGGCGGTGGCGACTGGTTCATGGACACCGGCGCCTCCGCTCATATGGTCGTGCACCCCGACACCCTCTCTTCTTCTACACCCTCCTCCACCTGCTCTCGCATCATCGTTGGCAACGGTCATGCGCTTCCCATTACTCACACCGGTTCCGTCTCTTTTCCCTCCACTTCCACTCCTCTCTCTCTAAATAACGTTCTTGTTTCTCCTGCCTTGATTAAAAATCTTGTTTCCGTTAAAACTTTCTGTCGTGATAATCCTGTGACTGTGGAATTTGACGCCTTTGGTTTCTCTGTCAAGGATGGTCGTACTCGGATGCTCCTCCACCGATGTGACAGCCCCGGCGATCTGTACCCTGTTGGTTCAGCCTCCACCACCGCCAGCAGCTCACTCGCCCTCTCCACCGGTGTCGATCTCTGGCACGCTCGCCTCAACCATCCTAGCTCCGCCGCTCTGCGTCAAATAATGCAAGGCTTTTCCTTTACCTGTAATAAAACGGATGCCCACTCTTGTGACGCATGTCGTCTAGGCAAACATGTTACCCTCCCGTTTATTTCCTCCTTCACAGTCGCGTCTTTTTCGTTTCAACTTATTCATAGTGATGTTTGGACCTCGCATGTTCCCAGTAATTTTGGTTATAATTATTATCTCGTGATTTTAGATGATCACTCTCATTTTGTATGGACGTTTCCTCTTCGTCGCAAATCCGACGTTGCCGCCACTCTCACCGCGTTTTTCGCCTTCGTTTCCACTCAGTTCGGCCGCCCTATTCACGCCTTACAAACTGACAACGTCAAAGAGTTCGAAAACATCACTATTCGCTCACTTCTCGCCGCCCACGTGTCCCTACACTTCCCCACAGAACGGTCGTGCTGAACGGATGCTTCGTACTATCAACGACTGTGTCCGCACCCTTCTGTTCCACGCCCACATGCCCCCACGGTTCTGGCCGGATGCTCTTGCCATGGCGACTCTCCTCGTCAACATCCGCCTGTGTCATGTGTGTTGGTATTACACGCCGCATCACCTCCTCTACGGTGCGCCGCCCGCCTATGATGACCTCCGCGTCTTCGGCTGCAAGTGTTATCCTAACACTGCTGCTACCGCCGCGCACAAGCTTGCGCCTCGCTCTCTCCCTTGTGTGTTTCTAGGCTACCCCGCCAACACCAAGGGCTACCGCTGCTATGACCCGGTCTGACATCGCGTCCTCACCTCCCGCACGTACTTTGACGAGTTGTCTTTCCGTTTCAGCAGGACTCTTGGCGACGCCCGATGACGCCCGCTGGCCCCTCGTGGCGGACCAGCGCGCCATTGCTGCGGCGGCCTAGCGCCTGCGTTCCCTCCTGGTCCTGGCGCGCCCCTCTGCCGCGCCTCCGGCGTCGACCAGCTCGGCGCCTCGTCACTGCTTCATCGGCCGCCTGCCCCGCCCGCGCCGTGCGGCTCCTGCGCCCATGCTCACCCGAAAGCACGCGGGATCTGGCGGCCGTCACGCTACCCGCCTACCGGTGGGCCTTACGGGCCAGGAGCAGTGTCTGCCGCATGATGGCGGGGTGCCGTCCCGCGAGGTGCCCTCCCGCTGTCGAGGCGCCGTCCACCTCCGCTCTCGCCGGTGCCCACCTCGCTCGCGCGCCGCTGCGCGACCCGACCGCGCGCCGCCATGCAGAGGAGTACGACGCAGCTGCCGTAACTGGCCCGGAGCTGGTTCCCCGCCCTCGCCAACGTCATCACCGGCAAATGGGGCTTCAAGCACAAGCTCGGCTCTGATGGTACTCTCGAGCGCTACAAGGCGCGCTGGGTTGTACGCGGCTTTCGGCAACGCGCGGGTGTCGACTTCACAGATACGTTTGCCCCGGTTGTCAAACCGGCACGATCCGCGACGGCTGCACCTCGCCGCTTCGCGCGTGGCGGTGCATCGATGGGCGTCTCAACGCCTTCCTCCATGGCCACTGTCGGAGCAGGTCTCTGTCGGCAGCCCATTGGCTTCGACGCCGAGCGCCCGATGACGTGTGCTTTCTCTCGGTCCTTGTATGGATCGGCGAGCGCCTCGCGCTGGTACAGCATGTCGCCGCGTTTCTGCATCAGCTCGGCTTCCGCTCCACGCGTTCCGATGCGTCGCTGTTCGTCTACCAGACCGGCAACGACATGGCCTACATGTTGTTGTACGTCGACGACATCATCTTGACGGCATCCACCGCTGGTCTTCTTCGACAGCTCACCGACAGTCTTCGTGCTGAGTTCGCGTTGAAGGACCTCGGCCCGCTCTACTACTTCCTCGGCATCGAGGTTGTCCGGCGTGCGGACGGGTTCTTTCTTCATTAGCAGAAGTACGCCCGCGAGCTTCTCGAGCATGCAGGGATGCTTAACTGCAATCCTGCGCCTACTCCTGTCGACACGAAGGCCAAGCTTTCAGCCAGCGATGGGTCGCTGGCCTCCGACACCCCGTTCTACCGCCCCGTACTTGACGTTGACACGTCCGGAGATCCAGTACGCTGTGCAGCAGGTGTGCTTGCACATGCATGCTCCTCGGGATGCCCATTGGGCCGCGGTGAAGCGGATTCTCCGCTACATCTGTGGCACCCTGGGCTACGGCCTGTCGCTGCATGCCTCGCCCTCGACATCGACCGACCTCGTCGCCTACTCGAACGCGGACTGGGCGGGCTGCCTGGACACGCGGCGCTCCACCAGCGGCTACTGCGTCTACCTTGGCTCGTCGCTCGTATCTTGGTCCTCCAAGAGGCATCCCACCGTGTCTCTCTCCAGTGCCGAGGCCGAGTACCGCGTCGTGGCTAATGCTGTGGCTGAGTGCACGTGGCTTCGCCAGCTTCTCTCCGAGCTCTCTTGTCCCGTTGACAAGGCTACGGTGGTCTTCTGTGACAATGTGTCGGCTGTCTACCTCTCCGCCAACCCCGTTCATCATCGGCGCACCAAGCACATCGAGTTGGACATCCACTTTGTTCGTGAGCAAGTTGCCCTCGGTCACGTTCGAGTTCTTCACGTACCGACGTCTCAGCAGTTTGTCGATATCATGACGAAGGGATGACGACTGACTAAAGATGAAAATTCTAGACAGTTCCTAGGAACTTTTTGATATGATCTTGGAGCTGCGTCATTACAGCCTTCCAGCCAGCATTTGTTGGGTGCGAATCGTCCCAGAAAAAATACTCGTTAGGGTCCGTGCATAGGGAGTAAAGGGGCTCCGAGTTGTCACCCTTCTCCCCACAGTAGCCCTTGGGATGAATGGCCTCGCAACACGGTTTCCGTGTGTCCTTAAAGTGCTTGTACGACGACTTTCCTGGAAAATAAAGCAAACAACAAACTACCAATCAGTATGTTATGTAGTGGCGATGATTCAATCTGATATATATACACACATACCGTGGCCGATGATGTTATCAAAGGCGGTGTGCAGGTCGACTATGAAGACACCTTTCTTGTTGCCCAGCATTTGTTCCAGGTTGTTGTTGTGCTCGGCGGCGTCCTGGTTACTAAAGTAGTCGCACACTTTGTATTTCCGTGCCCTGCTAAGCGCCGGAGTGCAGCCGAAAGGGTGCAGGTTGTTCACCAGGATCCTCTTCACCCCGAGGTTTTGCAGCCGCTCCACGTTTGCGACGATCTGGCTCGTCACCGCCTCGATAAATTCAATGTTCTGAAAATAAAAACATTGTAAGTTACAAGCAGATCCTGTATAAATTGATCCATACTCCTACTCAGTAAATATATAGGACTGACTTCGGTGGGTTTCTTCCGGACGCCGAAGTGCTTGTAGTCATTTACTGAGGTGGAGACGAGTGCGATAGAGTGGGTAACGTGATTTTTCGAGATATTCCCGCATTTGACCATTTCCTTGAAATAGTTGATCTGCTCGCGGAGATTGATCCACGATGATATCCTGAACACGCCGGTGCTAGCAACAGCGAAGTTCACGCCGTCAGGGCTACAGTAGCCACTACCATGCGTGCTTTGGTACGTCGGAGGGGCCCGGGGAAGCCCCAACATCTTGGGGGCAACAAGAATATAATGCACATCTAGAGTTAGGATGAACGCACGCACGCACTGACAGACAAATTATAAGATCAGGATGCATGCATACCAATGAAATCTGACTGAACCATGAAGTCAGAGAAGCGGCCCGTGGCCGTTCCCTCATCATTCGAGATGCCGTAGGGATATAACCATTGACGCCCATCCTCGCACTCACGATGCGCTCGTGGAATACTACCAGTGTCGACAAACGAATCCCCAAACACGAAGATCGTTTGTGGTGCGTGCCGAGCAGACACCATGCACGCACCTAGATCGGAAGCAAAGAAAAACAATGAAAATCCAAGTAGTAAGTGAGCGGTAATTAACAAAAGTTTGATGGAAAGATCTGACAAGGACACGCACCATTGAGAGCAAGGAGGAGCCCGACGCTCCAGACGGCCGAGAGAAGTGCATGCATCTTCGATCGTGCTCTGCTAGCTTGGTATGGCGGTGGCGGCTACGTACGGAGGCGAGGTGTTGCGTGTGTGGAGGTTCCCCGTATTTAAGGGAAGAAGATAAGCCTCGTTATTATAATCTTGATTCTCAACCGCCCCTACACTCGCGGGTCGTTCCTCTGGGAGATACGGTCTGCGATTGTGGTGCGACGAATGTCGTCCGTGGGATAATGGTCTAGGCGCTGTAGATGCAATGGGAGACAACAGCGGTTCGGAGATGCGATACTCACGATAGGCGTAGCGTAGGCCCGAAAACGTTGCATCTGCTGGACGGTTGTGGTCCGGCTATGTGGGCAGTTTCGAGCTTCTGCCCATAGGCCTCTTCCGGTCAGGGAAGAAATTTACCAAGAGAGGGGGAAACTCGTATGGGCCGGTCCATTTTGGTCAGTGTTTGTTTTTTTGACACTGTTTTCTATTTCTTTTGGGGTTTAAAAGGTTTAGAAATTTGGTAAATTGTTTGTGATTTTCAAAAAAAAAAAATATTTTTGTAGTATTTTGAAAAAGAGCCCACGTTTTTTAAATTCGTGTTTTTTGAACATTAGTTCCTGATTTCTGAAAAAAATGTTCGTGATTTTATGTAAATGTTCACATTTTAAAAAATATGTATGATTTTAGAAATATTGTTCAAGTTTTCTGAAATATGTTCATGATTTTGAAAAAAAAATCAAGCATTTTGAAAAATATTTGGACTAAAGACACAGAAAGTAAAGAAAAGAGGAAAAAGAGAAAAAAGAAAAAAAAAGGGAAAAGCGCCTCGGCAAGGTCACTCCATCGGGATGCCCCCGTGTGGTGCCAACCGCTCGCGCCGTAGCGACAACATATACCACTGCCCTAGCATTTCCTATTTATCGCTTAGCGCGTGGGCTATTAGCTATTTTAGAGCTTCTATTATTATTGACTTAGAATTGAGAGTTCTTTAGCTATTGTAGAGCTTTTGTTATTCTTGGTTTAGAATTGAGAATTCTTTAGCTATTTTAAAGCTTCTATTATTCTTGGTTTAGAATTGGGATTCCATTCGCTACTTTAGAGCTACTATTATTATTATTCTTTGTTTTGAATTCCGAATTGGGATCTACATGTATACTCATGGTTTCACTGTATTTGTCAGTGGCCCCACAAACCATCATTTCTATATATAATCACTTATACAAATCATGGGTGCACTTGCCGTGATATTCACACCGCTTACCTATGTTCAATTGCTTCTTCTAGGAATGCTAATTGGTTGTATAGTAGTATGTTATTGAAAATTAGCTTGTAGAAAATTCCTCTTGGCTTAGTTTTTCTTCATCTATGGCATAGTGGGAAGATATGCTTAATGAGATATATATGATACATTCACCATGTATGATTGGATCTTATTTGCTAATAAAATTACGCTATCAATGTTTAAGTCTAGTAGTAGCGATTTTAACTTTCTATATGTGTACAAGATATAAAAAAGTATTTTAACACTCAAGTAGCTATTTGCAACTCGGAGAGGAGGGGGCATTCGTACCCCCAAACTTTCATAATTTAAGTTTTGCCCCAAGACTTCCTTCCTAGTTGTTCCACTTGAAAAGACATTATACAATATTAGGCCAGTGCTCATAGACTTCATCCGCTCTGGTTCCTTGTGAATGAAGAACTGGAGATGACCCATGTATGAGAACGCCTCGTCGGCTCCATAGGAAAAACTGTTGATGCAACCCGTCCACCCTATGGACGATCCTATATCTACAACACCAAGTTCCCCAAGTGGATTCCATGTATAGAGCTACAACTCGGCCATATATGCCAAGTAATAAGAAGAAGAAGATTCAGAAAATGAAGATACCACTAAAAATTAAAATATTTACACGGTAACTATGTTGAGGAGCCATTCTTACCAAATACAATCATATCAAGCAGAATTGGCATGGCAGTACCGAGTTGTTTTTTATTCTGGACTTGAGCGGCTGTGTGAATCGATCCTAGTAATATAGATGTCAGTTGTAATGCTCAAATATTTAAATAATAAAGTCTTCATTATCAAAATAAAACTGCTTTTATGCTAAAAATCTTAAGCCGGGAGTGGGGCAATTCAAATGACTAGGGCGCTACCTAGTTCAGATTCATTTTTAATTTTTTCCCTTCAAGTATGAACAAGTTGCGCTGAAATTGAGAAAATTGAGCGGGGGCCTTGCATTTACAAGATTGTATCTGGTGAGGACGACTCCTCGATGAAGATATCGAGCAATTTTTTTTTCTTTAGCAGTATCCCTTCCAAAAAAATTATGAAAGTCATGCTTTGCTGCTTTTCACGAAGGTATTGAAATGGTTCTTCTTGTCTGGTGCATGCGCGTCTGATACTATTCATCAAGACTTCTTTGGTACTAGTACATGAATAACCGACGCGTCGTGGTAGATATTGTATTATGCCATGTAAAACTAGAAACATCAATGTCAAATATATCTTGAACACAAATTTGCATTGAGATTTTACAAATTAATAAATATAATTAAACCATGATGCTAGTACATGATATCATGCGATGTAGAAATAGTATCATACACTAATATCGTGTGTAATACTACTATATGATACTTTGAGCTCCTTGAAACAGACTTTTGCCCGCTTTATAAATAAAGACACACATGACCGATCTAATACAAGGTGATGAGTAAAACCTCTTACGGAGCAAATCAAAGTAAACAAAAAGGTACAAGATTGACGAATACTTGCCACCGAATCTACTGAAATGATATCAAGGGGACCGGAGCTCCATGAGAACACCCCAAGAGGGTAAAGACGCACACGCCGCCATAGTCGAGACTGCAAGGTCAAAGGTTTTCACCCAGAACCCTAGCACGGCGAAGGTAACCACAATGGTTCCCCCCAGAGGGTCACGACACCCGCAGACACCTGGAGCCGTAGCAAAAGAACAAGGTCCACGTGGGCGGCAGTCGTCACCAAAAGGAGGAGATCCATCCTCCACCGCCTCATTGATCGCCGACCAGACGCAGCAGCAGTGTCGACCAAGCCCCAGATCAGGCCCGACCGGCTCCGCCACAGAGCTGCAGCGTCAGGGTCACTACCGCCACCCTACAAGTTGGTAACCGGGAGGACGCACCAATCGAGGCCCGCTGAGCCCAGACCAGCCCTGCCATGGCCTCCACCGTCGACCTACCTACCGCACACCCTCGCTTCCACCATTTCCATCGTCGTCGTCAAGTCACCACTGCTGGACCGAGGCCACCGCCATCTAGATCCTTTCCTCCCTGCGACCCACGCCGCCCATAGCCTAAGTGTGCTCCACCGCACCGTCGCCCGTCACGCCACCGCCAAGACAAAGCCGAGTGTCATCGCCAAGCCTTCCGCGAGAAGAGGAAAACTCTGGCCCAGGGGGCGGACCCACAGCCACCCCACCGTGTGAGAGGACGAAAAGGCCTCGCCACCTTCGGCATCGACCGGGCTTCGCCCGGCCGCACCTTCTAGCAGCATCGAGGGAGGAGGACGGGGAGGAGAGGGGGCCGGTGGCAAGATTTCTAGGATTCCTTGGTCGCGCACGGGGGACACGAGAGGACCGGAGGAGGATACTGACCACTCTGACTAGTCTAATTCATTTAGCATGCAATTGAACATTAATATGATGCACTTAGTTCGAGACAGGGCGACTGATCATTGCCTCTAAGAATTTTCCAAAACTTGAACGTGATTGCTTGAGCCTGTTTGTCAAACATTACGTTAACTCGGCCTGGATGATTGACATATGGTATGGCGAGCCACGAGCCAACGCAAGTTGTAGCTATGTCAATGGACATACGATTAACCCTTACACTGCTGGAAAAACCATCTTCGGTTCGACGTGAACAAGGCCAAAAGTCCCGGCCTGGCACAGCCCGCGACTAGTAGGAGCAGGACTAATGACCTAGAGCAGGCCAGCTGGTCCTTTCGTAGACTATTAGTCCCGGGTCGTATCACGGCCCGGGACTAGTTGTCCACCACTATATATTCTGCTTCCTGTCCTGTTGCCCTAAAGCATATGGTAGCCATTTTTCTCAAAGAAGCAAGAGAGTTCATGCCATTTTTTTCTCAAGATTTGTCAAGATTTAGTTTTCAACACCTAAATCCAAAGCTTTAAAAGGTTATAACTTCATTCGTTCATCTCTTATTGCTACTTTAGCTCTATAATGCTCTAGAAGTATAGAGATATGGATCAATGCATGCATGCTCTAGAAGTAGCTAGAAGGATTTTGATATATACGTGTAACAAATTTTGATTAGACACATAGTTACTAAAAATTGAAATGTGTATTTTTAGAGTTTCAGAGCTTAGAATGGAATGAGGTTTTCACTGATAGAACAATAATAAAAAATCCACATTTATCATGTTGATTGTTTTCTCCAATTTACAAATTGGTGCATGTAAATTTTTCAAAATTCAAAATTAATGCTCTAGAAGCTCTCAATATAACTTGTAATAATTGTATCATGTTGTGTAATGGTTTTTGATATACTTTTACTATAATGCAGATGGTCCGGGAATGGATGTACGACATAGACCGATTCTCTGGCGAGTTCATTAATGGCATGCATGAATTCATCTATGTTGCGGATGCAAACAAGCGCAATGGTTTTGTATTCTGTCCATGTAATGGATGTAGGAATCAGAAGGATTACTCTGACTCAAAAACCCTTCATAGCCACCTGTTGAAGTCCGGCTTCATGCCTAGTTATAATTATTGGACCAAGCACGGAGAGAGAGGGGTTATAATGCAAGACAATGAAGAAGAGGAGGAGGATATTATATTATGATTACTCTGACTCAAAAACCCTTCACAGCCACCTGTGACTACAATCGGGACTAAATGGATATTACATTAAGATTCTTTATATTTTTTTGATAATAATAGACATATTATTTGTTTTATTTGGATTTTTACAATCAAAGATATGATTTTCCAGAGTTTTATATTTGATTTGAATTAAAAAAGAAATTTACAAATGAAATAATTTATAAATGATGCAACCGGGACTAAATGGATATTATATTAAGATTCTTTATATTTTTTGATAATAATAGACATATTATTTGTTTTATTTGGATTTTTACAATAAAAGATATGATTTTCCAAAGTTTTATATTTGATTTGAATTAAAAAAAGAAATTTACAAATGAAATAATTTATAAATGATGCAAACAGATAGATGGATATTATATTAAGATTATTTATATTTTTTTGATAATAATAGACATATTATTTGTTTTATTTGGATTTTTACAATAAAAGATATGATTTTCCAAAGTTTTATATTTGATTTGAATTAAAAAAAGAAATTTATAAATTATGCAAACAGATAAATGGATATTATATTAAGATTCTTTATATTTTTGATAATAATAGACATATTATTTGTTTTATTTGGATTTTTACAATAAAAGATATGTTTTTCCAAAGTTTTATATTTGATTTGAATTAAAAAAAGAAATTTACAAATGAAATAATTTATAAATGATGCAAATAGATAAATGGATATTATAATAAGATTCTTTATATTTTTCTGATAATAATAGACATATTACTTGTTTTATTTGGATTTTTACAATAAAAGATATGATTTTCCAAAGTTTTATATTTGATTTGAATTAAAAAAAGAAATTTACAAATGAAATAATTTATAAATGATGTAAATAGATAAATGAATATTATAGTAAGATTCTTTATATTTTTTTGATAATAATAGACATATTATTTTTTTATTTGGATTTTACAATAAAAGATATGATTTTCCAAAGTTTTATATTTGATTTGAATTTTAAAAAAGAAAATTTACAAAAAAGAAAACTAGTCGTGGGTCATGGATGGACCCTGGACTAGAGGGTGTGTACGCGCACAAAAACCAAGCGGCCAAAAAACACATTAGTCTCGGGCCGTGGCTTAACCCGCGACTAAAGGGGGGTCTTTAGTCGCGGGTTAAGCCATGGCCCGGGACTAATGACCCTCTAGTCCTGTCCCGTGGCTTAGCCCGGGACTAAAGGGGTTGGGGTATAAGTAACTGCGCCCATACAGCCTCCCCACCCGGCACTTGGCAAAATCGGCGAGGAGGCGAGCAGACGGCGACGAGCTCGATCGACGAGGAGGTCTTCTTAGGATTCCAGCGTCGCCGCCTCGTCTCCTATACTGCCGTCTTGCCGCCCCGCCATGGTGCTGCCGCCTCGCCCAAGCCGCCCGCTTCCGCCGCCCGTAACGTCATGCCAGCCTCGCCGTCTTGGTCGTCATCTGTCACGCCTCGACGTGCGTTTTTAGGAATTTTTAGTTTCTTTTTTTAGTATCTTAGCATTTAGTTTATTTTTTTAGGAATATATAATTGTTTTTAGTTTCTTTTTTTAGAATATATATTTGTTTATATAATTGTTTTTAGTTGTTTTTAGGAATATATAATTGTTTTTAGTTTCTTTTTTTAGGAATATATAATTGTTTTTAGTTGTTTTTAGGAATATATAATTGTTTTTAGGAATATATAATTGTTTATATAATTGTTTTTAGTTTCTTTTTTAGGAATATATAATTGTTTATATAATTGTTTTTAGGAATATATAATTGTTTATATATATATTTTTGGAATATATAATTGTTTTTAGTTGTTTTTTTGGAATATATAATTGTTTATATAATTATTTTTTAGGAATATATAATTGTTTATTAGGTTTATTAGGAATATTAATTGTTTTTAGTTGTTTTTAGGAATATATAATTGTTTTTAGTTGTTTTTTAGGATTATTAATTAGTGTTATTAGGGTTATTAATTATATAATTATTAGGGTTATTAATTTGTGTTATTAGGGTTATTGTTTTTTTTGTTTTAATTATTTGGGTTATTGTTTTTTCTAACCCGTTTAACTCTCTTTTTGTTATAGTTAATTAATCATGGATCCATCCGAAGATCCTCGTCGCATTGTTGAAAGTTTTCTTCAGGGCATGATAAGAGGTGAAATTCCTCTTAATATTAATACCTGTGAAGATATTTTGCTCGAGGAAGAGATATCCTCATATCTGAATCTATCCGGTGATGGACTAGAGGAAAACCTAATGTACCAAGGGGAAAACCGGATGGACGAAGGGCAAACAAATAACAACAATAATGATGGCCCCTCGACAGGATCCGGCGAGGTACATATATATATATATATATATAAAGTCTCGTGTTACCTCTATTCATTAACTGATCTAGATATATATTAATCACTCTTCTTCTTTTAGCCCATCGGATCGAAGCAATCGACAACTCGAACGAAACGAGTGCCGAACAAAAAGTTGGATGGTAATCAGAGGTTCACCATCGAAGAAATAGATGATGATGGTGAACCGATTGCTCTAGAGAAGCATCGGAGGATGTTTATAAATCAATGCGGGGTGCTTGTTAGGGACAACCTGCCGATCACCATCCAAGAATAGAATCAGTCAAAGAAACCCGATGAAGAATCCAACAGCTATGTCACCGATGATGCCAAAGATGACCTTTGGCAGAAGCGCATAGCGCATTTCATACTACATCCAGAGTATGAAGAATTTGAGGTAGATGGTATGTAACATCCCAATAATATTAAGCTTGGATCATCAAACTCTAGTCATCAAAATTAGGGTTCATAAAAACTTTTCCAACTAAAAATAGCATTCATATGTATGTGTATTTGGAATTTGGATTCTTTTGAATTGCCATGATTCCGTGTTTCTTTGCTTGTAAAAGGATTCTTAGGTGAAATAAACATCATTTGAACAATCCCCAAACTTTTCCCAAAGACAAACAACTCAAAATAAACAAATGAAGTGAATGGTCACTTTGGCCAAATTAACTACCATGCCTTCTTTGGCTATTCCAAGCACTCAAAACTTAACAGAAACATTTGTGGATCTTTGCACCCCTTGTTAGTACTCATAATGAGGTACCAAGGCCCACCTTGTGATCTTCCAAAAATATTCAAATGCTAGGTTTAAATGACAGTTTAAATTTGAATCTATCTCATATGGGAAGATCCCACTATTTCAAAAACCACTCAAACCAACTCAATTTTCAAAACCCGAGCATCCACAGAATCCTCAGTACATGCCTAGCACACCCACCAAAAATATTTTCAAAATTCAAAAGTAAGTTTCTTGCGGCCATTTCATCAAACACCTTGCAGATTCAAATCAAACAAATCATAAACACTATAGTGTGAAGTGAATTTGGCCTAACTTGTTCCCTCTCTGGTTGCAACTAGTCTTTAGTAGATCATCTAGGTCAATTGTAAACATATAGCACCACTGTGAGCTTGCCTTGCCATCAATGGTGAGCAGGTCGAGCCTCACCATGCCACCCCATTATCGCCGGCCATATAGCAGCCACCCTAGCCTTGCCCACCTTGTCTGGGAGGTAGCCAGCATCTCACCGCCAACCATTGTCCCCTCCACAAGCCAGTGCAAGTCGTGGACCACCAGAACGGCGCTTGGCGCCAGTGCCATTGTGACATCCGAGCCGCCCAGGCCGCGCACCCAGCACGCGTGCACACGCCGCCCCTCGATCGCAGCCCGTTCCCACCGCTTCACCATGATCCCAGGAACACGCCAGAAACCCTCGTTCGCCGCCCTGTACCCCGTAGCCACCGCTCGCCACGGAGTTCGCCGCCTCTGCCTCACAGAGCACCGCACATTCCTGGCCGATTTCCACCGCCCCTACACACGTATTTAAGCTCTAGAGCATCACCAGGAGACCACCCGTCGATCGCCAACCTCAGCCATGCCGCTAGCAGCCCGTAGCCAGGGCCATGTCGCCACCGTCGTCTGCCCATCCCTCTCGGTCTCGCCGTCGAGCCTATAAAAGAGGCCACACCAAGCCATTTGAAGCACACCATCCCACTCCCCTCACCTCACTGGTCGTTCCACCCTCGAGCCGGAGCATGAGGTGCAGCAGCGGCCGGAATTGTGCCGGAGCAGGCTGCCTCTAGAGAAGAAGGGGGCCGTTGATTGCGACCACCCCCAGAGCTGCCTCGATCGTCCCTGACCTTGCCGTCGACCACTCATTCGTTTGCCCGCCTCGCCGTCGTCGCTAGAGCCCTGGTATGCCCCCTATGCACCCCCACTGAGCCGCTAGGGTTCGAGCTCGCCGGTGACATGTTCATCGTCGATGACGACCCTCAGCCGTAGATCTCCCTTCTAATCCAACGAACCACACCGCCCCGTACCGCTTCGCGCGTTATGAGCCACTGACCGGTAGAACCCACTGTCAGCTGAGCCCCGCGCTGCGGAATGACACTGGGACGGCCCATTAACCTCTCCCGCGCGACCCAATAGTTTGAATTTAGAATTTTCCTTTTTAATTCAAACCCAGTTCTATATCTAGTTTCAAAAATCAACCCAGCTTGATTTAATGAACCAAATTGCATGAAACCAATTTTGTTAGAAAGGTACTAAAAGGCTTAATTCAAGACCGTTGGATTCAAATCATTTGGATTTGTAG
Organism: Avena longiglumis; assembly: GCA_030063025.1. Classification (NCBI taxonomy): domain Eukaryota; kingdom Viridiplantae; phylum Streptophyta; class Magnoliopsida; order Poales; family Poaceae; genus Avena; species Avena longiglumis. The sequence continues at coordinate 57,140,677 of CP125976.1, forward strand.
ATCCACCTTGGTAAAAATAACAAGTCAGAAGCTTTTCTGCACTCAAACATTTTTCAAATTTCAACCATAAGAGCTTTTGAGTTGATTCCAACTCTCAAAAATCACATTTGATCATACCTTTCAGAATATATAAAAACATATGAGTTTCACTACAGAAATAGTGTCCAAGTAATAAAAGAATGCCACATAGGAATTTCTAGTCATTTTTTTTAATAAAAATAAAAAGTTAAACCTTGTTAAATTGTGAGACCACTTTAAATCACATTCCCATATACTGAAATATGTGGTGATGACATGTCTCAACATGATCCCATGTTTGGTTTGGAGAATATTAAATCTTAATTAGTTTTTCAATGAGTAAAAATTACTTTTCTCAAATTAAAATGAATAAGACAAATGATTTAATCTTGTAATGATAGGTGATGATGCTAGATCATCTATAGTACACCCTTGTGTGATGATTGAAAATAGTTAAGTATTTTTTGGTGATTGTGTACCTCATATTTATTTATAGACGCTAGTACCAACCAAGGATACGAGGAGTAAGGAGGATACTACGAGGAAGAAGCCGAGGAGAACTTCAACCACTGCTCTGCTCAAGGCAAGCTAATACTTGAAACCTTGCAAGCTAACACTTGCAACTTAGCAAGCTTATACTGATACTTATGCAAGCCTAATACCACTGGTTGAGTTAGCAAGCTAACACTTGCAAGTTATCCTATCTATGCAAGCTATTAACTTAGCATTCTTATACCATTTTTTAAACCCTTCTAGCTTTTACTTGCAAGCCTTAAGCTTTGTTTATGTATTAAAGCTTTCTCTTAGAGTTTACTTAAGTGACTTGTAGATTCTAAAAAGATAATTGAAGGTAGCATAAAGAGCATAAAATTTGGCCTAAGTTAGATAATCTTGATAATCATCCTAAGGCATGAGACTGAACTTAGTTAAATCTCCACTTGTTTACCACCCCTCATTAGTACTTACCACCACTTGTAGATGCTAGTGCTAAGCATAAAACTTGATCAACTTTAGATGGGAATACTTGGTGAAACTGGTTATGAATACCTTAGAATGATGAGTCATTCTACTGAAATGTTTTGACATGTGTTCTCGAACACCAGATGATTTTGATGATGAAAATGTTGAGGCATGAGCCTTAGCCTTTTTACAAACTGATGGTTGTCTGGATGCGATACCATTCCAATTTTACCGTACAACCACAATACCCGAAAATTGGGTAGGGCTTGACTGGAAACTTATATACCTTAGTGTGGGTTCCCTCGCGGTCAAGGTCTGAGCTTAGGCTACCTTGTGAAGATTGTCCACCTGTGCAGTACCCAATATGACAGTTGGTCATGGTTGGGAGGACAAACTCACAGGAGAGGTGCCTATACTAGGGCGTGTAATCGAAAGGTTAGGATTGATTATCCGCATACTGAGTATGGTGAATTCAGGATTTGTTCCTGACGAATGTATCGAATGTTGTGGTGAAAGTGTACAATATCTGTAGAGTGTCAAACTATTCGAATAGTCGCGCCCGCAGTTATGGACAGTTGGAGTGGCCATACTGTTGCCCCGTCAGATGTTTTCAAAATGAATTGTGAAATGAATGGAAACTTTGACTTGACCACAACAAGGTTGTGATATGAAATTCAAGTTCCCACTTAGGTGTTATAAAACTTCAACTAGCTTTCTTTGTTTCTGAACTTAGTAGAGGTAAATCTGGCTTTTTGCAAAACAACCCTAGAGCTTAGTGTCCTACTACAACAACCCCCTTAACTACTAGTATTAGTTTGCGAGTACTTAAAGAGTACTCATGGCTTTGTCCCTGGCTATTCCCGTGGCCAGACTATGAAGAGGAGTATCAGTATGATGGACCGCATGAAGGTTACGACAACTAGGATCATCTCCCATTGTCAGCATTGCCTGTGACCTCGAAGATGGAGCTTCGCCTACGCTATCGTTACTATTATGTATTCCGCTGCTTGAGTTGTATTAAGAACTGGATCATGAGATCCTTATTTGTGTAAGACCTTATGTATGGTTTGTAATGGGTGATGTACTGTGATATCCAAATATGTTATGTCTCGCAAAAATGGTAATCCTGGGATTGCGATGTATGATATAACAGGCATCTGAGATTAAAAATCCGGGTGCTGACAAGTTGGTATCAGAGCCATCCTGACCATAGGAGACCCTAGTTAGACTGGACGTTGAATCAAGAACTTAGTTTCAAAACCAAAGGAAGTGAGTATTTACAAAAACTTATTCCCATTCTTATCATTTTGATTCCTTCATGAAAATTCATGTTCCTCAAAAACTCTTGCAAAAATACATAAAATTTGACACACTTGATCACTCTACTAACTTACTCATCCTATATTCTTATAAATGGACGTGAAGTACATCAAGTTTTATCAGTTGGGGAATGGAGGAGAACTCATCTTTGAGCGTGACTTGGACCAGCTTTGAACTTGGAGTGTCACTTTTAGAGTTCTTCGGAGCTCAGCTCAATGATCGAGGAGAAGATCTGCAGTGGATAGTTGTTGCAAGTCTCAGAGGAAAGATTGAACCTCCCACTGCAGAGGGAATTCAGTTCACCTTAAGAGAGAACAACTGGCTAGATGAACTTGCCAGGGCCATGCAGGAACCTCTTGCCCGTCTATGTGGGCAGAGTATCAATCAGATCAAGGGTACCCGCTTTGAGTTTTACCCAAGGCGTGATGCTATGGGACAGCCAAGGGAAGCCCCACATCACCCCGAGCTGAAGACTCAGTTGGACCACCTTAGCTTCATGATGTATGATCGTCAGCAGGAACTGGACAATGCCCGTGATTACTCCAACCACAAGTCTGCCATCCTCAAGACGAAGGATCAGACCATCACCATGCTAGCAAAGGATCGCAAGTCTCATCGCCGTCATCTCGACAAGAAGGAGCGCATCATTGCCCGTCTTCGCCACCGTATCTCGGATTTGGAGGAGACCATCCACGAGAGAGACATGCAGTTGGAGGAAAGGGAGAATGCCGGAGAAGATCTTCGTGGAGACCCCTACTCCTATCTCAGCGATGATGATGAATTTCTGGAGGACCAGGCCATGGACTTCTTCACCGATGAGGATGACTTTGCCTTCATCGATGACGATGATGAGGATGACGATTACACTGACTCCGAGGAGTAGTAGCACTTGAGCACTAGCGTTAGTGAGCTGTATTCGGTCCCACTGTATCGTAGTTTCCAGAATGGTTCTTAAAACCATCTGTTTTCCTTTGTTGTGGTGTGTGTTGTATCGTGTGCCATGAGTGAATGAATGAAAATCAAGTTGATAGAAATTCCGAGTCAAACCTTAAAACTTTTCAAAGTCCCTAAACCTTAGAAATTTCCCTCTTTTCTCATGATCTATCTCAATCTTCAGATGCCTCGCGGGAGGAAGTGGTTCATCCCCGGACCCGATGTTGCAGATCCTGCAAATGTTGGTTTCTGACCGCGAAGCTGAAAGAGCAGAATGTCAAGCCAACTTAGCCACCCTTCAGCAGATAGCTCAGATGGCCAACAACAATCAAGGCCAAGAAAATCAGGACAACCATGGATCTAAGCTCAAGAATTTCTAGAACACCAACCCACCTGTTTTCACCTAGTCAGAAGAGCCCCTAGATGCAGATGATTGGCTGCAAACCATGGAAAACAACCTGGAAGTCGCCGGAGTGGAAGCCAACGAGAAAGTTCTGTTCGCCACCCACTATCTAGCCGGACATGCAATAGCATGGTGGAACGGCGTTCGTGCAATGACCGGAGGGCAGATGATGACCTGGGAGGAATTCAAGGTCAAGTTCAGCAGAACCCATGTGCCACCGGGTTTGATCAAGAGAATGAGAGATGAGTTCAGAGAACTGAAGAAAGGAAGGATGACCGTAGTGGAATACCGTGACAAATTCTTGTCATTAGCTAGGTATGCCCCGGATGAGATCGACACTGAAGCCAAGAATAAAGAAAGATTTCTGAACGGTCTGCACGATGAGATGCAGACTATGTTGGTCAATATCCCCTTTGCTGATATTGAAGCCCTCGTCGACTCTGCCATTCAGATGGAAGGAAAGATCAACCAATCCAATGAGAACCGCAAGTGTCGCATGATGCATCAACCAGGAACCCATCAGACACCAAAGTATCGCCCTAACCCATCTCCAGGATTTACCCCGAGAACCAACAGACCCCCGATGAACCGTCCGACCTATCCAAACCGTGGAAACCCAAGGCCCGGAGGAAATCACAACAACCCCGACAACTCTGGCAATTTCAACCGTGCACCACCCAAGTTCAACAACAACAATGTTGCCACCAACACAACAATGCTGCCACTAACACCAACACTGCCCCAAGAACTGGAAGCAATCTTGTGCATGTTGCAGCAAAGGACAAGTCGCAAGTGACTTGTTATGACTGTGGAAATAAGGGTCACTACTTCAATGAGTGCCCCAATAAGAATGTCGCAGCCCCCAATGCAAATGCCCCAGCTCAGCAGCAGCGCCGTGTTCACCCCGGAAGAAGGTTTGCCCTAGGGAACTCTCTCAACCGCAACGGCCGCCTTTTTCTCATGCATGCTGAAGAAGCCCAGGAAGCACCAGATGTCGTGTTGGGTATATTTTCTGTTAATTCAGTACTTGCTAGAGTGTTGTTTGATTCTGGTGCATCGCATTCATTTGTCACCAAAGAATTTGCATGCACTAGTAAGATTCAACCAACCAAACTGAATCATGTTATGATTGTTCAAATCCCCGGTTCAACCACCAAAGCTAGGAAAATTTGCAAATCCATCCCTATCCGAATCCATGGCATAGACTTTTATGCTAATCTGATAGTACTTGGAACTAAAGGTTTGGAAGTAGTACTAGGAATGGATTGGATGTCCAAACATAAAGGATTAATTGACTGTGCCAAGAAAGCCATAACCATGACCAGTACAGCCGGAATATCAATCGAGCATGTATCTGAAACCTTACCTCGTCAATTCAAGTGCAACACGACTATAGCCCAACCTACCATTGACCAAGTCCGGATAGTCTGTGAATACCCCTATGTATTTCCAGATGTTTTGCCTGGTATGCCCCCAGATCGGGATATCGAGTTTATCATTGAACTAATCCCTGGAACAGGACCCATAGCCCAGAGACCTTATAGTATGAACCCGTCTGAACTAGCACAACTGAAGAAGCAACTAGATGCCATGCTGGAAATTGGATTGATTAAACCAAGTGCGTCACCATGGAGATCACCTGTCTTGTTCGTGGACAAGAAAGATGGAGGTAACAGTTTGTTTACGGATTATCGGAAGTTGAATGATGTCACTGTTAAGAACAAGTACCCGTTGCCCAAGATAAAAGACCTGTTTGACCAGTTGACTGGTGCCAAGGTATTTTCTAAGATTGATCTTAGAAATGTCTATCATCAACTCAAGATTCACGCAGAAGATATTCCAAAGACTGCCTTTACCACCAGATATGGATTATACGAGTATACTGTCATGTCTTTTGGATTAACCAATGCCCACGCTTATTTCATGAATCTCATGAATAAGATTTTTATGGACTTCCTGGATAAGTTTGTCGTTGTTTTCATCGATGACATTTTGATTTATTCCAAATCAGAAGAAGAACATGAGCTACACCTAAGGACCATTCTTGGAATCCTTAGAGAGCATCAGTTGTATGCCAAGTTTAGCAAATGTGAATTCTAGTTACAGGAGGTAGGATTCCTCGGTCACATTGTATCAACCGGAGGGATTGCCGTTGACCCTGCAAAGGTGAAAGATGTCGAAGATTGGCAAGCCCCAACCACTCAAACCCAAGTTCGTGCATTTCTCGGATTGGCAGGATACTACCGCAAGTTTGTAGAAGGATTCTCCAGTATCACCAGACCCATGACCCAATTGCTGAAGAAGGACAAGAAGTTTGAATGGACGGACAAATGTGAAGCGAGTTTTCAAGAACTCAAGAGAAGATTGATTTCAACCCCAATCTTAATCATGCCGGATATCACGAATCCCTTTGACATATATTGTGACGCATCCAAGATCGGTCTCGGATGTGTGCTAATGCAAGGGGGCAAAGTTATATCTTATCTATCTCGACAACTGAAACAACATGAACAAAACTACCCAACCCATGACCTCGAGCTCGCAGCCGTAGTTCTAGCCCTGAAGACATGGAGGCATTATCTCATGGGAAACCGTTGTGGGATTTATTCGGATCACAAGAGCCTGAAGTATATATTCACTCAGAAGGATCTGAATATGAGACAGAGAAGATGGATTGAGATAATCAAGGATTATGACCTGGGCATTCACTATCACCCCGGTAAAGCCAACGTGGTAGCAGATGCCCTTAGCAGATTGCCGTGCCACTTGAACTCCATGATTTTGAAGGAGCAACCAAGCCTGCACAAAGAAATGGAGGATTTTCTAATGGAATTAGTGAGTGAAGGATTTTTGGCTAGCATCAAACTTCAACCCACTTTGATCAGCCAGATCAAAGATGCGTAGAAAGGAAATGCTATTATTGATGGAATAAAGCGTCGCATCGGTACAGGCAAGGTACCCGGATTTACTGAAGACGAAGAAGGAGTTTTTTGGTACAAAGGACGTCTTTGTGTACCAGCAGATTCAGAGTTGAAAGAAGTTATTATGAAGGAAGCTCATGATACTCTTTATTCTATCCACCCCGGAGGAACAAAGATGTATCAAGATTTGAAAGAGCAATTTTGGTGGCATAAGATGAAGAGATAAATCATAATCTATATCGCCAAGTGTGATATATGTCAGCGAGTCAAGGCGGGACATCAAAGACCCGCGGGATTGTTGCAACCTCTATAGAATCCGGAATGGAAATGGGATTCCGTTGGAATAGACTTTATCACCGGATTGCCTACTTCTAGTAGGGGAAATGACTCTATCTGGCTCATAGTTGACAGATTGTCCAAAGTATCCCATTTCTTACCAGTTAAGACCACATATCAGAGTTCGAAGCTAGCGGAGTTATACATCGCTAGAATCATCAGTTTGAATGGAGTCCCCAAGAACATCGTATCTGATCGAGGAACTCAGTTTACCTCGAGATTCTGGAAAAAAGTCCAAGAAGGTTTAGGAACCCGACTAGATTTTAGCACAGCTTATCACCCTCTGACCGATGGACAAACGAAGCGAGTAAATCAAATATTCGAAGACATGTTGAGAGCATGTGTGTTAGAGTATGGATCTAGATGGGAAGACTGTCTGCCTTTCGCAGAATTTTCTTACAACAACAATTATCAAGCTAGTCTGCAAATGGCCCCATTTGAATTCATGTATGGAAGGAAGTGTCGCACCCCTTTGAATTGGTCGGAAGTAGGAGAGAGTCAGATTTTCGGACCCGACATCCTACGAGAAGCAGAAGAGAAAGTTCACAAGATTCGTGAGCACCTCAAGACCACCCAGTCAAGGCAGAAGAGTTACGCCGACAAGAGACGTCGAGACCTCGCCTTCAACATCGGAGATTTCGTGTACCTTAAAGTGTCGCCATTGAAGGGAATGCAGGGTTTCTAGCTGAAAGGAAAGTTATCCCCCAGATATATCGGACCGTTCAAGATTCTGAACCATCGAGGAGAAGTGTCGTATCAATTGGAACTGCCCGGAGAAATGTCAGCCGTGCACAATGTGTTCCATATCTCATTACTTCGCAAGTGCCTCGAAGTTCCGGAGAAGACTGAAGTGTTCAAGAACATTGATCATCGGACCATAGAGATCAACGATGACCTAACCTATCCCGAAGTACACATCCGTATTTTGGAAGAAGCTTTTAGAACCACCAGGACCCGAAGCATCAAGTTTCTCAAGATCCAGTGGAGCAACCACACGGAAGAAGAAGCTACCAGGGAGCGCGGAGATCACATCAGGACAGAGTTTCCCGATCTCTTCAAATCCTAGGTAATCTTTTTCGTCCTTTTTCAAATCTCGGGATGAGATTTTGTTTAAGGGGTGAAGGTTTGTAACATCCCAAAAATATTAAGCTTGGATCATCAAACTCTAGTCATCAAAATTAGGGTTAACAAAAACTTTCCCAACTAAAAATATGAAAGCATTCATATGTATGTGTATTTGGAATTTGGATTCTTTTGAATTGCCATGATTCTGTGTTTCTTTGCTTGTAAAAGGATTCTTAGGTGAAATAAACATCATCTAAACAATCCCCAAACTTTTCCCAAAGTTAAACAACTCAAAATAAACAAATGAAGTGAATGGTCACTTTGGTCAAATTAACTACCATGCCTACTTTGGCTATTCCAAGCACTCAAAACTTAACAGAAACATTTTTGGATCTTTGCACCCCTTGTTAGTACTGTTGGAGATATGCCCAAGAGGCAATAATAAAGTGGTTATTATCATATCTTCACACTTATGATAAAAGTTTACATACCATGCTATAATTGTATTAACCGGAAACATTAATACTTGTGTGATTTGTAAACTAAAATAAGAGTCCCTAGTAAAGCCTCTTGTTAAACTAGCTTGTTGGTTAATATATGATCATGGTTTCCCGATCATGAACATAGAGATGTTATTAACAACAGGATCATATCATTAGGAGAATGATGTGATGGACATACTCCTATAGATAAGCGTAGCATAAATATCAAATCATTTCAATAGTTTAATTGCTATATGCTTTCTGATACATAGTAACCTAATTCCTTCGACCATGAGATCATGCATATCACCTTTACCGGATGGATGCTTTGATGACATCAAACACCACACCGTAACTGGGTGGTTATAAAGGTGGCATTGAGTGTTCGGAAAGTATTGGTTGAAACACATGGATCAAGAGTGGGATTTGTCCATCCATATGACGGATAGATATACTCTGGGCCCTCTCGGTGGAATGTCATACAATTAGCTTGCAAGCATGTGACTGGCTCACAAGGGATCACATATCACGGGAACGAGAAAAGAGTACTTATCGTAACGAGGTTGAACTAGGTATGCGAGATAAGCGATCATAACCTCGGATAAGTAAACTATCGTGAGACAAAGGGAAATTGGTATCATATGTAAGTGGTTCATTCGATCGCAAAGTAATCGAGAAATATGTGGGAGCCATATGAATTTCCAGATTCCTCTATTGGTTATTGTTCGGAGAAGTGTCTCGATCATGTCCGCATAATTCACGAACCGTAGGAGACACACTTAAGGATTGACGTTGTTTGAGTAGTTATGGTATTATGAGAAAGAGACCGAATGTTGTTGGTCTCGGATGGTAACCGAGATATCACGAGGTGATCCGGAATGGTCCGGAGAATAAGATTCATATAAGGAAAGTCCGTTTGAGTTCGGGAATGATTAGGTGTTTTCATCGGGAATGTTCTAGAAGGGTCGGATTGTCCCAAGACTCGGGGAGGGTACATGAATGTGTCATTGAATGATTGCATCATGTACTAAGTGTTCTTGCTGTTCCAAAACTTGAAAGTCAAACTGCCGTTTGAAAGTCAAGCAGCTAAAACAGAGCGTGGAAAGCGAGCTGAAACAGGAAGCTGTGGGAAACAAGCAAGAGGAGTTTGAAACCAACTTGGAGGAGGAGTTCCTCTCCTCAAGCCGGCGCCCAGCCCTAGGCCGAGTTGGGAGGGACTCCTCCCTCCTGGCGCGCCTAGCCCCTCCACCTATAAAAGGAGGGGCAGGGCCTCCTCCTTGAGACACACAAGTTTCTACCTCTAATCTCAGGTTTAGAGCCGTTTGGTTTAGAGCTTCTAATTGCTTTAGCTTGCGGTTTAGAGCCTTATAATTGGTGTGTCTAATCTCTAGACCACTAATAGTCCTCTCTCATAATCCACCATACTCGCTCCGGCTTAAAGCCTCAAGGATTTCCCTCTACTTCGGTACCACGCCGTTGTCTGCCGGAATCGCGAGGAAGTGCTACAACCTCCGCTGCTGGAACAAGGAGAGGAAGGTCTTCGTCGAGTCGAACGTGTGACCGATTGAAAGCGCTTAGGAACGCATGGCCGGGAAGGATCGTCCCACACGATCTTGAGATCGGAAGAGTACGACTACATCACCCACGAATCCGCTCTCGTTAAACACTTTGGAATCTTCGATGGTAAGTTATTCCATCGACTCGTTGCTACAATCTAGTAGATAGATATTGGCTTGTTTGTTTGTATGCGATAGAAAATTTTTGTTTTCCATGCTACGAACCCTTACGATGTATCGAGCCGTGTCTATATGTAGATCTGTTGCCTGAGTAGAACACAATGGTCATTGTGGGCGTTGATGCTTTATTGTCGATTGCTTCTTGTGTACTTTGCATCTTGCGGTATGTTGGGATGAAGCGCCCGGGCTAACCTTACATGACATCGTTCATGAGACTTGCTCCACGCTTAACATGCAACTTGTATTGCATAAGTGGCTTTATGGTGCTTTCTCCTAGCATAGTTAAGATCCAATTTACAACGGTGATCAACAATGCTAGTATCAATGTTGTGGTTTTGTTCGTAAGTTAGAACGACACTTATTGAAAGCCCCAAACCACGTAAAATATGCAAAGAAAGTAGAGGCGTCTAACTTTGTTTTGCAGGTGTGCAATGATGTGATATGGCCATGATTGTGATTATATTTGATGTATGCAATGTTCCTTATTGTAAGTCGGCAACCGCGTGGAGCCATATGGTTGTCTTTAAATTATGTTAAGACCTCGTGTCTATTCAAAGTAGTTGTAATAGTTGAAGCTGGTGGGCGACAACCATGGAGCAAAGGTCATTGACCTTGATGCAATCGGTGATGATGGAGATCATGTTCGTGCTTGAAGATGGAGATCAAGCACAAAGAAGAAAGGCCATATCATATCACATATTATGAATTGCATGTGATGTTAATCCTTTATGCATCTTGTATTGCTTAGTAGACGCGGTAGCATTATAAGATGATCCCTCATGCACATGAATTTCAAATCATAAAGTGTTCACCCTTAGTTAGCACCTTGCTAAAGCTTGTTGTTTCAAGCACCACGTGATGATCGGTGTGTTAGATTCTGCAAGTGTATACAACGTGAGCAAGCCAGATTTGCTCATGCGGAAACTAAGGTTTGATCTTGACGAGCCTAGCATGTATGGACATGTCCTCGTGAACACGGATTACCGAAAGGTAGAGCATGAGTCATATAGTAGATATGATGAATATGTTGATTGTTCGCCATTGAAGCTATATCAACTCTCGTGATGATCGGTTTTGATGTGGTGGATTTGGTTCGTGATCACTAAAACAATGTGAGGGATATTGTTTTGAGGGAGTTCACCTAGATTAATTTAATTATTAATTAGAACTCAATTTATCATAAACTAAATCAAAGTGAATTTGCATAGTTGTTGTAGTCATTGGCATCCGTTTACCACCTTGCGCTTAGTTATAATTGAGATAATAGAACTATAGAATTCTGGTTAGTTACTTTACGAACTGGTATCGTATTGCACTTCAAGTGTTAATCTAAAGTTTAAAAGTCCTATTGCAAACTTTCAGTAAGTTCCTGTTACTCCATGAAGTTTAATAATTAGTATTAAATCAAGAGTAACAATTCCAAGTGTTAGTATATAAGTATCATGTTTGTCTCCATGATTCTTGATATTCAAAGGATTCTCCTAATATCAAGGTTATCTAAGGATCTGAAAGAGTTGTTTCAGAAACCATGATTTGTAGAAGATATTGTGATATCTGAAACGAAGTTTTGGTTGCAACATGATAGAGTATAATATGGCTAAAGTCATGTTCTCATATTTGATGAGAATTTGCAAAAGGTTGGAGACACTAGTTGTCCTAAACCTCCAAAAGTTTTGGAAGAGCAACATTATACTCACGATTCATCATTATAAGCTAAAAGTAGCTTGATCATGGACGATTCCATGAAAAGGGTGAATATTTTATGTAGGTAAAATGTTTACTACACCAAGAGATTACTAAAGAAAGGAATTTGAAAGAACACCAAACACTTGATAATGGTGATCTACTTCAAAGTGCAAGTCCAAAGACATTGGTATTTAACTATACACGCTTTGGACTATGTGTCATATGTATGACTCCACTATTGATGTTGATAGATTCTTTCAAACAGAAAAAGAAATACTGAAAGAGAATCTCATAAATATATGGCAGAAGAGAAAGGACTAGAATTGTTCAGTTTAAGTATATAGATGATATACATGTTATGGCTATATTCTTTGCTTATTAAACAATGTGGTTCCTAAGTATTTGATACTGAATTTGTTGGTATGAATCGTCATATGAAACAACAGAATTCATGAACTACAGTGGCCTAAGTAATTAGCAAAAGAATATGTGATGATGTTCATCGAGAAAAAATAAAGGGTTATTGTGTTGCTCATTAAACATCAAAGTTTGCCTTCAAGATTTGTTTTATCAGGTATTATAAGAACAAAAGGGTTGTTCAAATAATTGCCGTAATCCATAAATGATGGATGATTCACAAATCTCGTTGGAGAAATCACATCCATAAAACTAGTGCTAAAAATGTCGAAAGACAAATTGATTGAAAGATCACTTAGGAAGTGACATCGCCGTTTAAATTATATTGGAAAGAAAACATGAAGAAAATCCATATGGATGGAATTTTGGAGTCTATTTGATTTTGATCAAATGACGCTTGTGAAACTTTCCTAGAGATAATTAAAACTTTGTTCATAGGCCAAAAGGGAACGATAGACTAGCTTATTGGAACTTGTACATATTGTTGTATGAAGTCCATTATGTATAGTCAAGAGCGATGGATTTCAACTTCATGTGCTTTCTCCGAAAATTTGAGTGAATATATGAATATTTACTTAATAAGGATGAAGTGTGAAACATTTGAAAAGTTCAAAGACTTTCAATATGAAGTGCAAAATCATTGTAACAAGAATATAAATAGTTTATGATAAGATCATAAAAGAAGATATTTGAGTTACAAGTTTAGCATAATATCTAAGATTTAAGGAATCGTTCCGTGGATTTGCATTTCCCGAAACACCATAAGAGTATGGAGCGTTCGAGATATGTAATTAAACCTTGTTTGACATGGTAAGATCAAAGGTATAATTCATAAAACTGCCATTATATTTTAAAGATTAAAAGCTTTAGAGATTACCGTTTTTCCACTGAAAAGAGCTTCATCATAATCCGTTGAAATGACACCATATAAGGTTATGGTTTGGGATAAAACCCAAGTTGTCCTTTCTTAAACATTGGTATGCTATGCATAATAAAGATGTGTGCAACCAAAGTCGGATGAACCTGTCTTTGTATAAACTGTTAAGTATTCCTCCATAAACACCAGAGACAAAAGTGTTTGTTGCTTAGAACGTCAAGTTTCTTTGAGAAGGAATTTTTCGTGAAAAGTTAAGTGGGAGGACAATAGACCTTTGATAAGGTTAAAAGAACCTTAGCTATATGTGCAGAGTTGCGCAGCGATGAAAAGTGTTTCGGAGGCATCAACAATGCTCATGGCTCACGTGCTTCAAGGGTTGTGGTCACGGAGATCTAAAGTTCCTATTGAAACAAGTAGGTCAAGTAAACAATCAAATACCAAGATTTGAGGGTTGAATCATTATTTAAGAATAATGAACGGAGTACATGCAAAGAAGTGATGATGGGCCCTGACTCCGTCAAATGGCTTGAAGCCATAAAATCCGTGATAGTTCCATACACGAGAAATCAAGTTTTGAACTTGAAGGACCCTCGAGAAAGGTGTAAGACCTTACAGTTGTGTTTGGATCTATAAATAAATAGACATGGATGTTGCACATCTATGAAATAGTCGACATGTTGGGAAAAAGTTCACAACAATGTTCAAAGGTTGACTATGACAAGATCTGATCTTTCATAGCGATATTTAGTCTAGACGGATTAATGTAGCAACCACTACATATAATTTGTTATATGGTAGTTGAATAAACAAAACAAGTTCTTCTAATAGAATCGTTACCTAGGACGGTGCATGACACGGTCCATAGGGTTTTGTTAATTCAAAGGATGCTAAAACATATGCAAACTTCAATGGTTGAAGTGAGCATCATGGAGTTGGAATCTTCACTATGATGAAACCGTTAAAAAGAGTTTAATTTCATCGAGACAATGAAGATGCTTGCGCTTGCAAGAAATTAAGTGGGAGCGTTAAGACATATTTCTAATACATTATGTGGAGGACATATTGTTGATTAGAAAAGATGTATCTTTTATTAACACATATTAAGAATTTCATCCTGATGAAAGACTTAGGCAAAACCCAAATATTAGGCATCAATAGACGCTAATATGGTTGTGCCGTATACATAGACAAGATATTGAATGAGTTCAATATAGAAACTACAAGAGAGGTTCTTGTTTACGTAAAGGATTGAATGAGTTCAATGTTGATGATATATATTCAAGTGTATTGACATTTGGTAAAGTGAAACAAATAATCAAGTATAGATTGATACTTGATGTATGAAATCACAAAGAGTATTTATATCAATCATACTGTGATATGTACAAATCCAGATATGTCCTATGCTCTAAATGTGGTGAGCATATACCGAATGATTCGTAAGATGATCATTGGACAATAGTAAGGATATTCTTATGATCTTTTGGAAGAACTAAGAGTATATTATTTGTAGAAGTGACAAATAGATGGTTAGTTCATTGTAAAAGTACTACATTGATACTAGCTTTCTCACAAAGTACAAATTAAGTTTATCTCAATCTAAACTAAGGGTGGCACAATATAATGGAAAGTGAGTTCCATAATGGATTTGGATGAGTTCCAAAGTTAAGACATTGTGATGATACTACAACAAAAGGCTAAGTATATGGCTCATTTAGCAGAAAAGAGGGCATTTGTGTCAAGTAGTTTGTTATCAAACTAGGTGTAGTTCACAAAGGATAATACTATGAAGATATATTGTACAATATTATCAACATGTTTTAACCCTAAAGAGCTAAAGGTCACACCGAAAGACCAAATTTATACAAAGCCATCTCATTAGAGAATGAGTGATGCGAGAGACGCAAAGACATGCAATTACACACGGACCGGAAGTGTCGATGGAGATCGATTGACCACTAGCAATCGTGTACATACAACACCGAAACCCATAGGTGTTATATACACAAAGGTTTGAAACTAGATTATTGACTCTAGTGGAAGTGGGAGATCTGGAGATATGCCCAAGAGGCAATAATAAAGTGGTTATTATCATATCTTCACACTTATGATAAAAGTTTACATACCATGCTATAATTGTATTAACCGGAAACATTAATACTTGTGTGATTTGTAAACTAAAATAAGAGTCCCTAGTAAAGCCTCTTGTTAAACTAGCTTGTTGGTTAATATATGATCATGGTTTCGATCATGAACATAGAGATGTTATTAACAAGGATCATATCATTAGGAGAATGATGTGATGGACATACTCCTATAGATAAGCGTAGCATAAAGATCAAGTCATTTCAATAGTTCAATTGCTATATGCTTTCTGATACATAGTAACCTAATTCCTTCGACCATGAGATCATGCATATCACCTTTACCGGATGGATGCTTTGATGACATCAAACACCACACCGTAACTGGGTGGCTATAAAGGTGGCATTGAGTGTTCGGAAAGTATTGGTTGAAACACATGGATCAAGAGTGGGATTTGTCCATCCATATGACGGATAGATATACTGTGGGCCCTCTCGGTGAAATGTCATCCAATTAGCTTGCAAGCATGTGACCGCTCACAAGGGATCACATATCACGGGAACAAGAAAAGAGTACTTATCGGTAACGAGGTTGAACTAGGTATGCAGAGATACCGACGATCATAACCTCGGATAAGTAAACTATCGTGAGACAAAGGGAAATTGGTATCGTATGTAAGTGGTTCATTCGATCGCAAAGTAATCGTAGAAATATGTGGGAGCCATATGAATTTCCAGATTCCTCTATTGGTTATTGTTCGGAGAAGTGTCTCGATCATGTCCGCATAATTCACGAACCGTAGGGAGACACACTTAAGGATTCGACGTTGTTTGAGTAGTTATGGTATTATAATAAAGAGACCGAATGTTGTTCGGAGTCTTGGATGGTAACCGGGATATCACGAGGTGATCCGGAATGGTCCGGATAATAAGATTCATATAAGGAAAGTCTCGTTTCGGAGTTCGGGAATGATTCCGGTGTTTTCATCGGGAATGTTCTAGGGTCCGATTGTCCCAAGCACTCCGGGGAGGGTACATGAATGTGTCATTGAATGATTGCATAATGTACTAAGTGTTCTTGCTGTTCCAAAACTTGAAAGTCAAACTGCCAGTTTGAAAGTCAAACGGCTAAAACAGGAAACTGTGGAAAACAGGAAACTACGGGAAACAGGAAACTGTGGGAAACAAGCAAGAGGAGTTTGAAACCAACTTGGAGGAGGAGTTCCTCTCCTCCAAGCCAGCACCCTAGGCCGAGTTGGGGAGGGACTCCTCCCCTCTGGCGCGCCTAGCCCCTCCACCTATAAAAGGAGGGCAGGGCTCCTCCTTGAGACACACAAGTTTCTACCTCTAATCTCAGGTTTAGAGCCGTTTGGTTTAGAGCTTCTAATTGCTTTAGCCTGCGGTTTAGAGCCTTATAATTGGTGTGTCTAATCTCTAGACCACTAATAGCCCTCTCTCATAATCCACCATACTCGCTCCGGCTTAAGGCGAAGCCCTGCGGGATTTCCCCTCTACTTCCGATACCACGCCGTTGTGCTGCCGGAATCGCGAGGAGAGTGCTACAACCTCCGCTGCCTGCTGGAACAAGGGAGAGGAAGGTCTTCGTCGAGTACCGAACGTGTGACCGATCATGAAGCGCTGCCGAACGCAGCCTCCGGAAGGATCGCCCACGATCTTGAGATCGGAAAGAGTACGACTACATCACCCACGAGAATCCGCTCTCGTTAAACACTTTGGAATCTTCGAGGGTAAGTTATTCCATCGACTCGTTGCTACAATCTAGTAGATAGATCTTGGCTTGTTTGTTTGTATGCGATAGAAAATTTTTGTTTTCCATGCTACGAACCCTCAAAGGGTATCGAGCCGTGTCTATATGTAGATCTGTTGCACGAGTAGAACACAATGGTCATTGTGGGCGTTGATGCTTTTATTGTCGATTGCTTCTTGTGTACTTTGCATCTTGCGGTATGTTGGGATGAAGCGGCCCGGGCTAACCTTACATGACATCGTTCATGAGACTTGCTCCACGCTTAACATGCAACTTGTATTGCATAAGTGGCTTTGCGGGTGCCTGTTTCTCCTAGCATAGTTAAGATCCAATTTACAACGGGTGATCAACAATGCTAGTATCAATGTTGTGGTTCTTGTCTGGCCAGATAGCAGCCACCCTAGCGTTGCCCACCTTGTCTGGGAGGTAGCCAGCATCTCACCGCCAACCATTGTCCCCTCCCCAAGCCAGTGCAAGACGTGGACCACCAGGAACGCCGCCCGAGTACATCGCGACATGCCGAGCCACCCCAGCGCCGCACCAGACGCTGCGGCACATCGCCCCTCGATCGCAGCTCGTGCCCACCACTTCGCCATGATCCTAGGAACATGCCAGACACCCCCGTTCGCTGCCCCGTACCCCGTAGCCACCGCTCGCCGCGGAGTTCGCCGCCTCTGCCTCACAGAGCACCGCACGTTCCCGACCGATTGCCACCGCCCCTACGCACGCATTTAAGCTCTAGAGCATCGCCAGGAGACCGCCCGTCGATCGCCAACCTCAGCCATGCCTCTAGCAGCCCGTAGCCATGTCGCCACCGTCGCCTGCCCATCCCTCTCGGTCTCGCCGTCGAGCCTATAAAAGGAGGCCACCCCAAGCCATTTGAAGCACACCATCCCACTCCCCTCACCTCACTGATCGTTCCACCCTCGAGCCAGAGCACGAGGAGCAGCAGCTCGCCAAAATTGTGCCGGAGCAGGCCGCCTCTGGAGAAGAAGGGGGCCGTTGATTGCGACCACCCCGGAGCTACCTCGACCGTCCCTGAGCTCGCTGTCGACCACTCGTTCGTTTGCCCGCCTCGCCATCGTTGCTGGATCCCTGGTATGCCCCCTATGCACCCCCACCGAGCCGCTAGGGTTCGAGCTCGCCGGTGACATGTTCATCATCGACGACGACCATCAGCCGTAGATCTCCCTTCTAATCCAACGAACCACACAGTGCCATTGGCGTGTTATGAGCCAGACCGTAGAACCCCTGTCAGTGAGCCTCAGCTGAATGACACTGGGCCGGCCCATTAACCTCTCCCGCGCGACCCAACAGTTTGAATTTAGACTTTTCCTTCTTAATTCAAACCCAATTTTGTACCTAGTTTCAAAAATCAACCCAGCTAACCAAATTGCATGAAACCAATTTTGTTAGAAAGGTACTGAAAGGCTTAATCTAAGACCGTTGGATTAAAATCTTTTGGATCTGTAGATCAACCTTGGTAAAAATAACAAGTCAGAATCTTTTCTGCACTCAATTTTTTTTCAAATTTCAACCATAAGAGCTTTTGAGTTGATTCCAACTCTCAAAAATCACATTTGATCATACCTTTCAGAATATATAAAAACATATGAGTTTCACTACCGAAATAATGTCCAAGTAATAAAAGAATGCCACATAGGCATTTCTAGTCATTTTATTTTTTAAACCTTGTTAAATTGTGACACCACTTTAAATCACATTACCATATACTGAAATATGTGGTGATGACATGTGTCAACATGATCCCATGTTTGGTTTGGAGAATATTAAATCTTAATTAGTTTTTCAGTGAGTAGAAATTACTTTTATCAAATTAAAATGAATAAGACAAATGCTTTAATCTTGTAATGATAGGTGATGATGCTAGATCATCTATAGTACACCCTTGTGTGATGATTGAAAATAGTTAAGTATTGTTTGGTGATTGTGTACCTCATATTTATTTATAGACGCTAGTACCGACCAAGGATACGAGGAGGAAGGAGGATACTACGAGGAAGAAGCCGAGGAGAATTTCAACCACTGCTCTGCTCAAGACAAGCCAATACTTGAAACCTTGCAAGATAACACTTGCAACTTATCAAGCTTATACCGATACTTATGCAAGCCTAATACCACTGGTTGAGTTACCAAGCTAACACTTGCAAGTTATCCTATCTATGCAAGCTATTAACTTAGCAATCTTATACCATTTGTTAAACCCTCCTAGCTTTTACTTGCAATCCTTAAGCTTTGTTTCTGTATCAAAGCATTCTCTTAGAGTTTACTTAAATGAGTTGTAGATTCTAAAAAGATAATTGAAGGTAGCATAAAGAGCATAAAATTTGGCCTAAGTTAGATAATCTTGATAATCATCCTAAGGCATGAGATTGAACTTAGTTAAATATCCACTTGTTTACCACCCCTCATTAGTACTTACCACCACTTGTAGATGCTAGTGCCAAGCATAAAACTTGATCAACTTTAGATGGGAATACTTGGTGAAACTGGTTATGAATACCTTAGAATGATGAGTCATTCTACTGAAATGTTTTGACATGTGTTCTCGAACACCAGATGATTTTGATGATGAAAATGTTGAGGCACGAGCCTTAGCCCATTAACAAACTGATGGTTGTCTGGATGCGATACCATTCCAATTTTACCGTACAACCACAATACCCGAAAATTGGGTAGGGCTTGACTAGAAACTTATATACCTTAGTTTGGGTTCCCTCGCGGCCAAGGTCTGAGCTGAGGCTACCTTGTGAAGATTGCCCACCTATGTAGTACCCAAGATGATAGTTGGTCATGGTTGGGACGCCAAACTCACAGGAGAGGTGCCTATACTAGGGCGTGTAATCGAAAGGTTAGGATTGATTATCCGCATACTGAGTATGGTGAATTCAGGATTTGTTCCTGACGAATGTATCGAATGTTGTGGTGAAAGTGTACAATCTCTGCAGAGTGTCAAACTATTCGAATAGCCGCGTCCACGGTTATGGACAGTTGAAGTGGCCATACTGTTCCCCCGTCAGATGTTTTCAAAATGAATTGTGAAATGAATGGAAACTTTGACTTGACCACAACAGGGTTGTGATATGAAATTCAAGTTCCCACTTAGGTGTTATAAAACTTCAACTAGCTTTCTTTGTTTCTAAACTTAGTAGAGGTAAATCTGGCTTTTTGCAAAACAACCCTAGAGCTTAGTGTCCTACTACAACAACCCCCTTAACTGCTAGTATTAGTTTGCGAGTACTTAAAGAGTACTCATGGTTTTGTCCCTGGCTATTCCTGTGGCCAGACTATGAAGAGGAGTATCAGGATGATGGACCGCAGGAAGGTTACGACAACTAGGATCATCTCCCATCGTCAGCATTGCCTGTGACCCCGAAGATGGAGCTTCGCCTACGCTATCGTTACTATTACGTATTCCACTGCTTGAGTTGTATTAAGAACTGGATCATGAGATCCTTATTTGTGTAAGACCTTATGTATGGTTTGTAATGGATGATGTACTATGATATCCAAACCTGTTATGTCTCGCAAAAATGGTAATCCTAGGATTGCATTGTATGGCATAACAGTCATCTGGGATTAAAAATCCGGGTGTTGACATGGTATTACCCCAAGGCCGGGTGGGCTTGAAAATAGAGCAAAAGTGAAGGAGTGGGCTCTTAGCAAGATGGATGAACTGTACCGGAACCATAAGAAAAGTTTATACACGAAATATGTCGCGAAAAAGAAAACTCCGGACTTCAAAGGAGTAAACGAGAAGTTGAGAGAATAGTGGCCCGATTTTGTACAGTACAAGCAATCTGATAAAGCAAAGGCAAAGTCGGCAAGAAACGCGTTAAATGCTGCCAAAAAAAATACCATCATAAAATGGGGACAGGTGGCTACAAGAGTGCCATCCCTAAGTGGGAAACTATGGAGAAGAACATGAGGGCTAGAGGCGTCACTCCTGGTACAGATGGATGGCCCGAGAGGTCAAAGCACTGGTGGTACAGGCACGGGGGATCCTTGGAGCCAGAAACAGGGAAGACATTATTTCATGATAAAATTATAAAACCCTCCCAAGACCTTATTCAAGCAATGAACAATGCTCAATTGGGATTGTTCTATCCCGAGAGAGAGAACGACGAGCTGACACGCGCCCTAGGGAATCCTGAAAAGGGAGGAAGAACACGAGGCCAGTTACAGATGCCAGTTACAAAAGCCGTCAGAGAAAGAAGGACCGGGAGGCAGACCGGATCTTCAGGGTAGAGCAGGACCTAGCTGATATAAAGAACCTCATGCATAAAATTAGCCAAAGGTCATTGCCAACTTACTCGGCCGATGATCTTGCATTGGATCTTAGCCAGCGGCGAAGATGGCTTCCACGGAGGATCGGCTGATGATCAAGCTTCTTTGGATGATGCACCGGCTCCTCACTACCCCGTGGATGATGTCAGAGAGATGGCACAATGTGAGCTACATCAGCCAATGAACAACCTGTCCTTCAAGGTGGCGATTGGCACTGCTTTACCTTGTCTACCTGGAGCACTCCACTATTCACTTCCGATTCCACCAAGCTATGCTCGTGTCATGGTGGATGACATAATGGAGGATTTTGCGGACCTAGAGATTGAAATCGCTACGCCTGAAGGCCTTACGAAACTAGGAGATGTCAAGTGCAACATCATTCTATGGAATAAGAAGTACATCAAGTTTCCAGGCTCGGCGCCAAGGCCACCGACTCCGAGGAATCCAAGTCCACCCCGCATCGAATATCGTCAACCTCCAGGTTCACCCCAACCCGATTATCGCCAACCTCCAAGTCCACCCCGCCCCGCTGACGATCGCCGCAGTAGGAGTACATTAACTTGATCTCCGCCTCCATGCAATACTCGATCTCCGCCTCCGCCTCCATGCAATACTACTACCTCGTTGAAGAAACGTAAGTTCGATGGTCCCCCACGCCCCACATCGAAGAAAGGTCAAACGGAGAAGATAGTCGACATCCCGCCGGCTCTTCCAAAGAGACCTTATGATAAGACCGATGAGGAAACTAACGCGGATGTGGCTGCCCAAGTTAAGGCGCATTTTGCATCCAAAAAGCCTGAGCCAAAGCCGGTATATAATGAAAAAACCAAAAAGTGGGCTAAGTCCTTTCTTGAGCAACCATCCTAGATATCGATGAATCTGGAATCAGACTATGACCCGGATATTATTAAGCAAGCACAGAAGAAAAAAAATCACAAGTGCAAAAAGCGGGAAGCAAGTTGCCCATCTCGGAGCACAGAAGAATCAATCGGTCGCCCCGCTCAAAGTCATTTCAGACCTCAACAAGGCCTTCAGAGCTGAAATGGATATGGACATGCAAATAATGGACCCCAGAGCCCGTAATAATGCTGCATTTATGGGAATCACTGTATCGCAGGCCAAAACACTTGCTACCGAAGCAAATATGTCTCTTGGTCAATATTTAGGCTATGAAGATACGTTAGTGGGTCAGATAGTACGGCAGTATGTCCAAGGGGGGCCTCTAGTCAGTAATGAGGAGCTCGCGCGTCTATCCAGACATATGCGAAATCTGCACGAATGGTACATGTCGCAAGCAGAAAAAAAGCATCAGAAAGATTGGTTTCCGGTGGACGTTAGAAAGGAGCATCACTTCAAACCATACTCGATACAGGTTCAAATGACCAAACTGTTTCAGTTATACAACCAGCGCGCCCTCGACAAATCTATCATTGGTTGCTACTGTTTGTAAGTGATTTATTTCTATAATTAAGTTTGTAGCTCACCTCGTTCATTGCATTTAATATATTATCCTAACTATATATCCTTTTGTATGATGATATTATATTCTGCAGAATGAAGATGCTTGAATGCAAAAGAGCTAGAATATACGGCGTTGGGTTCATTGACCGATATATCGTTAATGAATATACGTTAAAAAATCACCCCAAGGACGTGGAGGAAGACCTGTGCAGATTCTTAACCGAGAATAATTTTGTTAAGGAAATACTATTTCCTTACAACTTCAAGTGAGTATTTATATCTTGTACACATTTTATTTTTGCTTACTGGATGAGCTATGCATGTATGCTTATGTAAACGTCCGCAGATTCCACTGGATCTTGCTAAACATTCAAGTTGACAACTCCCTAGTTGAAGTCCACGACTCATTAAGTTGGGACCAAGAGCAGTGGAGCGACATGAAAGCAATGCTCCATAAGTAATTTCAATCATTATCGCATTATATCGTCCTCTTTCATTCATTTCCTGATATCAAGTAATTAATAACTTCTTTGTTCATTTTCTTTGCCGAGCAGGTGTTGGACACGGTTCAGACAGAAAATACCAGGTCCATTCAAAGAAGAGTTAACTTATAAAATGGTGAAGAGTTTACAGCATCCACCGGGAACTCATTTAGCATCCACCGGGAACTCATTTATGTGGATACTACGTCTGCTAGTACATCCACGAGTTGACCAGTGAGCGAAAAGTTGACTCATATTATATTTATGATTTGCGGGAGAAACTAGAGCCAGACCAGCGCATAAGAGCAATTCAAGAGGAGCTGGCGGGATTTATGATGAAGGAAGTCCTTGATGTACATGGAGAACATTATGCGGATGACGTGGAACTCGATTTGCCTTAGCCATCTCCATGTAGCTGATATGATATATATATTCATCAATGACCATGTAATTTCAAAACATTTCTTCCTTTTGATATGATTGATTATATGTATGCTTGCAAGGGATCGATTAATTATATAAATGCATCGACGTGTAGTGTGTATGTAGTAGCGTACAATATGTATACTGAAATATATGTTTGAATTATAGTGAAACACAAAATGAAAAAGGAACGAAATGGCAAAAAAAAAGGAAATACACAATCTCTGCCGCGACAGAGAAACACACAATTCTCTGCCGCGACAGAAAACCTTATAGTCCCGAGTGATGTTACGGCCCGGGACTAGAGGGTCCCCCCCCCCCCCCGCGGCACTGAAACAGCCACGTGGCTGTTATCAGTCGCGGGCCGTAGCGAGCAGGGACTAGAGGGGGGCTCTAGTCCCTTTTTCGCAGTCCCGGACGCAAAACCGGGACTAAAGTCAGTTGCAGCCCAGGACTGTAGGCCCTTTTTTCACCAGTGTTACCATAGATTACTGCGTGTACGTAGCAGCCGCTGCCACAGAAAAGGAGCCAGCTAAAACTCATCTAGTGTTTGGTGCCTCCCGCCGGCAACGTCGCTGGTCCGTTCCGTCTCTGGTGGCCCTAGGGTCTTGGAGGTGAGGAGGACCATGGCCTCTCGCCGGCAGGAGGTTTTCTGATCTTTGTTTAGCATGTTTTTTAGTGCTTTTTTTGGGATGTTGAGGCGATGGCTACGTCCCGGAGTCAGAATAAGACCCTCCCCGCTCTATCCTTGCTCCGATTGTGCATCTAGTGCCAACGAAGGTTGAGTGGAGTCGTTTTTCCGGCGGATCTCGTGAGATCCAGTCCGTTTTCGTGTTTGTTGGTGTGTTTTCAGGTCAGTCTCTTCCGATATACGGTTATCATCATTGGCGATGGATGCTGCTCTGGTGCGCTGGTCTATTGTGACCTTAGCACGGCGACTTCCTGTCTGTCTACTACAACAAGCTCTACTACGACAAGTTTTGCTCGGCTCCGGTGATGGAGGGGCGAGGACAGCGGCTCGCCTTTGGCTCGTCCAGTGTTTGTAGTCATCTCTAGGTGATCCAATGACCTATTTGTAATTTTTATTATTTTTGGTCTCTTTGTACTGCGTTGATGATTTTTAATAGATTGGTGAAATTTCGAAAAAAAATGGACATACGATTACATTTGTGCTACAGTCAAAATAGTTAGCTCCCGTCCGCGACACTCGTGCTCCGACCATTTGGAAATGTTTTTCTTAACCTGCCGCACCCACTGGTTTTCAGCTCGTCGGAGCCTCGGTCTCGTGGAAGTCCGAGTCCACGCTAGTTGCAGATTCAGATTCAGATGCTATGTTAACTAGTGCCACCGCAGAACAGTAGAAAGGAATTTAGTAACCACTAGGTAGTGTTTAATTATTTAGCTGTGGTAGTGTTTAATTATTTAGCGTCAGCTCTGGTCATAATTGGGGTGATTTGCGTTGCACTCAACCAGCTTTTTTTTAGGTAAAATCATAATATATTAAGTCAGCAAGCCGGCTTATTAAAAACCTTCCAGTCCCCTTAGGTACCCTGAAAGGAAAAGAGTGCGTCTGAAACTTGCTGCTACCAAATCACACAATAGTTACATCGTTTACTAGGGAGTCTAATTAGAAGCTAGGGGGCTCATCGACCCAATTACAAGAATTTCTATTCTCAAAGCAAGACCTAGCTATCTCGTGCGCCGCTTTGTTTGCTTCCCTCCTGCAGTGTTGGAACATTGTATTTCCAATAGAAGAGGCAATGTCTATGCAATTACAATATATTGCTGCTGCCTCTGTCCACCATTGCTCCTGTCCCGAACAAGCATCAATAGTCTCGATAGAGTCCCCTTCGGCAATCACATTGTTACAGCCTATCCTTTCAGCAAGTTTAAGTCTTTCTAGCATTGCAATTTCCTCTGCCATGTAGCAGAGGAGACATGTGGAATAAACTTACATTCTGCTGCGATAAAATGGCCTTGATAATCTCTTAAAATCATCCCCACCGCTCCAGATTGTGACTCCTCATGAAAAGAAGCATCGACATTCAATTTCATCTGACGAGCGTTGGGCTTCTTCCACTGCATATCTGAATCAATCGGTGGTTTTGACAGTTTTGCGGAATTCGCTACAATGGCCAGAATTGACATTTTGCAATTCATCAAAGATGGGAAATTCTCGTTGTGTGTTCGTCTTCTCCGAATCCACCAAAGATACCAAGATGTCACTGCAATTAGTTCCTTAAGGCTCACATTGTTAATGAGTTGTGGTCCGATGTCTGGTTGGCGAAGTAGCACCTCAAGAGCCGCCGAACCCGATCTGTCATCAGTTAAGGCCTCGTCAATGAGGTTAGACATCCCCAGCAGCTCCCACAACTCTTTTGCCGGTTGACATTGGAATAAGAGATGCCTGATGTCTTCTGGTTCTTGAGAACATAAAGGACAAAGATCCGATGTACCTATGTGACGACTGAAAAGAATGCTTTTCAGAGGTAAGATCCCATGTAAGGTACGCCATACAATTTTTTTGATTTTTCCTGGTATATTCAATTTCCATACAACCTTCCATACTGGATTAGTTGCCGCTGATCCTGGGAGAGCCAGTTGATTCACCATTGAGCCAAATTAATGTTTCCATTGAAGGTGGTATCCAGATCTCACCGTATATCTACCATGTTTGGTATAATGCCAAGAAATAAAGTCCTCAAAACCATGCACATTGAGTGGGATCTGCAAAATACGATCAACATCCACTTGTGAGAAAAGATTCTGAATTATATCTATGTCCCACTGTTCAGTTATTAGTCATTGGATCAATCAACTCGCTAACTCTAGTGTAGACCGCACCTCCTCGAGGCGATGTGATCATTCTATTTGGACTGCTTGCAATCCAGGGGTCTTTCCAAATATTGATATTCTCTCCGTTTCCCACTCTCCACACATATCCCCTTTTAAAAGTACATAAACCAGCGAGGATACTTTGCCAAGTAAATGAGGAGCCCGCCTTTGGCCCCGCTTTCAGAATATCACCACTTGGGTAATATTTAGCCCTAAGAACCCGAGCACATAGGGATTCTGGTTCAGTAATTAGTCGCCAGGCCTGCTTGGCTAACATAGCCAGATTGAAGGAGTGAAAGTCTCTAAAACCCATTCCTCCTTCACATTTCGGGAAGCACAATTTCCACCAAGCATACCAATGCATTTTGTTACTATTGGCATCATCTCCCCACCAGAATTTTGCTATGGCATCCATCATCCTCTTGCACACACCAATAGGAATTAGGAAAACAGACGTAGCGTACACCGGGATGGCTTGTGCTAATGCCTTAATAAGGATTTCCTTTCCTCTAATGGATAAGTGTTTTTCCTTCCAACCATTGATGCGTTGAATTATTCGCTCGATGAAATGCACAAACGAGTCACTTCTATCCGCTCCAACAATAGCTATTAAGCCTAGATATTTATCTGACAAGGCTTCTGTGTCAATATGTAGAGCCTCACATATCTCTGTTCTTGTTATCGCATGTGTGTTGGGAGAGAAGAAAATGCTTGACTTAGCCAAACTCACCAGCTGCCCTGAATTTGCACAATAGGAATCCAACACTTGCTGCAATGAAGTTGCATTTTTCATATCCGCCCTCATGAGAATCAGGGAATCGTCAGCAAATAAAAGGTGTGAAACTGACGGTGCATTCCTGCACACCCGTATCCCATCTATGCCACCAACTTTTTCTTCATGCAACAATAAGCTAGATAGATCTTCTGCACACAATAGGAACAAATAAGGCGAGAGGGGGTCCCCCTGTCGAAGACCCTTGGTAGGAACAAACATATCTGTCTCTTCTGAGTTGAATCTTACCTGATATCTGACAGATTTAACACATCCCATCATCAGAGATATCCATCTTTCGTCAAAACCAAGTTTTCTCATCATACTCTCTAGAAAGGTCCACTCCACTCGGTCATATGCCTTATGCATATCAAGTTTAACAGCACAAGCTCCCACAGCCCCTGATCTTTTGTTTTTGATAGTATGAACACTTTCATAAGCCACAAAAACGTTGTCCGTAATAAGGCGACCAGGAACGAAGACGTTTTGTATAGGCGAAATAACCTCAGGAAGAACTCCTTTCAATCGAACCGCCAACATCTTAGAGATAATTTTATAGATAACATTACTCAAGCAGCTCATTATACAGGTCGGCACTGGAGTGCTACTGTTTGACATGTTTTCTTCCAGCAATATTTTAGTACTACCATTGTGTCCACTGTCCAGGGCGCGTCTCGACTACTCTACGTACTCCGTGACCTCACCCGCTAACTGACACTGTACTAGTCAACTCGGCGGTCGGCACCACCGATGCATGATGAGTTCGTGACCACGAAATGTTGAGTAGGCCGTGAGTCGTAAAAAGATGCTAGTCTGTGAGTGCCGCGGTGGCAATCTGAAGTGAGCGAAACTGGCTTAGTGTGTGTAGGGTTGAAAGCAGAATGGAAACGGATGGAAGAAATGCATTATCGTTTTTTGTTTCCTCTTGTTTCGTCGAAATCGGAAACGAAATAAAAAACTCTAAAAACGAATACGGAATCAGAAATCATCAGAGACAAATATAGAATGGATAGGAGACACATATAATACGAAAACGGACATTCGTCGGAATATAATAATGACATGATATCATGGTATGTACATCAAAAGAAACATATAGCAGAAAAATAACAGCTCACTACTTCGATAAGCGACAACTGAACATAAATTAACACACATAATTCAACACTTTGACAAACATATAATAAATTTACATAAATAGTTTCACTTAAACGCTAAGGAAAATCACTAACGCAAACTGCTATTTCGTACATGGGCTTGGATGGTTATACTTCCGGAAAGATTCCGTATTCGTTTATCCTGAATTTTTTTACCGTTTTCGTTTTCATCGGGAATGGCTCCCTAGTTTCCTATTTCCGTTTAGATTTTTTCGTTTTCGTTCCTTTTCCGCAATATGCTATTTTCCGTTTTGTTTTTAGCTCTTCATTTTCTTTTTCTATAAAAGCGGACGGAAAGTTTACTTACCGTTTTTAATCCTGCTTGTGTGTCTCGCTAGACCAGAGAGATGGTCGTATCATAATAACGTTGTGCGTCTACGGAATCCTCCCCCTACATAAAAGGGCGTTCCATATGGGATGTGTCTTGTGCTGTAGCAGCAGTGGGAGACATGCTGCTGGTACTACCAAGATCCACCGCTCGTACGCCCCGGCAGCACTGGAGGCAATGTGATGCTATCTTGCCCCTTCGATCGGGCTTTGCCCTTTTCGGTTTCCAGCAAGAATCCGTCCGTGTGTGCGACGCGATTCCGATTGGATCTTGCCAATTCGCAAGGTTTGTTGGTTGGAACGGTTCAGAAAATGTCTCCCGTCCCGTGCTGTCAGTCTGTCACTGTTTACTACCCGAATAAGCTCATTTCTTCCAGATAAGTAAGCGTGCCATGGTTTCACGTTATCTGGAGCAGGTTCGGCGAATAACTTCCAGATTTGGTGGTTAGTGTGCGACGCATCAGTGCATGCTGGTCAACTACCAAGAGTAGTTAGCACAATTAGCTAGATTAGTTTAAGATATTCAGAGTGGAGAAAACAAACAGCATGTTGGAAACTTGGAGCCAAGATATGTGCATGCTAGGCTGAAGGAGCAACTAAGCATCTTGACCACCCTGGCAGGTTCAGTTTCAATAACGCTTCACGTGCTATTACAATGCGGTACTTCTAGAAGGCATGCATTAGTGGTCAAAATAGCCGCTGGTTTTAAGCAAATCATTTCTGCTGTTGCGCCACAAGTTCATCCCATCATTGGGAGGCATGGAGCGGTTGGAACTGACCAAGCCGTGCAGGTCAACAGAGTAGAGCTGCTAGCTTTAAGTCCAGCATTCTTGACTAACCAAGAACCGCGGTCAGTGAATTACACGCTCCCCTTCGGCTACTGCTCAGATTCTGTGAACTGCAGCAGCTTGACCTGTTACTATTGCTCGCAAGCCTCTGTACCCTTGTGCATGTCGCATCGTGATCATGCCATCTTTTTGCCTACGGTGGTGGAGAATTCCCTCAACATGTCTGTCAGAGCGACAAGGCGACAAAGGGCCTATGCATGATGAGCGAGTCTGTCACATTCAGAAATAAACTGAATGCATTCGTGCAAACCTTTTTTTCCCTTTTTCTTTCATGTCCTGACGACGGCCTAATCATCATTGTGTTAATTAGCCTCATGCATAATTCAATCTGGTAGGCTATGCCTGTCTTTAACAAATCGCTCGCACGATCGCGATCTATGTTATTGTATTTGCTCGTCGCCTTCGAGACTCGACGTACACCGTGACCTCATATTCGCTTCGCAAGTTGCAAATGATAACGATCCATTCAGAGGCATAATGCAGAGGCTCTGCATGTGCAACTAGAGTTGGGCGGGTGCATTGTTAGCACCACCCCATTAGCCAGATGCAACGTGCTGCCCTTAATTTTGCTTGCTGTACATCTTGGCAACTGAAAAGGAGGAAACTACACGGGACACGGCCCTATAGATTCCCCGGATTTCTCGAAATTGTCTTTCGCCCCGTTTTATAAATAAAACACACATGTGAGACCATTGCTGGGCCAGACAGCACAATGTCCAAATGACCAACACGATACACGGACCGAACAGGCAAGTCCAAAACGAAACCAAGAAGAAAGAAAAGAAAACAAAGCCGACAACGTCGGAGCGACGAAACAGAGAGGATTCGCCAACCGTTGCGCCCACCGGAGAAGTAACACCACACCGCTAGCAATCCAAAGCGCCGCGTACCAAAGCATCACCTCCAAGAAGGAAAGTGACGATGACGACTCTGCTGTCCGGACTAGTCCTAGGGTTTCCCCCGGTACGCCATGGGAGACGCGGAGGAGATGCCCCCAACGCCCTTCAGGAAGGAAGGCGATACCCAAAGGCGTCACCGCGTCGGTGTGAAAGCAACAAAGATTTCTCCCGATCCCTCCAATGACCCTCCCGGCCGCTTTGAATTGCTCCGCCAAGCTTGCCGCCCACCTGCACGTGCCAACACGGTCTTGAGGACTTCACCACCGTCACACCGTGGAACTCAGACCGAGGCTGATAGGAACGAGAGAGCGGGGCCATCGACGAGGATAGGCATGGCATCAGCATGCGGGAGAGAACAGTCTCCACCTCCCGAAGGCGATAACCGACCGGATGCAGCAGCAGGCCATACCAGGCCTTCTTGGCCCGGCCGAGCCCGTCAAGGCTCGTGAAGTCCCGCCACCGCACTACAGCAAGGGTGCCTCCGCATACGCCTACCCTAGCACCAGGCTCAACTGCTCCCTCCACCAGAGAATCCGCCACCTTGACAAATCCCCGCCACCAAGCAGCAGCACCATCGCCACCGAGACCACCCAGGCAAGCCGGACTGTTGGCAGTCCGAGGAACAACGACCGAACCTTGCCACCCCATGGCCAGAGGGACGGCCGCGCCAGCTACCTTCCGGGGCCGCTGCCCGGCTTCCACGTGCTCGAGACAAGGCTCCGGCCATCGTCACAATGCACAGCCGTCGAGAGTTTCGGTGAAGGGCGGGACTCGGATTCGCAGTCATTGAGCACACGGTAAACCTAGGGGGGAGATCATCCCTCCATCACCTTGTGGTGGCTGCCGTCCGGACGGGCAGCGACATCCGTAGGGCCAAGATCAGGCCTAGACCAGGCCCGGCTAGGCCCAGATCTGGACCGCGGAACCGCCCCCGCAGCTGCAACCAGGTCTCACCGCCGCCATTGAGCTGATCCGCGAGGCGCCCCCCACCTGCTCCGCTGTAGTAGCCGTGTCGCCATGACCCGCCACCGACAACCCTAAGCCACGCCACAGCGGCAGAGCGCGTCCGCTAGCTGCGTTGGCCAAAGCCGCACGCGACCAGCAGGTGAGCTTGACCGCGCTGGTGCTTGACGGGGAGGAAGAGGTTGAAGTTGTCCTGTAGTTCCCCGGCAACGGCGCCAGAAAACTTTTTGATGACTCCTTGATGGCGCCAGAAAACTTGGTGCTTGATGTGGAGTCTTGTTGGAAACCCCAAGAGCAAGATGTGAAGAGTACAGCAGCAAGTCTTCCCTCAGTTGATACCGAGGTTATCGAACCAGTAGGAGGAAGGAAACATCACACATGTGTTGCAAGCAATATGGAGACCTGCACAACATAAACTCAAGACTTTGCCCCAACGAATCAGTGAGGTTGTCAAGCTCACCGATTTGCTGTAACAAAGGATTAAACGTATGGTGTGGAAGGTAATGGTTTGTAGCAAGTAAATAAGTAACAGTGGGAGATGTATCAATGGTAAAGATTGGACCGGGGTCCATAGTTCACTAGAGGTGCTCTCCTTAGATAAACAACATGGCATGAAGGGTAAACAAATTACAGGGGGGGCAATTGGCAATTGACAGGAACTGAGCAAGGCATAACAATGCAATTACTAGTCAAAAAGATCCTATGAAGTTGATTGGGCAATACAACAATATACATAGACCGTAATCCAACTGCATCTATGACTAGAAGTCCACCTTCAGGTTATCATCTGAACCCCCTCCATTATTAAGTTGCAAGCAACAGACAATTGCTTTAAGCAAAGTGTGTAAGGTAAACAGTCCACATGTTCCATGAACAAGAGACCGTTGTTTTCTCCCTAGAAGCAACAACACATCTACAACCGAAGAGATTTCTGTCACTTCCCTTGGAAACTAGAGGCATGAACCCACTATCGAGCATAAATACTCCCTCTTGGAGTCAATAGCAACTACTTGGCCAAGATAACCACTAGCAATGGAGAGCATGCAAGATCACAAACAACACAGACATGATAGAATCATAAAGATAGAACCATTAATCAAACCAACATAATAATCTCAATATCCATTGGATCCCCGTAAACACAACATGCATTATTACAAATAGATTAGATCTTGATCATGAACGGAGCTCACAAGATCTGTACATGAAAGCAAAAAGGAGGAGATACAACCATCTAGCTACTACATGGACCCATAGTCCAAGGTGGAACTACTCATGAATCATACCGGAGAGAAGGCCTCCGGGATGATCTCCCCTCCGGCAGGGTGTCGGGAAGAACTTCAGATCCCCCTGATCTAGAGACAATGGTGGCGGTGGCTACAGACGGTTTCGTGGATTTCTGATCGGGTACCAAGAGTTTCAGATCGGGGCTTTATAAGCGAAGGAGATTCGGAGGCCACTGTGGTCGCAAACCCTATCCAGCGCGGGTCCACGACCTCGCTGGGTGGGTCTGCCCCCTGGCCCTCCTCCTCTCGACTTCTTGTTCCCCACGGAAAGTTGTTTACTTTTGCTTGTCCCGTCCAATTCGAGAATATTTCTTTACTAACTTTTCGAAACCAAAACAGCGAAAACAGGCATCCGCATCATTGCAACTTGTTAATAGGTTAGTACCGAAAACATGTAAAAGCACCTCAAAGTGTAGACAAGTAAAGCAAAGTAGATACAAAACAAGCATGGAGCATCAAAATTATAGATACGTTTCCAATGTATCAAGATCCCCAAGCTTAACTCCTGCCGTCTCGAGTAGGTAAGTGATAAAGAATAATTTTGAGGTGACATGCACCCTCACAATAAAGATCCAACCATTTGCAAACATTGAAAGCTGGGATCAAAGAACTCTAAACATGTGCATGAAAGATGGAGTTCTAACAATAGGACATAGTAATTATGCATGCAACATGGCAAGCTACAAACAAAGATCATGAATAATATGCATTGAAAAACATTTGTTTGTCTCACATACAGAAAACATAGCATAGTGGCAATCAGCTTGTCCCTCATAGAGTAGCAATATAATGCATAAGACACCTTCAAAGTTCACAAGGGTGACTAGAAACAGATAGCACATGAACAAGTAATAACACAATATGCATCAATTAATAAGCTTTGGAACATTGCACATAGAATGACAACTATGCTCTCTTAATGGTGCCTAAAGGTAGAAGGTGGAGACTCAATAATGGTGAAAGAAAGGCCTTTTTGTAAAGGAAGCAAGGATTACAAGTTTCAAAAAATAGCTTCCAAAAATTATGGTACTTATTAGCTTTCAGCTCTCATTGCCCCTATCATAAGAATCTTGAAGTGGTTAAGGTTAAAGTGGCAAAGCTAGAGTATATGCTTGACAAAGTACAATTTGGCAATCTCAAGTCCCTTAAC
Organism: Avena longiglumis; assembly: GCA_030063025.1. Classification (NCBI taxonomy): domain Eukaryota; kingdom Viridiplantae; phylum Streptophyta; class Magnoliopsida; order Poales; family Poaceae; genus Avena; species Avena longiglumis. The sequence continues at coordinate 57,174,594 of CP125976.1, forward strand.
TATGAGGGCTACACCTCATGGATACTCAACTTAGGGCCCAGGCAAGTTCTTGTCACTGTAAGTATTTGCATATCATTGAGAACCGCCAATGGGGTACCCCTTGCACATGGTACAGGAGCTTTCCCATAACCAAAATGACAAGGAAAGCAGACAATGAGCATCTCAGCAATCTTTTTATTTACCATATGCATAGCTTTTTATTGAGGATGCTTCATAGATAGCTCACTATGGTGATGCTACAAGTTTACACCATGATTAGGCAAGGCTTAGGCTAGCGGCCCAGGCGTTTCTCTAACACATAATACAAACTCCATGGACTTACTAGTTCCCACTTCATTTCACACCGGTAACATCCATAGACAAAAGAGCATGATATCAATGGAGTACAAAAAAAAGTACAAGTGCAATGTTGAAAACGTTCCCCGTAAGAGCACGGTTCTGCTAATACCAACTTATAAGTTCAAGCATATACAACAAAATTGCCTCAATGGTTCAAGTTTATTAGGAGCAAAGAATAAATTGTGCCATCAAGTTCGTGAGGGCTTTAATCACTAAGTTTTCACATAACAAAATAGTTTTTAATTGGAAGATAGTTGAAAACAAGAATATACTTGGAATGGTGTAACACACCATGCATAGGAGTTTATAGTGGACACTTTGGAATAACTTGGTTTCTTGGGAGTTGGAAGCATGAGTAGAACTTACTCATACAAGTGGAGGATAGCAAAAGACTGGGAGCAACCAACTAAGAGAGCAATAATGACCATAATTATGCAATGCAACAAAGCAAACTAATCAAAGCAAAGAGTTGTACTATAAGTCAAGGACTAAATGATCATATAGGCTAATGGTGACTTGTCATAGTCATAACATGGTGTGAGCATGTTCCAAGTCAACCCAAGCAAAACATCAAAGGAGAATACCACAATAATATGCTTTTGCATGCTAAAACAATGCATAATTTCTTCAACGCATACTAAGCAATCCCAATTGTTTGTAACAAGACATGCTACAACAATAATCACTAAGCATAATGCAAAAACAACACCTAGCATGTCATGCTAAAGTCTTAGTCACAGTCAATGCAAGCTCCTCTTGCACTTCAAGCAAGAACTTACTACTCCTTTCCAAACACCAAGCAAACTTATTTGTAAAACAACACAGCGAGAGCGGGGGGTCCAAACTACTAAAGCAAACTAAACAAACTAAGCAAAGCAAACAAAAACTAAGACGCTTCAAGAACAACACAACTGTGCATGAAACAATAAAAGTGAAGTGTCTAGATAGACCTGAGTTTTTTATTGATGAAGAAGGGGATGCCCAAGGCATACCAAGCTTTGACGCTTGTACCTCCTGGATATTTCTTGGGGTGACACCATGGTGGCATACCCAAGCTTGAGCTTTTGTCCATTCTTTATCTTATTGCATCATTCTCTCTCTACACCGGAAATTTTTCCTTCATACAAAATTTCACCCAATCTTCATTAGCAACATTAGCTTATTCAAAAGATATTAGACCGTTTGTAAAAGCTTTGTAATAGCAAGGATTTTCACTAAAAACACAAGATACTGAAGTAACTCCTTCAAAGAAAATCAATTTACCTGAAGAGAGCTCAAAAAGGAATCAATAAGAAGCAAATGCAAATAATGGCAGAAATCTGTCAAAACAGACCAGCAGGTAGAAACGAATTTTTTTGAACATATTCTGTTGCTCAAATAAAAAAGTATTGAACTAATGAAAGTTATCCAACATGTTGGGGGATTTATTCGTAAATTTTAAACTTAATCCGAGTTATAGAGCCTCCTCACGATTTTTTTTGGTGGAGGACAGAAATCTGTTTCGGGACAACAACTCCTCAAATCTTACTTCCCTCTCATTAGAGGTTATTCTTGGCACAAAAAGCAAACAAAAATGATAAGGAAAGGTTATTACTGAAATAATAACTTCCAAGACTCAAGGAAACTCTTGGGTTATCTCCCAATAAGTACTTTTCTTTAACGCCTTTAAGTTAGGCTCGGAAAGTTTGAGAAGATGCTCTCATATGAATTGAAGTCAAAGAGAGCATCAAGAAGCAAATTCAAAACGCATTTAAGTCTAACCCTCTTCTCATGCATAGGAATCTTGTACACAAATAAATTCATGAAGAACAAAGTGGCATGCATAGGAAGGTAAGACAGGAGTAACTTCAAAACTTTTAGCACAAAGAGAGGTGTTTCAATACCATCAAAACTTCTACAACCAAATTCTCCTCTCTCATAATAATTTTCAGTAGCATCATGAATAAACTCAACAATATAGCTATCACATAAAGCATGCTTTTAATGATCTACAAACACATAATTTCTATCAAGCTAAAAAATAGTGGGATAAAAACCTTCACAGGTTTTACCCAAAGTAGATATTTCAAAAGGATCCACAGGAACATAACATTCATCCTCCTTTGGTAAGCATGGGGGACAATCAAATAATATGAGATATAAAGAGTTACTCTCGTTAGAAGGTAGGCATGGGAAGATAATCCATTCTTTCTACTTTTGTTCATCACTCTCCCCCTCTTTTTCATCTAATGAGCTTCCAGTTTCAACAATTTCTTCTTCCATAGGCTCCTGCAAGGCATTAGTCTCTTCCATTTGTGGAAAACACTTATTAAAATGTTCAAGAATATAGCCATTGTCTTCCTTGTAATTATCAAAGCCAAATTTAAGTATCTCATAAACCTCATGTTCATAAGGTGCATCATCACTATTTTCAAGCAAGCTGGCAAGTTCAAATGCACCCTTGAAGGCAATAAACTCTTCAATTTGTTCCACATCATAAAAGTCATAATTTCCTTTATCATAAGAAGATATGGTAACATTCTAATTGAAAGGGTAGGTGTTTATACCTCCTGCAGCAACAAGCTTTATCAAAGCAATAGGTAACATTATAAGTAGAGGACACCTCTCTAGCAATAGTATTCAACTTATCAATTTGTTCCCATAAGTGTTTCCCTTTTTGTGACAAACGTTGTTCCTTATATTAATACTTTTGTTCTTCCGTGAACCCACCTTGCCAATAATAACTAGTTTCAAAGAAACCATCCATTGATAAAAAGCATGACCAAGCAAGGCAATAACAGACCAGCAGCTAGAGTATGAACTAATTTTTTGTGTGTTTTTGAATAAAGAAAGCAAACCAAAGTAGACTAATTTTTTTGGTTTTTTTTTTGAAAAGAGTCAAACAAAACCAAGCAAAAGAAATAAAAGAAACTAAAAACAAAGTAAAGAGAAAGGAAGTGAATGACTCCCCTAGTGAAGACGTCCTTAGCCTCCCCAGCAACGGCGCCAGAAAACTTGTTGACTGCGCTGGTGCTCGACGGGGAGGAAGAGGTTGAAGTTGTCCTATAGTTCCCCGGCTGACGAGGATAGATCTCGTCAATGCCCATTGTTATGAGCTTGGGTTTTGGAGAAGATGGGGGTGCTGGAGATCGCAGAACGGTTAACAGACAAGCAACTAGGGGACACGAGATTTACCTAGGTTCAGGCCCCCGGAGGGAAAACCGTACTCCTGCTTGTCTGCTCTTGATTACGGCGGAACTGAAAGTTACAAGGGTGCGCATATGCAATCTGGCGTGGAGGTGTGTATGCGGTGGTCCGAGAGAGATCTAGGTCGTGTTGTAATCTGTCCTCCTCGTTGGACCCTCCTAGCCTTTATATATGGGGAGGCTAGGTCTCGGGGTGCCAATACGAGTTGGTTACAAGTTGTATTCAAACTCTAGTCTTGACATTTCCTTGTCTTGTGCGCTTTGGAGTCCGTGTCCATATGGGCTTCATAGCAGCCGAAACATCGTAGGCGTCATGGACCCTGGCAGGTCGTCGAGTGGGCCTTCCGTCGGGCTGGACCAGGTAGGATAACATCGGGTACCCGTAGGGCATATCTATGTCACCGGCAAAGGCGCCAGAAAACTTGTTGATGACTCCTTGATGGCGCCAGAAAACTTGGTGCATGATGTGGAGTCTTGTTGGGAACCCCAAGAGCAAGGTGTAAAGAGTACAACAACAAGTCTTCCCTCAGTTAAGACCGAGGTTATCGAACCAGTAGGAGGAAGGAAACGTCACACAGGTGTTGCAAGCAATAAGGAGACCTACACAACACAAACTCAAGACTTTGCCCCAACGAATCAGTGAGTTTGTCAAGCTCACCAGTTTGCTGTAACAAAGGATTAAACGTATGGTGTGGAAGGTAATGGTCTGCAGCAAGTAAACAAGTAACAGTAGAAGATGTATCAATGTTAAAGATTGGACCAGGGTCGATAGTTCACTAGAGGTGCTCTCCTTAGATAAACAACATGGCATGAAGGGTAAACAAATTACAGCGGGGCAATTGACAGGAACTGAGCAAGGAATAACAATGCAATTACTAGCCAAAAAGATCCTATGGAGTTGATTGGGCAAAACAACAATATACATAGACCGTAATCCAACTGTATCTATGACTAGAAGTCCACCTTCAGGTTATCATCCGACCCCCCTCCAGTATTAAGTTGCAAGCAACAGACAACTGCTTTAAGCAAAGTGTGTAAGGTAAACAGTCCACATGTTCCATGAACAAGAGACCGTTGTTTTCTCCCTAGTAGCAACAGCACATTTACAACCCAAGAGATTTCTGTCACTTCCCTTGAAAACTAGAGGCATGAACCCACTATCGAGCATAAATACTCCCTCTTGGAGTCACTAGCAACTACTTGGCCAAGATAACCACTAGCAACGGAGACCATGCAAGATCACAAACAACATAGACATGATAGAATCATAAAGATAGAACTATTAATCAAACCAACATAATAATATCAATATCCATCGGATCCTCGCAAATACAACATGCATGATTACAAATAGATTAGATCTTGATCATAAACGAAGCTCACAAGATCTATACATGAAAGCACAAAGGAGTAGATACAACCATCTAGATACTACATGGACCCATAGTCCAAGGTGGAACTACTCATGAATCATACCGGAGAGAAGGCCTCCGGGATGATATCCCCTCCGGCAGGGTGCCGGGAAGAACTTCAGATCTCCCCCTATCTAGGGACGATGGTGGCGGCGGCTACAGACGGTTTTGTGGATTTTTTATCGGGCACCGAGAGTTTCTGTATCAGGGGCTTCTTATAGGCGAAGGGGCGAGTCCGGGAGGCGACCAGGGTCGCCAGACCCTACCAGCGGTCCACTGACCGCTGGGTGGGTCCGCCTCCGGCTAGCCCTCCCCTCCTCCTCCGACTTATTGTTCCCCACGGAAAGTTATTGACTTTGGCGTTTGACCCGTCCAATTCCGAGAATATTTCTTTACCAACTTTTTTGAAACCAAAAACAGCAGAAAACAGGCATGTGGCACTGTTGCAACTTGTTAATAGGTTAGTACCAGAAAACATGTAAAAAGCACCTCAAATTATAGACAAGTAAAGCAAAGTAGATACAAAACAAGCATGGAGCATAAAAAATATAGATACGTTTCCAACGCATGAGAGCTCCACCGCTGCGGCCCCCAGAGGCACGGCCCGTCGTAGCCGCAGACGCTGCCGGGCTCGCCACGGACGAGCACGACGCCAGGTCCCCGCCAAGCCGCCAGGCTGCCGCCACACGCTGCCTCGCCAAGCGCCCGCCGCCCGCTGCCGCCAAGCCACCGCGCCACTCAGACGACCGCCACCGAGAGCGGGGGGAGAGGAAGGCCCCGCCGCCACCGACGTCTAGCGGCTTTGCCGCCGGCGCTACCCGATGGCGGCGAGGAGGGGAGGCCGGAGAGGGGGAAGGGGTGGCGGTGGCGGGGAGCCCCCTGTTGCTCGCGGGAGCGACGCGGGGGGCTAGGGTTCTTTCCCCACTACCATCTGCCCCCCGGATTTGGCAAGGCGTCATTTGTTTAACCTTCTGGATTCCCACTGTTTAGCACGGTTTGCTAAAAAAGATGAGGAGAATTAGCGCTTGTTGCAGAATCTAGATCCTGTGGGAGATACGGTCTGCGAGCGAGGTCTGTGGAAAAATGGTCTCGGCGCTGTAGCCGTAAAGGGAGACAACCGTGGTACAAGCGCTTGTAACTTGTTGTCTGATCATGCTCTTTCGGTCTATTGAATTGTATGCACTAGTCAACGCAATTAACATTTTGAACCGATGAAAAGAGCTAGACAATATATTTTAACACTTATCTTACATCTTTTGTCTTGGCCTATTATGACATATGTTTGAGGAGCCGTAATATTTGTTTTTAATTCTTGCGCTGGTTAGAATTTGATTCTACGACTTTCTGCTTTAATACCATATTAAATTATGGGCAGTACTACGCGTCCCCCGGTGGATTTGTGTTTTTTATCCCCCGGGTCCCCAGCCAACCACGTGTCCTTTTTTTGGTTCAAAATCCCGCTTTTGCTACAGACATACTCGTTTTTGCTACAATATCCCTTTTGCTTGCTACAACGTAGCAAAAACGTTCGATCCAAAAATAGAAAATTAGATGGACCTCACCGGAGAGTTCATCGCCATGACCGTGTAGCAAAAAAGTTGTGCTAATGTAGCAAACCCGACCTCGCCGGAGATCTCACCGGAGACTTTCGCCGGTAGACCTCCGGACACCGTGTAGCAAAAATTTTATGCTATTGTAGCAAAACCACAAAACTGTGGTAGCAAAAAAAAAGTGCTAATGTAGCAAAAAAAAAATTTACCAGAGACTTTCACCGGGACCCGTAGCAAAACCTATACGCTATTGTAGCAAAACTAGTACAAGGTTGTAGCAAAAAAATCTATTAATTTAGCAAACCCGACCTCACCGGAGACTTTCGACAGAGACCTCGCCGGAGATTTTCGCCGGAGACTTTCGCCGGAGACCGTGTAGCAAAAATTTACTCTATTATAGCAAAATCACAAAAGGTATGTAGCAGAAAAATTAGTAATTGTAGCAAAAAACAACTTCGCCGGAGACATCATCAGAGACCTTGTAGCAAAACTCGTGGCCGTTTATAGCACCTCCGCCTGCCGTAAGTAGCAAAACCCGTGGCTGTTTGTAGCACCGTCGTTCGATCACAGTAGCACCACCGCTGGCCGCATGTAGCAAGCATCAACACTGCAAATAGCAATAACGGACCCCGTACGTAGCAACGCTGCCGGGCCATGGCCACTCCATCTACACGAGCACTTCCATGCCAAAAAAGTCCATCTCCGAAAGAAGCCGACCGGTGGACGCAGGATGCCGAGTCGCATGCGCCCGGATGGAGGCGCACCTCCATGACGCAAGGGGCTTCCCAGCGAGGGTGCGTAGGGAGTCGTTGTGGAGGTCGCGGGCCTCCATGGCGCACGGGGCTTCCCGGCGAGGGTGCTCGAGCTTTGCCATTGAACGGAGGAGCAGAGTGAAGCATCCCTCCTCCTGATATCACTCCCTGCCGGCGGTGGAGGTGAGGCTGTCCATGGCGGCGGCAGCGCCAGAGGCTTCATGGCTGTGTTTAGAAGAGAAATTGGGGATAAGAAAGACGGTGGGAGACGCCCCACCTGACACTGGCTACTACGATGGTCCACCACGGTCCACGTATTTAATAGAGCAACAGAAGCAACGGGGGATAAAATCACCCGATCCCCCGGGGGAATACTATCATTTCCCTTAAATTATATGCACTAGCCAACGCAATTTAGTTAGCTCCCGTCCGCGACACTCATGCTCTGATTATTCGAGCTGTTTTTCTTGACCTGTTAAGATTGAGATTCAGATGCTATGTTAAGTAGTGCCGCCGCAGAACAGTACAAAGGAATTTAGTGACCATCACTAGTTAGTGTTGAATTATTATTGTTCGAGGCGTGGCTTGCGGTTGCCGTTGCTGAGAAGTGGTACTTTGCCCGAATCTGAACCTTGTGACGAATTATTGGCGTCGGCTCCGGTTGTAATAACTTTTCAGCTTCTCAAACAGATTTTGGGTCCAGAATCACATAAGCCTAAAAGAATGAGTTTGATTTTGACCAGCTTATTTCCACCAAAAATTAGTTTTGTACATAGGATGAGAATCCGGTCGGACCTCGATTCTGGGTGATTCCCGAGATTCCCCTCAAGTGAATCCAAACGTTTTCCATCTTGAACATGTCGTTGCTCATATTTACAGAGAATTGCCACCGGCCAGTTTGAGGAGAAAGAAAAAGGAAAAGGGCAGCTAACCGACCGGTTCCTCCCGCACGCGCACATGGACACCATCGAGAAAACGAGATAGGGTTCCTCCCTGCGCCTCAGCCGCTGCCGCCAGCTCCCCCTCTCGCGAGTCCGGCCCCGGACCGACCCTCTCCTCGCTCACGCCGGCGACTCCTCGGCGCCAGACGCCGCCGCCGCCTCGACCATCTCCTCTCCAGACGCCGCCGCCCCGACCCACCCATGCCCTGCACCACCGTCCGTCCTCGCCATGGCCTCCTCTCGGCCGCTGCCCACCGACCGACGCCCACCGGCGCGAAGAACCTTCGCTGCCACAGCCGGCGACCGGCAACCCACGTGAGCTCGCCTCCCTCTCCCCCACCGGCGAGCCTCCGCCACCGACCGACCTCGAGCTCCTAGCCTCCCCATGTCATCCTCCCAATAGCAGTTTATTGGCATTGTAGATATTTCATTGTTCAACACGTTTGAAAACCCAAATTCCATAAGCCAAAAAGAAGGGAAGATTGTAGAATGTTTGAACTTCTTCCCACCATAGTTTCTACCAACAATCTCCCAAAATCCAGCTTCTCCAAAATCATAAGCTGAAAAATAGGGGGCCTAAGTGGGATGATTTGCCTTTCACCCAACCAGCTCGTTACACATGTCGGCACTGGAGTGCTAGCTAGTGTTTGACATGTTTCTTCGAGCAATCTTTTTGGCACTATCGTGTCCATCCGTCCAGGGGCGTCTCGTCTACCGTCTACATACTCGGTGACCTCACCCGCTAAGGCCTTGTTTACTTCTAGGGTATTTCAGGGGATGGGAGGGGATTATTTTGTATTCCGGAATTTCCCCGATAGGTTTTTTACTAGGCCGGGTTTAGAGGGAATAATCCTGAAATATCCCCACAAATCCCCTCCACACTAGTGTATTTTTAACTAGATTAAAAACCCTCCATCATGGTAGAGTATTTTTGGGGAAGAGATTTGAGGGGATTTGAGAGTATTGAGCGAACACCAAATCCCCGCATATCCCGGCGTCTTTGTGGATAAAAATACCGGAGAAGTAAACAAGGCTTAACTGAAACTAGTCAACTCGGCAGTCGGTACCACCAATGCATGATGAGTTCATGACACCCCACAGCCACTGATCAACCCCGAAATGTTGAGTAGAGAGCAGTGAGTCGTAAAAAGATGCTAGTCTATCCGTGCTGTGGTGGCAATCTGAAGTGAGTGAAGCTGGCTCATGTGTGTTTCTCCAGAGTGATGCTCGTAGTAATAACCTTGTGCGTGTACGGAATCCTCCTATATCAAAGGGCGTTCCATATGGAAGTGTCTTGTGCTGTAGCGACATGCTGGTACAAGAATCTAAAGACATGGTTGAGTGGGCCAGTACAAAGTCCTACGAAATTCTGATTATTTCAGCCGTTCGATTCTAAATCAGAGGTTGGGATTTGCTCTCGCGTCTCCCTCTGTCTACTGGACCAGCCGTATTTTACCCGCCCTCTGCTCCTTCTCGCTGCAGCTGGGCCCCGCGTGATCGTCGGCCCACTTGTCTGCCACTGGGTACGTTGCACCGCGGGTGAGAAAACGCGCGCACGAAAGGACAGCAGGTGAGGACGGTGCTGGTACTTGCACGGTGTTTTACCGGCGGTGTTTTACCCGCCCTCTGCTCCTTCTCGCTGCAGCTGGGCCCCGTGTGGTCGCCGGCCCACTTGTCAGCCGCTGGGTACATTGCACCGCAGTGTGAGAAGACGCAGGTGAGGACGGCAGTCCTTCGCCCATCCTCCGCCTACAGCGCTGTCACCATGTGCCTTCCGCCATGCCTCGCCCCGTCCCATACGCCGCCTCGCATCCCGCTCGTCCGGTCCGCCCCGCCGCTGGTTACGCCGCCGCCACCCTCTTGCTCTCGGGCGTGGCTTCTCCGCGCTATCCTCCCGCCCGTCTGCTGGTCCCCGCCGCGTTGTTACGCCGCCGCCTACCCTCTTGCTCTCGCTGGACGTGGCCCCTTCTTTGGCCGGATGCTTGTCGGCTGGCACGGGCGGGCAGCCAGACGTGGTGGCGATGGTGGAGACGGCTCCTCGCGCTGGGGCAGGGCCGGGCCTCTATATTCTTCCCATCCGCCGTGCGGTTCCGCCCCTCGCGCTTCCCCTGCCTCTCTCGTCCCGCAGCCCTCCCCGCTGGCTCTTTCGTTTCTTCATCTTCCTGTCCAAGGAGTCGCCGGCTGTCTTCCCCACCTTCACTGACGCCGCCCTTTCCTCGCGATGGATGCCCTCTGTGGCGAGTTCGGTTAGGGTGAGCCGTTCTTCCCCACCTTCTTGATCTATTTTTATTTAATGGAAGATGCGCAAGAGCCTTGATTTTTCTCTAGCGCACGTTGCCTCAATTTGTCATCTTATTTCTGTTCATGTAAACTTACTACAGCTATATCCTATCATCTTTCATTGGGTTTGATTTAGATTTTATTTCACACTGCACATTTTGGGTCTTGGTTTATTCTTACTTTTCATTCCTTCAGCTTGTTGTTTGGGTTTCTGGGTTGTTGCTTTGTTTTTCCTGCTGCCTCTGACGCAATCTCTGCATTTCCTTTTTTTTTCACAGGTTGTCGGGGTGCTGGAGGCAGCGACTTTGGGTGGCCGCGTTGGGCTTCCTTACGTTTCCTGTTCTGTATACTTACTGGTAAGTGGCCTGTGCTCTTGAACGATTCCAGCGGTACGTAGCTTTGAGGGTTGTCTAGCTAAGCAGGGGTGTACGGTACATAGGCGGAAGCAAGAGAGGCATGTTTCGGGTGTTCATCCGCCACTAAAGATATGTTGGTGTCCTGCTATTTGTTAGCTCGTTTTCAGGAGTATAGAAGCAATGGTTACTTTGCCCCTATTATTTGGGCTCCTCTGCAGCCTCTAGAATGCAGAGATCATGTTTCTGGGTGTAGCCGTAGGGTTTGGATTCAATGATTCAGATAGTTTTAATTTTACCGAGGGGAGCATTTTTAGGTTTGTTTTTTGCTGTTTTGTGTCTGGTAAATTTATTAGCTAATTTGATCATGTGCTTGTCTTACTGTATTCATATAATGACCGGGCGGTGGCAGGTTTCTTTCATGTGCTTGGGTATTTATAGCAGTGTTTGTCCGCGAGAGATCAATTTTTTTGGTCTTCCTCCTGATTTAGAGTTGTTTGCTTTTCCTTTGTTTGTTTATTCAGCTGCCATGCGCCTTCTTTAGAGTTAATTTATTTTTTTCTTAGATCATAGTTAGGGTGCTTATTACAGAGCAATAGAAAAGAAAATTTGTGCATTGCTTTGTCAGAAAATAGTATGCAACATGCTTTCTCCAATTTTAGCTTAGCTTTGCGGCTATTGATTCCTAATATGTTGATTGCTTTATCAGGCTGTCAATTCCTAATATGTCAGTAAAACTATAACTGAGGCTCAGGTTAACACTATACTGTACCTCAAAACACTAGAGTAGTAGCACTATGGCTGTGGCTGCTAGTGACAGTAACACATAATTAAATCTCAGTTCAGGGTGTGCCAAGACAGGGAAGAGGAGATTATTACAAGAACTAAGTTGCTAAAGGGATCCAACTCGGGTGCAATTTGCCATAAGATTAATTAATTAGCTTGTTTGTTGTCAGACAAAAACTGATTCCGATTGGCTGTCCTCCAATCCCCTAAGTACTGCTAGCTAGTGGTAGCACAGGCCTTACTATCCGGTGTATAGGAGCTGTTCACACAGGCTTTGACCATTCCTTAGGGGTTCATCAGCTAGCTAAGGAGGCTATGAACGATTACACAACTTTACTGATATATACCGCCAACTATAGGAGCTGTTCACACAGGCTTTGACCATTCCTTAGGGGTTCATCAGCTAGCTAAGGAGGCTATGAACGATTACACAACTTTACTGATATATACCGCCAACTGAAAGTTTATAATTAGCATTGACAAAGCTTATGCATTTTTATACATCTCTCCTAAATTTATTTTTCATGACCGTGCTTGTGGCCCGGAACCATATTCACCTAGGACTACCCTCACTTCAGTTACTGGGTTCATCTTTTGCTTGAGTTGAAGCCAGGTAGTAAAACCAGGACATATGCATGTCTCACATGTGGAAGAAGTCCTCTTCCATTTTTCTAGAATATAAGGAGATCCCAAATATATTCTGCTAAAATTTCTCACATGCTCCATGGTTTTATTAGTTCTGCTAGGGAGTAAAGACCTTGTGCTTTTATGTTACTTCATCCGTTGCAACTCACTGTAGTCTGTAGCAACATAGATTGCATGGCAGTCTACTGGAATAGATTGCATCATCGTAGCGAATTCGGGTTCAATCATTGAGAATGATGTTAATCTACATAAGAAGCTGTTCTTGCATTCCAAAAACAGATGCCTCATCCAGAAAAAAGAAGAAGATGCATGAACCTTGAAAGAAATTTAGGAAGCCGTAAGAGTGGCAGCATAAATAGGACATTTCTTATGTAGTTGCTTTTTTAAGTCGATATGCATGTCACATTTAATGGTATAATATTGATGTACTATAGCAAGAAGATCTTGGCTTTGGTAGGCTCAATAAACTAGATGCCTCCTATTTGGCAACACATACTTTAGATACATCAGCCACGACCTATATTAAAATTTTGCTCTTGTTCAGCCTAATATTCATTTTTGTATGTGGGCTTTACATATACCTGATGCTTAAATAATAAATATTTAAGAATATGAAATGTATTAGTTATATTACCTAACATACATCAAAGCTACTTCCCAGAAAACGACTGATGGAACTGGCGCTCGGTTGATCAACAACTTCGTTTCTTAGCTCCCTAACTAATTTTGATGCAGACAAGTATTAGCAATGAGGCAGGTTAAGGGCCATAAATTGCATATGTGCAGAAGGATAATATCCTAAATGAAAATAGCAGTCATAGAACAAATACCTGTGGTGTAATTTTTTCCTACAGATCGTACAAAAACTGGTTCATCTCACTATTTCTTACTCCAAATCAAAGCAAGATAAACACAATGACATCTGCAAGATACTCATTGTACACCTTCCTAGAGAGGTGCTTCTGATGACATCTTCCGATAATTTTCCTCCAATTTTTCCAAATTTGTTTTGCTTGTAGAGGAATGGCCTTATGCAGCAGTATGAATTTTTCTCTTCAAAGAATGAACTCTTGTATAATTTTTATTTTCCTTCTCTGCTAAGAAGGCACCGGTTTAGAACAGACTGAAGCTATGAACAAGCTAACTTTTACAAAAGTTATCTTCTACATATCATCTCTATATACCTGTGTGATTCAGCCTAATATTCATTTTTGTATGTGGGCTTTACATATACCTGATGCTTGTGCTAGTGTGTGTTGTTCATTCTAGACATTGACTGTTTGTTTGTGTATTTTGTGTTTGCAGGTGTACGTGTTGCTGGAGATTGTGCCATTCCACGTTTTTTCCCTGGTGAGTGTGCTGCGGCTCCGGCTCTGTTGTTTTTTTTGGGCTCGATGTTTTACGGATTTAGTCTGTGTCAGTGATGCTCGTTGGTTCTTTTTTTTTCTTGCAGGTGCTCGTCTTGCTGGAGGTTAAGCCATCTAACCATCTTCTGCTTTCCTGGTGAGTTTACTTTCTCTTTGGCTCGATTGTTTCCGGGTTTGGGCTCTACCCGTGACTGCTTGCTTGTGGCCTGCCCGATTTATGTGGTCTTTTCCTTGTAGGCCAGCCCACATTATGTGAATAGTGTGCCCTGTTGGTGGATATAGAACTATTTATGGGTATAGGCAGAAGGTCACTTATATATGTATATGCAATTTGGTAGCTTTTTCACGTGTAGAACAGAGGAAAATTCAATACAGAGTGTCCTCCCAAGCCATTCCGTGCCTCGCTGCTTGCCTAGGTGTAGAAGTGCAATTGATAGGTGAAGCATATAAAAAATCAGCCGCTAGCTACTCCTGAAATCAGATGCTAAATGAGTGTATACCGCTCGGTGAGATAATTTTAAATACAATTATAGATCAGATAGAAATATTCAGCACCTAACTGTTCATTTTCCACTGATGGCCATGGCAAGAAATTTCTGCAATGAAACATTCATCAAATTCGCTCTTCATTACCAAAAATGGCGACATGAAATTCATTGCCAGCTGAACAAACATATATATGTGGCTAATGGACTAACTGAATATATGTAACTGGATGTTACAATAAATAGCTAGCTAGATCTTATTATCGGCGGCATCCATATTGAGAAGCTCGCTGACTATCCTTGATTCCATGTTGAGAAGCTCACTGGCTATTTCCTACTTCAACTGTAGTGTGCTTGCCTTTGATTCTGTGTTGCTACTGCACCTTCTAGGGTTTTATCTGCTTATGTTCTCTTTTCTTTATCTTCTGTTAGTTCTTGGATAGGTTGTGAGGTCTCTTCCTTTTTGTTTCAGGTTTTCTGCTGCAGCGTGTTGTTGCTGGGTCTGCTCTCTTCCGGTAGGTGGTTACTTTTCCCCCTGCTCGTGCCTCTTTTCTTTGTTCTGTAGTATTCTTTGTTCTTCTGTGGTATTCTTTGTTCTGCAGTGGTATTCTTAGGTTGCTTCTCTGCCCATGTGTGTGTGTGTAAAAAAAACTAAATAAAATATTATTGGGTCACTTGATAATATATTGGCCATCCCGGTTTTTTATTTCCTATCCTTTCTGTGTTTTTGATTAAGCTTTCCTTGTTGGGCTGTTTCTGTATTTTGAGTTTTCCTGGCTGGTCTCGCATTAACGCACCATGCAGCGGTGCTGCTGCGTCCTACGAGTTGGTTTATTGGCAGCCAGTGTTCCTCGGTTTCCTCTGGTTCTTGAGCCCATGTGGTGTATGTGCTAGATCAGGGTGTACTACTTGTTGATGTTATCGATTTTCGATTTGTTTGTTTCTTGTCAGGATGTGTTGTTTATGCATTATGTTGCTTCCTTTCTGACAATATGCCCCCAAGATGTTTGCCTCCTCGGTGGGTGACTCCGCAGTGGGTTTCTGATCCCCCTGCTGGTCAGTCACGATACAAGAGGAAGAGTAGGTCTTCTGCACTGCCGTATTTGTTTTTTGTGTTCTCTGGGAAGGCTTGTGTCTTACCTGGATTATGTGTACTTGTGTGTGTTAGGGGATGGGTGGTATCCGTTTCTCTCTCCGCACGTCAGTACGTTTAATCGGAAGAAGTTGAGGCTTATGATTAATCTGAGGCGTAGTGACTACAAAGGTGTGGGGTTTATATGCGCTATGCTTTCTTTTTTACTGTAGCTTTGTCTTGAATCGCATGGTCACTTGTTTGGTTCTGCTGTTAATCGTAGAGCATGCTGTGCGAGGGCCACTACCCGAGCACTGGGAGGGTTTCCCTACTGAACTAGCTGAGAGTATTAAAGGTAGTAGTCTATGTACATGTTTCATGGAAAAAAATAATGCTTTCCTTCTCGTCTCCTTGTGGCTAAAAGTGTTCCCACGTTTCCTTTGTGCATAGCCTCTTATGCGGAGCGGTCGTACCATGGTGCTCCTGAGTTTAGGTGTTATCACTGCGGCGCGGCTTTCTGGTGGGGTGAGCGTGTGAAAGATAAGTCTTCTTTTCGTCAGCGGAGGGTTCTCTTTTCCAAATGTTGTAAAGGCGGGAAGGTGTGCATTCCACCTTTTAGAAAACCTCCTGATTTTCTCGGAGATCTTCTACACTACGACGGTGATACACGCGCTAGACGTTTTGTTTCAAAAATTCGACAGTACAACTGTTTGTTCTCTTTCACATCGATGGGTGCAAATGTTGATAGAACTTTGAACAACTCGCGTGGTCCTAGCATTTTCAAAATCCAAGGGGATGTTTGTCACCGTATGGGTTCGCTTTTACCTGAGAAAAGTGATGCGGTTGGTTCTGTTAACGGTAGGAACCCCCCTAAATTTGCTGAGTTGTATATCTATGACACCACTAATGAGGTTAAAAACAGGATTAATGCGGTCAATCCAGACAATGATAGGTCTGGAGATTTAGACCCTGCTATCGTTGCTGGTCTTCTAGCTATGCTTAACTCATGCAATGACATGGTGAAAATATTTCGGCAGGCTAGCGAACGTATTAGAGGTCATGAGGATGAACTTGTGGCTATACGCTTGGTTGCTCCCTCTGAGGGTGATGGTGCTCAGTACAGTTTGCCAACAACCAGCCATTTGGCGGCTTTGATTGTTGGTGATATTGATCTCGAAACACCTACTCGTGATATCATTATTGATAACAAGAGAACAGGTTTACAACGGATTTCTTCGCTGCACCCTTCTTATATGTCTTTGCAATATCCATTGTTGTTCCCTTTTGCTGAGAGAGGCTACCACATTAAGATTCCTTACCTTGGTTCCGACGAGGCTGGCTCGACTTCTCGAGTAACGCTTACCATGCAGGATTATTACTCTTTTGTGTGCCACTACCGGCCAGCGCATACGAACCCTTATTTGTGTTATGGCTTGTTGTCATCGCAAGCTGTTGTTGACTCACGGGCATGCATAGATGAGGGCCGCCTATGGTTCATCATTAATAATCAGGAAACCCTTAGGAGTGAGCATTTCCAAGGCATTACAGACGCTGTTGGTGAGGGTTTTGTCGATGGTTGTGATGTTGGTAAATCCATTATTTTGCCTTCTAGTCACACTGGTGGGCGTCGTTATTTTCAAGAAAATTTCCAGGACGCTCTTGCAATTGCGCGGGTTTACGGGTCTCCTGATCTTTTTTCTACTTTCACTTGCAATCCCAAGTGGTCTGAGATTACTGAGGCGCTTCTGTACGAGCCTGGAAAGCGGCCCTCTGACAGGGCTGATATTGTTGTTAGATTCTACAACCTGAAGCTTAATGAGTACCTCGACGATATTAAATCGGGCTATGCATATGGTCCCATCGTTGCTGGTACTGTTTGGTGGCTTTTTGTTAGTGCTTCCCTGCATGTTTCTTCCTTTGTTGTTTGGCGATTTCTTCTGTTTCTCTTTGTTTGGTCCAATGTATTCTCACTTGTCTTATGGTTGTATTTTTTGGAACAGTTCTTCATACGGTCGAGTTCCAAAAACGGGGTCTTCCACACGCTCACATCCTTATCTGGTTGAAGAGGGCATACACCGAGGTCAGTGCAAGATTGATTGATTCTTTTGTTACCGCTGAAATTCCAGATCCCGTGGAAGATCCTCTTGGCTATATTTTGGTTTCTGAGTTTATGATGCATGGTCCTTGCGGAGAACTTAATGATAAATGTGTTTGTATGAAAAGTGATAAATGTTCCAAACATTTTCCAAAGGATTTTCAAGATGAAACTACAGTTGATAAGGACGGTTATGCTCTTTATAGGCGTCGTGACAATGGTTGGCGTGTGTTTAAGAATGGGAAATGGCTTAACAATCGGTGGGTGGTGCCTTACAATTTGTCCATGTTCAAAAAATACCAAGGCCATATGAATGTTGAGTGGTGCAATAAAGCCCAGGTAATGAAGTATCTATTTAAGTATGTGACTAAAGGACCAGACTATTCGAAATTGTATTTAGAAAGGATTAAAGGCAAGGGTGTCCTTAGGGATGGTAAGGCTCGTCCCCCAGTTAACGAGGTTAGAGAGTATTTGGAGGCTAGGTATATATGTGAGTACGATGCTTTGTGGCGAATCTTTGCGTACACTATACACGGGAAGACTCCATCTGTCGAGAGGTTGCCCGTGCATCTCCCTGGGATGAATACTATTAGGTTTAAGGCTACTGCTGATCTCACTAAGCTTAATGACAACGAATTCTTGAGAAAGACTAAACTAACAGAGTGGTTTGTGGCCAACAGCTTATTTCCTGATGCTCGGTCCTTAACGTATTGTGAGTTCCCAACGGAGTGGACATGGGAGGCAGAAAGTAGGTCATGGCATCCCAGGGGAGGGGGCGATAGGATAGGTCGTATTTACTATGTCCAGCCAACTGTTGGAGAGTTGTATTATCTACGTACGTTACTTATGATTGTCAAAGGGGCTACATCTTATGCAGACCTCAGGACATTTGAGGGTGTTATATATGCTTCTTACAAAGAAGCCTGTGCTGCTCGGGGTTTGCTGGGTGACGACACAGAGTGGTACCGTGCTTTCGATGAGGCCGTTACCTGGGGTTTTGGGACACGTTTGCGCCTCCTATTTGTCACGATGTTATTGTACTGCGGGGTGAATAGTGAGAGAGATTTCTTTGAGAGGTACTGGGAAGCTATGTCTGATGATTTGCAGTATAACATTAGGCAGGGTTTGGGTAATCCAAGATATGATGTTCCTGTTGTCCAGCTTAGGGATGAACTTCTTGACGCACTTGCTGAAGTGTTTCTTAGAAATGGTTCTAAAATAACTGATTTTAATTTGCCCCCAAAATCAACCTACAGTGGTCCTTTCCATGGAAATCGGTTGATCCAAGAAGAAATGTCATATGATTCTGTTGCTCTTGCAAAAGAAGCGATTATCTCATTTGACAAACTTAATGACGGCCAACGTGCTGCTTTCAAAAAAATTGTTCTGCCTGTGTTTAACCAGCTGTCAGGTCTTTTCTTTGTCTCTGGATTTGGCGGGACTGTGAAAACTTTTCTATGGAATGTCATCTGTTCTTATCTTCGAGGAAAGAATAAGATTGTTCTCACTGTTGCGTCCTCCGGTGTTGCCTCGCTTCTTTTGCCTGGTGGTCGAACCGCTCATTCGCGTTTTAAAATTCCTATTGCTATTGAGGATAGTTCTATTTGTGAGATTAAGAGAGGCACACATTTGGCTGATCTCATAAGGGAAACCTCCCTCATTATTTGGGATGAAGCGCTAATGACAAACCGTATGTGTTTTGAAGCGCTGGATAGAAGTTTGCGGGACATCTTGTCTATGGATGATCCCGAACTTGCTGATGTTCCCTTTGGTGGTGTTGTCATGGTTTTGGGTGGGGATCTTAGGCAGATACTACCTGTTATTGAAGGTGGTTCACGGGCACAAATAGTTTCTGCAACTATTACAAATTCACCGATGTGGCGTTCCTTTACTGTTTTGCCTCTGAAAATATGAGGCTTGTATGGGTGATGCTGCATTGCAGCAGGAGATTGCTTCGTTTAGTAAGTGGGTTCTTTCTCTTGGTGAAGGGACGTTGCCAGCTGTACCACGTGCCGGCGAAACAGATTCTTCCTGGATAGACATACGATGATCTTTTGGTTAAACCGATGGTGATGAGATCTCGCCATTGTTGATGTCATTTACAGACTTTGCTTTTAACTACCGACTCGGTATACTTAAGCGGCGAGCTATACTAGCACCCGAATGAAATAGCCGAAGAAATTAATACACATGTTATAGGTATGGTACCTCAAGGTAGAGAATACCCGAGCATCGACTCAAGTCTTCTCCTGCTGGATCGATTAAAGAAGATGATATATTCTACCCGCCCGAGACCCTTAATGCAATTACAGTTCCTAACTTTCCAAATCACAGGCTTTATCTTAAAGTGGGTGCTCCCATTATGTTGCTTAGGAACCTGAGTCAGTCTTCTGGTTTATGCAATGGGACGCGTCTTATTGTTGTTGAGCTTGGTGACCGTGTCCTCAAGGCGGTTGTAATTACAGGTTCACACATAGGAGACGTAGTCTATATTCCAAGGATTGAGTTGTCGGCAAAAAAAACCAAATGGCCTTTCATTCTTACACGCCGACAGTTCCCGATTCGTTTGTCCTATGCCATGACAATAAATAAGAGTCAGGGCCAAACTCTAGCTTCTGTTGGACTATACCTTAAAACACCAGTATTTTCGCATGGACAGCTATATGTGGCTGTCTCACGTGTTACCTCTAGAAAAGCTCTGAAAATCTTGATAACAAATGAAGACAAGACCTGTGGATCCCAAACCAAAAATGTGGTGTATCCAGAGGTCTTTCGATCTGTTGATTTAACTCGCTTTTGAACCTTTGTTCCGTGTTTGTGTATATATATACTGTCTCTTCTTCATGTTTTTGTGTTAGTGTTGGATAAACCCTTGTGTCCTATATACTATGAACTTTATAAGGTTAATCTGTCCTTTGTTTGCCTTGGTTGTCTGCTTTGTTTATATATTAGTTAACCTATACTTTTTTTATTTATCTGGTTTGTTCATATGTATGTATACAACTCGGATTATACGTGTCTATGTGGGTTCTGTGTACTATGTTTCTGTCTCCTCTTTGCTGCTTTTGCAGATCCTCCCTCTGTACGTCCTTTTTTATATAGGTGGTTCTTTGGTTTGATGTTTGCATGTGCCGTGTTATGTATGTATTATTTTTGTTCTCTCTGACTTCTTTCCTTTTGTACTAGAGATGGCGGTCAACCAGCTTAGTGAGCTAAACCCCGCCAGTCGAAATTGGACGGTCCATGTGTTTGTCTCTCGGCTCTGGCAGCACCGTGGGGCTACGGACGATGGTCCTATAAGGCACACTGATATTGTCTTCCAGGACACACAGGTTCTGATTCTTTCTTTTGCTGTTGCTATTGCTCGTACCTATTTTACTATATGGTTCGTGATCGCTGTGGATTCTTAATGATCATGGGGTCCTTTAGGTGTTGTGGACACTGCTTGCATGCGTTGATGCAGTAGATTTTCCAGTCTAGACTTGTCATCTGCTATTGATGAGCTACTTATTGGTGTGTGTTCCTTGTGTCTGGGTAGTCCCGATATTGGGGGTATGCTTTATATTGTACTACTGCTCTTGCTTTCATGGTGTATTTCCTCATTTCCTACGAGTTCTCACTAATCATAGGATGTGAAGAATTGGTATCTTGTCTACTGCTACCTGTTCTGTTTCATTGTTTTTGTGATAATGTTGTCCACTAACAAACTGTCGTCTACTTGATCTAGGGAAACCATATGTACGGGGAGATAACAGAGGCCTTGGTTAAATTTTTCATGCAAAAAATCAAAGAGGGCCGGGTCTACGAGCTGACACGGTTCCTGGTATGTCAAAAGAAGGAAAGATATAGGCCAGTAGAGGCTCAGTTCATGATTAGGTTTAGTAGGTACACAGTCCTGCGAGAGCTTCCTGATAATGTCATGGATTACCCACTCTGTACCTATGCTCTCACACCAATTGATGATCTGCCAGACCCATCTGACATACCAGAAAGATTCATAGGTAAGTCCTTTTGTTCTTGGACCTATTTTTCCCAAACTTTACTTGCGCGCCATATTTCCCTTGGTGATCCCTATGGTCTTATCACTTCTTTCTGTTGATCCTTTTTCATAGATGTGGTTGGCATTGTGACTGGTGTTTCTCCAATCACTACTTATCACAGCGCTACTCGTGCCACTCCTTCTATCAAGCGTGTTGTTTACTTGAGCAATCTTAGGTACTATTACTTTGTGATGTTATGTCAGCTTCTTAGTCTCTTGCTCTCTGTTGGCTACTGTTCTTGCATTTGACTGTTGTTTATGGTGCTGCTTCCAGCGGTTATCAGATTGGTCTTGTTCTCTGGGGTGAGCGAGCGACTTCTTTTGATGGTGAAGACGTGCTCCAGACTTCTGAGAAGGGACCTGTTGTGGTGCTTTTTGTGGGCACCTTGGTCAAGCCATTTGAAGGTTAGGTCTGGTATTATTCTTGGGTCTTTTTACTCATAGCTGTTTTTCCTCATTCCTCTCTTCTAAAGTTTTAACTCTATCTGGTCATAGGTCGTAGAGGATTAAGTGGTGGTGCTCCGTGCCGCTGGTTCATTAACGAAGAGATACCCGAGATCACCGAGATCCATACACAGTAGGTTATTATGCTGCAGTATATATGCTTGTATCCTTGTGTTTGGGTCCGCCACCTGACTTTCCGGTTTACATAGGCTAAGGGACAGGGTTCCTGCTGTCCAAAACATCTCGCTCCCGGGCCAAACTGCTGCTCAAATAAGTGCTCAGGTTGATCTTGAGACGAAGACCGTTAGAGAACTGCTAGACCTGAACATTTGGGATAATGAGGTGCATGCTCATGCTATTATATTTTGTCTAATCTCTTGTTTTATGTACCCTTTGTTTACGGTTCTTATTTTCTTGCAGGAAACCAAGTATTATTGCACTGTCGTCTTAACAAAACTTAGTCCTGGAGAACGTTACTGGTTTTCTGCATGTACAACATGTAACAGGGGAACAGTTCCTTGTGGTTCTGCGTACAAGTGTCCAGTACCAGGCTGTAAGGGCACGGGTGGAGCAACTAGGTAATTATCGTTGTTCCATAACCTCCGTGCTTTTGGTTTCATATGTTTTGTGCCTGCCAATTTTGGAGCTTGCATAATGTTTACCTTGGTCTTGCCGGTACTCTGTCTGGTCTTATTAGTATTGTGCCTATGCAGCTGCTTTTACGATGTTCTTGTCTTAATCTTGTCACAGGGCATGTCTTGTCTGTTTTTTGTTAACCGTTCCTGCTGAATACAGGTACAAAATCTGCTATGTTGGTGCTGATGATACTGGTGAGGTTGAACTCGTGTTCTTTGATAGGGCTGGCAAAGAGCTGGTTGGCAAGGCGGCTCTCACCGTTCTCCGCTCCAGGGTTCCCCAGGGTGCGTCGGTTGAGGAGGCCGTTCAGTTTGGCCGAACGGATCAGTCAACTCCAAAGGAACTTGCCTCTATTGTGTCAAGAAAGTATCGTTTCGTTGTTTCTGTGACAACCAAGAGTTTTGACGCAAAGTCCCTTGAGCCGTCTTACTAGGTTCATAGAATTGATAAATTCTATGGGAAGCAGACCCATTCCTCTGTTCTTCGTCGTAGGTCTGCGACAAACATTACTTCCTCCAGCAGCTGTGCTGGTAGTGGATCTGGTTTGGCGTTCGTTTCTACGGACAGATCTGCTGATGGTGGTTTAAATTCCATTGGTCTTGCTTTGGCTGAAGATGCCGCCGCTAGCCAGGTTATGTCTCCTCCTAGCGGTGTTGATGCTCGGGTCACTGAAGTAAGTGATTAATGTTTTAGTTCTCCTTTTGTCTTCACGTCCGAATTGTTGGTCACATTGTTGTGTTTTTAGCTTCCTATATTATGTTGTTAGGCTTAGATAATGTATCCTTCTCTGTTTATTGCCTCTGTCGCCTTGTTTATGCTCAAGTAGAACTTAATCCTCTGTACTATGTCAGCAGGTTGGTTCTAACGCGCCGCTTACGCAGACACCAACGTCGGCCATAAAAGACACTGAACTTAGGTATGGCTTCACATAATAAGGCTCTGTCTATCATTTAGTCTGGTTGTTAGAAAAACTGATGCGTTTTAGGTGTTGTTTTCCACTAATTATAGGCATGGCAAGAATGTGGTTCCTTCTTCTGTCTAGAAAAACTTGTTCCCATCATCACCGACTCCTGATGGATCAGATCCTATGGTGAATTTGGACTTTCAGGCTAACGCTGGAGAGATCTCGTCTTTGATTGATACTGCCGATTTGTCGCTTCTCCCACCTGCTGAGGGTTTGGACCTCAAGGAACCAAAGTTAGTTTCCTATTTCCTTTCGTACTCTTTCGGCTGTTTGCTCGTGTGTTTATGCTAATTTAGGTGTTGACCAAAATGTTTGTAGACGTAGCGCACCCGCGCACTAGGGTCGGGGGAATGTTAATTCCAAGAAGCTGAAGAACTAAATCAGCAGCAGGTATACTTTCTTATTTGTATGGAATATTCTTTCTTTATTTCTTGCTGGACTTTGCCGGTTGCTGATCCGAACTCTACGTTTCAGGGGTCTGCCTTCTGGTTACGCGTGTGGCTCGTGTTGTCTTCTGCAAGTTATCTATATGGTGTAGGATCTGGGTCTATGTTCCCCTCTTTTGCAGTGGTGCTGTACATATGAACAACAGGTGTTCAAGGTGCAATGGTTGTTTGTTGCACCTTCCGCTGTCCTTCCGTTTACTAATATTCGTAGTATGCTGCCACTTTTGGCTTAGGCTTGTACAGGATACCATGTAATGACGTGCTCGGGAACAAGACTATTATAAATCCCTGGCACGATTTCGCCCTAAGCTTGCTGCTATATAATGACATGCTCTGCCCCAACGAGACTAGCTCGGGGCATCACTCTTGGAACCTTAGTTTTATGGTACTATGCGCAAAAGCTTGGATGCCTTTTCCTATGTTAAGCGCAGTGACTTCCTCTGCTAAAGACTGTTTATGTATATTATCTTATTAGCTGGTCTCTGCGTGACTTGCTGGTTGGTTCCGATTGCTTTGGTTGTCCCTCTTTGATGTTTTTCTTTACTTTGCAAGCCTCCTGCTGTTTTTCTGCATTTAGTTTGCAAGCCTTCTACTCGTGTGCTCAGGACCCGTCTACAAATGATCCTGGGCCTTCTACTTGAGAATTGAACATGTCCATCTGACTTCTTTTACTCGTGTGTTTGGAAATCGGCTTTCTTGGCTAATAACATGAAGGATTGGAGCGCAAGACGTGGCCCTTCTTTTCAACTGCCAGACAATATCTTTAGGATTTTGCATATGCACATATGTAGCCATCGAATGTTTAGGCTATGTAGTCGCTGTGGCGGTTCTTCGGTTCCTGCCTTGTTTCTTACAATCGGCACTGTCAGTGTATTAGATGGAGACTGTTATGGAAGAACATGGAGTAAAAATATTTGTTACACGTGTGTATCTCCTAAATGAAATACTAGATGAAGACCATCAACAAAGAACCCGGGCCAGCTTTTTGGTTGTATGCCCGTATCTCTATGTCAAAAAAACTTCTGTTTTTTTTTTGAATATAAGAACACACTTCTGCATGTCGTCGTGAAAAAAAAGTTATTTGGGCTACAGAATGCCCAAAAGCGAAGTAATGCAGCCTCGTCGACTAGGCGAAAAGCAGACATATAATGTTGGCCATATTTCAATTTTATTGCTTTATAGACTCGCTCTCGTACGACGTGAGCATGGATGCTTGCTGTGGGTGTGTCGGTGGCGGGACGAACTGCTCCTCGCTCTCCCCCATCATCAGCAGAGTCGTCCCTGTTAGGTTCGTCTTCATCGATATGCTCTTCCCCATCACTTTGCTCCTCCACCGTCAGGTTATCCATAATGGAGCCGCACTCCCTGATCTTCTCTACAGCTTCGTCATCCACCGACGGAGACCTTGGAACTGATCGCGACAGTCCGAAGGACGAAACATATAGACGCGCCACCGCCAACTTCTTTATATACCGAAGTCTAAAAACTTTATAGACTAATGCTAAATAGCTTCGAAATCGACGGGCCCGTGCGCCGAGGCGCACAATTACATCTAGTCAAGATCCAGCGCTGGGTGCCCCGGCAACACGGGAGACAATATGATGCTATTGCCATCTTGCCCCTTCGATCGGGCTTTGCCCTTTTGGTTCGTAGCAAGAATCCGTTCGTGCGATGCGATGCGATGCGATGCCGATGGGATCTTGCCATTTCGCAAGGTTTGTTGGTTGGAACCATCAAGGACATGTCATTCTTTTTTTTTTTTTTGAGGGAAAGGACAGGTCATTCTTATCAAAAGCGGTTCAGATAATGTCTCCGTTTACTACCCGAATAAGCTCATGTCTTCCAGATAAGCAAGTGTATCATGGTTTCACGTTATTAGGAGCAGGTTCGGCGAATAATTTCCAGATATGGTGGTTAGTGTGCGATGCATCACTGCATGCTGGTCAACTACCAAGAGTAGTTATCACTATTAGCTGCTGCCTTGTTAGATCAGCTTGAGATTCAGAGCGGAGAAGCATGTTATAACCAAGACGAGCAAGCATCTTGACTCTTGCACGTTCAGTTTCAATAACAAGACTTCACGTGCTATTATGATGCGGTGCTTCTAGAAGGCATGCATTAGTGGTCAAATTAGCCGCTGGATCAAGCAAATCGTTTCTGCTGCTGCGCATTTCCTCCCACGGTCCAATTATTGGAAGCCATGGAGGTTGGAAGTTGGAACTGACCAAGACGTGCAGGTCAACAGAGAGTGGAGCTGCTAGCTTAAACCCGGCACGGCATCCTTGACTTACCAAGAACCGGCAGTGACTCA
Organism: Avena longiglumis; assembly: GCA_030063025.1. Classification (NCBI taxonomy): domain Eukaryota; kingdom Viridiplantae; phylum Streptophyta; class Magnoliopsida; order Poales; family Poaceae; genus Avena; species Avena longiglumis. The sequence continues at coordinate 57,200,696 of CP125976.1, forward strand.
AGTTCAACTACACGTTCCTTTGGCTACTGCTCAGATTCTGTGAACAGCAGCAGCTTGACCACTTACTGTTGCGTGCTTGTTGCATCCTCCTCCTCATGCCATCTTTTTTTGCCTACTGTGCTAGAATTCCTCGACATGGCTGTCAGAGCGACAAGGTAACAAACCTTTCGGAAAGGGCATTATGCATGATGAGCGAGCCTGTCAGATTCAGAAATAACTAAACTAACCACCGTAGACAATGCTAGATGCCTTCGTGCAAGTCCTTTTTCCTTTTTCTTCCATGTCCCTTCTGACGATGGCCTAATCATCATTCGCCCTTCGAGGGTCAATCATCATTGTGTTAATTAGACTCATGCCCTCATGCATAGTTCAATTGGGTAGGCCTGTCTTTAACAAATCGCTCACACGATCTCGATCCGTGTTAATGTATTGATCATCACCTCCGAGACTCTACGCACACCGTGACCTCACTCTCTTGGCAAGTTGCAGATGATAACGATCCACTCGGACTCGGAGGCATAATGCAGAGGCTCTCCATGACTCCATGTGCAACTAGAGTTGGGTGGGTGCATTGTTAGCACCACCTCATTAGCCAGATGCAACGTGCTGTCCTTAATTTTGCTTGATGTAGATCTTGGCAACTGAAAAAGAGGAGACCACACGGGCATCTAGATTCACTGCGATGCCCCTAGATTTGGCAAGGCGCCATTTGTTTAACCCTCTTGATTTCCGCTCTTCGGCGCGGCTTTGCTAAAAAAGATGAGGAAAACTACGCTTGCTGTAGAATCTCGATCCTGTGGGAGATACGGTCTGCCAGTCTGGTGCGACGAATGTGGTCCGTGGGAAAATGGTCTCGGCTCTGTAGCGGGAAAGGGCGACAACCGCGGTACGAGGATGCGATACTCAGGATGGGCGCAGGCCCGAAAATGTCAGATCTGCCGTGCGCTTGTGGTCCGGTCATCTGGGCGGCCTCGAGTTCTGCCCATGGGCCTCTTCCGGTCCAGAAGGGAAAATGCTACGTACCGCCAGCTGTGGCTCCGTGGGCCTCCTATGCACCGCCATTTGCGGCACGGGAGTTCGGGACGGGAGCTCCTGTACGCCGCCTTTAGCGGCATACCGGGGCGTCACCGGCTCACCGCGCACCCACGTGGAGAATGGGCCAAGCCCATATTGACTTGCTTTTTTTCCTGGGATATTAACTTGTTCTACTGTTTTTGGGTTTAGCTCTTACCCCCTCTGTTCTAAAATATAAGATGTTTTAGGTTTGTGAAATAAATGTATCTACACTTCTTTTAGTATATATATAGACATCATCAATAGCGATATAAAAGATTCTAAAAGAAATAAAAATTATAAGTAGGTCAATAGCACGGGCCGAAGGCTACATACACTAGCACGGCTACATACACTAGCACGGGCCGAAGGCGCGTCGCCGTCCTTGCCTCTCCATCGCTCGAGCCGGATAAAGCTTGTTGTAGTAGACATACGGAAAGCCATATTTGGTGAGCCTTTTCGGGGATGTTTCAGAGATCTAATTGGATATGTAATATTCTTCCTCGCCGAGCTAAAACTCTGTTTCTTTACGATAGCTTGTATTTTTTACTTTGTTCCTCGCATTAAATTTGTATAAAACTATTTATTCTTACTTTTCTTTTACTATTATAGAGCTTCTATTGTTCTTGTTTAGAATTTGTAGTTATTTATCTATTTTAGAGATCATATTATTCTTGGTTTGCAATTGATAGTTGCTTAGCTATTTTAGAGCTTCTATTTTTATTGGCTTAGAATTGAGAGTTCTTTTTAGCTATTTTAGAGCTTTTATTATTCTTGGCTTAAAACTGAGAGTTGTTTAGGTATTGTAGAGCTTCTATTGTTCTTGTTTTGGTACTTGGATTCATCAATTTGCATAATGAGACTGAAGAAAAATATACTGGTGAAACACTTGAAAGATACATAAACAAAGGACCGAAAGTGGTGCGAATAAAAAAGCAACAAATAAAAGGAAAAGGAAAACAAAAACAAGAAGTCCCTTTAGGCCTTTATGGGCTAGCCACAGTTTTGAATGGGCTTTAAGCCATATTTCGTTGGGCCTTCTCAGGGGTGTTTCGGAGATCTAATTGGATATGTTATATTCTTCCTCGCCGGGCTGAAACTCTGTTTCTTTATACGGATTAGCTTGCAAGCAAACTGAAGCCCAGGTCCAACACATATTCAAAGCAGTGCCCACCGTTCTGCAGGCCGCAGTTTGCCATGAAGATGGCATGCTCTAAAAAGTAAACTACGATTACATCAGATACTCCCTTCGTTTTAAAAAAGGTTGTCTCAAGTTTGTTTAAATTTACATGTATCTATATACTAAATAATTCTAGATACATTCAAGTTTATACAAATTTAAGACATACTTTTTAGGACGGAGGGAGTACTATAATTGCCACAGTAATCGAAGTCTGGTTGCATCATACTACGTCTTTGCTCTTGTGTTTTTTTTACTATGGCACACCAGGTTCTGGCTGTTCTCGTTCACGAATGAAGAAGCGAATGTCCGATTCTATGCACGGATGCAATACAAGCGAGCCAGCACGGTCCCACGAAATTTGCCGGTCGCCTCACATTTTAGAGATCATATTACTTTGTTTCTTTACAATATCTTGATTTTTACTTTGTTCCTCACATTGAATTTGTATAAACCTATTTATTCTTACTTTTGTTTTGCTATTTTAGAGCTTCTATTGTTCTTGTTTAGAATTTTGGCTGTTTAGCTATTTTAGAGATCATATTATTCTTGCTTTGCAATTGAGAGTTGTTTAGCTATTTTAGAGCTTTTATTTTTATTGGCTTAGAATTGAGAGTTCTTTTTAGCTATTTTAGAGCTTTTATTATTCTTGGTTTAAAATTGAGAGTTGTTTAGGTATTGTAGAGCTTCTATTATTCTTGTTTTGGTATTTGGATTCATCAATTTGCATAATGAGGCTGAAAAAAAATATAATGATGAAACACATGAAAGATACATAAACATAGGACCAAAAGTGGTGCGAATAAAAAAGCAAAGAAGAAAATGAAAACAAAAACAAAAACAAGAATTCCTTTTGTATAGTGATGGCTCACAGTTTTAAATGGGCTTTAAGCTATATTTTGGTGGGCCTTTTGGGGGATGTTTTAGATATCTAATTGGATATGTTATATTCTTCCTCGCCGGGCTGAAACTCTTTTTCTTTATACGGATTAGCTTGCAAGCAAACTGAAGCCCCAGGTCCAACACATATTCAAAGCAGTGCCCACAGTCTGCAGGCCGCAGTTTGCCATGAAGAAGGCATGCTCTAAAAAGGAAACTACGATTACATCATATACTTTCTCCGTTCTAAAAAGGTTGTCTTAAGTTTTTTTAAATTTAGATGTATCTATATACTAAATAATATCAAGATATATTCAAATTTATACAAACTTAAGAATGTTGGAATTTGAGGCATATTTGATGTTGGGCTTTTGGCCCAAATACAAATTTTGAAATTCTCTTTGGCCCATTATCATGGCAGCTCATGTGTGTGCTAGTGGTGCCAAAGTTTAGTCCCACATTGCTAGTGGAAAGGGAGTTGGACCACCTTATATAGTAGAGTGTTGCACCACTCACTAAGGTGTGAGAAGAAGAGAAGCCCTCGCGCACTCCTTCTTCGACGCCGCCCGCCTCGCCTCGTCAAGGCAGCATGGTTGCGGTTCGAGGAATCTCGAGCCGAGCTTTATTTTGCTCGTTGGGAAAATTAATTGTGTATTAATTATGAGTCATTAATCGTCATTACGACGCGTTAATTAACCGTCGTTTCCATATCGTGGTGGCATCGGCTTTGTCGTGGATTTGTTGCCACGTTACCGACCCGCACTATATAGCGGTGACACAAACCGTAGCGGTAATCAAGAATTAGATTGCATTCGCCTACGCATCATTCCATCTCTCTGCCTGCTGCTTCATCCCGCCATTTGTGTACACGATCGTCCGGGAAGCAGGCCTCCGGAACCCGTCTCTCGATCGCACCGGAGAGGCGATAAGGTTTTGGGGCGTCTGAGCGATCGCTCAACCTCTTCCTCGACTTCATCGCCATGTCTGACAACGCTGCCGCTGGTGGTGGCTCTACTTCTGTTGCGCCGTTGGTAATACCATCAACGAACTCGTACGTGTTATTTGTCCTCCTGCTATTTCCTATGATGATCACTAGTATTACAGTATGCATAGATGTGCTAAGTTTTCACTTGCCTGTATGAAGCATGTCTACTATGCGTATGGTAGTTAGTCTTGGAAATTGTTTTTCATGATTTATACTTGAATTAAATTAATCGAAAACTGCTAATTATTTCAACAAAGACATCCTTTTTTAAGGACGGAGGGAGTACTATAATTGCCACAGTAATCGAACTCTGGTTGCATCATACTACGTCTTTGCTCTTGTGTTTTTTTTACTATGGCACACCAGGTTCTGGTTGTTCTCGTTCACGAATGAAGAAGCAAATGTCCGATTCTATGCACGGATGCAATACAAGCGAGCCAGCACGGTCCCACGAAATTTGCCGGTGGCCTCTCCTGATCGACAAAAAACACGACACGGAGTCGCAGACAATGGGGATCTCAGGTAAGGCAGGTGAAGGCTCGGTGGTGGAGATCGGCGAGGAAGAGGCATCAACCGCGGGTCCCGGAGCGCATTAGCACCTGGAAAGAATCGGGTGCCTAAAAATTCCAGCTCCTGAGTCCAACCGACGAAAAAAGACGACGTCCACATTAGCCTTGACCGTTCAGCCGGCCCCTCCGTGGCGGCGAACGACGGACAAGTTCAGTGCCTCCGGCAGGGGTCGCGCCGTACCACGACGTCGCGCCGCGCGTCCGGAACCCTCGCGGACGCCGTCAGGTCGAAGGTCGTGGCCGCGTGGGTGCATGGGTGGTCCTCCCGTGCGCGCAAGTCAATCTGTTCATCGGGCGCGTGTCTCTGCTCGCGCGAGAATATGCACGCAGTGGTGTGTGTTCACGTCAAGCAGCGCACGCAAGTCGGGTCGGATACGCGGCGGCGGATTCGATTTGACCTTTGGCGCTAGCGGCATGATTTCATATTATTCTTCCTCTGGCCTCTGACGACTCGAGAGACTGACCGGTCGATCGAGAAACTGGTAGGAATGCTGCTGCTGCGAACATGCAAATGGAAGTGGAGAAGGTGAAGTCACGACGGCGACAGTCGAAGACACGCTGCGACCCGGAGTTGAAATCCGGAGCGCGCTGTCCAATCAAATCAAGGGGCAGCTCGATTGAACCTGAACGTATGAACGGGTTTTTCTCCTGACGGAGAATCCACTCAGATTTCATTGGTAACCTTATACCTCCACCACTAACCATTTCTAGATATTTCTGCTGGTGATCGCGTGTCGCCGTCTTCTTTTTTGATCGCGTGTCGCGTATCAATTTTATCTCCCCAACGGAAGGAAGATGGAAACGAAGCACGTACACGAGGAGCCCGCCCGGGAGTACCGTACCTATGCATGTATAGAAGATGTTTGGATCCTGGGTGTGAAAAATCATGCTCGGATTCAAGTTCCATCACTACAAGCTAACATGCACGAGACGTCAAATCAACTTTATATTATGATGAATATTTTGTTGAAAAGCAAGGGATTGGCGGCTATTTTGTCCGCATGTCTCTTCTTTTCGTTGAAAAAAAAATCCTAACTAACTAGTGGAGCAAATCGACCTAGGGTCTGCCAAGATCGTTTTTTTTCGGAACATTCTTCCCTCGATCGTTCCTCTTTCGCCGTCGGATGACGCGCTTGATCGGCTGCCACGACGAACCCTAGTTGCTTCTTCCCTTTTGCATGCATCATCAACCAAGCAAGCTTATTATTGCTAACCACAACTTGGAAAGAAAAAGAAGCCAAAATCTATCAAGACAAAACCAAAATGGTCAAAACCCGAGAAAGGAATTCTGAATATTAATGTGGATGCATGCTACCTAGCAGAGTCTAGTCATGGAGCTATGGGCCTGGTAGTCAATAGACTGATGCTATTCAGGTGATCAAACTGATGGGAGTTTCTGGTGGTGGCAGATCTGAAATTGCCAGCATTTGCCACGGAATCCAGGAGTTCAGTGGGATTTTTGCTAGCATAAAATTTTAATTTTTTCCTAGGCTTGCTAATAAGGCAGCCCATGCTCGTGCTAAGATGGCTAGTTTTGATAGAAGGGGGTGGTCGTGGGTTAACTACACAGCGCCGTTCCTAGGATCCAACTTAGCTAGAGACTGAATCCTGCTGGTTGATGAAATGAAGCTCCTCAATTCGAAAAAAAGCTTATTATTGCTAACTGCTGCTCACAGCCAGCCAGCTGACGGTACTGCTAAATGGTGTACTAAAATCCACGCTGACCATGCCTCCTGTATAATACCTGAGCTTGTTTCTTGGTTTGGACGAAAGCTTAGAGCAAGTACAATAAGTCCTACTCAGCTGGCTATAAGGATTAAAATAATATTCTTTTGCTTAGTTGGATGAGTGCAAAGATGAGAGAGAAGCGAACCTTAACTAATAGCATTGCAAAGCTGCGTTCTAGACACCTTGTGAGTATGTGAAGTAGGCCATGTATTGATAAAGTAGTACTATCTTATATCTATCTATTGTATATGTTGGCTATTAGATTGACTCTAAATGACATGGCAACTTGATATAGCCGGCAACCAGCTATACTATTGAATTTGCTCTTAAGGGCCCCACGGATACATGCATCATGCATACCTACGACGGCTGCTAGCTAGTGCTCCTTTTCCTCTGAACTCGTCTGAAAGCTCCTGCTAGTGCTAGACAATGGTGACCATGTGTTTTGCTCTTCAAACAAGCTGCTTGACCAATGAGCACCTGCGTCTTGACCCTCACGCGTGACCAAACGCCAGTTTATTTTACAGTCTCCGGGGCACGACAGGAAGAGAACAAAACCCAGCCTTGTCCCGTTCCCAGTTCGATCATTCTGCAACTTGCCGCAGAAACACCCGAGATTCTCCTGAGCCGCAACGTCCCAAGCAGCTAGAGACAGAGATTAAGAAAGGGAGAGAGAGAGGTAGACGACGAAGTGTGCGGTGAGCCGACGTGCAAATGGCCGGTTCCGAACACTCCTGAATGACGAGGGGTTTGCGCGACCGTGAGCGACAGGTTACTAATTAAAAAAAAAAACTACTACGGCGTAGCGATTGTTTTGAAAGCTGCGGTTGGCCTGCCTGCCTGTGGAACCAACCGAAAGGCTGGGAATGGGGATCACATCATGGAAAGGAATTCCACTTATTCCCTTTCTGCGGATCAGAGACGTTGGATTCTTGCGATTAGGGCGGGGGCGTGCGGTCCAGGAATGGTTGCCGCGTGGAGGTGACATCAGATGGGGACATGCATTGACATGGATATGCCCTACGGATACTCGATGTTAGTATACCTGGTTTAGCCTGACGGAAGGCCCACTCGACGACCTGCCAGGGGTCCATGACGCCTATGACGTTTCGGCTGCTATGAAGCCCATATGGACACGGACTCCCAAGCGTATAAGACAAGGAAACCTCAAGACTAGAGTTTGAATCTAACTTGTAACCTACTCGTATCGGTACCTCAGACCTAGCCTCCGCATATATAAAGGGTAGTAGGGTCCTACGAGGAGGACACGACCTATAGACGCCATAACCCTCCAATAGATAGATCTACGATCTCCACCTCCATGATAGATCTATAGATCTAGATCTCTCGATTCATACTTCCGCATACGCACCTCCACGCCAGATCGAATCTGCGTATCCTGTAACTTTCGGTTTCGCCGTAATCAAGAGCAGTCAAGCAGGAGTAGGGTTTTTCCTCCGGGGGCCTGAACCTGGGTAAATCTCGTGTCCCCTGGTTGCTTGTCTGTTAACCGTTCCACGATCTCCAGCATCCCCATCTTCTCCAAAACTCAAGTCCATAACAATGAGCATTGACGAGATCCAACCTCGTCAATTGGCGCCGTCTGTGGGAACTGGGGACGCTGATTGTGCGATCGTGACGGTCCCATCCGAAGCGATCTACAACTCGCCGACATCGTCCAGAAAAAATCCCCCATCATCAATGATAGCCGGATTGCATCTGGTTACTTCACCGTCAACGACAACGTGGCTCTGTCCGCAAAAAATTTCTCTACTCGACAGAATCAAAGGAGATAGCAGCACCACGTCGTCTTGGGAAAGATCGCATCATGAGAGGACTACTATCACGTCAACTGCAACTGCGTCAGGTGTTTTTCTTGGATGATTCTGCAAATTGAGCCGTACTGGGATTTGAGTGTGCGTCCTACGCATCTTGGAAAAAGCAACTTACTTGATGGCTGGAGCGGATCGGATCGATCCAAAAGAAAGTATATCCAATCAATACTGTCAGGAATATGCAACTTGTCACCTCAGCAGTCAACAAGGCCATAGCACGCAACTCAGCCTCAACACTCGAACGGAAAACCGTTGTCTGTTTCTTCGTCTTCCAAGCAATGAGCGAACCACCAAGAAACACATAGTAAGCAGAAAGTGTACGACGATCCGAAGGATCACTCGCCCACGTAGCGTCCGAATAACACTGGAGCTGGAGAGAGCTGGAACGAGGAAAGAAAATGCGACGAGTGATCGTACCACGAAGATAACGAAGAACACAGAGAAGATGACTATAGTGAACAGTGGTAGGAGCAGAAACAAACTGACTCAGAATATGAACAGGATAGGAAATGTCAGGACGAGTGACAGCAAGATAAACAAGACTCCCAACAAGATGACGATAACGCGTCGGATCAAAAAGAAGATCACCATCAGTAGACTGAAGCTTAACATTAAGCTTCATAGGGGTCTCAATAGTGCGCTCATCCCCTAGAGCAGCACGAGCAAGAAGATCCTGAATATACTTTTCCTGAGAGATATAAAAACCATCCAAAGTGGAGGAAACCTCAATCCCAAGAAAGTATCGAAGAGGACCAAGATCAGTCATAATAAACTGATCACGAAGACGAGCCTTAACAAAGGCAATATACTCAGAATCATCACCAGTAATGATCATATCGTCAACATAGAGAAGAAGAAGAGTGCGGCCGCGAGGAGAAGTGTGAACAAACATCGCTGGATCATGAGCACTAGGGGAGAAACCAGCAGATCACTCTGAAGCAAAGCGCTCAAACCAGCACGAGGGCTGTTTGAGGCCATAAAGAGAACGGCGAAGACGACAAACCATCCCCTGAATAGAATACCTAGGAGGAGGTGCATATAAACCTCACTCAACTCACCATTGAGAAAGACATTACGAACATCAAGCCGGGACACGAGACGGTGTGACGAAGCAACAACAAGAAGAAATGCATACGGTGGTCATATGAGCCACAGGAGCAAAGGTCTCATCATAGTCACGACCATGCTCCTACTGAAAACCACGAACCACAAGACGCGCTTTATAGTGCTCAAGAGATCCATCAGAGCGGGTCTTAATCTTATAGACCCACTTACACGTGATATGACGAACACCGGGAGGAGGAAAAACAAGATCCCTGGTGCCAGTGCTCTCAAGCGCAGCAATCTCCTCAGCCATGGCTAGCTGCCATTCAGGATGATGCTCAGCATCCCGATAAGAAGTCGGCTCGGAGGCAACAGAAAGACCATACTGACTAGGAGAGTAACGGTTGGGGGCACGACGCTGACGAACAGGACGAGTAGAAGGAAGCTCGTCAGAGCAAGACGACTCAGGAGATGACGAGGAAGAAGAATGAATAGCAGAAGAAGACTCCGGAGAACGAGGAGAACTAGGAGAACTAGACGGAGCAGAGGAGGACGGTGTAGAATAAGAGACATCAGGGGGAGGAGATTCTGAAGAAGACACAATAGGAGTAGAAGGAGGAGTGTTAGGAAAGAGAAGAAAAGAGATATCTTCCACCGGGTAGGTACCAGCGGTGGGACGAGGATAGAAAGAATGCGTCTCATCAAAAGTAACATCCCGAGAGATACGCATCCGACGACCAACGGGGTCCCAACAGCGATAGCCCTTATGCTCATCACTGTATCCAAGGAAGACACACTCAACGGTGGCGATCGGTTTGGTGCGTTCGCGAGCAAGGAGAATATAGCAAACACAACCAAACAAGCGAAGCATGGAGTAGTCTGGAGACTGTCCAGATAGGAGCTCAAGAGGGATGCCACCCTGCAGAGCAGCAGAAGGCTGAATATTGATGAGATAAGCCGATGTAGCGACCGCCTCAGCCTAGAAATGCGGCGGAAGAGAAGAAGCAATCATCATGGCACGAGTGGTCTCAAGAAGATGGCGATGCTTACTCAAGAACGCCATTACGCATGTCGCCGGAGACGGAATCGAGCAAGGGTGCCCTGTTCAGCAAGAACACCTCGCAATATCTGGGAGATATACTCACCAGCAGAATCAACACGAAACACACGAATGGGGGAAGAATATTGAGTGCGGACCATGGCCGCAAAACGCTGATATATGGAGAGCACCTCACTACGAGAGAGCATAAAATACAGCCAAGTGAACCGAGAAAAATCATCTATGAATAAAATATAGTAGCGGTGGCCCCCTTTCGAAGCGAAAGGAGCCGGACCCCAAACATCGGAATGAACTAAATCAAAAGGTCGCTGAGATACAGACGCGCTGGTAGGGTAGGGAAGCTGAATCTGTTTTCCCAACCTACAACCCTGACAATGTAAAGACCCATCTCTGAGACCCGAAGACCACGATGAACTAATGACGAGACGAGAGTCACAAAGGTGACCAAAACGATGATGCCACTCTTGAAAGGAGCTGGTAGCAGAGGCGACCGGAGAAGCTGGCGGATGAAGTGGCGTGAAGGAACACGAAGCGATCTAACTCCCAAAGTCTGAAGAGTCACGACTGAGGGGCTCAACCATGGCACGTGTGCGACGATCTGGACAACACAAGAATCGACATCAAGAATGACGCGACAACGAGTCGATGGTGGCTAGCAGAGAACAAATTCATCTTAAGAAGAGGGACATGAGAAATATCAGGAACAGAAAAAGAAGAAGTAGAAAGGGTGCCCCGACTAGAAACAGGAAGAGAGGTACCATCAGCCATGAAAACACGGATAGGAGAAGGGAGAGAACGAAGAGCGGACAGAAAAGAAGACTCATAGGTCATAAGAAAAGAAGCTTCAGAATCCAGATACCACGGAGACATACCTGACTGTGTAGAAGGTGGTGGTCGCGCCGTTAGGAAGAATCGATCCACAGAACCAGGTGCGTCTAAGAAGAGCACATGTAGACAGCATGAAGACTCGATAATGTCCCGATCGAGAGAGCAACTGCGAAGACCCGGAGCCGGAGCCGACGAGGTCTGGTGTCACGACGGGATCGCGTGTATAACAGGTGTCCCAAGTGTGTCCATCCCTATTGCGAGTAAAGCGTTTAAGAGAACCACCACGGCGACCCTGACCACGAGCCTTTGGTCTTGACTCGACCACGAGGCTGGCCGACTCAGACCACGAGGTTTCTGGTCTTGACTTGGACCACGAGGCTGCGGTCTGAAGCTGACACGACACGGAGGATTGGGTAGTATCGGCGGCGGCACAGAGGACCGCGGCTGAGTCGAGGGAGCACACGGCATAGGAGGACCACGAGTAGCAAGCACAGATGGAACCGCAAGAAGACCAGCACCACAGAGATGGGTCTCCTCAGCCCGAAGCTTAGACAACACCTTAGAGAGCGGAACACGACCACGAGCATTCAAATGAAAGCACCGGGCTCAAACTCTGGCGGCGAGACGAAACTCATAGATGCGGTGAAACTCCAAATCCGGCGCTGGCAAAGACGAGCATGTACCACAAACAGCAGTACGAAGAGAATCAAGCTGACGCCAGATAGCAGCACTCTGTGTATAGAACTCATCAATAGTGGAATCACCCTGCTGAAGAGCATGCTCCTGGCGAAACACAGGCAGGTAAAGAGCATCTCCGGACGGCTGATATTGCTGATGAAGATGTGCCCACTGAGCGGCAACGGTAGGGAGACTCATGAACTCAGCAGCATACTGAGGCAGAACACTGGAGGTGAGAACATCAGCAGCACGAGCATCCTCATCGACCCACTGAGTGTAGGCAGTCAGATCATGGCGATAGTTCCTGAGGCCATGTCTATACATGCTAGGCTCGTCAAGATCAAACCTTAGTTTCCGCATGAGCAAATCTGGCTTGCTCACGTTGTATACACTTGTAGAATCTAACACACCCGATCATCACGTGGTGCTTCGAAACAACAAGCTTTAGCAACGGTGCTAACTAAGGGTGAACACTTTATGACTTGAAATTCATGTGCATGAGGGATCATCTTATAATGCTACCGTCGTCTACTAAGCAATACAAGATGCATAAAGTATTAACATCACATGCAATTCATAATATGTGATATGATATGGCCTTTCTTCTTTGTGCTTCTGATCTCCATCTTCCAGCACGAACATGATCTCCATCATCACCGGCATTGCATCAAGGTCAATGACGCCTCTCCATGGTTGTCGTCCACTGGCTTCAACTATTACAACTACTTTGAATAGACACGTGGGTCTTAACATAAATTAAAGACAACCATATGGCTCCTGCCGGTTGCCAACTTACAATAAGGAACATTGCATACATCATATATAATCACAATCATGGCCATATCACATCACTGCACACCCCTGCAAAACAAAGTTAGACGCCTCTACTTTCTTTGCATATTTTACGTGGTTTGGGGCTTTCAATAAGTGCCGTTCTAACTTACGAACATGAACCACAACATTGATACTAGTATTGTTAATCACCCGTTGTAAATTGGATCTTTACTATGCTAGGAGAAACAGGCACCCGCAAAGCCACTTATGCAATACAAGTTGCATGTCGAGCGTGGAGCAAGTCTCATGAACGATGTCATGTAAGGTTAGCCCGGGCCGCTTCATCCCAACATACCGCAAGATGCAAAGTACACGAGAAGCAATCAACAATAAAAGCATCAACGCCCATAATGACCATTGTGTTCTACTCGTGCAACAGATCTACATATAGACACGGCTCTGATACCACTGTAGGGGTTCATAGCATGGAAAACAAAAATTTTCTATCGCATACAAACAAACAAGCCAAGATCTATCTACTAGATTGTAGCAACGAGTCGATGGAATAACTTACCTCGAAGATTCCAAAGTGTTTAACGAGAGCGGATTCTCGTGGGTGATGTAGTCGTACTCTTCCGATCTCAAGATCGTGCAGACGATCCTTCCGGCCTGCGTTCGTAGCTTCATGATCGGTCACACGTTCGGTACTGAGGAAGACCTTCCTCTCCCTTGTTCCAGCAATGCGGAGGTTGTAGCACTCTCTCGCGATTCCGGCAGACAACGGCGTGGTAGGAAGTAGAGGAGATCCAGTCTTCGCCTTAAGCCGGAGTATGGTGGAGTATGAGAGAGCTATTAGTGGTATAGAGTTTAGACACACCAATTAGAAGGCTCTAAACCGCAGCTAGAGCAATTAGAAGCTCTAAACCAAAACGGCTCTAAACGGAGATTAGAAGATAGGAACTTGTGTGTCTAGAGGAGGAGGCCCTGCCTCCTTTTATAGGTGGGAGGGGCGGCCAAGGGAGGAGTCCTCCCAAGTCGGTTTGGTTGGCGCGCTTGGAGGACTCCTCCCCAAGTCGGTTCCAACCATCTCTTGCATGTTTCCCACAGTTTCCTGTTTTAGCCGTTTGACTTTCAAACTGGCAGTTTGACTTTTCAGTTTTGGAACAGCAAGAACACTTAGTACATGATGCAATCATTCAATATGTAATGACACATTCATGTACCCCCCCCCCCCGGAGTGCCGGAAAATCGGGAACCTTCTAGAACATTCGATGAAAACGGAATCATTCCCGAACTCCGGCAGGACTTTCCTTATATGAATCTTATTCTCCGAACCATTCCGGATCACCTCGTGATATCCCGGATCCCATCCGAGACTCCGAACAACATTCGGTCTCTTTATCATAATACCATAACTACTCAAACAACGTCGAATCCTTAAGTGTGTCTCCCTACGGTTCGTGAATTATGCGGACATGATCGAGACACTTCTCCAAACAATAACCAATAGAGGAATCTGGAAATTCATATGGCTCCCACATATTTCTACGATTACTTTGCGATCGAATGAACCACTTACATACGATACCAATTTCCCTTTGTCTCACGATAGTTTACTTATCCGAGGTTATGATCGTCGGTATCTCTGCATACCTAGTTCAACCTCGTTACCGATAAGTACTCTTTTTTCGTTCCCGTGATATGTGATCCCTTGTGAGCCAGTCACATGCTTGCAAGCTAATTGGATGATATTCCACCGAGAGGGCCCAGAGTATATCTATCCGTTATATGGATGGACAAATCCCACTCTTGATCCATGTGTTTCAACCAATACTTTCCGAACACTCAATGCCACCTTTATAGCCACCCAGTTACGGTGTGGTGTTTGATGTCATCAAAGCATCCATCCGGTAAAGGTGATATGCATGATCTCATGGTCGAAGGAATTAGGTTACTATGTATTAGAAAGCATATAGCAATTGAACTAATGAAATGACTTGATCTTTATGCTACGCTTATCTATAGGAGTATGTCCATCACATCATTCTCCTAATGATATGACCCTTTTGTTAATAACATCTCTATGTTCATGATCAGGAAACCATGATCATATATTAACCAATAAGCTAGTTTAACAAGAGGCTTTACTAGGGACTCTTATTTTAGTTTACAAATCACACAAGTATTAATGTTTCCGGTTAATACAATTATAGCATGGTATGTAAACATTTATCATAAGTGTGAAGATATGATAATAACCACTTTATTATTGCCTCTTGGGCATATCTCCAACAGTGCGGTCCCGCGTCGGGCGAGTGGAGGGGGGCGTCGGGAGCAGTGCAAGCCCGCGTTCTCCTCAGTCGCGCGCGGAGTCCCGCGTGGAGTCCAGCCGCGTCGGGAGGCGGTCTGGGCGTCGGGCGTCGGTCCGCGTTCTCCTCGGCGTGAGTCCGCGTGGAGTCCAGCGTCGGGAAGCAGATCTGGCGTCGGGCGTGCGGTCCGCGTGATCCTCGGTAGCGTGCTCGGGCATCAGGTGGAGATGGGCATCGGGAGGAGTGCAGTCCCGCGTGCCAAGCAGAGATCGACCGGAGTCCCGCGTGGAGTCCAGCAGGAAATTGCTACCAAGCCTGACGACGACCGGAGTTCCGCATGGAGTCCAGAGATCGCCTGGAAGCAGATCGACGAAGCAGAGATCGATCTGGTGGAGAATCGATCTGATGAAAGAGATTCCGCACATCACGAGCGGATCTAGATCGGGAGACGGAAGGGCAACAGGGGCGACCGGCGACGTCGACGATGGGCGACAGGGACGGTGGCGGCTGCAGCGATGAAGTTGCGAGTAGGAGGAGGCTAACCTAGCTCTAATACCATGTCAGAAATATGTAACTTGTATTCCTCTAGGGACCAAAGGCCACAATATATAGTACAAGTACAGGGCAAATATGTAGGAATCCCCCTAACATATAAGGAAAATATAATATACAAATACATACATCTAACAAATACATGCATCGGACTACTACAAACCAATCTCAGACTCTACTATATGGCAGCGCCACATACGTGTCAGATTGTGTGCGGCGGCTCTAGGGTAAACTGACCTGACTCGTACACACGCGAGTGCCCCGTTAGAAACTCTGCAAAAACTACGTACAAAAATGACAAATACAGTGACAGTAATCACGTGACACTCTGACAGCACGCATGCCTAGCAAGGTATTGCTGAAAGGTACTAGAAGAATCAACTGGCAATTTACAAACAATGGTCGGCTCCGATTCATTATGATGGAAGGCAGCAATCTTCATCAGAAAATCAGTCAATTCTGACCTAACACGAGGGCGAGCCGTATCAAGGATTTGTTAACCCAAGACGTCATAGAAATTCGGTACAACCGCAACATGGAAATCGTGAAGGCTTTGTTCGCCGCGCGACCTTCAACTACACCCGGGGGTTGCGCCGACTCCTTCGCGCGACTCGCCGAGTCTTCGACCGCGTTGGTCCGCTGCTACCATCGGTTTCGGCAACCGACCACGGTGTTTCGGCTCCGGCGACCCGCTTCAGTTTTCGACTGCGGCTACTCCACTGCAATCTTCGATTGCACGTGACTTCCTACGGCATTGACTTCGCGTACCGCGCGACTCGCCGCCGCGTTGCCGCATCAACTCCGATCCGCCACATCGGCTACGTACGCTACGCGCGACTTCGACTACATGTCCGCCGTTGGCTCCGTCAACCACGTTGATTATACAACTCGGGGGTTGTGCCGACCCTGCCGTGCGACCCGTTGTGACCTTCGTCTGCGGTGAACCGACGCATCCTTCGGATGCAGCGAGCTAACGTGATCTTCGGCTGTGGTCATCCGCTACGATCTTCGGCTCCAACGACTTGGGGGCTCGAGGGCTCCCTCCGCTTCGACGTCCAGCCACGACCTTTCAGCTCCAGCAACCCGCTGCGGTCCTCGGCCCCGGCGAGCGACGCATCTTTCGGCTGCGGTGACCCGATACATCCTTCGGATGCGGCGACCCGGTGCGGTCATCGATTGCGACAATATTCTGATGCGGAACTCACTGCCCCCATTGACCCCAGGAATCCGCCGCGTCGACTACGTCCGCCGCGTGACCCGCTACCGCATCAACTTCGTCCACGACAACTACCAATAAAGCTAAGTTTCCCTCTACTTAGAGCTGATTTCTTTTATCTTTAACTCGCACTCGAAACACTCGGGGGTTGCGCCCTCTTCGAGTAACCTAATGTGCCATCGGCTCCACGCACTCGAGCACCTCGAACGCGACAGCCCGATTACGCTGATCGTCGAATCCTTGAACTCCGAGTGCCCCGACAAGGTACTGAGACTAAGGGTAATCAGGCTAACGAAAAGGCCTAGCATACAGTGCAAAAGTGTCGAATCGATCGGCACCAGAATCTTACTAAACAAGCCAAAAGGCAAATATTCCTTACAAGATACAAGTACTTCACAATTCTTTATGTATGCAGCTTACAAAGACGTGATGTTGGCCACGCACCCGACTGATGCGACACTGGTCGCGCACCCGACAGAAGCAACGGTGTCGACTTCATCCGGAACGTCAAGTCCTTCCGGCTAAACGTCGTGCACTCCACTACATCGACTCTTGGCTCCTTATGCGTGAGACGCTGACTCGATGCACTTCCGGGTCAGTGGTTTCTCCTCGCATGAGTCTCCACTCGAGTCTGTTACTCGACTAGATTCTCGGGGGCTACTCCTATCAGGAGCGCTGGTCGCGCACCCGATGTACCGGGTCAGCGATACGCCGACGAGATTGCCGACTACAACTCAACGATACAAGACTCGAGTCTCTTCCCGAGTCTATGACTCCGCCAGACACTCGGGGGCTACTCCAAACTAGAGCGCTGGTCGCGCACGCACAAGATCTTCGAGTCCTACACGAGTCTCGACTCCACTCGGACTCGGGGGCTACTCCCATAGGGAGGATTGATTCAAGCATCCGAAAAAATTGTCCTACGGACTGAAGCAAACAATGATGAATTAAAGTCTGCCTTCAGTCTCGACTCGAGCAGACACTGGGCTACTCCATAGGGAGGCGGTCGCGCACCCTATAGTACATTGTGTTGACTACGTCCACGATGTCGATTCCTTTACAACAGCCGAACAAATTCGGCTGACCCGATGAACTTCTGGGTGAAGTGCTTCGCACTCGACACAACTTTTGACTCCGACATCCAAATACAAGGTTCAAGACAACTAAGTCTCCACCCGAATCTACGTTTCGGATGGAGACTCGGGGGCTACTGACATGGATATGCCCTATGGGTACCCGATGTTAGTATACCTGGTCCAGCCCGACGGAAGGCCCACTCGACGACCTGCCAGGGTCCATGACGCCTATGAAGTTTCGGCTGCTATGAAGCCCATATGGACACGGACTCCTAAGCGCACAAGACAAGGAAACCTCAAGACTAGAGTTTGAATCTAACTTGTAACCTACTCGTATCGGTACCTGAGACCTAGCCTCCCCATATATAAAGGCTAGGAGGGTCCAACGAGGAGGACACGACCTACAGATGCCATAAGCCCCCAATAGATAGATCTACGATCTCCACCTCCATGATAGATCTACAGATCTAGATCTCTCGATTCATACTTCCGTATACGCACCTCCACGCCAGATCAAATCTGCGCATCCTGTAACTTTCGGTTCCGCCGTAATCAAGAGCAGACAAGCAGGAGTAGGGTTTTTTCTCCGGGGGCCTGAACCTGGGTAAATCTCGTGTCCCCTGGTTGCTTGTCTGTTAACCGTTCCACGATCTCCAGCATCCCCATCTTCTCCAAAAACCAAGTCCATAACAATGGGCATTGACGAGATCCAACCTCGTCATGCATGCCATGGAGGACCCCCGTTAAATTCCACCTTCCTTCTCGCTCCCGGCCCGGCCCGTGGGTTACCACTACCCTGATGAAGTAAAACGTCGACGCAGAGGCCAAACCTGGGATGGCTGGATATGCATATGCGTACGCTGCCTCGCGACATATTCACTAGGCCGACCCAAATGGTCTGCGCGTTTCGCGCCGATGCACGAGCGTTCGCAGCGGCGAAACGTATCCGATTCGATCCATCCATGCATCTAATCTCGGACTCGGTTGGATCGGCCCGGACGCATGCGGATAGCGCGGACGTCGTGCCCGCGTGTGCTACTAGCCCACCCGTCAGCCATCTTGACCCGCGACATTGATTTCAGACGCGGTTAGCGGCACCGATTCAGACGCAACCGTGGCACCGTTTCAGAGGCGTTGGCGAAAGGTAGACCAGCGGCAGTCTGCGCTATCAATGGCGATGCGGCGGCACGCTAACTGACTAGACGAACCGCTCTCCACCGTCGCTGCAGGCGCCGCCCGACGCCTTCCCTACTGGCTAGACACTTCAATGCCCCTGTGGCATCCCGCAAAACCACTACTAGAAAATCGCGTTGTTTTTGTGCATCGCATCATCATGACCGCATGCTCATGTCATCATGCCACATTGCATTTGAGCATCATCATGTCATCATGCATTTGTGTGTCGAAACCTATTTTCTAAAGGCCTATTTTGTTCTCTAGATATTCTCCTCTTTGTTCAAATCCAAACCCTAGATCTGTCCAGATCTTTTGTTTGTCTAAAACCCTTTTACAAATGTTTTGATTTAAAACCAAGAAAAATAATAAAATATTTTAAATCTGTTTTGTTCGGAAAGGCATACCGGGGCCAAAAACCCGGTGGCAGTCTACTACCCAGATAAATATCTAAATCAGCCACCCAACAATCCTTTTTATACCTAGTCCTAGTCTACCCACCCCACCTCCACCTCACCTCCTCCAATCGTTGGCCACGTCACCTCCCTCCCTCTACCCTATCCCACGCAGCCACCGCCCCACCCTCCCCGCCTGGCCTCTCTCTCCCTCTCTCCCCTCTCCACACCACTCACACACGGACACACGCTTGCAACCCCACCTCACTGGCCCCACCAAGACCCGGCCCCTTCGGCCTGGCGTCGCCCCAACCACCCGTCTCCTCCTCTTCCTCCCCTCGCTCCCTCTCCCTCTCCGGTTTCTCTCTGCCCTTGAGGCCGTCTCCTCCTCCCATGAGCTCCCGGCCGCCAGGGGCTCGAGGCCCCACCTTCGCCTCCCACGCTTGCGGCGCTTCCCGCCTCCAGCAGAAGCTGCTGGCCTTGCCGTCGCCATCTCTCCTCCTGCCTCCTCGCCTTCCGCCTCGCTCGTCCTCGTGGCGCCTCCTCTCCTGATGGCACACCTCTCTCCCTGGTCGTCCTCCCTTTCTCCGGCTCCTCGGCCTCGCCCGGCCAGCGTCGTGGCCTGAGGCGCGCCGACCTCGTGCTGCACCGCCACAGCCGCCTCCTCCGTTCGTCCCGCCTCCGCCCCTTCTTGCCCGCCGAGGCCGTCTCCGCTCGGCTTCGCCTTCGGCCTGGACCGCCTCCTCGCCGTGACCAGGCCGCCTCCCTCGCCCGCTCAGGCCAGCGTCTCCGCCCTTCGCGCCCTCGGCGCCTCCGTCATCGTCGAGCCGCCCACGGTGCCCCAACCTCCGCCACGGGACCTCCTGTCTGCTACAGGGCCTCCCACACCTCCTTCCCGGCCTTAGCTCGAGCCCGGCCACGGCCTCGCCACGCCGACCTCGCGCCGTAGCCAGCGGGCTCTGGCCCGAGCTCTACCTCCGCAGGCCGCCGCGCGTCGCCGTGCCTGCTACCTGGCTCGTGTGCGTGTGTTGTAGCACTCGCGGGCGTCCTTTCATGCTGCGGTGTACACTACAGGCACACGTCTCGGGTACCCCTGCACGCTTGGTTAGACCCCGAGCTCACCGACCAACGACATCGACTCTCAGTAATTTCGTTATGGGCGCCAAGCACTTCGATTTTCGAAGACCGACGCGCGCAGATGAACCCGGGGAATGCCGAGAAGACCAGCGGGGACTACTTCATGGAACCTAAAGAGCGTTTCCCGGACTCCCAGAACCGAAGCCAAAACCGCTCCGAGACCACCAAGTACTCCTTCCCGGACGCCAAGTTCACCGAGAACCCGCGGTACTTGGAGGACGACACCAGACCGCAGCGTCAAGACCTCCTTCATGGAACGCCAAGATCTCGTTCCGCACGCCAAGACCGATCTGATTCGAGGAACCGACAAGATCTTCGTGACGACAAGATTCGCACAGAACGACAAGAGTTACTTCGCGGGCACCGTGCGACAAGACCAATGACACGACCCGAGAACCGCGGATGCGACAAGATCGTCGCTCGGACGCCAAGTTCTTCGACCCCGGAGACCGATCCCATCGAACCTCGTCCCCATCGAACCCTGAGACCGAACCCCGAACCCCGGAACCCCAAGATCGCCGAACCCTAATGTGTGACCCCTTTCTCGAACCCTATTTTTATAAATGCTAAATATAAAACCTGTTGCATATTAATCATTCATCTTGCATGCATATTCATGTGGTTTGAGGGCCTTATGCCGATTCACCTGATAATTAAATATGGGGCCATATGCGGGCAAATCTAGTCTTATATTGGCCTCATTTAAATTTGTGTAGCGAACCGGTAACTTAACTTGCCCTGTTATTACAACATTTAAATTGCGGGGTTCTAAATAACTTGAACCGTTTAATTAATTGTCGGGACCCGGCCCGCTTAATATGACCTAATCGCATCGCATCTTTGCCATGCCATTCATCATACATGCATCATGCCCGATCTTTTGCCGTAGTATTAAATATTGCATCCGGTGTTTCTTCTAGTGTTTTGCTTCTTCGCGGATAAGGCCGTTGAGTTGATGTGAGCTTCGACCCGATCTTCGGTTGAACCTTCGGCAATGTTTTCAAAGCAGCACCTCCCTTTCTACCTATCTTACTTTTATAGTATTTATTTCCTCCTGTTGATCTATTGCTATACGTGTTATGCGCTCTAGCTTTCGTGCGTGATATCCCTTGCAGCCTTATATTGCCTTGGACACATCCTATTACCTGTTGATTGGTAGATAGTTGGACTTGCGCGTCGTAGTCGCTTGCTCAAGTGCTGTTGCGTGTCGTCAAGTACCACAGTGGTTGGAGTATTGCCGCATGTTGATGTCGGAGATGATCATGGCTTTACTTTTCGTCACTTTAATTACTGTTTAACAACTAAAAATTGAAGTAAATGCAGAGGCATCGGTGGGTGATAGATAATGTTGGTTTCACGCCACTTGTGTCCTGAGGACCCGAGTTCTTGACACTGCTCCGAGATCGAGCGCTAACCACGGTGGGGAGATATGGGCCCCCATTGATTAGTACCTGATTTCAAAGTATTGTCTTTGGGGCCACAAACTAGTTTGAGGTTTTATTTACTATCCTGTACTTATGCCATGCTTTCTCGCTTTATTTACGATTGCGAGGAGCACTGTCATCGCTTAGGAAGCGGAGTGTTTTCATGTATCGACCCCCAGCTTTTGGGATTCTTGTCGTTTACGCCCACCGACAAACCCCGAGTCCCTCTCGGAGACCGCCGACTTCGTTGGTAGACTTAGTGGGTGGCCCCGTGCTTGCTTTGGGTGCAGGAGCGTCATGACTTAGGCCCCGATATACCGATGGGTGTATGTTAACCGATCCGCAAAAGGGTCAAGTGCTTGTGGATACTTTGGTGCACCTCAGGTTAAATCTTTTCGAGAAGCCGTGTCCGCGGTTATGGACGACTTGGAGCACAGTGCTTGATCATAGACAAATATAACTAAAGTTTACTGTTATAATTTGACTTGGATCCGATATGACTAGTAATCAGCTTCACTACAACGGAATGGCTAAATAAAAGTACCAACAACTGCTGGGTTTTGGGGTTATCTCATGCTAATTGTATCTGACTAGTAAGTGTTGCAACTATCACGGAATGGTCAACTAAAAGTGCCCACTGCTTACTTTGTCAGGATGAATATCTAAACCTGACTAGTAATTGCTGCAACGATAACTGAATAAATAAAACTGCCAACTGTGTGAGTTCCTCGGTTGACTTCCTCGTGTGGTCTCGAGGGGGAATATCAGGATGGGATTGTTTGGTGTTAGTATCAGGCCGGTTCTGGATAGGTCTTTCTTTCCCCTCTCTGATAGCCGCCAGTGATATCGAGTCTCTATAGGTTGTTTAGTGCATGCTGCGCTGCCGCTCAGTCCACCATACCTTTGTAGGCGAGGACCGCCGAATTCTAGCCTCGCCGTGTACTGGCCTCAGTACTGACGCTCCTCTTTTTCCTTTGCCTTTGTCGGCACCCCTTTTGTTTAAGCAGGTTTTGAGATCGACGCCGTTAGCAGGGTTACCCTTCCGGCTTGGCCTGGGCAGGGTTATGGACGCCACTGGTTATTCTTCAGGGCTCTTAGCCCCATTGCATCTTGTCCGTAGCTGGACGCTCTATCGTTTTCAAGGTGATTTGGTTCTTTGTTCTGTATATCTGTATTCTTGACTCCTGGAGTCGTGTTGTATATATATATATATCTGTTCTGTGGGTCCCATCGAGGACTGTTGTGTAATGTTATTACCGCTTTCCACCGCAAAAGTGCTGGGCACCTTTGAATCGTTTCTTGCGGTTTGGGTTTCGCTAAAACTTGCATAGGGCCGATTCCGAGGGTGTTACAGAGTGGTATCGAGCTCAGCGATACATTCACAAGTCCAACTCAGTAGGATAACCTAGCTAACTACCAAGTAGAGTGTCAAAACTATTTTGCAAAATCGGTTGGATAGTTACGATTAGGTCTGATTTTACTCCTTACCCTCCGCTGCTCTCCTCCCTCTGCGTGTTTTGAATCCGCCTCGTCTTTTCTTGAGTCCAGGATTTCTCGGTTGGGTTCGTCGTACCTTTAGGGTTTCGCTTCCTTTGTTAATGGTGTTCTACCGTCATCTTTGCATGTCGCCGAGGAGTCCGTCTACTGTGGTACCATTCTTTGTCCCTTGTTTGTGCCTTCCGGTGTTTTCCGACGCGACGACATCATCTACGCCAGATCCGATGCAGAGTCTGCATCACTCCTTTGTTCCGACCCTCGTTTGTCGAGATCTTCAGTCTGAATTCCGAGAGTTGGTTGCATAATCCGCCTAGTCGTGTGCAGAGTAATGGTTTGGGTGCGCGATGGACTGATCACCATCCGACTACTCTTATCATTCGCTCTTCTACATCGAATCAGTGGATCCAGCAGTTTTACTCCATCCACGGAAGCTAGAGGTGGCTTTATTTGTTGATACCTCTACCTTCGACCTTTTGTTCCCGGAGTGTTCTCTCGACGATCACGGACAATGACCTCTTGTTAGTGGTGTCGCGAGGATCTACACGAAGCGAGAAGATGCAGATCGCCGACCTTCTTCCTGGTACCATGAGGCGGATCTCGAGGGCGAGATCCATTGTTAGTGGTGTTGAATTGTGGCATCCCGCAAAACCACTACTAGAAAATCGCGTTGTTTTTGTGCATCGCATCATCATGACCGCATGCGCATGTCATCATGCCACATTGCATTTAAGCATCATCATGTCATCATGCATTTGTGTGTCGAAACCTATTTTCTAAAGGCCTATTTTGTTCTCTAGATATTCTCCTCTTTGTTCAAATCCAAACCCTAGATCTGTCCAGATCTTTTGTTTGTCTAAAACCCTTTTACAAATGTTTTGATTTAAAACCAAGAAAAATAATAAAATATTTTAAATCTGTTTTGTTCCGGGAAAGGCCGCCACCGGCCAGGCCAAAAGGCCCAGCTGGCAGCAGTCTACTACCCAGATAAATATCTAAATCAGCCACCCAACAATCCTTTTATACCTAGTCCTAGTCTACCCACCCCACCTCCACCTCACCTCCTCCAATCGTTGGCCGCCACGTCACCTCTCCCCTCCCTCTACCCTATCCCACGCAGCCACCTGCCCACCCTCCTGGCCCACCTGGCCTCTCTCTCCCTCTCTCACCCCCTCTCCCCACACCACTCACACACAGCACACACGCACGCAACCCCACCTGCGCGCTGGCCCCACCCCGACAGACCCCGGCCCCACCCGCTCGGCCCTGCGCGTCGCCCCAACCACCCCGTCTCCTCCCTCTTCCTCCCCCTCGCGCTCCCTCTCCCTCTCCGGTTTTCCCTCTCTCACTTGAGGCCGTCTCCTCCTCCCCATGAGCTCCTCCGCCACGGAGCTCGAGGCCCCGCCGCTCCACCGCTTGGCGCCGCTTCCTGCCTCTAGCAACGCTGCCGGCCTCGCCGCTGTCTCCTCCCGCGGCCTCCTCCGCCTTCCGCCGGCCTCGCTCGTCCTCGCCGACGCCTCCTCTCCCTGATGGCGCACCTCTCCCTGGTCGTCGTCCTCCCTTTCTCCGGCTCCTCGCTGTCGGCCTCTCGCCAGCCCGCGTCGTGGCCCAGGGCGCCGCCGACCTCGTGCTCTGGCACCGCCCCTGGCCGCCTCCTCCGTTCCGCCCGCCTCGCTAGCTGGCCCCGCCGAGGCCGTCTCACCGCTTCGCCTTCCCGACCGGACCGCCTCCTCGCCGGCGACCAGCCGCCTCGCCCGCCTCCGACCCAGCGTCTCGCCCGAAGCCGCTGCCTCCGGCGCCTCACCGTCATCGTCGAGCCGCCACAAGGCCCAACCTCCGCCCGGGACCTCCATTGCTCACACAGGGCCCCCCCACACCTCCTTCCCCGACGCCAAGCTCGAGCCCGGCCACGGCCTCGCCACGCCGACCTCGCGCCGTAGCCAGCGGGCTCTGGCCCGAGCTCTACCTCCGCAGGCTGCCGCGCGTTGCCGTGCCTGCTACCTGGCTCGTGTGCGTGTGTTGTAGCACTCGCGGGCGTCCTTTCATGCTGCGGTGTACACTACAGGCACACGTCTCGGGTACCCCTGCACGCTTGGTTAGACCCCGAGCTCACCGACCAACGACATCGACTCTCAGTAATTTCGTTATGGGCGCCAAGCACTTCGATTTCGAAGACCGACGCGCGCAGATGAACCCGGGGAATGCCGAGAAGACCAGCGGGGACTACTTCATGGAACCTGAAGAGCATTTCCCGGACTCCCAGAACCGAAGCCAAAACCGCTCCGAGACCACCAAGTACTCCTTCCCGGACGCCAAGTTCACCGAGAACCCGCGGTACTTGGAGGACGACACCGACAGCGTGCCAAGACCTCCTTCATGGAACGCCAAGATCTTCGTTCCGCACGCCAAGACCGATCTGATTCGAGGAACCGACAAGATCTTCGTGACAACAAGATTCGCACAGAACGACAAGAGTTACTTCGCGGGCACCGTGCGACAAGACCAACGACACGACCCGAGAACCGCGGATGCGACAAGATCGTCGCTCGGACGCCAAGTTCTTCGACCCCGGAGACCGATCCCATCGAACCTCGTCCCCATCGAACCCTGAGACCGAACCCCGAACCCCGGAACCCCAAGATCGCCGAACCCTAATGTGTGACCCCTTTCTTGAACCCTATTTTTATAAATGCTAAATATAAAACCTATTGCATATTAATCATTCATCTTGCATGCATATTCATGTGGTTTGGGGGCCTTATGCCGATTCACCTGATAATTAAATATGGGGCCATATGCGGGCAAATCTAGTCTTATATTGGCCTCATTTAAATTTGTGTAGCGAACCGGTAACTTAACTTGCCCTGTTATTACAACATTTAAATTGCGGGGTTCTAAATAACTTGAACCGTTTAATTAATTGTCGGGACCCCGGTTCCGCTTAATATGACCTAATCGCATCGCATCTTTGCCATGCCATTCATCATACATGCATCATGCCCGATCTTTTGCCGTAGTATTAAATATTGCATCCGGTGTTTCTTCTAGTGTTTTGCTTCTTCGCGGATAAGGCCGTTGAGTTGATGTGAGCTTCGACCCGATCTTCGGTTGAACCTTCGGCAATGTTTTCAAAGAGCACCCCTTTCTACCTATCTTACTTTTATAGTATTTATTTCCCTCCTGTTGATCTATTGCTATCTGTGTTGCGATGCTCTAGCTTTCGTACCCGTGATATCCCTTGCAGCCTTATATTGCCTTGGACACATCCTATTACCTGTTGATTGGTAGATAGTTGGACTTGCGCATCGTAGTCGCTTGCTCAAGTGCTGCTGCGTGTCGTCAAGTACCACAGTGGTTGGAGTATTGCCGCATGTTGATGTCGGAGATGATCATGGCTTTACTTTTCGTCACTTTAATTACTGTTTAACAACTAAAAATTGAAGTAAGTAAGCAGAGGCATCGGTGGGTGATAGATAATGTTGGTTTCCGACCGCCCACTTGTGTCCCGTGAGGACCCGAGTTCTTGACACTGTTCCGAGATCGAGCGCTAACCACGTGGGGAGATATGGGCCCCCATTGATTAGTACCGATTTCAAAGTATTGTCTGGGGCCACAAACTAGTTTGAGGTTTTATTTACTATCCGTACTTATGCCATGCTTTATCGCTTTATTTACGATTGCGAGGAGCACCTGCATCGCTTAGGAAGCGGAGTGTTTCGCGGTATCGGCAGTCGATTTTGGGATTTCTTGTCGTTTACCATCGACGCAAACCACGAGTCCGTCTCGAGACCGGCCGACTTCGCTATGGTAGACTTAGTGGGGTGGCCCCGCTTGCTTTGGGTCCGGGAACGTCATGACTTAGGCCCGCCGACATACCGATGGGTGTATGTTAACGATCCGCAAAAGGGTCAAGTGCTTGTGGATACTTTGGTGCACCGCAGGTTAAATCTTTCGAGAAGCCGTGTCGCGGTTATGGACGACTTGGAGCACGATGCTTGATCATAGACAAATATAACTAAAGTTTACTGTTATAAGTTGACTTGGATCTGATATGACTAGTAATCAGCTTCACTACAACGGAATGGCTAAATAAAAGTACCAACAACTGCTTGGTTTTGGGGTTATCTCATGCTAATTGTATCTGACTAGTAAGTGTTGCAACTATCACGGAATGGTCAACTAAAAGTGCCCATCGCTTACTTTGTCGGGATGAATATCTAAACCGACTAGTAATTGCTGCAACGATAATCGAATAAATAAACTGCCACCGTGTGAGTTCCTCGGTTGACTTCCTCGTGTGGTCTCGAGGGGGAATATCAGGATGGGATTGTTTGGTGTTAGTATCAGGCCGGTTCTGGATAGGTCTTTCTTTCCCCTCTCTGATAGCCGCCAGTGATATCGAGTCTCTATAGGTTGTTTAGTGCATGCTGCCGCTCAGTCCACCATACCTTTGTAGGCGAGGACCCAATTCTAGCCTCGCTGTCTTGGCCTCGATCGACGCCTCTTTTTCCTTTGCCTTTGTCGGCACCTTTTGTTTAAGCAGGTTTTGAGATCGACGCCGTTAGCGGTTACCCTTCCGCTTGGCTCGGCAGGTTATGGACGCCACTGGTTATTCTTCAGGGCTCTTAGCCCCATTGCATCTTGTCCGTAGCTGGACGCTCTATCGTTTTCAAGGTGATTTGGTTCTTTGTTCTGTATATCTGTATTCTTGACTCCTGGAGTCGTGTTGTATATATATCTGTTCTGTGGGTCCCATCGAGGACTGTTGTGTAATGTTATTACTTCATTTTCCACCCGCACGAAAGTGCCTGGTGGGCACCTTTGAATCGTTTCTATGCGGGTTTGGCGGGTTTCGCTAAAACTTGCATAGGTCCGATTCTGAGGGTGTTACAGCCCCTCTTCGGCCTCCGCATCGACATCCGATGCCGACTCTTTTTAACCGGCCACCCGCGGCCATCTTCTCCCGCACAGAACACCATCTGTCTCCTCCTTCCCCTTTTCCTTCTCCATTGCTTGTAGCTAGCCATGTCCGGCGGTGCTGGGTCGAGGGGAGGCCGTGGCGGCCGTGGACGCCGAGGGAGGCGTGGAGGACGCGGCCAACTCACCACACCACCACGCTCTCCCTCAACGCCTTCGTCACCCGAAGATTTCGACCAAGGCACCTAGTTCGTCGTGGCCATCCACCTTGGCATGCCGCGTGACAGGCTGCTCCTACCCCGTGGGTTCGTGACGTTGATCGGTGACGAGCCGCCCCCGCTTACCATGCTGCGGGCAAACGGCTTCAGGACTGGCAGGTATCCAGTCGACCTGCAGTCCGACCACCTCGGCCAGATGTACCTGGGCAACGTTTGGGAGTGCATCGCCCGCTTGCACCAGATCGAAGCGGGCAACATCATCGTCTTCAAGTACGACATCAAAGAAAAGTTCGACGTTAGCGTCTTCGACCACACCATGTGCCGCCGCTGCTACCACTCTGACTCCTCCTCCGACTCTGACGAGTAGGCTAGATTGTGCGCGCGCCATATGATGTATGAATGTAGGCATTGGCTATTTGCAATGGAAATCTTTATTCAAGTCACAGAACATTCGTTACACTCGCCACACAACCTAAGACTACGCGCGGCCGCCGACACTGGGGGCGGCGGCTGCGGCGGGTCAGATACACCATTCGTCATTGAGAGAATTGATGATCGCTCGATTCGTCCACACCTCCTCTTCAGCTCGATGGAGGCGGGCACGCAGGGAAGCATCTTTAGGATTGGCCCGCACCGCTTCCCGGAGGTCGCCACACACCAATCCGAGCTGGTCCATCGCCGGTATTCTAGCAAAAAGACGTGTTCCACCACCGCCGTCGTGAAAGGCTCGCCGGTGGTCACGTGACGACTGTAGAAAAGGGCGACGCGGCGGTGTGGCCATATTGTAAATTCGCGGGCTCCCCAGAATTGGAGGAGACAGCACGTCCGGTAACTCCGGTGGATTCGGCCACCACGACGACAGCGGTCGCTCGGGCGCCTCTTCTCTGCCGGCATCGGGGTTGCCACGGAGATCGTCCTGTTGACGCCGGCGGCCAGACATGGTGTTTTTTTGTGTTGTGGGTGGCGTGGGTATGGTCGAAGATAGCTCAGCGACCTCCCTTTTTATGGATGCGCCTGAACGCGGCGGAAAACGCCGAGAACTCGCCAAAAGTGGCGGGAAAGAAAGGCGGGAGACGACGACGTGGCTGCGGGAAGACACTGGAAATACGCCGGCGTTGACGATGATCAAGCACGGACAAATGGGTCGGGCCGCTCTGCGGAGTCGGCCGGACAGGCCGGACCCCCTCCCCAAATCGTCCACGGCCCGACCCAAACAGATAGAAACCGACGTTTTGGGGTGACCATATGAGTCGGTCCGGTGGAGATGCCTCGGAACTCCTGTCTCAGTGTTTTGTTTGGATCGACCAATCAGTGCTAAAACCCTATGCGATCAGCCACCTGGCCCTTGCTAGCAATTTGGCCGTATATGTCCTGTAAGAAGGAAGCGCTGATGTGTTGGCAAGAGGCCAAGAACAAGGAGGCCATCCATCTGCAACTGCATGCAACACATGCATGGCGTACTACCTGTCGTAAAAAGGCGATCCACTGATCACGCAGTGTGACCGGTTCTCGGCTGGCGAATTAGACAGATGCCGGAGCCCGACCTGCCACCAAGGTTTTTATATACTGGAATAGCGATGTGATCACTTCATGTTGCACCTGCATGCCCACCTTATTTAGCTGAGCAGACTTTAGTGCAATGGAAGCTTTGGTTGTCCATTACCATGATGGAATAGCACAGGATACGACCACATGGATAACTGATGAATAGAGTAGCTTTCCGCATAGTAAATTGCAAGGATGTATATAAATTAAACACGATACATCCAATGCTGCACATTGCGGGCATGCACTCTTTTATCTGAAGAAAAAAATATTAGTACCTCTAGCAGCTGTTTGGTACAGTGAGATCCGAGATGATGATACAATCCAACCAAATGTAAACAAACACGGCGTACCTCAATGCCGCCCCCACAGGCCACAGATGTACTGATGTACACGCCATTAGCTGCAGCATTACGGGAGAAATAATTAGGGCAGACAGCAGACGGGCCCGGGCCTGTTCGTGGCTCATTGGTTCGGACAGCACTGCATCGATCGGTCATCATACGAATACAACCTGGAGGCCGGTAGTAGTACTGGAGAAGGTACACGCTGATTGGACTAGTGTGTCCCACGTACGCCTCGCAAACATTTGTTTCGCTGCATTGCATTGAGATCGACCTGGCTCGGAACAATCTACACTTGGATACGCCGAAGCAGAATTCTTTTACACTGTTTTTTCCAGCATTGTCAGTGGTATTCATAGGGTTCTACCAGTACCAAGGGCTTAGAGTTTAAAGTTTAGGATCCTACCGATACATAGAGATAGAAGGAATAGAACTTTGGGATTGTCTCAAAATACATATCTTAGTACTGTACTTAAAAGGTTCTCTATGGAAAAATACAAGCCAGCTCATGTATCTATAATAAGGGGAATTAAACTTAGTGAGAAAATGAGTGCTTAAACTCCCGAGGAAAAGGAAATGATGAGAAATATTCCATATTCATCTGCATTGGGTTCTTTAATGTATGTCATGCTATTTACAAGACTTGATCTATGCCATGCCGTCGGTTTATTGAGTAGATATCAGTCTAATCCGGAGGAATTACATTGGAAGCAAATCTTAAATACTTTGCGATGTGTGAAAGGAACTATGGACTATCACTTATGCTTTAATGGCCACAATCTCCAGCTACATGGTTTTACTGATGCTGATTGGCAAGGGGATCTAGAAGAACGAAGAACTACTTATGGTTATATATTCAGACTAGCAGGCGGTGGATTATCATGGAGGAGCAAGAAGCAAGATTCTATAGCGGTTTCACCAATGGAGGCTGAGTACATTGCAACATTCGAAGCTGTCAAGGAAGGCGCCTGGCTGAGGGAGTTCCTCGCATCTCTCAAAGTGATGACAAGTGCATCACCTCATGTTACAATATTCTGTGATAACCAGATGGGTCAAGGTTTCAAAAGACCTCAAGTTTCATAGTAAAAGCAAACATATTGAGGGAAGGTATCATTTTATTCGGAGTGAATTCCATTTTTTACCCCCTACTTTGTCATCTGTGACACCATTTATCCCATTTAGTAGAAATTTCTCCAGCTTAACCCATTTAGTAAAATTTATGTCATATTTTACCTATTTTAAGAGTTGAAAACTTTATGTCAGTTGTGACCGATGAGTGCTTGCTGTGGGTTGCAGCCTTGACTTGGCACGTAAAGTGGCATGCACCCCATCAGGTGCAGGTGCGTATCATGCACAACTGCCGGAGCTATTCTTAGAGCTTACACAGTACCATCAGGATATAGTACGCGCACCGAGCCTGCACACACAGAGCATGGTTACTCCATCTATGTAGGCATTCTCGTCGTTAAAATGTTCAATCAAATGCACAAATAAAATCCAAGCTTCTACAAGTACCACCATACCCCTTTAGATTAAGGAACTCTCTCTTCTAGACGTGTGGAGGAGAGAAGATATGTCTAAACCTAACGGCTAGGTGAGCAAAAATGATTCTAAATCTTAGAAGGGGTAAAATCTGGCACGAATTTCACTAAATGGGGTAACCAGAAAGAATTCTGGTTAAATTGGGTAATTATATATTGTCACAAATGACAAACTAGGGGATAAAAAATGGAATTCACTCTTTTATTCGTGATGTTATTAATAGGTTAAAGACAATTCATTTGGAATATTTTCCTAGTGTGAGCATGGTTGTTGATCCACTGACTAAGCCTCTTAGTCAGAAACAGTTTAGTAAACATGTTTCAAACATGGGTCTTCGTTCATGGATTTAAATGTTTTAGCCAAGTGGGAGATGTAGGAATTATAATGCATGGGTTACAACATGTATACTACATTATTTATTCCCTGAAATCTCAATATGGAATTTCACCATTGCGTTTGAATATTGCTTGTTGTACTTAAACAGAATAATGTTTAAGGAAGCCGGTTCCTGATATATACTGGAACATAATATTTCTTTATACTGGAATTATACTATGTATAAAGCCCGATCACAGTATTATCGGGAAAGCCAGGTTGTTCATATGTTAGCTATATGAATTGATTAAAGACTGTGAATTTGAACTTGATTTTCAAATTCAGCATGTGACTCACACACGTGTGCTTGTGGGACTATTTGCAGATTAAGACTCCTAGATGATTACTAATGATCGTGGTTGGTTTGATTAACCTAGAATCTTTGTTTAAACAATTTTATCTGGAATTTATCTATGAAACTACGGTTTAAATAAAACCGGAATTAGCAGTATTTAAAGGTCCCTAACCCCTAGCCTCAAATTGATCATTGTGAGTGGTACCACGGAAAAGGATCGAGGAATAGGGGTTAGACCATTGTGCCAAGATCCAACAGATACCATGTAGATCATATAATGTTTTTTTGTGGATTGTAGATCATGATATGGTATTGATGTGTTTAAAAGATGAACCTATGTCTAGCCAAGCTTTCTTAGACTCTTAGGACATGTTTCATTCAAAGGATTTACAAAGAAATTTTGAAGGATTCTTATCTATAGGATTTTTTCCTATAAAGACCATTTGATTCAAAGGATTGAACCCTTCAAAATTTCTATGGATTCCTTCCTATAGTACAATCCCATAGGATTTGTAACAAGAGGTTAGAACTCTTGGAAAATTTCCTATGTGTCTATGACAACTATGCATGTACTAAATCTTTATACAAATTTCCTTTGTTTTTCCTGTGATGCAATCAAACGACTTGTGCAGCTAATCCTGCATTTTTTGTTCCTATAAGATTTCACATGTCATGACATACCATTCCTATGGTTTTATTATTTCTGTGCTTTTAAAATCCTTTGAAT
Organism: Avena longiglumis; assembly: GCA_030063025.1. Taxonomy (NCBI): domain Eukaryota; kingdom Viridiplantae; phylum Streptophyta; class Magnoliopsida; order Poales; family Poaceae; genus Avena; species Avena longiglumis. The sequence goes on from CP125976.1 coordinate 57,234,048, forward strand.
CAAACATGCCTTAGTACTAGACTTATGTCTTAGGAAATTATGTGCCAGATAGGCCCACTTCTTAGTGACGAGGGTTCGACTGATCAGTGCCCATTGTTATGGACTTGGGTTTTGGAGAAGGAGGGGACGCTAGAGATGCAAAACGGCTAGCAAACAAGCAACATGGCACACGAGATTTATCTAGGTTTGGGCCACGGAGGGAAACCTTACTCCTTCTTGTCCGCTCTTGATTGATGGCGAAGCCAGAGGTTACAAATTAGGGTTTTCCTTTAACTTTCTATATATAACTAGTCGTGTTCTCCAAGGAGTCGCATCCGTCGTGGGACTAGACCACCCGAATTCCTCTTGGGCTTCGTCATCAGGGGTATATTATTGTATGGGCTTCTGCTGGGCTAGACCGGATAGGCTAACGTTAAGCACCCATAGAGCAATACCCATGTCAGTAGCCCCCGAGTGTTCAGTCAAATCATGAAGACTCCGAAGTTTTAGAGTGCCTTCATCGAACGTGTTTTTAGATCAAGATGTGATATTATAGGGATAGTTGATACACGTGTCTGACTCTCCCGACGGATTAGGGTCAGTTAACTGCCTTTGGGCAAAACAACGCGATCTACTCAGACTTCGAGTCCCCAGACTCAAATCCAAAAAATTGCTGGCGTAATTCGACTCAGGCCGCGGAGGTCTTAGGCCCTCCAAAGCGTTGGTGTTTATCGGTGCCCAAATCAGCTTTGTGTCTTCAGGCACCGAGTCCCTCCATTGCACAGGTGATGCTCCAAAAAAATTTAAGGGAACCGGAGCATCTAGTTGCTCCGATGCCCCAAGTCTTGAGTCATTTAAATATTGATATCTGCTGCTATGCATGCATGTAAGAGGAATTTGTAGGCAGGAGATTGGCTAGTCCACAGCATGGGTCCTACTATTTGTTGTTGGCCAAATTCATTACATCGTGAGCCTGATGCCTCAATTATTTTTCAGGGCACCGCTGATGAGGTGGCAACCTTTTCAGATTTTGGGCATCGACCACATTGTGGAAGGCCTTACAGGAGTCGAATTCCAGTGTTTCAAGTTATGTATCCAACGCGTCCGTCAGGATTTTTTATCGTGCCTGTTGACACAGAAAACTACTGGCAGAGGGCGTCGGATGCGTTACCAGGCCATCAGACTATGTCTAAAGGTCTTATATTTGCAGTCGGGTGCATTACCAGCAGCCATGCCTCGCTGCAAGATCGCCAACTGGACCAAGATCCGAGAGATGTGCCGCACCTGCTACCCGGAGGGGGAGATCGACGTCATCCACCTCGAGGCCACATTGCTGGCAAGGCGCATAAGCGAGGCGCGTGTGTTGGCCTTCGAGGAGGAAGGCCGTGTGGCCGAGGAGGCGCTGGAGCGGGTGGTGGAGGCGGCCTCCAAGGTGGCCGCCCAATGGCGGTGCGCGAGATAAACCACATCGCCGCCAAGGAGGCGGTGCAGGCGGTGGCCATGGAGGACGCATCAACAGCCCTCCGCGAGATCCTCTACAACGCGACCATGACCACGCCGGAGGAGGTGGCCAAGGAGACATCTTAGGTCTCCGTCCGCGAGCTTCGCCATGCCGCCAAAACGCGAAGTGAGGTGCAAACGGCACAGCGCGAGCACGCCGCCGACACGGCGGATGAGGAGGAGCGTGTGGCTACGGCCGCTAAGGTAGCGGCCACGTGAGCTCTCGTTGAGAGTGACGAGATGGAGGTGGAGGAGGATGACGAGGAGGGGAAGGAGAAGAGTAGGCGGTGATCGCCGTCCCCCTGCAGATCGTGCGCTGGGCTTCAGCCTCAACGGGGCTCTGGCTCTGGCAGGGGTGACCCCGGCCAAGGTAGAAGCCGCGCTCCATGCGGAGGTCTTGGCATCGATGGCAGCAAAGAAGCTCGCCAACCAGGAGGCGAGGGACCACTGGCCGCCAAGATAGAGAAGGTCCTGGCAAACCGGACGGCGGAGGACCGCAGGAAGACGGTGGGCAAGACAGTGGTTCGCGGCCAAGTGTGTGACCAACACCGCGAACGCCCTTTAGCAGCGGGCCATTTGGTCCGCTAGGGCGGCAATCGACGAAGCCAGCGGCAACGACAACGGTGGCCGCGGCAATGGCGGCCGCGGCAACGGCGGCGAATAGTCGAGCGAGTAGCCGTAGCGACATCCTCCTTCAGCAGCAGTCGCAGTAGCAGTCCCCACCTTTATTTTGTTCAAATGTGCCTTTTTATAACTGGCAAAGTTAATCTAATGAAAAGCTATCTTTTAAATACTAAAATAGAAATAAGAGAAACCAGATAGGACTACTGCTGCTGAGAAAATGGGAAATGGAGAAGGTGAAATCACGACGGCGACAGTTGAAGACCGGAGTTGAAATCCGGAGCGCGCTGTCCAGTCTCGGGGAAACTCGATTGAATATATGAACGCATGTTTCTCCTGACGGAGAATCCACTCAAATTTTATGTGGTAACCGTATAATCCTCCACCACTAACCATTTGTGGATATTTATGCTGGTGATCGCGTCGCCGTCTTCTTTTTCGATTAGATGTATCGAGAGATCAGTTATCTCAGAGACGTGTTAGTTCAATATCCTCCACAGAAGGAAGATGAAATGAAGCAGGAGTATGTATGTACTCCGTAGAAGATGTTTGGATCCTGTGTGTAAATTATGCTCAGATTCAAATTCCATCCCGTCTTCTCAAATCAAGCTCTTTATAAACAAAACAACATCCATACAAGATTTAAGATAAACCAACGGCAAAGAGGTCCACATACGCAACACACAAGCTGTACCACTCAGCGAATATAAGGCAAAGCCTAGAACCGGCAAAGGCGTACACACATAGATACAAGACTCAGCAGCATCCAGGGGGAGCCCTCAGTGGCCAGACGGAGTAGCAAGTCGGCGGGCCGCAGCGATCAGGTGCTCCAACATCTCGTCTAATCGCTCCCTATCGTGTTGTCTGCATAAGGAGTACCACTACTACAAAAAAAGCCAGAAATTTGAAGACCGAGTCAGAGGCACGGCGCAGGAGATACGCTCGATGACTATCTTATTTCGTATATTCCATAGAGTCCAGGTCATCGCTGCAAACACCAACCAAAAGTGGTGCCTCCTCCTCCTACCAGTATGGTTTGCGGCGGCTTCCAGGAACTCCCCTAGGTCTGAGGCCTTCCACTTAGGCCACAGTGCCTCGTGGGTGAAGTTCCATAGGAAGTGAGCTGCGGGACATGAGAAGAAGATATGCAAGCCTGATTCCGGGACCGCACAAAGCGCGCACAAGCCATTACCAGGGCCATGTCGCTTGGCCACCTCTACACCCGAGGGTAGCCGGTCACGCAACAACTGCCTGACGAAGATTTTAATCTTTAGGGGCAGGGGGCTTCCATAGCAGAGAGACCCACGATAGAGAGGGCCCTGTAAGCCGAACCAACCGAAAAGATCCCTGAGGGGACCAACCTCCAAGATGGAGTATGTAGGGCCTGAGCCAGGGACAGCGGGAGACTGTCTCAGCTCATCCCAGGATACCCTCTTGGTATCCCCATGTGAAAGGATCGTATGGGCACCTAGAGGGAGGGGGGGTGAATAGGTGCTACTTCAAATTTTCTTCTTTTTCAAATTAAGGTTTGACAATAAGGTAAATTCTCTAGATAATGCAACTATGGTGAATTTACCTATATGACAAATAAGCAAGAGCTACCACAACACAAAGTAGTAACAAGTAAGTAAGGTGCGGTAAAGGATAGAGGTAACCGAAAAGTGGACGCGGAGACACAAGGATTTGTTTCCCGTAGTTCCTTCCTTTTGAGGGGAAGTACGTCTACGTTTGGAGAGGGGGTGGTTTCAAACCACCAATGCCACGAGAGGCCTCCCTTGTTCTCCGATGAATCTCACCCCAACGGGATCGATTCACCTTCCACTATATCGGCAACCTTCAAGGTGGAAGCCGGCACCGTTACAAGTTTGGGGCACACATCCACAACTTAATCGGAGGCTCCCAAATACAAGCAAGCTGTCAAAGCAATCAAAGACAAGCTTGTAAGAACAAAAACAAAAGCTAGGGTTTCCAACAAAACACTAGAGCAAAGGGGCCCTCAATGAAATGAGGGGGAAATGAAGATCTCTTTTGGTGAAGTAGTAGATCGGGCCCTCCTCCTTCGATTCCCCAAAGATCAAGGACTTTGGGTGGTTGGATGATGAGATCTTGAGAATTTGAGTGGCTCCAATGGACTCCAATGGTGGGCAATGACTTTAATGAGCTGAGCACTTTGTCCCAAGGTAGGTGGAGGGGTATTTATACCCCTCCACAAAATCTGACTGTTGGTGCATTTATGCGCGGTAGTACGAAGTTGAAGCGGTACTACGGAGAATTCAGTACTACGGACCTGGTACGGATCACCCTTTTCAAATAGCAACAAGTCCTGCCCCTGGGTACTCGATGATGTTGCTACCGGGAAGCGGTAGTACCGCTTGACGCAACCGGTACTACCGGACCTCGAGAGAACAACACATTTTCATACGAAAAACTCTCTGTCACGCCAGGTAGCAAAACGCGGTACTAACGCATTTCGCTACGGCGAACAACTTTTACAGCGATGCAAAATCTCTCTGTCACGCCAGGTAGTAAAATGCGGTACTACCGCATTTTGCTACCGGCGCAGACAGTGGCCTTTTGCAATGTTCAAAAAGCCTCTCTCCTGAGCAGTACTAAAATGCGGTTTTTAGTACCGGAGCAGGCAAAAGCATTTGACAAGCTGTAAAAAAGCTTCTGTCGCGCTAGGTACTAAAATGCGGTACTACCGCTTTTTAGTACCTAGCACGGCAGAGACTTTTTGACAGATAGTCATTTGCTACATGCGGTCATTAAAGCGGTACTACCGCTTTTTGGTACCGCGCCAGGCAGATAGTTTCTGAATGTTTGCAAACCTTCTTAATGTACCTACGACATACTTAGCAAAACATTAGTCCGATATGTGTGTTGTTATCAAACACCAAAATCACTAGGGATAGCAAATGCTCTTTCAATCTCCCCCTTTTTGGTGTTTGATGACAACACACATTTTGCAAGGAAATCTAGTGGTGATAAGATGTAGATGGGGCTCCCCCTAGATATATAGAAACAAGCCCCATACATTCAAGCAAACTAACTAAGAGTAGAAGTCGCACATAGAGGACATACCTTTGCAAGAAAAAAACATGTGATGACCAATAGATTAGGAATGAGGAAAAACATCACATAGGATGGATCCAACAAGAATTTCCATAATACACACAAGATGGATCCATAATATAACCACATAGTCTTAACATACATAGCACAAATAGTTAGGTTCACACATAGTAAGTCACACATAATAAGAGGCAACCAAATAAGTTCACAAGCGAATAAAATCAAAGGCAAGAACGAGCTTGTGACTTTCCCTCGCAAATCTCCCCGCATACCTAATGTACAACTTCTCCCGCTTTGGCATCAAGACGCCAAAAAGGGACAAGAGCAACACTAACGCCCCGGAGATCACTCATCATCATCATCATCAACGTCGTCCCATGCACCATGAGGTGGAGGGGCACGGAAGGAGGAGGTGGCATCATCTTCGATTCTTTGTGCTTGGAGATCCATTGGTCTTCAGGGGTAATGTTGTTCTCGGATCCCTTGAAGCAGTCAAGCCTTGAGCCTCCATCATTTCCTTCCGACGAGCAGCCTTCTTGGCATAGACATGGGCCTCGACAGGCGCTTCGATTGTCCACTTGGGCGAATATCTTCTTGAGTTTGGCCTCAACCCTCTTAGCCCAAGATGGTGTCTTTGGCTGGACGAGAGACCACATAAGAGGAGCATCAAGCATCACCGAGTCCTCAACGGGTTCCCATCCTCATCAACAATCTGACCATCCGCATTATGGGGTTTGGGATGGGTCTTGATCATGATTCTTGTGGCGGTGAGTGGCAAGGCGAAGATGAGGCAAGTCACGGCAATTTTAGGGCACTTGCTAATGATGAGAGCCATGATGTATGGAGCAAAGGAGGCACCCTCCGCTGAAAAGTGGCATGCACCATCTCATTCGATAACATCTATCACATCCATAGGGAGGCCAGAGTCACGGTGGTGATAGGTGGCCATCATAATATCCACCATGTAAGCATGAATCTCATCAACATTCCCAGCACGAGGGGCGATAGTCTCGCGATAGATGCGGTGCATGATGTCATAAGTAGGAAGGAGCCCTTTGATCTTACCAGGGATGCCGCGCCCCCGGATGTACAGTGGGGCAAGCCTATCCTTCTTCATGGGATTGTCATTGGCATGGCACCGAAACCCAACGGGAACATCGTTGCCACGGTCTTCGTACCCAAGGATAGCCACAAACTCAGCCAACGATGCTTCCTTGACAACACCCTCGGTCATCCAAGTGAGAGTCCTAGCGTTATTCTTGGCAAAGTGAACGGTTGCATAGAACTGAGAAATGAGCATTGGATCATAGTTGCATTTGAACTCCATAATAGGAAGCAAGCCAAAGTTGGTACACATGTCAAGGGCCTCACCAAAGTAGTTCAGATTCTTCCTCACATGATTCATCTCGATCCATTTTTGTGGAACCACAATTTTGTTATCTTTCATGAGAATCTCATGAAACACCCGCTCCTGAAATTCCGTGAAGAAGAGGCTGTTCTCTCGAGCAAAAGCGCGGGCCGCCCCATACGGACTGACCACCCGCAGAGCATGAAATTCAGACTCAGAGATATCACACAACAGCTTTGACCCTGATGGCCCGGAACTTTGACTCTTGCGAGGACCAGAGGGAGGAGGAGGTGGAGGAGCTTTACCACGACCAGCACTTTGCTTGACCCCCTTTCCCCCACGACCACGAGTTGTTGGCAGTTTCAGACGGGCACTAGGTTGAGGCATGACCTCCTCTTCAGACTCAGTCTCAGATTCTGACTCATAGTCCTCTATCTCATAGTGAGCTTTGGAGCGCTTGCGAGATCCACGGAACCCCACACTGTGAAAGAACGAGGGAGAAAGCATAGGGGGGCACAAGAACAGGGGCAGGGCAACAGATGATGGAGTTGAGTGTTTTTAAAAAAATTTGCTGCCAGTACTGGGGCGGTAGTACCGGATCTGCACAAGCGGTAGTACCGGAAAAAGATTCCCGACTACGGCCCGCCATGACTGATGAGATCTGAACTAAGATCCGAGTATGGGGAACAAATTTGTTGTCAAAACACGATTCCCATCGGGCCAAGTGATAGATCTGGTAAAAAGGACACGATACAACCTCAAGAATGCAAGTTTTAACCAAGAATCGAAGGTACCCTAGATTCAATGGAGAAAACAAGTAAAAAGATGAGGAGGGCAGTGGTACCGGTGTCCATGACGGTGGGGAAGAGGGAGGAGCCCGCAGGGAGGCCGAATCCGGTGTGGATCCGGGAGAGGGATGGGCGGACGGGCTTCCTCCGGCGTGGGCGTGCCCTGGCGGTGGCGCTGGTGAGGAGGGGAGACGAGGGATGAATGAGGCACTGAGGGGTGCCTCTCCCTCGTCTCCAGTCTTAACCGACGCGCGCGAGCGGTAGTACCGGATCTGAAGAAGCGGTAGTACTGAAGGTACCAGAGGGTACTGGCCGGTACCGCTCCTAGGAAGTTTTGGCAGAACCTGAAACACACCTGTGGTAGTAATCACAGTGACTTCGTAGTACCGAAGTAGGTACCGTTACCATCGAGACAGAGCCAAGATCTGAGAAAAAGGAAGGTTCTTGTGCAGAGTAGATGGGTTTTGTTGGAAAAGAGGGGCCTGGGTTTAGAGAGATACGCGGATATGGGCCAATGCACTCAAGGAAAAACACTAAAAACATATGGAGAACGAAACTTGAGTGCATGACCAAAAGAATCAACGCCAACTAGTGGATGACAAACATGAGTAAGAATCAATTCAACTAGGTGACAAAACACGAGTAAGCACTTCAACCTCTCGATTGAGAGGGGGCGGTGGCCTAGGCCACCATATTTGAGTATACTCGGCTTGGCACCACGAAGATGTATCTTGGGTCCATTACCGAAACTCATCATTGAGCTCACATATCACAAAATGATATTAAGAGGAATGATTTTTGTTTAATTTGCGCATAATGGGGGGAGGGATAGTCCAATCAATTAGGAACACACTCCCCCTATGTCCATGCCTACACCTAAACCAAACATGGGTCGAGAATTAGGTGAGAGAGCAAGATAATCAAGTCAAACTCCTAGAATCTACGATATTTAGTTCATTCCTCAAGTAGCAAAACCTTGCTTCATCAAGTGGCTTCGTGAAGATATCGGCAAGTTGATCTTTGGTTGACACATAGGATAGATCAATATCACCTCTAGCAACATGATCTCTAATAAAGTGATGTCGAATCTCAATATGCTTTGTCCTTGTGTGATCCACCGGGTTGTATGCAATCTTGATGGCACTTTCATTGTCACATAGGAGAGGCACTTTGTCACAATGGACACCATATTCCTTTAAAGTTTGCCTCATCCATAGCAATTGGGTGCAAGCACTAGTAGCAGCAACATACTCGGCTTCGGCGATGGAGAGAGATATACAATTTTGCTTCTTAGAAGACCAACATACCAAGGACCTACCAAGGAATTGGCAAGCCCCGGAAGTTGATTTTCTATCATCCTTGTCTCCCGCCCAATCCGAGTCCGTGTATCCACAAAGAGCGAATGTTGAGCCTTGAGGGTACCAGAGACCATAAAATGGGGTATGAACTAAATATCGAAAGATTCTCTTGACCGCCATTAAATGGCTTTCCTTAGGAGCCGCTTGATATCTTGCACACACACCTACACTCAACACAATATCGGGTCTAGATGCACAAAGGTAAAGCAAAGAACCAATCATAGACCGGTATACCTTTTGATCCACATCTTTACCATTTGGATTTTGTTCTAGATGAGTCTTTGTTGCCATGGGAGTTGAGGCTCCATTCAAATCTTGCATTTTGAATCTCTTGAGCATATCTTGAGTATACTTGGCTTGATTAAAGAATGTTCCTCCTCTCACTTGCTTGATCTCAAAGCCAAGGAATACTTTCAACTCCCCCATCAAGGACATCCGGAACCTACTAGTCATAAGCTTTGAGAATTCATCATTAAAAGCTTTGTTAGAAGAGCCAAAGATAATATCATCAACATAGATTTGGCATACAAAAATCTCCCCATTAACCCTCTTAGTAAAAAGAGTGGGATCGATTTTCCCAACCTCAAAGCCACGGTCAAACAATAACTCTCTAAGGTGCTCATACCACGTGCGTGGGGCTTGCTTGAGCCCATAGAGCGCCTTATCAAGTTTGTAGACATGGTTTGGGAAGTTGGGGTCCTCAAATCCCGGGGGTTGCTTGACATATACCAATTCATTCAAAGGACCATAAAGGAATGCACTTTCTACATCCATTTGTTGCAACTTAAAGTTATGATGTGCCGCATAAGCAAGAAGGATACAGATGGACTCAAGGCGAGCCACGGGTGCATAAGTCTCTCCATAATCAATGCCTTCAATTTGGGAATAACCTTGTGCAACCAATCTAGCCTTGTTCCTTACAATAATCCCATGCTCATCTTGCTTGTTCTTGAATATCCACTTTGTTCCAATAACATTGCGGCAATCCTTTGGCTTCTCAACTAACTTCCATACTTTGTTTCTCTCAAAGTTGTTGAGCTCTTTGTGCATAGCTTCTAACCAATCCGAATCTTCAAGGGCTTCCCACACTTTCTTTGGTTCAATCATGGAAATGTGAGCTTGATGTTCACTAAACCTCTTCAATTGTGCTCGTGTGGAAATTCCTTTCCTTAAATCTCCAACAACATTTTGGAGAGTGTGGTCTCTTATTTCCAACATTCTTTCCTTTCTAGCTTCGCGACGAGCGTGGATATCCTCATTGTTTCTTGGAGGACCCTCTTCATCATTTTGATCCTCGTCTTGACCATCAACTTGACCTTGGTCATTATTGGATTCATTCTCTATATTGGGAGGCACGGATTGACTTTGGTCTTGATCAAGTGTTCTTCTAGCCTCAACTTGAGCACCCCTCAAAACAGCTTGGATCGATCTTGCTTGGCAAATTGACTTGACTCCACTTGACACCCCATCAAATGGACCAAGCTCCCTTTGACTAGAGTTCACACATTGATCACTATGTTGAGGGTCCACATCTTGTCTTTGGCTTGATTCAACGTCCTCCTCGGTAGATGGATCATGTTGAGCTTGTGAAGATGAGGGCTCCACTCGAGTGGAGAATAGTTCTTCTCGATCCGCCATAAGGGGTTCCTCAATGGGGCGGATATAACCCACACCCATTCTTCCTATGGCATCCTGAGGCATTTCAACATCTGCATCACAAGCATCAACACGCCCCCCTTGGGGAAAATCATATTCTTCGAAGGTCACACTACAAGATTCTATGACGGCTCCGGAGAGCTTGTCATAGATTCTATAAGTGTGAGATTCGAGACCATAGCCAACAAAAATACCCTCTAATGCTTTAGATTCGAATTTAGACAAACGAACACCTTTGATGAAATAGAAACACTTACAACCGAACACCCGGAAATAAGATATGTTGGGCTTGTTACCGGTAAGTATCTCATATGGAGTCTTGTTGATTTTCTTGCGGAGGTAGAGCCGGTTTGAAGCATGGCAAGCGGTGGAGACGGCTTCGGCCCAGAAGTTGTATGGAGATTTAAACTCCGCCAACATGGTCCTAGCCATCTCAATAAGAGTCCGGTTCTTCCTTTTGGCCACACCATTTTGTTGAGGGGTGTATGTGGCGGAATATTGATGCTTAATTCCCTCATCACTAAGAAAGTCATTCAAGGTGTAGTTCTTGAACTCGGTGCCGTTGTCACTTCTTATAATCAACACGGGAACATTGTGTTGCTGTTGAACCAAGTTGATGAAGTCGATAAAAGTCCTTTGAGTTTCACTCTTCAACTTGAAGAAATAAACCAAAGAGTATCTTGAAAAGTCGTCAACAATCACCAAACAATATTTCTTCCCACCAAGACTTGCATGAGATGGAGGACCAAATAGGTCCACATGAAGGAGTTCCAAGATCTTGTTAGACTTGATTTGGTTCGTGGGCTTACGAGGAGCGTCATGCATCTTCCCTAGAACACATGCCCTGCAAACACGATCTTTGGCAAAGGAAACATTTTCTTTTAGTCCAACAATATGGCCCTCTTTATGGAGACTTTGCAAAGTTCTCATATTGACATGGGCTGGTGCCATAGCCAGCCCACATCGGCCTTTCGTATAAGCACATCGGACTGCGGTGGCTTGCCCGAAAATTCCACCACATACAAGTCATTTCGGCGTACTTAAAAGCGACCTTGAGAGACTTGCTCCACATGAGGACCACAATATCATTATCAATAAAGGCAGCCAAAGCCCATCTTTCCAAGTGCACGAGAAAGTAAATTGTAACCAAGGGTTTCAACAAGCATGGCGTTCACGAGTGTAATGTCGTGAGCCACTACCTTGCGAAACCCAGTACCGTAGATTTTGACTTGTCGGCATATGTGACGGTGATTTGATCTTCATTTGACACCAAGTCCTTGACAATAGACGAGCTTCCGGTCATATGACAAGTGCAACCACTATCAAGCACCCATTTTGAACCTCCGGAAGCATAGGTCTACAAAAGATCAAGCTAGTTTTTAGGTACCCATTTTTCAACGGGTCCTCTTTTGTTAGCAACAAGGGTCTTGGGAACCCAAATAGACCAAGCAATATAACCATCATACGGACCAACATATTGTGCATACACATCACCATAGTAATCACGCATTAGAACATAGTGAGGGTTAGCACTTCCCATAAATCGTCATGAGACATAGTTTTGCCAATTGTGGTCTTACTTCCCACAATGGTCTTGTTGGTCTCTTGTGCGGGCTTGTCCTTCTTCTTCTTGTTGTTCTTCTTCTTTGTTTTGGAGACAAAACCAATGCCCCCTTTATCACCACTACGCCTTTGCTTTCTCAAAAGATCATCAATAGACTTGTTACCTTGTGGAAATGTGGTCTTTGCAAGCTCCCCCTTCAACCTAGCATTCTCTTCAAGGATAGTCGTGCTACTCGATGGAATGAAGTTACTAGGTGAAGGAATATTGGCCAATTGAGTTTGAAGCGTTTCATGGGACTTTGTGAGAGACAAGAGTTCACTCTCCAAGGATTTGTGGGCCTTGTTAAGCAAGCTAAAGTCCTCGGCAAGTTTTTCATGAACCACACCAAACTCAACCTTGTCCTTTTTAGCTCTTTTGTATTTAGCAATAGCATGATCACGTTCTTTAATGAGTTTGTTGACAATGATGTCATTGGCCTCATCAAGCCCTTCAAGTTTTGACTCAAGGGACAACCTAGTCTCTTGTTCTTCTTCTAGAGCATTGCTTAAAGCCTCTAGTTCAATCATATGTTCATGCCCAAGTTTACATCTAACATCTAGAAGCTCTTGAGTGTGGGAGAGTTGATCTAAGATGTTCCCAAAATGTAGTTTAGCATCACCTTATAGGTTAGTCATGAACTCATCAAAGGCAATTAATTCCTTTTTAACATCAAGAGACATTTCATCATCAATTTCATCATTATCTAATTGAGTAGAGTGGGATGATGAGGATACCTCCGTTCCTCTTGCCATAAGGCAAGTGACGTCCTTGGAGGAAGAGTTATCATTTGGAGAGTCGAAGAGTGAGAGTGTCGGAGTAGAGGTGGTGGCTAGAGCAGCCATACCATGTGAGGTTTCTTCTTCTTCCTCATCTTCATCATCGTCATTATCGGAGGAGTATTCTTCATGAGTGATCAAAACAATTTCTCCCAATTTCTTGTTGATGGGGTTCTTTTTAATGAAAGGTTTCTTGTAGGGTGCCTTGAGAGTCTTCTTCAACACAAGCTTCCCACCATTATCTTCTCTCTTCTCATAGGGGCAGCTTGACACAAAGTGGTAGCGGTCACCACAATTGAAGCAAGTTCTCAACCTAGTGGCATTCTCTCTTTTCCCATTTGGATTGCTTCTTCGTTGCATTTCCATCTTGGCCTTGGCGGGATTCTTCCAAAAGTTCTTTGCATAGAAAGCCATATATTGACTATGAGCAATCTTGACATCATCGGGATGGTCCAAGGAGAGGCCTTCATCACTATCATCTTCATCTTCAAAGTTCACAACTTTGGCCTTTAAAGCAACATTGACCACATTGCTCATACCGAGCACGAGCACGGGCATCTTTGGCGTTCTTGGCGGCGACCTTGAAAGCGGCCATCTCTTGCATAACTTCGTTTGAGGTCATGAGATGGTAGTTGTGTCTTCCTTGTAAGCTCTTCAAGTCGGTGGGCTCAAAAGGCATGAGTGCATTCACATATTTCCTTTTTATCCATGCATCATCCACATGTGAGGCACCCACATTTCTAAAAGCGGTGGCGGTGGTCTTGAGCCTTCGATACATGTCTTCGTGATCTTCACCTTCTTTCATGTAGAAACCTTCGGCTTCATTGCTTAGAGAATCATATCTGTTCCTCCTCATACTCTCATTTCCAACAAACAACCCAGTGAGAGCATCCCAAGCTTCCTTGGCAATGCTAAAGTGCTCAATGTGTGGATAATCCTTTGTTCCCAATCCTTGTTGAATCATATGAAAAGCAGTGGCATTGAGTTGACTATTGACAACCTCTCTTCTTGTCAAGTTGTTTGGATCCCCAATAAAGAGTCCATGCTCGATGATGTTCCATAGTTCAATGCAAGAGCTGCGCATATGAGTTCTCATTAGTGATTGCCATTGAGCAAAAGTAGCAGACTCTTCAAGCTTAGGTGGGTCACCTCTATTGTACACATGAGGGTGAGGGATGGGAGGATCGGGAGAGTACCAAGAGTCACGGTGCTCGCTCCCCCCGTCAGGTCGTGTGGAGGAATTAGCATTGTCTAGTTTATCCCCTACCACCATACCTTCGGGGGATACCGGAGTATTCCCTTTAGGTGCGGGTGGTAGTTCCTCTTGAAGGGATGGGGGTGATGAGCCATATTTGTCTTTAAGAAGTTGCTCAAGCATCTTCTTGACTTCGTTGACCAAGGAAGAGCTCAACCTTGTTTCCAAGTTTCTGAGATCTTCCATGGTCACCGGAGTTGACTCACTACCACCATCCCCTTCTTGGCTACCCATATTCTCTTAGGCGGTAAAGCCCGAATAAAGAGCCGAGGCTCTGATACCAATTGAAAGGATCGTATGGGCACCTAGAGGGGGGTGAATAGGTGCTACTTCAAATTTTCTTCTTTTTCAAATTAAGGTTTGACAATAAGGTAAATTCTCTAGATAATGCAACTATGGTGAATTTACCTATATGACAAATAAGCAAGAGCTACCACAACACAAAGTAGTAACAAGTAAGTAAGGTGCGGTAAAGGATAGAGGTAACCGAAAAGTGGACGCGGAGACACAAGGATTTGTTTCCCGTAGTTCCTTCCTTTTGAGGGGAAGTACGTCTACGTTTGGAGAGGGGGTGGTTTCAAACCACCAACGCCACAAGAGGCCTCCCTTGTTCTCCGATGAATCTCACCCCAACGGGATCGATTCACCTTCCACTATATCGGCAACCTTCAAGGTGGAAGCCGGCACCGTTACAAGTTTGGGGCACACATCCACAACTTAATCGGAGGCTCCCAAATACAAGCAAGCTGTCAAAGCAATCAAAGACAAGCTTGTAAGAACAAAAACAAAAGCTAGGGTTTCCAACAAAACACTAGAGCAAAGGGGCCCTCAATGAAATGAGGGGGAAATGAAGATCTCTTTTGGTGAAGTAGTAGATCGGGCCCTCCTCCTTCGATTCCCCAAAGATCAAGGACTTTGGGTGGTTGGATGATGAGATCTTGAGAATTTGAGTGGCTCCAATGGACTCCAATGGTGGGCAATGACTTTAATGAGTTGAGCACTTTGTCCCAAGGTAGGTGGAGGGGTATTTATACCCTCCACAAAATCGACGTTGGTGCATTCTTTGCGGCGGTAGTCTGGGAAGTTGAAGCGGTACTACGGAGAATTCAGTACTACCTGGGACCTGGTACCGGATCACCCTTTTTCAGCAAAGCAACAAGTCCGCCCCAGCGGTACTACGATGTTGCTCCGGAAGCGGTAGTACCGCTCGGCATAACCGGTACTCTGGGACACCGGAGAGAACAACACATTTTCAAGCGAAAACTCTACATCACGCGGGTAGCAAAGCGGGTACCGCATTTAAGCTGCAGTGCGAAGCTTTTGCAACGTGCAAAAGCTCTCTGTCACGCCAGGTAGTAAAATGCGGTACTACCGCATTTTGCTACCGGCAGACAAAGGGCCTTTGCAATGTTCAAAAGCCTACGTCTGGCAAGACTAAAATGCGGTACTACCGCATTAGTACCGGAGCAGGCAGAAGCATTTGACAAGCTGTAAAAAAGCTTCTGTCACGCTAGGTACTAAAAGGTACTAAAATGCGGTACTACCGCTTTTTAGTACCTGGCACGGCAGAGACTTTTTGACAGATAGTCATTTGTCATGCGGTCAGGTAGCAAAAAGCTACCGCTTTTTGTTACCGCCAGCAAAGATAGTTCGAATGTTTGCAAACCTTCTTAATGTACCTGCGACATACTTAGCAAAACATTAGTCTGATATGTGTGTTGTTATCAAACACCAAAATCACTAGGGATAGCAAATGCTCTTTCACCATGGTTCCGCCGGAATGCCACCTACCACTCCTCACCCTGGCAAGCCTCTGCTACCAGGAGCATGGGGTCTGCGCAGATCGCAAACAACTCCGGGACCTCGTGACGCAGAGGGCGATCACCGCGCCATGGGTCCATCCAGAAAAGGGTGTCCCTCCCATCACCTATGGAAATGGATAGCCCTTTTTGTATTGCTGGCTTAATGTCATGGATGGCTCTCCTAAACTGAGACCCCTCCTGACGATCACAAGCCAGCAACAGCCGTCCCTGGAGTTACTTAGCTTTTATTAACTGTAGCCAGAGGCCTCCATCATCCTTCAGAATCGTACACACCCATCTAAGCATCAACGCCACATTCATATGACGGGAGGAGAGAATACCTAATCCCCCTCCCCCGGCTCTTTGGGGGTGCAGATGTCAACCCGTTTAACCATATGGTACCTTTGGTGTCCATCCAAAATAACCAGGAGAGGTCCTTGTCGAAGTTAGCATGAACCCCTTCCTGTAGGAGGTACATCCCCATCATATACATGGGGAGGCTGGAGAGGCATGCGTCGATAGGTATGGTCTTTCTCCCTTTGGAGGTGAACCTCCCTTGCCAGGGTTCGTATTTCACCTTAACCCGAACCATGAGGGGCTTTAGGCTCCTGATCAGGATCCTGGTGTCCCTCACTAGCATCCCTAAGTAGTTTAGGGGGAAGACCGCCAACCAATAGTCCAGGTTATCCATGATCCTCTGCTGATCAGCCCCAGATAGACCCGACACCATTACTTCACTCTTATCAAAGTTGATCTTGAGGCCCGACATGGCCTCAAAGCACAGGAGCGGGAACTTCAGGTTAATGATATCGTGTTTTGATCCCTCCACCATGATCATAGTATCATCTGCATATTGTAGGTGGGTCACCCTACCTCCTAGGATGAGATGCCCAACCACACCCGAGATGTGGTCGGAATTCTTGGCCTTCTCCAAGATTTCTGCTAGGGCATCGACCGCGGCATTAAACAGGATCAGAGAGATCGGGTCCCCTTGTCTAACCCCGCATGAGGGTTTGAAGTAAGGGCCCACCTCGCCATTTATGTTTATATCCGTGTTCCCTCTCATGACGATCTGCATGATCCAACCTATCATGCGATCATCAAGTCCTCAATGCTGGAGGACCTAGCGAATAAAAGCCCAATCTAGCCTGTCATACGCCTTCTGGAAATCTAGCTTAAAAAATACGCCCCTCTAGTGTCTCACTTTCACCTCATGAATAATTTCATGAAGCGCTAGAATCCCATCGTGGATATATCTTCCTTTTAGGAAGACAAACTGGTATGAGTGCGTCAGCCGCTCCATAACTGGGGGAAGCCTACGCACACATACCTTGAAGATGATCCTTTGGACCACGTTTATTACAATGATGGCCTGAACTGGCGTATATCTGTGGCCCCCAAAATCTTGGGGATAAGGGTAATAACACCAAAGTTTAGGTGTGCCATCACAAGGGTCCCAACATACAACTCTTGAAACATTGGCATAAGGGCCTCGTATACTTTGTCCTAGAACTTCTGGAAGAAAATAACCGGAAGGCCATCAGGTCTAGGTGCAGAGTTCGCCTTCATCTCCATGATGGCCCGATGCACCTCTACTGGCAGGAATGGGAGCGTGAGCTCCGCATTCTCGTCATCAGAGACCATGACCCCTACTGGCCAAAAGTCTACTGCTAATGTCGCCCCTGTGCGGGGCACCGCCGAGAACAGCTCCTTATAGAAGGAGTAAATATGGGAGGATATATTCCCGGCCTCCTCCAGGAGTCGGCCATCTTCCCAGAGTCAGGGGATGGAGCACTTCCTACGTCGTCCATTAGCAATGGCATGGAATTGTAGGCCGTGTTCACATCCCCTTTAAGGAGCCAGTTCTGGCGACTCCGCTGGCGCCAGAACGTCTCCTCGCCTCGGTAAATCTCCATCAGGGAGTCTTCTAGTGCATAACGCAACAGCCATTACTCCACCGACAAACCGCCATCATCTATCGTCCGATCTAGGGCCTGTAAGGCGGACAATAGATCACCTTTTCTGAGCCTCAGGTCTGCTCCTAGGTTGACCCTCCACCCCCGCATGAACTGTCGTGCCACCATCGCACAGAAGTGCTAGACATCCACAGTCGTACGCACCCGGGGGCAGTGGCAACCGCCGCCTCCCACTTTGACCGAACCATCTCCACAAACCCTGGTTGCTGGAGCCAGAAGTTTTCAAAGTGAAAACGGTTCAATCTTGGGAGAGTCTCGCCTGCAGTGGAGAGCATGAGGGGATAGTGGTCTGAACCAATCCTCGTGCCTTCTC
Source organism: Avena longiglumis (assembly GCA_030063025.1). NCBI lineage: Eukaryota > Viridiplantae > Streptophyta > Magnoliopsida > Poales > Poaceae > Avena > Avena longiglumis. The sequence continues at coordinate 57,252,095 of CP125976.1, forward strand.
TAGACCAACTTGTGAACGGCTTTTGTTCTATAGTACTACAAGCTATGCACGAACCGTTAAATTAACTTTATTACAGGATTAATATTTCTTTGTTGAAAAACGAAGGGATCGGTTGTTTTCTCCGCATCTCTTCTTTTCGCTGAGAAATCCTGACTAGTGGAGCAATCGGACCTGCCAGGATATTTTCGGAACATTCTTTCCGCCTTCTTCTTTCGCCATAATCGGATGCCACGACGAACCCTAGTTCACTTCAAAAAAATTCGGGAGATTCATGTCTGCATCCTGAACATCCTGTATAGTCTATATTATACTTGAGCTTGTTTCTTCGCTTAGACGAAAGGGCCCCACGAATACATGCATCATGCATGCCTAGGACGGCTCCTCCTTTTCTTAAACTCGTCAGAAAGCTCCTGCTAGACAATGGGTGACCATGTATTTCCTGCGGCTTGACCCTCAAGCGTGATCAAGCACCGGTTTTATATGTTTCCGGTCGGCGGGGACGACAGGAAGAGAACAAAAGCCAGCGTTGTCCCGTTCCCAGTTCGATCATTCTGCAGAAACCCCGAGATTCCCGACTCGCAACGTCCCAAGCGGCTAGAGACAAAAATTAAGAAAGGGAGAGAGAGGTAGACGACGAAGTGTGTGGTGAGCCGACGTGCAAATGGCCGGTTCCGAACACCTGTGAATGACGAGGGGCTTGCACGACGCGAGCGACAGGTTATTGCGACGGGGGCGGACGTGCGGTCCACGTCTGGTTGCCGCGCGCGCGGAGCTGACATCAGATATGGAGGTTTACCACTAGAGTTAACTATAGTAATAGTCCCTATAGTCGTTGGACTGGCTCGATGCAGTCTTCATATTTATAATTTGTTGAATTTTGTTTATGTACTTATAAATTGAGTTTGATTTAGTCGTTTGCCGTCGAATTTGAACTGACACGGACGACACGTGGGCTAAAATCATGTAAGAATACTCTCCTGCATCTGAGAAAATTGCAAAAAATTAGCATAACCAAGGCTAGATATAATCCCTATACTTGTCTGGTTGGTTCGATTTAGTCCTGGTATTCGTATTTGCATAATTTAATCCGTATACTCGTCAACTGGACTCGATTTAGCACAAAAGCATGTTTGTCATTGAATTTGAGTTGATGCGGACGACACATGAACGCGGGTCCACTAGCAGGAGAGCGGCTGGCGTAAAACTTGCAGGACCCTTCTCCTGCAGATAGAACATACATTTCTGCGGCTGCTAGTGTAGCTTCGACGTTATCTCCCCTCTATAAAAAAACATTACATGTTCCGGTCCAGTGATCGTCGCCACCATCGCCTCCCTCTTTATCGACTCCTTCCTTTTCCCTCCCTCTTAGATAGAACGGTCTTGAATTGAAGGGTATTGTAACGGCGTGAAGTACTGGATTATAGATTAGAGGGGAGTGGGTACATGCAAATATCTAGGAGCGAAAATGTATGTTCTAGATGCGTGGGAAGTCTCTGCAAATTTTCAGCCTACCTAGTTTCCTGTATGTAGGTCCTGCATCCACTTATCATCCACATCAGCTCGAATTCCACAACAAACATATGATTTGGGCTAAATCGAGTCTAATCATAGAAAAAAATAGCACGCTATTTCACGATATATAGCGCGCTATAGCGTATTTGATCCTGGTTGAAACGAGGCCTTTGGTTGAGCTTGGAAATGGGCTTTAACACCGGTTCTTCTACGAACCGGTGTTAAAGGAAAGCGTACCAGGCGTGGCCAGCAAAAGGCCCTTTAACACGGTTCGTGGCTAACCGGTGTTAAAATCCTCAAAGGGTTGGCACAAGATTTCACTTTAACACCGGTTCGTGGTTTGAACCGGTGTTAAAGAAACTATATAAGACACCGCAGCCACCCCTCTCTTCCATTTTCACTCTCTCATTTTGGAGCCTAGCAAAGGGTGTGAGGTGTGCTAGTTGTGTTTTTCGTATGCACAAGAGGTGTTCGGTGAAATGCCGAGAGCTCAAAATAAGTTTTTGTTGCTCTTTCCTTCTCGGTCGTCGGCAACTATCCTTTCATATGTTATTGATGTACTATATATATAAATGGTCATCTCCTATTAATTTTTGATATATACTATATATTAATGCAGATGAACCGGCAATGGATGTACGGTGACCGACGCACTTCCGAGTACATTCGGCCTCCAAAATTTCATCGTTGTGGCTAATGCAAACCGTGGTCACAATGGTTTTATGTGCTGTCCATGTGTTCCTTTGTCGAACAAGAAAGACTACTCAAATACCAGAACCATTCACGCCCACTGCTTCAATCGGTTTCATGCCCAGCTATAATTGTTGGACCAAGCACGGAGAAAAGGGTTGTGATGGAAGACAACAAAGAAGAAGAGGATGATGACAACTATCATAATATGTATCCGAATATGATGATCTCGCAACGGGGTTGATAATGAAGATCAAGAGGGCCAGATGGGCCCGTGATGACGATCTTGGTCGGGCCATTACTGATGCAAAGGAAGAATGTGAAACTGAAAAGGAGAAGGAGAAGCTGGAGCAGATGTTAAAGGATCACAAAACATTGTTGTACCCAACTTGCGAAGATGGCCACAAAAAGCTAGGTACCACACTGGATTTGCTGCAATGGAAGGCAGAGAACGGTGTGACTGACAGCTCATTTTCAAAGTTGTTGGTAAAAATGAAGAATCTTCTTCCAAGAAATAATGAGTTGTCCGACAGTACATACCAAGCAAAGAAGGTTGTCTGCCCTCTAAGATTAGACGTGCAGAAGATACATACATGCATTAATGACCGCATCCTCTACCGCGGTGAGAAGTACGAGAATTTGGATGCATGCCCGGTATGCACAACACTGCGGTATAAGATCAGACGAGACGATCCTGGCGATGTTGAGGGCGAGGCCCCTAGGAAGAAGGTTCCTGCCAAGGTTATGTGGTATGCTCCTATAATACCACGGTTAAAACATCTCTTCAGAAATAAAGAGCATGCCAAGTTGTTGCGATGGCACATGGAAGACCGTAAGAAAGACGCGATGTTGAGACACCCCGTTGATGGGTCACAGTGGAGAAAAGTCGAGCGAGAGTACCCGGACTTCGCACGTGACGCAAGGAACTTAAGGTTTGGTCTAAGTACAGATGGCATGAATCCTTTTGGTGAGCAGAGCTGCAGTCACAGCACCTGGCCTGTGACTCTATGTATCTATAACCTTCCTTCTTGGTTGTGTATGAAGAGGAAGTTAATTATGATGCCAATGCTCATCCAAGTCCCAAGGCAACCCGACAACGACATTGATGTGTACCTAAGGCCATTAGTTGAAGAAATTTTACAGCTGTGGGCCAAACCAGGTGTACGTATGTGGGATGAGCACAAAGGGGAGCCATTTGACCTACGAGCATTGCTTTTCGTAACCATCAATGATTGGCCTGCTCTTAGTAACATTTCAGGGCAGGCAAACAAGGGATACAATGCATGCACACACTATTTAGATGAGATTGAAAGTGTATATTTGGATAAATGTAAGAAGGTTGTGTACCTAGGGTATCGTCGATTTCTTAGAACACGCATCCGATGAAAGAAAGTCAAGCATTTCAAACGTCTGGCAGAACCCCGGAGGAAGCCTGTCCTCCGTACCGGTGAGGAGGTATTTGGTATCGTCAAGGACCTAGAAGTAATCTTTGGAAAAGGTCCTGGCAGTCTATATGTTCCGAATGACTATGCCGGACACGTGCCCATGTGGAAGAAGCAATATATATTTCGGGACCTACCCTATTGGAAAGTCTTAGAGGTCCGCTCTTCAATCAACGTGATGCACGTGACGAAGAATGTTTGCGTGAACCTTCTATGATTCCTAGGAGTGTATGGAAAGACAAAAGATACACCGGAAGCACGACAGGACCAGCAACGTCTGAAAGACCCTGAAGAGCCTATGCATCCTGAGAACGAGAAGTGTAAACGATGCCACTTAACTCCTGCCAGCTACGCTCTTACCAAAGCGAAGGAAATCTTTTTGAATGCGAGCGGTATCAAGGTCCCGTCGGCTTCTCGTCGAATATAAAGGGAATAATAAATATGGCGAGAAAAAATTCCAAAACACGAAGTCTCATGAGCGCCACGTGATTATGACACAATTGCTTCCGATTGCATTGAGGGCTTCTACGAAAATGTTCGAGTACCCATTGTGAAGCTATGTGCATTCCTCAATGCAATATCTCGTAAGGTGTCGATCCGAGCCTACCAGTTACTGCATGATGGCCCAATGTCTTGTCAGCTTTGAGTTGGTGTTCCCATCATCCTTCTTCAATATTATGACGCATCTCCTGGTCCACCTAGTAGAAGAGATTGCCATTCTCGGTCCTGTATTTCTACACAATATGTTCCCCTTTGAGAGGTACATGGGAGTCTTAAAGAAATATGTTCATAATCGTGCTAGGCCAGAAGGAAGCATCTCCAAGGGCTATGTGAGAGGAGGTCATTGAGTTACGTTGATTTTATTCCTAACCTTAAGGCAATTGGTGTTCCATAATCACGACATGAGGGGAGACTACGTGGAAAAGGCACCCTAGGATGTAAAGCAATGATATGTAGGGACGGGCATTCTCTCAATCAAGCACACTACACGATTTTACAAAGATCTATCTTGGTTGCCCCGTGTATCAATGAACACAAGAATTTAATACGCATCAAACACCCAAGACAGTCTGATGAATGGATTATAAGTGAACACATGGCGAGTTTTGCGGCTGGCTGCAAAGACTTCTCACGAATAACACCACTGTTGGGGATCAGCTGTACTTGTTGGCCAGGACACCATCTTCGACTATATGTACTTTCCAAGGGTATGAGATAAATAGGAATACATTTTACACGATAGGCCAAGATAAAAAGAGCACCAACTAAAATAGTGGTGTCCGATCTGATGAAGACAATGGGCAAAAGACCACGTATTATGGGTTCATAGAGGAGATATGGGAACTTGACTATGGACCTAAATTTAAGGTCCCCTTGTTTCGATGCAAATGGGTCAAGCTAACATGAGGAGGGGTTGAGGTAGACAAGAAATACGGAATGACAACAGTGGATCTCAACAATCTTATGAAGGTAGACAAGAACTTAGACAAACCATTCGTCTTAGCCAATGATGTGGCTCAGGTTTTCTATGTGAAGGACATGTCTACCAAACCGAAAAAAAGAAAAAATAAGCAAACAGATACATCACACGATGAGCCAAAGCGTCACATAGTTCTTTCAGGGAAAAGAAACATCATGGGAGTGGAGGACAATACAGACATGTCAAAAGATTATAATAAGTTTGATGAAATTCCGCCCTTCAGAGTGAAGGCTGACCCAACCATCCTGTTAAACGGTGCTGATACTTCATGGTTACGGCCGACGCGATCATAAGATTGACTATATGTATTAATTGAGCCATTTTTGGCACACATATGTATCTCAATATGGAAATCAATGTCAAATTTCTTCTGTTAACAATATATGTATTAAATGAGCCATTTTTCTTCCTCCCATTTCTTCCCTCCATTTTTCTTCCCGCCATTTTTTCCTGCCATTTTTCTTCCTGCCATTTTTCTTCCCGCCATTTTTCTTCCCGCCAGTTCTTCCCTCCAGCCATTTCTCACTATATATATATGTAGGGTTGGCCTCCATTGTCATTGCACATCTCCAGACTCATATGTTCAACCTCATCACTCTTTCCCATGGCTTCCACCGTAGCACTAATCCTAGGGAGGCGCTGCGCCTCGAACCACTCGCCCGAAGACTCTGTCCCGTCAATTTGGATGTTGGCGTCGGGCGTGGTTCCTCCTGTCCCTCTATGTGTGGCACGCCGGATGGCCATCACGAACCACTACTACTTCGAGCTCACGCCGGAGCAGCGGAGGAATCCCAGATGGCATCCCGACTATTTCCCTACTTGGGAAGCCTTCTTCGTGGATCGGCGTGAGAGGGCGCTCGCCAGGCATGAGGAGGACGGCCCACCTCCTCTGAACTTCAACGATGCCGGCCGTCGGCTATGGTGGCGCGGTCGGACTCTCTAGAGCGTCATGGCCTATGACACTACCGCCGACTCTAACCCCCATCTGCGCTACCCTCAAGTCCATCCCACGCGTACTCAGCCTTTAAAGGTTCAATTACTGGCGACCACGGCAATGATAATGACGGCGGAAGTCACGATTGATTACGATGGCGAGTACTACAGTGTAGGCGAGCATGGTGAATCACTCCAACATTCGAAACAAGTTCGGCCGATTGTTACTTAATCGGCCATGTATCTTAATTTTCAGTTCTTTTATGTATCTTAATTTTCGTGCTTTATGTAACTTCTTCGTTAGTTGCATTTTGTATTTTAATTCCAGTTCTATCTCCTTCACAAAATGACCTATCTCATTCGAGGTTTCTTGGCTTTCAGGTCAAATGACCAATGTTATGGCTAGAATCAAGGCATAGTTTGTGATAATGTGGCCATATTATGCATAGATGTGCATCATGGCATGGCAAACAATGTTGCAAGAGGAAGTTTACCTTTCCATTTTCCGAGCATAAAAAACGGACGGTTTTGTGAAGCAACCACCAAATGGCTAATTCAAAAAACCACCACCACATTTTACAAAATACTAGACCACCTTATATGGACAATGTACCAACAGGGGGATCTGAAACCTTTCCGTCCACCTCTGGTGAAAAAGACAAATTCCTGCCAAATCGGTAGGAAGTGGGTCAGATATGAACTACAGGTACATGATACGATGCTCATGATTTTTACAAAAATCATTTTTAGGTTCACAATATGCTAGCTTATCAAAAATCCAATGCAAGTTGAGCGAGGCTTGGCCCCGAGCTAAGAATCTTCATGCCCGTTGTTCGACAAAGTTTGACGATAGTTTAAAACGGGGATAAAAAATAAAAAAAGATCGGGTTAGATTCCTTTTTAGATGCTTAATATTTCTTATGTTCAAAGTTTTAGGGTTTGTCTATTTTATTTTTGTTTGAATTGAATAATCAAAATTTATATGTAAGTGTCTTAATTATTTTGAAAAATTTCATCTAAAGTAAATATAAAATGTTTTTACATGAATGGATAGATATTATTTTTCTGAAAATTATGATATATTATTCATATTTTTCTGAGTTGAAATGAAAAATATATGAATTTTCTAAAGAGGTCATATGCGAAGATAAGACCTCACTGGCCCGAATTTGTGGCATATAAGGAAGGTGTTATAGCTAAAAAGAGGTCAGAAACCAATACGCTAAATGCTCAGAAGAAGGAATATCACCAGAGGACGGGGTCAGGTGGCTACATATCTCAGAGGCCTAAGTGGGAGGAAGCTGAGAAGGCCCTGCACGCTAGAGGGATCACACCCCAGACAGATGGGTGGGACCTACGTGCAAAGACTTGGTTCTACGGAATCGGGGCAAGGATGGACCCAGAAACATGATTGTGTATCTTCCCAATCCTCCTTGCCAAACCCGTCACTGAACTCATCACGACATACGAGGAAACAGCCTCCAGGACCTTCCATCCCGACAGAGAGAATGGTCAGCTCACACGCGCCATCGGTAAAAAAGAACACCCTGGACATGCACGAGGCACAGAGGGTATGACGGGGAAGGATGGATTTGCCGAGTGGGGCAACTCTTCCAGATGGCGCAGCAGAAAAGAAAAGGAGCGTATAGAGCAGATGACACAGATAGAACATGCACTTGTGGCGCTGCAGGCGCAAGTGAATGCACAACAGAGCCAGCAAGCTACCGGCCCATCTCAGCGGCACAAAGAGCCTGCATTGGAAGCCGCCGGCGGCCCAGACTCTGCGCCGAAAAGCAGCGTGGCTTCCACGGAGAACGTGTAACCCACGCTTGAAATGGCGGGTCCTCGATACCCCATGGATGAGATCACGGAGAGCGAACACACTGAGCTGCATGTGAGATTAATGGGCTTATCCATTAAGGTGGCTGTCGGCTATGCCTTACCTCCTGTAGCTGGTGGAACTTACCACTGCCGACCGATTCCAGATGGCTATCCTATTGTCGGGGTGGATGAGGTTGTGAAGGAATTTGAGGAAGCAAATCTTGACCATGCTACAGGTGAAGGGGAAACTCAACTCAAATTTGCAGTGAAAACAACCATTCTTTGGCCATCTCCAAGTCATCAGAATACTCCACTGTCGTCTCCGGCGCTTCAGCCATCTCCTGCGCGGCAGCCATCTCTTGTGTGGCAGCCATCTCCGGCGCGCCAGCCATCTCAGCAAGCGGAAGAGCACTGCCACGAAGAGCATCACTAGCACTGCCACGAAGAAATCCGCAGGAAACCGTACACCAAAGAGTTCAAGAAACTACGTCCCGCAGCCTTCCGCCAAGCCATTGCCGGTTTTACCGTGGAATCGCAGCGACGAGGAGACCAATAGGATCTCGGAAGAAGAGGTCAAGAAATTCTTTGCACCTAGACGGGCCGAGCCAAAGGAGAAAATAGATCCGGCGGTGGAAGTTTTACAATAACCTTTTAAACACAACGCCACTTGTGGGACCACGGCCTTGATTTTGAAGGGGGATGCAAGGCGGAGGGAGACTAAAAGTAGCAGTCGTGCGGCACCCCAGAAAAAAGTTCCCATGCTCGGAGAGCAGGAAAAGTAATCATGCGCCCCGCTCCAAGTGTTCGACACACGGAACGCTCCTCCTGTAAATGATTACGAGGCAGAGCTACAAAGAAAGGCAAATGAGATGGGGATGACTTACATTGCATACTTGAACCTCATGGGAGACAGCATTCCCACAGGCGATGTCAACCCCATACATTCATGGAAGTATGGGAAGAATCTCGTCAAGAAAGAGGAGCTCAAGAATCTACCAACAAAGATGCGAAGATTGCACAAGTGGTACCTTGATTTCTGCAAGACGAGAAAGGAAGAATGGATCACGACGCATATAAGAGATCAGATTTTCTTGTGCGGAGACGACGAGATCGACTTCAACATTCAAGACTTGCATTTTATATTCAATCAGAAGGAACTCGACAAAGCTGCTATCAGCCTTTATTGTGTGTAAGTACTATTTCAGTAATTTTTATCTCATCTCATTCACTTCATTAATTGCATGTATATATATATGAAGGGTTTCGCGGCATAGTAAATCAAAATTTTCTACGGATGCGAACAGAGGGAAGCCAAGATCTAATCTAGGAGATGCAAACAACGAGAGAGATTGGATTAGATCTTCATACCCTTGAAGATTCGCGCAATGAGCGTTCGTGAGCGTGGGTGATGTAGTCGTACTCGCTTCTCCTCCTCGCGATCCGATCCGATCTAGCACCACAAGTGGCGGTGCCTCCGTGAGATGAACACGTGCAGCACCTCGGCGTCTCCTCCTTCCTCGGTCCAGCAAGTATGGTGGAGAAACGGATTGGATCTACAACACGACGGCGTGGTGTATATGGTGGAGAGTTTCTGCAGCAGGGCTTCGCCTACACGCAGTCGGGAGGGAGAGAGAGAGGAGGGCAGCAGGGCGGCTAGCTTTGGAGGGGAAGGTGTGTGGGGGGTGGTGCGCCCCCAGCCCTCTTTATATAGAGGGTGGGCGGCTGCCCTAGCCCCTCCCCCAAGCCTAAACCGGCGGCCACAAGGAGGAGGAGTAGGGGGCAAGGAACCCCCCCTTCTAGAAGGTCTAGATTAGGGTTTTATCCCTCTTGGCCGGCTGGGCCTATGGGGCCTTGTGCCCCTGGCCCCAATGCGGACAGGCACTCCCTCATAGGCCATGCCCCTCCCGGAAGGTGGGGCCACGTTGGTCCCCTTCGGAAGGTTCTAGAAGCTTCCGGTATAATACCGATTAACCGGAACAATTACGAACTCCAAAACTGCACCGCCTTATGAATCTTATTCTCGGACCACTCGAACCTCTCGTGATGTTCCGGATCCCATCCGAGACTCGAACAAAACTCATAAACCAATTATCCAATCTATCCTAGCGTCGAGACACGTTAAGTGTGTGACCCTGCGGGTTCGAGAATATGCAGACATGATCTTCTATCAATAATCAACAGCGGGGTCTGGAAACCCATATTGACTCCCACACATTCATCGATGATCATATTGTTGGAATTTTTTCCTAAATAGGCCCAGCCCATTTATTATATGCCAATAAATTCCTAAAATCCTAGAGGCCCATTTGGCCCATTCATGTAAGGCAAGAGCTGGGACAAATGTTTAGTCCCACATTGCTAGTTGAGTGAAAGTTGGACCAGCTTATCAGGTGAGCTCTCCTATCACTTGGTAAAAGGATGAGAAGGAGAAGGAGAGAGTTCCACACGCGCGCTCCTCCTCCTCGCTCGCCTCGCCACGCCTCGTCACGGCCTTGGCAGCGCCAAGCACGATTCTGAGAATCTCGTCGAGCCGAGCTTTATTTTGCCACGCATGAATGGTATATGAACAGATGTACAGAAGCTGAAACGTTTGCTTTGAGTGGACTGTTAATATGAGTTAAATGAATATGAATTGAGTGGAGGCTGTCAGAGAGGTCGCGCCTCCTCTCGATTCATCGCCACATCCTTTGCGCCTCGGTTCAGAGCACTGCGCTACACGCATCTTCCCATCCGTCTTGCGGCGTGCACCATGGCCGGGATGAAAGGGCCTCGAGACCCCGGCCTTTGAGTCCTGTGACGGGAGAAGGCGATAAGGTTTTGGGGCGCTATCGCGACTAATGGCTTTCACGGACTCCCTCACGAATAGCGACGTCTTCCCGGCGAGGACTTCTTCCCGACATCGGCACCTGTTCCTCGACGACATGGCCAACGCGGTTCCAACGCGGCGGTTCCACTTCTACTACTTCGTGTCTTCAATCTCAATCTACGACCATATCCAAAGTTTTATGTGATGGGGATATGCCTAGGTATACCAGGGGCGTTCCGACCGGCCCAAGACACGGCGAGTGGGCACGAGACGGCGAGTGGATCAAAGCCCGGCCAGAGTCGAGCGATCGAAGCTAAAGGCCCAGCAGTAGATAGGCGGTCGGACTAGGTTAAGCGACCATTGAAGCTGTAACGAATCGGTTGAGATATGTAAACCCTAGGGAGGTGAGCCTATATAAACCTCCCAATAGGAGTAGAGACACGTTCCTCATACACCAAGCGACTCGCCGCCTAGCCGCCGAGCTCGCCATTGTAACACCTCCATAATACAATCTAGCAGAGTAGGTCTTTACCCTCAGGGGCGAACCTGGGTAAAACCACGTGTCTTTGCCTCATCTCGCATGAATGGCTGGCCGCCCTTGCCCTCGTTCTACTACTGTGCCGATTACGGCATCTGCCGTGACAATTCCCAGCGGTAAGAGCCCACGTGGGGCTTGGCGGTCTGGCGGTGTTCCGCGGCGAGATCCAATCTGCCCATCAGCGAGGCGGTCGCCACCGCCGCATGATAGCGATCGGAGATGCTCCGGATCTTGCCGAGCAGCTACGTCCCCGGCGCGACCCGTCACGCATAGCCGGCGTGATCCTGTCTATCGGCACGATCGGCCTCTTCGTCGGCCTCACCGGCGTCATCGTCTCGGAGGACTCGGCTCGCATCCGCGAAGTCGCCACGCCGATCGGCTCTCCGAGAGCCAGATCCGCCGATCCGCCGCCTCGAGTACAACTCGGCCCGCAACGTGGCGGAATTCAGCGGCCGCAGAGGATGCGGCCCTCACCGACGACGCCTCGGAGACCGGCGTCACTCGCGGATCCATCACTGCGGCCTCATCCGCGGGCTCCATCGCCAGTCTCCAACGGAGATTTCGAGGACCCTCCATCCTCGGGATCTTGGTCGACTCGGGTCGGAGAACTCCGCCGACCTCAGCGACGGAACCGATCGCCACGCCGCGACCTACATGGCCACCGGCGCGATCCGCCGAGGACCCTTTCTCCACCCAATCCTCCTAACGCCACGGCAACGGAGGTCGAGGAACTCCGCTGGCTGGCGGGCGGTACGCATAAAGCAAAGCGAGCGAAAAATTTCGCCTCGGCGGTGTGGCGCAGAGCTGTCACGCTACCACCAGCAGCCGGATCAGGTCACGCTGAACCCCCATTCGCGTGCCACGAACCCGATAAACGACCCGGCCGCGTGGCGGCGATCTGCGAGAACGCCACCGAGGAAGCGCCCGCCCGCCAGGGATCAAGCTGCGGCGCCCACCTCCACACGGCACCCTCGAGGACCAGCGCGGATAGTAGTCTCCTCACGGGGCGAGACGCGACGGCCTCCTATTCTCCACCCCAATGGACAACCTTGTGGCGGTCGGCAGCATCCGACACCATCACCGCCACCGGCGGCGCCTCGGATCCAATACGTCGGGCCCTTTCGCCAAAGGCCGTCGCGAGCAAGCAAAGCGCGCCGGCAGGTCGAGTATACTCGCGTTCCTCGGGAGGCGGCCTCGGCCGCCTGCGGCGGCAAACACCCTCAACGCCCGCCACGAGGCTGCAGCTCAACACCGACCCGCAAACGCGGCACTCTCCTGCGACCCGGGCGGCAACCAACCTTGTCACCGCCAACGGGCAACCCATCGCCCGCACCCACATCATCAACCAAAGCTGGCGCGCCAGCCCGACGACTGCGGCACACCTAACCAATCGCCGCGACGGAAAGCCTATGGTCGCTTCGATCGACTCGGACCAAGTGCTTGGACCAATGATCCGGCGAAGTACACGCCAAACTTCACGCCAAAAGAGATAGAAAAATCGACTCCCGTGCGACCCGCCGTCGGCTTGACACATACCTCATGGCGATGGGGATCGCGGGTCACTGGACCTACTGCCGCCCGTTACCTCCACGATGATGGAGGGGCGTGCGGCGATGGATCAACACTCTCCCGGGACGATGTCGACTCACAGGAGGAAATGCGACGCCGTCGGGCACCAGTGTTCCTACACGCGCCACCACTATTGAGGACTGGGCAGTGCGTCCGGGGACCCAGAGTCGACCAAGAATCGGGTCCAGCGGTGGCAAGAGCTTTGGTACATGGTCGGCATCCACGGACACGCGATCCATTGCTTCAAGACCTCGTGCCTCTGAGCCTCTAGTCGCCAAGCTCAGCGACACTCCGCACACTCGACAACATCCCGACCTCCTCGAGATCGCCAAACGCCGAGGAAGATCCGAACAGGAAACCGACGGCGAGTCGGAGGTCAACGCCGCCCGCAGGCGGCAATGGCGGGACCGACCGACCCTACGCTACCGTGGCACTCGCCTCGCGGCAAGCGCGCTTGATGGCGAGTCGACTTCTGCCGCCAACACCGGGCAGCGCAGCGAGACCAAGAGCTACCGCGCGGCGGCAACTACAAGAACAAGCCAAGGTTCGATCCCGACCTCCTTAACCAACCATATGCGTTCCACGGAAGGGAAGCCCAACACACACACCGCCACACACCCTCGGAAATCGAGAAGGCACGGCAGCGGGAGGACCCGACAACGACCCGCCAAAGCGGCGAAAATTGACAAAGTAGCCGGCTCGCTCCACACCTTCACAGGCTTCAACACGAGCGCGATAAGAAGGTCATCGCCAGCGTCGTCGCCGTCAGCGGTGGCCCAAATAGACGTCCCCGGTTCTGAACTGGTGGGCAACCATCACTGGAGCGTAAGACCACTCGCCCGCGCCAGTACCCATGGCGGTCGCCTTGGTGGTCAAGCAAGGTTGGCGACTCGGCTCCCAAGACAGCGATGGGCGGTGGCGGCTCCATCAACATCCTCTACCTCGACACCTTTAGGCGTGCGGCTCCATGATCGATGATCGAACCACACCACATTCCACGGCGCCGTCCCGGTCGGAAGGCGTACCCGATCGGCAAGGTCACTGCCGATTACCTTGACACCGCAAAACTTCCGCACCGAGAGGATCGTCTTGAGCTGGTGCCCTTGACCCTACCACTGCGTCTGGGCGCTGGGCGTTCGCTAAATTCATGGCGGCACCACGCTGCATAACGCGATGAAGCTCCAGGCCGTGCGGCGTCATCACCATTAGCGACGACATGGCCGCGAGTGCGAGGCCAAAGGAGCCGAGCTCGCCGCCATCATCGCGGCGGAGACCAACCGCCGACGAGCTCGCCAAGTGCGGCGGGTTAACAACAACGACCCCACCATACTCAAAGCCTCCGGGCGCGGGCACCTCAACCTTTGAGGCCACGACACACCGCGCCGTCGAGCTGGTACCGGCGACTCGGCGAGCCGGTGACGATCGGGGCGGCATGAGCCCAGCATAGGAAGGGCGCTCATCGAGTTCCTCCGTGAGAACAGGGACATCTTTGCATGGGAACCCTCCGACATGCCGGTGTCCCTAGCTCGGAGCACAAGCTAACGCCGACCCTAAAGTGCGACTGTCAAGCGATGTGCGGCCCTTCAATGAAGAACGTCGTCGAGCAATCGCCGAGGAAGTGCAGCGTCTACTGTGTCGGCTTCATCCGCCAATCAAGTAATCAAGTGGTGGCAAACCCGGTCACGAGAAAAAGCGGGACTGGAGCATGTGTATCGACTACACAAACGCTTTGCCCAAAGGCGATTCGTCCTCCAGCGGATCGACGGATAATCGATTCGACCGCTGGCTCGAGTCGCTCTGTTTCCTCGGCCTACTCGGGTACAACCAGATCAAAATGGTCGTCGAAGGCGAGGATAAGACGGTGTTCATCACGCCATTGAGCCTTACGCTACGCCATGACCTTGGCCTCAAGAGCTGCAGGCGACCTACCCGATGCATGCAAGAATGCCTCGCGAGCCAAATTGGCGCAACATCCACGTCTACATCGGCGATGTAGTCGTGAAGTCCACTCGCCAAGGCGACCTACTCGTGACTGGCGGAAACTTTCGCCAACTGCGAAGATACAAGATAAAGCTCAACGAGCAAGTGCACCTTGTGTACCCGCGGACAACTCTTGGTACGTCGTCTCCAAGCGAGGATCGGCGAACCCCACAAAGATCGACACGATCGCCCGTCGGCAAACCGAGTGCTGCATGACGTCGAGCTGGCGGGCGAGTAGCGGCTCTCGGTCGCTTCATCCCCGCGGGCGAAAAGCGATGCCCCTATACGCTCGATGCGAAGAACCCCACCTTCGATTGGGACAAGGCGGACGGCGCTCGCGACCTCAAAAGGTGCTACTCGCGCGCACTACTCGCCGCCCAGCCGACAAAGAACCCATGCTGGTTTACGTCGCGGCGTCCGGCGCGTCGTCGGCGCCATGATGGTCGTCGGCGACGAGTAAGGAAAGGCGCGGTTCAGCGCCGGTGTACTACATCAGAGGTCCTCACCGAATCGCGGTAATACCTGATACCAAAAAGCTAGTATCGCGGTCTTAAGGCTCAGCGCCGCGACTACTTCGAGAACACCGATCACGGTCGTCTCCTCGGCACCGCAAGACATCATCCGTCGCGGCGACCGGGCGAAGTCGCCAAGTGGGCGTCGAGATCGGCGTCCACAACATCAAGTATGAGCCACGAAGGCGATCAAGTCACGAACCGGAAGACTTCATCGCCGACCGGGAGGCCAGACCCGGAAGAAGCCGCCGTACCTCCACTACTGGAGCATGCACTTTGACGGCTCCAAGAACGCGGACGGCGCAGGCGCACGGATAGTGTTGACTTCACCAAAGGGCGACAAGCTCCACTACATCCTCTGCCTCGACTTCACGCCATGCACCAACAACATGGCTGAATACGAGGCCCTACTCCACGGCATGCGAGCCGCCAAGGAGATGAACGTCAATCGCCTCCGCTACGGAGATTCCGACCTTGTCGCGGGGCAAGTCGGCACTGCGACGCCATCTCCCTACCATGGCGGCGTCGCCAAGCGGTGGATAAGTTGGGCGGCCGCCATTGGCTGCCGTCGAGTGGATCGACAGGCGGAAAAGCGAGGCGGCGCCCTATCTCGCATCGGGTCGGCTCGACTCGCACCACCCGCGGCGTGTTCCTCGACACAATCTCCAGCCATCGTCTCCCCGAGGAGATCGACATCGAGTCCCACTCCAGCGAGGCAGACTTGGTCGCTTTTCGTCACCGAGCGAACGGTGGACCAAGCCCTACATCGCCTACACGGAAGCGGCACTGCGGCGAGGCGAGCAGACGCCGAATGATCACTCGTCGATGCAAGTCCTACACCATCATCGATGGCGAGCTCCTGGCCAGCGTCACCGGCGTGTTCCAACGCTGCGTCCAACCGGTGAAGGACGCAAAATCCTCCACAACATTCACTCGGTGTGCGGCCTGCCGCGCCGCTTCCCTGGTCGCCAAGGCTATGCGACACGGCTTCTCTTGGCCCACCGCTGCCGGCGCGTCGACGCCATCGGCGATGTGCGGGTGCCGCCAATCATGTCGAGCGCGTCGAGCTCGACACTCAAAACAATCCCCATCACTGGCCATTCGGTGTGGGGCATGGACATGGTAGGCCCCTTCAAGAAGGCCCCTCGGCTACACCCACTGCTGGTGCCCGTCGACAAATTCACGAAGTGGGTGGAGGCCAAGCCGATCGAAATGCGACGGAAGACCGCGCTAAATTCCTCTGTGAGCTCATATATCGCCACGGATTCCCAACAGCATCATCACGGACAACGGCACCAACCGCCAAGGGATCCATGGCGAATGCGAAGAGCACCATATCCGGCTCGACCTCGCGTCGATCGCCCACCCGAATCCAACGGCGGTGAACGAGCCAACCAAAGCATCCTCCACGGCACGGCCGCGACTCCAAAGTACCACTCGAGCGCACCGGGTGCTGGGTCGAGAGTTGCCCTCATCATCTGGGGATCCGGACCTCCGTCAGCGGATCGACGGATTCACCCCTTCTTCATGGTCTACGGTGAAGCGGTCATGCCCACCGACCTCGAACCACGACTCCGCGAGCGGTCGTCCACTATCTGGAGGCTGCAAACGAGCTGTCCCGCCAAGATGGGTCGACCAGCTCGGCGAAGCCGCGACCTCGCTCGGTCACGCACCGCCATCTACCAGCAAGGACTTCGCCTACCACCGGCGGGTGAAATCTCGCACCTTCGGGAAGCGACACGGTGCTACGCCTCATCCAGGACAAGAAGGGGATGCACAAGCTTTCCTCCGTGGGAAGGCCCATTCGCTATCGAGCGCGTGCTAAACGCAGCGCCTACTACCTCATCGGCGTCGCGGGACGGCGAACTCGGCGTCAGCGACCATGGAATGTAAACCTCCTCGGAAGTTCTACTCCTAGAACCCCACATGTACTCTCCGATCGCTATGAAATAAAAAATGGTTACGCAACTCGCCTCTCCATGACTTGTGCCACTTTTCGTAAAACAGCGTTATGCTAAGCGAAGTCAACCTTTGGTACAGCGATCGGTAGCGGCTAAGTAGTGCGTGTAAACCTTGAATCACTTCGGTCTTGCATCGTCCACGAATAACGCTAACCGGAGCCCCATTGAGTCGCCTAGCTCGACTGGTTCTCTGAGCCAAGACAAGCCCTCGCTTCTCACGACCACGGTCCTCCGCATCCTCGACAATGACTCGAGCGGCTAAGTACCATGCTGGGGGATGAAGACCGGTTTCGTGGCGAGCGTCGAGAAAACGCCAAGTAAGAGAGCATGCCGGGACTCGCTGCGATGGCCCCAGGCGGGCAGGAGTGGCGCTCACCAACGCGCTAAGTCCTCAACCACCCACGAGTCGCGCCTAGAACCACCAAGTACCACGCTCGGGGACTCGGCCACCGACCTCGTTCGCGCCGGAAAGCGGTAAAGTCTGAGCACTCAAGGGAGTCACCTAGCGGCTGCTCTTGAGCTCGAGTCGACTAAAACATCAAAACACATAACAACAACACATCATATCTGAGGTAAACCCACAAAAAGGCGGGCGCTCGGGACTCGTCCAAAATCAATCAAAAGCACACAAACAAATATCAAAATAGACACGACGTCTCATTCAATCACATGTTGCATTGTTTCATGTTACAAAATATGCCGCGTGGCGTAAGCTGCTAACGCCACAAGGCAAACTACCCTACTCCGCGAGCTTGAAGGCGACTCGCCGGCATCCGGCGACGGATGAGCGATGTCTGGGTTGGATGGATCTGGCGTCGATTCACCGCCATCGCCGCACGAAAAGGCTGCTCGACCTTGAAGTCACGATGCGGCGGCTCGGGGTCGTTTGGCGCGACAACCGTCTCCTGGTACGGCAGGAGGTCGCCCATCGCCCAGACGCGTTCCGAGTATGTGGCGGCACGTTCTTGCAACTTGAGGACCTCGGACAGCTCCACCGCGCCAGTCGACGATGGATACCCACTCGTCACATCGTCAATGTCGAAATCCTCGGGGAAGTGGGCGAGTCCAAGGCTCAGTGCCGTCGACGCTCCACGCCGAAACGCCGACCGCGTCATGAACTCAACGACCGCGGGCGCCTTCTCCAAGTACCTCCACACCTCAACGAGGTCGCTGGGAATCACTTCCGTGGGCGATATTTCTTGGAGGTAGGCACGGATGCACGTCGCCGACAACGTCGCCGAATCGATGAGCATGCTTACGCATTGCCTTGCGTCGAGCGAGCTCGCCTCTTCTTCGCTATCAAGGATGCGACCTGCGAATAGAAGACAATGATAAGTATGACGGATACCACAAAAACTACAACTATTATAAAGGGGAGATGCACTCACCAAGCAACGGGCGGGCGAGTCTCGTGATGAAGCACTGAAGCAACGTGTGGTCGTCCTGAAGCCCAGCAATAAGGACTTCCGACACCTTGCGATCCTCTTCAGCGGCCGCAATGGCGGCCTTAGCTCGCCCGTCCGAGCTAAGCTTCTCGCTTTCTCGCGATTCGCAAGGCTCGAGGTCGGCGATCCATGTCAGCGGCACCAGGCGAATCGCGCCACCAACTCACCGGGGGACAAGCCCTGGCGAGCTTCCTCTACCTTCATAGCAGCCTGAAGCCCCTTGTTCGCCTCTGGATGATGGCGGATCCTTCTCCGCCTGTTGCCGGCCAATCGATCCGCCGACTCAGGTGCAGACCACGCACATCACCAAAAAGTCGATCAAGAAATTCCTAAGTGCCCACTCGCTGAAATTCAGCGATGCGCTCGAGGGCTAGCGATCAAGAATTCCTAAGTGCCCGCCAAATTCAGCGATGCGCTCGGGGACGCCAATCAAGAAATTCCTAAGTGCCCACTCCGAAATTCAGCGATGTACGCTCGGGGCAATCAAGAAATTCCGAGTGCCCACTCGCTGAAATTCATGCGATTTCGGACCGGATGCGAAAAAAAAACGCGAAATTATAAGAATCAAGCGGCTGCAAAGCACCGACCTGATCCTCGGGAATGGATGTACACGGATGGCGCGCCAAGCATGCCATGGGTTATATCGCGTCCGGGGCGAGTAACGCCGGCGTATGCCCACGGCGTTAGTCGACTTCAGCGGTCGGGAGGCGTGGCTCGGCGTAGCCTCGCCGTGGCCGCCTTGGTCCTGGCGGGGAAGGTAGCGATAGAGGCACCTGCTCAAGGAGGTTGCCTCCGCCGTGCGAAGGAAGCACCCTCCTTGTAGACGGCTGCCTCCACCGCGGCGGCCCGCGCGTCGCGTCGTCGAAATCGTGCGACATCGCGCCCTTGGCCTTCTTGCTGCCGATCGGCGAGGCGACGACCTCGTCCGCCTTCCTCTTGCGGGAAGGGTCCTCCTCGCTTGTGGCGGAGGATACCTTGGCCACGGTCGGGTGGCCCATCCTTTTCACTCCGGTCCTGTGCGTTAATCAAGTCAACATATACAATTGGAATAGTTATGGAAAATAAGAAAGGGTGGCGCACTCACTTGGCGGCCAGGATGAAACGCAGCCCGTCGAAGGCGGCGGTTTTCGATTCGAGGCCCGATCGGTGATCCCGATTCGGGGCGTCGTGCCCAAGACAGACGGCTTCTTCGTCGTTGAGGCGGTGGCGCCTCTGGGACATCCTCGGAGCCTCCTCGCGAGTTGGGGCCGCTGTAGCGGGAGCCTCCTTGCGAGGCGAAGCCGCCGCAGTCGGAGCCCCCTTGCGAGGCGAAGTCACCGTAGCCGGAGCCTCCCCCAGCCTAGAGACTGGGGCGAATGGCGGAGGCATTGAGGACAGCGGCACCTCCACGGTCGCCGCGTCCGGTATTGTCGCCGGAGGCGTCGTCACCGGCTGGGCTGGGAGCCTCAGAGCTGCTCGCCGAGTGTGGCGGTGAGGCCGTCCTCGACGGCCTCATTTTCTTCTTCGGGGAGGCCCTTGCCTCCCTTTCCTTCTTATTCTTCTTTGACGGGGTGGCTTGACGGCGCGAGGTGGTCTCTGGGAGCTCGTCGTCATCGTCATGACGTTCGAGGCTTACCTTGCCTCGATCTCGCGCCGTCGTTGCCGCGGTCTTCGGACCCGGTGGCGACCTCCTCGGACTCGTCCTCGTCGTCTTCGTTGCCCTTGGTAGGCGGCGATTCGCCTACGGGCCCGAGCTCTCATCATCAGGGTGGGAGCCTCCCTTCTACCACTTGGAATAGCTGCAACAAATACAAGGCGAAATCGAATTACTGTTGCTTTTAGCGACTACGAGCAAGGTAAAGAAATTACCGTGGGCCGGACGCTGCGGTATAGAGGCGACCCGGCCTGCGCATCCGGTACACTTTGGGTAATCTTCTTCAACGCTTGGAGATAATCTTCCGGCTTCCACTCGTCGAGACAGGCCTTCGTCGAGTCTCCCGGCTGTCTTGGTACATGTAGTGGTCGCGGTGGGCGAGTGGGACGAGCCGCCCGAGCCAGCAATTGTACAAGTTTATCGTTTGAAGGCCCTTCTTTTTCGGACGCGGATGGTGGAGCATCTCGTCGATAACCATCCGCTGGTCGGGGGGCTTGCCGCTTGAAGATTGCGAGGCTCGGAGCGACTAGCGGAGTACCGCGGGATCGCCGCCTCGCCCTCCGGGGTCGCCTCGGCCACGTAGAACCACGACTTCTTCCAGTCGCTCGCTGCCTTGGCGGGTAGCATCAGGTCAAAGAAAGAGGCTTTGGACTTGAGCTGGATCGTCAAGCCGCCGCGGCAAGCATTGGGCCGCTTTGCCTCCTCGCGGTGATCCGTCAGTGGAGCAGATCTTGCCACAAGGGAAAGTAGGGCGGCCAAGTAGCATCGCGAGCACGAAGATGGCGAGCTTTCGATCTTTGGGGACCGGTCCGAGGGCTGGATCCGTGGTAAGCGGCGCAGGAAGAATAGGGATGTGAAACCCTAGCCCCTTTCGAGATGGTGGTGAAACGGATGAATTCCCTCTCGCGGGTTTGGGGTCGTTTCTCGGTGCGAGGATACGCCAATGATCGCTCATAGGACCCGGCCTCCTCGAAGGAGGCGGTTGCCGTGTGCACTTTGGATCTACCCCGGCTCGGTGGAAAGGGCCATGGTCGAGAGATTGGTTGGAGATCGGAAGATTTGGAATTTGGATCGCGGCGAAGGAAAAAATGCGCACTCGAAAGAAGTGGTGAGGAGTTGGCTCTCGATTGCCGCCATTCCCTTATATAGCGGGAATTACCCGCCAAATCGTGGAGCCGTTCTGCGTGGTGATTCGCCAAAAGTTACCGTTGGATTACCCAGCTAGTTTGACTCACGCTGACGGTCCAACGGCCACTCGGCCTCGCCGACCCAATCACTAAGACGTGTTTCCTCGACTGACCGCCAAAGCGACACAGGTCATTGGTTGTTTCCTTTATACAGAGCCCGACGATTGATTTGGATGCCTATTAAGCCGTATACTCCGACCGCCACCTCGCCCTAATCGATGGCGGCCTCGGGGACTACGATGGGGATATGCCTACGGGTATACCCAGCAGGGCGTTCCGGCCAAGACGGGCGAGTGGGCTGCGAGCGAGTGGATCACATGACCAGCCCGAGTCGGCGGAAAGTCAAGGCCCAGGCGAGTAGATAGGCCCAGTCGGACTAGGTTAAACGACCATTGAAGCTGTAACCGAATCGGTTGAGATATGTAAACCCTAGGGGAGGTGAGCCTATATAAAACTCCCAATAGGGCGAGTAGAGACACGTTCCCTCATACACCCAAGCGACGCCGCCTAGCCCGAGCTGCCCATTGTAACACCTCCATAATACAATCTAGCAGAGTAGGTCTTTACCCTCAGGCGAACACAGGTAAAACCCTGTGTCTTTGCCCTCATCTCGCACCGCAGATGGCTGGCCGCCCTTGCCCCTCGTTCTACTACTCGCTGCCGATTGCAGCATCTGCCGTGACAATTCCCACGACATTATGCCTTGCAGTTTGTTTGGCTATATGCTTTAATATGTTTTCGCTATTTCACATGATTAGTATATTGCCTACTACTCTAATCATGTTTTATCTAGCGTTTATTATAGATAATTCGCTTGGTAAATTGCTCTATTTCTCAACAATCCAAAAACCTTATTTCAGGCAATTTGCCCCAAGTGGCTTTGTTGCTTTTATGAAGCCACCTGTGTTTGAAGGTGTGAATTACAAGCGATGGCGTCGAGGCGGTGCTGCAGTTTGCACCATGAGATGCTATAACGCCATCTATGGCGCTTTGAGGAACTTAATCCCGCTCGGGAAGAGGCGTTCAAAAACTTGATACCACTTTCAAGGCTGCCTTGATCGGCATCCTTGGCGACAATATTGTCGATTCATATCATCATTTAGAATGGCAAAGATATGGGATGCGCCGAGAAATTTGGAGTCTCGTCTTTGGCGATGAAGCGTATGTCATGGAACAATTCTATGACTATAAGATGATTGATGACCGCTCCATTGTGGAGCGGCTCATGAGATCTGATCACTTGCGAGCTTGAGCACTTCACTTGTGTGTTACCGGACAAGTTTGTTGCGGAGGCATCTTTGCCAAACTTCGGTCATATGGAGGAATTTTGCTACTTCTCTGAAGCACAAGAGACAATAGTTCTCCGTGACGGATCTCATTGGGACTCTTGATGTGGAAGAGAAGGCAAGAGCAAAAGACACACGTGCTCGAGGTACCGAGGGAGGTTCTAATGCCAACCTGGTACAGAAAAGGAACTTCCAGCCTTACAATTTCAAGAACAAAGGCAAGTTTGATGACAAAGGAAAGTTCGATGGAAAGAACAAGGCCTCACAGTCCACCATCTTCAAGAAGAAGACTGATAAGAGGAAAGGTGCTTGTCATGTGTGCGGTGATCCTAATCATTGGGCTCCTGCTTATCCCAACCGCTTTGACAAGCGCTAGCATGGGAAGATCAGCAAGACTGCTAATGTTGTCATGGGAGACGTTGAGATGAAAGATGTTGGGTATGGTATATTACCTACTGTTCTTTCATTATGTCATTCTCCTGATTGGTGGATTGACACGGGCGCTAATGTACATATGCATTACGATATTTCCATGTTTTCTTCATATCGGTCGAGGGACTCAAACCGTCTTGATGGGGAACGACTGCATGCTTCATTCATGGTGTTGGTACGGTCGATGAAGTTCACTTGGGAAAGGCTAGCGCTGAAGAACGTGCATCATGTTCCCTCAATAAATAAAAATCTTGTTAGCGGATCTCTTCTGTGTCGAGATGGCTACAAGATTGTATTCGAGTCCAATAAATTTGTAATTTCGAAGTATGAAACCTTTATTGGTAAAGGCTATGAATGCGGAGGCTTGTTCCGCTTATCTATGTCCGACATTTGTAATAAAGTTGTTAATCATATTTACACAAATTTTGAATCAAATGTCTGGCACTCTCATCTTTGTCATATTAATTTTGGTTGTATGACGCGGCTAGCCAAAATGAATTTAATCCCTGATTTCTCAACTGTTAAGGGATCTAAGTGCCAAGTCTGCGTGCAAGCTAAACAACCTCGCAAGTCACATACATCGCAAGTGAGAAATTTAACACCACTAGAGCTCATACATTCGATCTTTGTGAGATGAATGGTGTGTTGACAAAAGGTGGAAAGAAATATTTCATGACTTTGATCGATGACTCTCGAGATATTGTCATGTGTATCTTCTAAAATCAAAAGATGAGGCTTTGAATTTCTTCAAAATCTATAAAGTGAGGCAGAAAATCAACTTGATCGAAAGATTAAGAGGCTTAGGTCGATCGTGGTGGAGAGTATTTTTCCAACGAGTTTGATTCCTTTTGTGCGGAACATGGCATAATTCATGAGCCTCCTTACTCACCCAGTCAAATGGAGTAGCCGAAAGAAAGAACCGTACTCTAACAGATTTGGTTAACGCCATGTTGTAGACACGGTCTCTCTAAGGAATGGTGGGGAGGCACTATTGACCGTGTCATGTCCTAAACCGAGTTCCCACAAAGAACAAAGAAATTACTCCATTCAAGAATGGGAGAAGAAAATATTAAAACTCTCTTACTTACGATTTGGGGTTGTTTGGCAAAGGTTAATGTACCAATCCCAAGAAGCGCAAGCTTGGACCAAAATCATTGATTGTGTTTTCTAGGCTATGCTTTTCATAGCATTGGTTATAGATTCTTGATAGTAAAATCAAGTACGACATTCATGTCGGTACAATCATGGAGTCGTGATGCGACTTTCTTTGAGGATATCTTTCCAATGAAGGATAAACCTAACTCATCAAATCCGGAGATACCTAGTTCATCTAATCGAATTTGCTATATTCTACGAACCTATCATTCGATTGAACACTCACGAAAGTCCTAAGGAGGATGATAATGAAATTCCTAAAAGGAGCAAGAGACAAAGGATGCAAAGTCTTTTGGTGATGATTTCATTGTGTACCTTGTGGATGACACTCCACTTCCATTTGAAGCTTATGCATCTCCGATGTCGACTCTGGAAGGAAGCTGTTCATAGTGAGATGAATTCCATCTTAGCTAATGAAACATGGGAGATCACTGATCGTCCTTATGGGTGCAAACACATGGGATGTAAATGGGTGTTCAAGAAGAAACTAAGGCCTGATGGTACTATTGAGAAGTACAAGGCAAGGCTAGTGGCCAAGGGTTATACCCAAAAGGAAGGTGAAGACTTCTTTGACACTTACTCACCTGTAGAAAGGTTGACCACCATTCAAGTACTAATTTCTCTGGCTGCCTCACACGGTCTTCTCGTTCATCAAATGGACGTTAAGACGGCTTTCCTAAATGGAGAGTTGGATGAGGAAATCTATTTGGATCAACCAGATGGTTTAGTAGTAAATGGTCAAGAAAGAAAAGTGTGCAAGCTACTAAAGTCTTTGTATGGTCTTAAACAAGCACCTAAGCAGTGGCACGAAAAATTTGATAAAACCTTAACCGCTGCAGGCTTTGTTCTAAACGAAGCTGACAAGTGTGTATACTATCGCCACGGTATGGGTGAGGGAGTCATCCTTTGTTTGTATGTTGATGACATACTGATTTTCGGAACCAACCTTAATGCAATTAAGGAGGTCAAAGATTTCTTATCTCGTTCCTTTGAGATGAAGGATGCGGGAGTAGGCGATGTCATCTGAACATCAAACTATTGAGAGATGATGATGGTGGGATTACATCGCTTCAATCCCACTATGTGGAAAAGAACTTGAGTCGTTTGGGTATAGCGTCATTTTTCTCCTACACCGTATGGTCCTAGTGTGTTGCTTGAAGAATCGAGAAATGCTAGAGATCAACTAAGATACTCTCAAATCATTGGCTTGCTTATGTATTTAGCTAGTGCCACGAGGCTGACATCACCTTTTTGTAAGCAAACTCGGTCGTTGTTTCAAATCCGGAGATGATCACGGCATGCTCTTGAGAGTTATGCGATATCTAAAGGCATCATGCGATCTATGGCATACACTATACCGGTACCCGAGGGTACTAGAGGGTTATAGTGATTCAAATTGGATATCGATCTTGTGAGATAAAGGCCACAAGTGGATATGTTTTCACACTTGGTGGTGGCTGTTTCTTGGAAGTCTTGCAAGCGAACCATCTTAACGAGGTCAACTATGGAAGAAGAACTCACACTGAACACGGCCCTTTGTTGAAGCGAGTGGCTTCGTGAACTCTTGATGGACTTACACGTGGTTGAAAAACCTACCGTAATTCCAATGAACTGTGATAATCAAACTGTGATTATTAAGGTGAACAGTTCTAAGGATAATATGAAGTCCTCAAGACATGTGAAGAGAAGACTAAAATCTGTTAGGAAAATGAGAAACTCCGAGTTATTGCATTGGATTATATCCAAACATCTAAGAACACGGCGATCCCTTCACAAAGGGACTATCACGCAATGTGATAGAAAATGCATCGAAGGAGATGGGTATGAGACCCACACTATGAGTTTTCCATGGTAAACCACTCTATGTGATCGGAGATCCCGTGAATTAGAATTGGGAGACAAGTTGTTGGTTAGGCGAGAGGAAAGTATCCCTACTTTAATAAACACCACTCCATAAAGATGCATTACTTTCCTATTCGCATGGCAGTTGATTTATTATCTTAATGTGTTCTAAGTGGCTTATCCTAAGCAAAGATGTTGTCTGCAGAACATATTTTGAAGAACACACCT
Organism: Avena longiglumis; assembly: GCA_030063025.1. NCBI lineage: Eukaryota > Viridiplantae > Streptophyta > Magnoliopsida > Poales > Poaceae > Avena > Avena longiglumis. The sequence continues at coordinate 57,278,547 of CP125976.1, forward strand.
ATATGAGTCATTGTTAAAAGCGTCATGATCTATGAGAGTAGGGTGCTCTCTAATAAACTCATGAAAGGTCATGGAGTATGACGTATAAGCTCCACCAGCGGGAAAGTCCCACGGTAGCCTAGTATCAGTCAAGACTTTTGTGAAGCTAGGTTCGCAAACTTGCGATTCAAGGCATAGTCCACTGCAAGTTGCGCCTAGTATAACATAAAGCTCTAGGTGGAAGTTCAACAACATCTCACTACAGTACCGGTATATAAACAATGTTTTGGAACCAAAGGCAAACTTCATGTGCCTGCGGGATCAGTGGGGATTGTTAGAATTTTTGCCTAAATAGGCCCAGCCCATTTATTATATGCCAATAAATTCCTGAAATCCTAGAGGCCCATGTGGCCCATTCATGCAAGGCAAGAGGTGGGACAAATGTTTAGTCCCACATTGCTAGTTGAGTGGAAGTTGGACCAGCTTATAAGGTGAGCTCTTCTACCACTTGGTAAAAGGATGAGAAGGAGAAGGAGAGAGTTCCACACGCGCGCTCCTCCTCCTCGCTCGCCACGCCTCGCCTCGTCACGTCACGACGCGCGCGCGCGCCGCGGGTTGCGGGAATCTCGCCGAGCCGAGCTTTATTTTGCCACGCATGAATGGTATATGAACAGATGTCTAAGCTGAAACGTTTGCTTTGAGTGGAATTAATATGAGTTAAATGAATACGAATTGAGTGGAGGCTGTCCGGTGGACTGCCTTTATTCGCTTCATCTACCGTCCATTCGTTTCATCTTCTGTGATCATCTACCTTCCCTCGTGCCTAGAAGAGAGAGAGGTCGCGCCTCATCCTGCGCCTCGGTTCGAGCACTGCGCTACCTACATCTTCCCATCCCGTCTTGCGGCGTGCACATGAGCCGGGACAGTGGGCCTCCGAGACCCCGCTGCTTTGAGTCCTGTACGGGAGAAGGGCGATAAGGTTTTTGGGGAGCGCTATCAGCGCGACTAATGGCTTCGTCACGGACTCCCTCACAGATAGCGACGTCTTCCCCGACGAGGACTTCTTCCCCGACATCAGCAGCCTCTTCCTCGACGACATGGCCAACGACGGTTCCAACGCCGGCGGTTCCACTTCAGCTACTGTCGTGTACATCTTCTGTCTCAATCTTGTTCTGACCATATCCAAAGTTTTATGCCTTGCAGTTTGTTTGGCTATATGCTTTAATATGTTTTCGCTATTTCACATGATTAGTATATTGCCTACTATTCTAATCATGTTTTATCTAGCGTTTATTATAGATAATTCGCTTGGTAAATTGCTCTATTTCTCAACACATATCGGATGAACCACGATGCCAGGATTCAAACAATCCCTTATATATATTCCCTTCGTCTCACGATATTTTACTTGCCCGAGATTTGATCGTCGATACCGTCATACCTAGTTCAATCTCGTTCACAGCAAGTACTTTACTCGTTCTGTAATCCGATATCACTTTTTGATTAACTCCTTAACCACATGCTTGCAAGCGGTGTTGATATCGATTACGAGTGGGCAGTATATCTCTCCGACTTGGGAGGACAAATCCCATCTCGATACATACAACCCAATGATACTTTCCGATCACCGAGACACCTTTATGATCACCCTCTCATAGGATGACGTTTGATGACCTCAAAGCTTTCTTCCGATACCGGGGAGTTGTATTATCTCATGGTCTAAGGAATACAATATTTGACATAAGAAAAGCCGCAAAGATGAACACAATGACACGATCTAATTGCTTCGCTTAGTTTGTTCATCCATCATATCATTCTCCCAATGATATGATCTCATTATTAATCGACAACTCATGTCCATGGTTAGGAAACCTTAACCATCATTAATCAATGAGCTAGTCCATAGAGGCGTACTAGGGACACGGTGTTGTTCACAAACCACACAAGTATTAAAGTTTCCGCTTAATACAATTCTAGCATGGAATATAAACATTATCATGAACAAGAATTATAATAATAACATCTTTATTATTGCCTCTAGGGCATAATTCCAACAGTCTCCCACTTGCACTAGTGTCAATAATCTAGTTTACGTTTGACAGAGATTTAGGCCGTTTTCCATGGCGTAGATTCATCTCTTTCTCATGCATAGAACCTTAACTAAATGAACCTCAATGAACCCTCAACACCGAACCCTCAACAGCGGTGTTAAAGGGGGGGGGGCTCTAACACCGAACCCTAACCGCTGTTAGAGGGTGTTCTGAACCGGTGTTAGAGGTGGTGTTCTGCACCAGTGTGAAGAGTCCACGCTATTTTCCACGATTTGTTCGCCGTGACGCTATTTTTTAAATAGCTTGATATATCCCGCTAAAACACCATAGCGTTAGCGCTATTACAAGTATAGCACATTATTTTTTGTTGTTGGTGGGTGTGGAGTAAGCAACCATATGATGAGGATGTCGAGTAAGCAAATATATGATGCAAATTTTAATTGTTAAACTTAAGTGATCGCGTCAAGCCGCCACCTCCTGCCGCAGCACCCGACGTCGCGCCTAGCTTCAGTCGTACCGGTTCTCCTCCAACTTGAATAGCGCTGAAATTGGTTATGCATGTAAAATTCTTGGTATTCATGATATACCTGTTATATTTTTTAATTTTTCATAAAACGCTATTTTTAAAATAGCGTGTTATTATCACGCTATAACTTTCATAGCGTCTGAAAAAAAGACCAAGCTAAATTAAATAGCACACTATTTTTTTCCTTGAGTCAAACAATTGACAAGTACCAAGACTAAATTGAGCCATCTGGACAAGTGCGATGACTAATGTTGTAACATTTGTGGTTTTTTTTGCAAAAAATTTAGATAGTGAGGGTGTTCTTGCAAGATTTATGTCCACGTGTCATTCCCGCTTAAATTCGATGGCAAATATCGAATTGGACTAAATCAAACACAAATCACAAGTATACGGACAAAATTTAGCAAATTTTGAGTACGTGAATTAAATCGAACCAGCGTGACAAGTATAAGAACTTTTAGTGTATTTAACTCTTACCATTACCGTGAATGAAGTAAAACGTCGACACAGAGGCAATCCGTGGATGCATATGCGTGGCTGTCTCAGAACTCCTGTCTCCCAGTTTTGTTTGGATCGGCCAATCAGTGCTAAAACCCTATTATGCGATCAGCCACCCCGGCCCTTGCTATTTGGCCGTATATGTGAACAAGGAGGCCATCCATCTGCAACTGCATGCAACACGTGCATGGCGTACTGCCTGTCATCAAAAGCGCGATCCACTGATCACTCAATGTGACCGGTTCTCGCTCGGCTGGCGAATTAGACAGATGCCGGCCGGAGCCCCGACCTGCCCACCAAGTTTTTATAATACTGTATATTAGTATATATATACCGATGATCACTTCATGTTGCACCTGTCCAACCCAACCTAATTTAGTTGAGCAGACCGTAGTGCAATGGAAGCTTTGGTTGCCGCCCATTACCATGATGAAACAGCAAACTAGTGCAGGGATCGGATCCGATCGCAAGGATAATTGTTAAATACAGCAGGATAGATAGATTAGGATACTGTTGGATTATTAGGCATAATTTCCACGATTAATTCCAGAATATAAATCATGACAAAACCAGCTACTAGCTCATGTAACTCGAACATACTAGATGTAATAAACAACAGGATGATCGGGAACAAATAGCAGCCTAACATGTACTCGCAGAACATGATGAATAACCAAACTGGAGCACGTGACGCACGTTCGGTTGTCGTAGTAGAAACTTTGGGAAGAGTGATCGCGGCAGATGGCGGCGAAGGCGGCGGTGGCGGCCACCGACTTGGATGGAAGGCGACCCGTGATGAAGAACTCGGCGATGCAGCGCTTCCAAAACCTTATTCGCCCTCTCCCGTGCAGGATCACAAGGCGAGTGGTTCGAGACCTGCTCTCCGTCGTCCGGCACGCCGGCAAGCGGGATGGAGTAGACTACGGTGACGGCGCAGGTAGAGAGGAAGGCAAAACCCTAGATTGGTTTTCGGTTGTTGTGACGGTAGCCGCGCAGGACGATCCACGAACCGAATCGGCTCTGCACATGATCGGCTGATGCATATCGGCTTTCCGGGAGCGACCCGAATAAGTGCTAACCGTTTGACACGCTCACAATTTTCTGAAGCAAAATAAAGCTCGCATTTCGGCGAGATTTCGCAACCCAACCCGCAACCAAGGCTGGCGTCGTGGCAAAGGCGGCGCGTGCGTCTGGCGCGGCGTCGTCGGAGGAGCGGCGTGTATCTCTCTTATTCCCACTCACTTACAAAGTGGTGCAACACTCCACCTTATAAGGTGGTGCAACTCTCCTCCAACTTTCCATGTGGGACTAAACTTTAGCTCCCGTTCCACTCTCATGTGAGCTGCCACAAACATGGGCTCAAACACATATGGGCTGCCACAAATTTGGGCTTTGAGATTTAGGGAAAATCTGAAATACTCATGGGCCTAAATGGATTAGCCCCATTATTTCTAACAATCCCCCACGGATCTCAAATGCCCATTTGAAGATTTGCCAATCCTTGCTACTTGTTTATATACCATGTTTCAAAGAGAGTTAAGTTGAACTTCCGCCTAGAATCTTGAACTACGTCTATCAACAACTTGAACAATGGACGAACCTTGAATTGCAAGTTTGGTGCCAATAGATTTCGTTCAAAATCATAACTAGTACTTGGTGTCGGTAGCCTACCCGCGGGTTGGAGCATATCGTCATACTCCTGGTCTCTTCATGAGTTTACTAGAGATCACCCGGATCTCATAGACCGCGACGTTCTGATCGAGCTCATATAGGTGTGTTCTTTCAAGAATGCCTCAGGGGCGGCATCTTTGCTAATTAAAGCCAACAGAACACATTAAGGCATGTTGCCAACCTGCCTTACTGATTATGAGAGTCATGCATCTTCACATAGAGGGTTATAAAATACTCTCCTCGGTCAAACCACTAGCTTGTTCTTCCTGTGTCCTAATTCACGGGATCTCCGATCACATAAGTTGGGTTACCACTAAGGTGTGACATCCATGGGTCTCAACCCCATCTCCTCGATGCACTTTCTATCACATTTCGTGATAGTCCCTTTGTAAAGGATCCGCCAGTTTTATGCTGTTTGAATATACGTAACAGTTATTACTCCGGAGTTTCTCAATTTCCTGACAGATTTCAAACGTCTTTTCACGTGTCTTGATGACTTCGCGTTATCCTTAGAATTGTTCACTTTGACAATAACAGTTTGGTTGTCACAATTCAAAAGGATTGCCGGCACAGGTTTCTCAACCACAGGCAAGTCCATCAAGAGCTCACGCAGCCATTCTGACTCAACAGTGGCTGTGTCTAAAGCAGTAAGTTCTGCTTCCATAGTTGACCTCGTCAATATGGTTTGTCTACGAGACCTCCATGACACTGCGCCACCTCCAAGGGTAAACACATACCCGCTCGTGGCGTAGAGTTCATCAACGTCAGAGATCCAATTCGAATCACTATATCCTTCAAGCACGGAGATTTCACGAATAGTGAATCCCATAGCTCATTGTACCACATAGATAGCGCATGACCCTTTCAAGTGCATGCCAATGATCAATACCCGGGTTAGACATGAACCTACTCAACTTGCTCACAGCAAAAGAGATATCGGGTCTTGTAGCGCTTGCTAAGTACATGAGAGAACCAACAACTTGTGAATATTTCGGTTGATCTGTTGGTTCCTTCTTATTCTTCGTAATGTCAAATCGGGATCATAAGGTGTTGGAGAAGTCTTGCCATCATTAAAGCCAAATCGGCTCAAGACCTTCTCAACATAATGAGATTGCGTTTAAAGTAATCCCATTCTCGTTCTTAATAAGCTTGATGTTGAATGACATCGGCCTCTCCAGATCTTTCATATCAAAACTCTTTGATAGGAAAGACTTGACCTCATTTATCACTTTCATGTTTGTACCAAAGATCGAATGTCATCCACATACAAACATAATATAACGCTATCGCCCCACCATGGCGATAGTAAACCTCCTATCGCCATTAATGACAACAAAAAAAAAAGGAAAGTAGAGTTCTCAAACTTCTCATTCCATTGCTTAGGTGCTTGTTTGTGCAGCCATATAAAGATTTCAATCAATAACACACTTTGTCTCTTCACCTTTACCACAAACCCATCCGGTGATCCATATAGATCTCCTCTTCCAACTCTCCATTAAGGAAAGCTGTCTTCACGTCCATTTGATGAACGAGAAGACCATAAGAGGCGACCGAGGATAGTAGTACTCGAATGGTGGTCGGTCTAGCGACGGTGAATAGGTGTCAAGTAATCTTCGCCTTCTTTACGTGTGTAGCCCTTAGCTACAAGCCGTGCCTTGTACTTCTCAATAGTACCATCGGCTTTAGCTTCTTCTTGAACACCCACTTACATCCCAGGTTTACAACCATAGGGTCGTCGATAATTCCCAAGTTCCATTAGAAAGAATCGAGTCCATCTCATTTTGGACAGCTTCTTTCCAATCATCTGCATCAGGAGATGCATATGCCTCAGTAATGGATCTGGGAGTATCATCCACAAGGTGCACGATGAAATCATTGCCAAAGGATTTTGCAACCCTTTGTCTCTTACTCCTCGTGAGAGGTTCATCGTCATCCTTCTCAAAAAATTCCTCATGTGGTTGTTCAGAATTATCAATAGATGCACTAGATTCAGGAAGTATTTCAGAAGAAATCCTACCAATGCTATGCATATCTTTCATAGGAAAAATATTCTCAAAGAATGTTGCATCACGAGATTCCATTATAGTATCAACATGCATATCGGTACCTCATTTAACCACTAGAAATCTATAGCCTACACTCCGTGGAGCATACCCTAGAAAGATACAATCCGTCTTGGGTCCGAGCTTGCGTTTCTTGGGAATCGGTATGTTGACCTTCGCCAAACACCCCAATGCTTGAATCTGAAAGTGATGGTTTCTCCCAACCCACTCCTCATAAGGGTCTTTTCTTTATTCTTGTTAGGAACTCTATTCAGGACATGACATGAAGTCAACAAAGCCTCCCCCCATGCCTTTGATAAACCAGGTGGCTAACATGGAATTCACCAAGTCGGTCACAAGGTTTTTCCTCTCGGCAACCCCGTTTGATTGGGGGCGGGAGGTCCTCTCATGAATAATTCCGTGTTCCTGACAGAATTCATCAAATATTTTGGGAAAATACTCACCACCACGATCCGACCTAAGATGTTTGATCTTTCTCTCTAGTTGATTTTCAACTTCGGCCTTATAGATTTTAAAGTAGTCTAAAGCCTCATCTTTAGTTTGCAACAAGTAAACATAGCAGAATTTAGTAGCATCATCTATCAACGTCATGAAATATCTCTTTTCACCTTTTGTCAACACACCATTCATCTCACATAGATCAGAATGTATGAGTTCTAGAGGTGCCAAGTTTCTCTCCTCGGCAGCCTTGTGAGGCTTTCGAGGTTGCTTTGATTGCACACAACTATGGCACTTAGAACCTTTGGCAATAGTGAAATTCGAATTAAACTCATCTTTGGACATCCGAGACATCAAACCAAAATTAATGTGACATAAGCGAGAATGCCAAACACTGGTATCATCATTAACACCACCACAAATATGATTCACGGATTTATTACAAAACTCGAAAGTGAAAACCGAACAAGCCTCCGAACTCATAACCTTTACCAATAAATTGTCCATGTTTGAAACAATGACTTTATTAGACTCTAAGACAACCTTAAACCCATCTCGCAAAGAAGGAGCCACTAACGAGATTCTTGTTCATAGTAGGGACATCTTGACGTTCTCACCGCACGATCTTTCCGGAAGTAAACTTGAGATCCACCGTACCAACACCATGAGCGAAGCATGTGATCCATTCCCTATTAGGACGGATGAATCGGCGACACGATAAGAAGTGAACATAGAGATGTCAGCACACGTGAACATTAGCACCGTATCAAGCCACCAACAAGGTGATTGAAATCTTGAAAAGAAAGAAATAAATTACCATACCCATCAAGATTGCTAGCGGTCACGGCGTTGTGGTCTTGGCCTTTTTCCCTCTGCGATGCGCCGTTGACAGGCGATCCTTGGAAAATGGCGAGCTCTCCACAAGTGAAACAAGACAGTTCACTCTTGTCTCTGTTCTTCTTCTTCTTGAAGGTTGTAGTCTTCTGAGCTTGTTAAAGGAGGTTTGAAGTTCCCTTTGTTCTTGCCAACGGATTTGCCTTTACGCACAAAGTTAGCGTAGCAAGACCCTCTCCTTTCTCGGTAATGTCCTTAGCCGAGCCTTCTCCTCAACATCAAGGGGCTATCAGTTTTCAACTGATATCTCCATCTCTTGTGTTTGAGAGTTGTGGCAAAGTTCCTCCATGAAGGGGGCAACTTAGCAATAATGCATCCCGCCACAAACTTGTCGGGTAAGGTACACTTAAGGAGTTCGAGCTCCTTGGCAATGCCCTGTATCTCATGAGCTTGTTGAACCACAGGAAGGTCCTTAGTCATCTTAAAATCATGAAAGCTCTCCATGATATAGTTCACTTGCCAACATCTGCAGCACCAAACTTGGCATCCGTGCATCCCGAGCTCCTTTCCGTCTTTTATGTGCATAAACACATCACACGACGGTCAAGAATGCTCGAATACATCCCACAAAGGCAGATTAGCATCCTCGAACTTCTTGATCATCGGATAGTTCCCTCAGTTTGCCTTCTTCGATGTGGAACACTTTCATCGTGGTCACCAAAGCTCAGCCTTGTCGCCACCTCTTAAAGTGCACACCGTAAACTTATCCGGCCTCGATGCATCGGTAAAACCAGCCATTGTTAATTCAGAAATTGCCTACAATAAGGTTTTTGGATTGTTGGATTATTAGGCATAATTTCCACGATTAATTCCAGAATATAAATCATGACAAAACCAGCTACTAGCTCATGTAACTCGAACATACTAGATGTAATAAACAACGGGATGATCGAACAAATAGCGACTAACATGTACTCGCAGAACATGATGAATAACCAAAGCGGAGCACGTAGCACTACCGTTCGGTTGTCGTAGTAGAAACTTTGGGAAAGAGTGATCGCAGCAGATGGCGGCGAAGGCGGCGGTAGGCGCAGCGACTTGGATGGAAGGCGACCGTGATGAAGAACTCGGCGATCAGCAGAGCGCTTCCCAAAACCTTATTCGCCCTCTCCGCATGCAGGATCACAAGGCGAGTGGTTCCGAGACCTTCTCCGTCCGGGTGCACGCAAGCGGGATGGAGTAGACTACGGTGACAGCTTGAGTAGAGGAAGGCAAAACCCTAGATTGGTTTTCGGTTGTTGTGACGGTAGCCGCGCAGGACTTTATATAGAGCGGCTCAGGAAACCCTAACGTAGACTCAATCCACGATCCGCATCGGCTCTGCACATGATCGTCCAATGCATGCTATAGCATGGAGATCTTTATCTGAAAAAAAAAGATCAATACTGTAGCAGCAGTTCGGTACAGTGAGATCCGAGGTGATGATACAATCCAATCAAGCGTAAACAAACACGGCGTACCTCATGTCCTCATGCCGCCCCCACACAGATGTGCTGATGTACACGCCATTAGCTGCCACATTACGGGAGAAATAATTAGGGCAGACAGCAGAGTGGCTCGCTGTTCGTGGCTCATTGGTTCCGATGGCGCTGTATCGATCGGTCATGCATCAATCATCATACTACGAGAATACAACCTGGAGAAGGTACACGCACGCTGATTGGACTAGTGTGTCCCACGCCTCGCCAACATTTGTTCCGCTGCATTGAATCGAGATCGATCGACATGGCTCACAGCATTCTACACTTGTCAATATATAGTTGGATATATACGACAGAGGATAATTCTTTTACACTGTTCTTTCCAGCATTGATAGTGGTACTCCTATATCAGGGGCAACTGCAAGCACTCTATGGCAAATCTGTGGTGACTTCATACCTACGATGTAATTCTGGTAAAGATAATGTTGCCTGTGGCATGGCAGGAAACTCATGTGGACCTTTTGGTGCAGTGGATGCATGCCAGCGGCTGCATCGTGTGGACACAAGATAGCCCAGCGAGGCGTGTAGCCTGCAGACCGCAGCAGTGCGGTCGATTGAATTGGACGCAAGACAGCCGCCCTAGCTAGCAGAGAGACAGGGAGAGGACAGGTCCATTAATCTGCAAAGTGGAAGAAGCTAGGGCCCTCTGTTCTTCTCCTTGTTACCCGGGCGGCGCCTACAACTTCTATCCCGAATTCTCGGTACCATGGTGGTCTGATGATCCTGTAGTATATTTGAACTGCAAGTGCTAGTGGTCGCAGGCAATCAAGGTTTGGCATTGATGAGTTTCACTTGCAAGTCCTGAGGTTGTTTCCAAGCAATAGACTAGAGAGAAGAAAAGAAAAAGCAGTGGTAGTAGTACATTGAATTGCTAGACTCTCTACATGTGTGGCAGCAAAGGGATTGGTTAACCTATGAAATGCATGGGCCACACGGGGCATTTTAAAACAGATTTGGTAATGATTGATCCACCTAACAAATTCCATGCTTAGGAAAGACGAGGAGAAAAACTGGATGAATAATGGCGACAACGATTGTAGCCGGGAGCGGGTCAATGCTGGCTCCACAATGCCTGAATGGGTCCTGATTAAAGGCAGCGAATAATCGGCTGCAGCTTTATTCATATTCTCTTCTGACTATTACTACAAGCTTTAAGGCTAACATTGCACAAGTCGGCGTGTTAAGGTCTCTAGGGAAGATGATGGCTCCAAGAAAGTCCTTTCTTCCTCGTATATTGCACCTTTCAAGAAAAGTACTGGAAAAAGGAAAACGAAGGATTTCCACCGTTGTTAAACTTAAAGGGACACACTTTCATCCTCGTCTCGTACTTGTCGTGCCACATTAGCTATTTAACATCGGTTATTGTTTTCTTCCTATTCATTTTACATTATTTATTCTTTGTTCACCTCTTACAGTATCTCGGCGGCTCCAATAGAGTGTCCAACACCAGCGCCGGATGGCTGGTGCCCACACACTTAACATACATGTTGCTCCAGGCCTCCAGCGCCCGACGGTCCTTCCAATAGATGTTGGGCAATTTTTCGGCAATATCATAATATTTCCGGCGCCTCATAGGTCATCCGACAAAAGTGCCGGACAAGTCATTTGGGGGTGCCGGCAAAATCTGCCATGAGAGTGAGAGGGGTTGCTCATAGGGACATCCCACTATTCCGGGCCAATATGCTTTTTTCATTTTTTAAACATTTGATACCTAAACTAGTCTCAAACCAATTAAAATAATATTACACCTAGATTGGACAAAGGCATGGATTTTTTGGAACACATGCATGCTCAACATGATTGTTTTTAGTACACAAAGGCAACGGGCGGCAATTAGGTTTTCCCTGGCTCCATGCAGCTAACACAGCGTAGGGAACAATGGGACGATCATTTTGGTCAGTGATTGTTTTTTCGATATTATTTTTTGTTTTTATTGTAGGTTTTAAAGGTTCCGAAATTTTGTAAACTCTTCATGACTTTCAAAATATGTTAATTTTTTAAATATATTTAGTAATTTCGAATTTTTTTAAAATTATCTGTGTGTTTTCTCAAACATGTTCATGATTTTTAAAATGTATTCAAGCTTTTTTAAACTATTATTTTTTAAAATGTTTGGATTAAAAAACTGAAAAGAAGAAGAGAAAGTAGAGAAAAGAAAAAAATAAAAAAGAGAAAAGCGCCTCAGCAAGGCCAGCCAATCGTGATGCATTTGTGTGGCGCCAACCGCCCGCGTCGTATCGACAACATATACGGCTGCCACAACATTTTCTATTTATCCCTCAGTGTAGCTATTTTAGAGCTTCTATTATTATTGGCTTAGAATTGAGAATTCTTTAGATATTGTAGAGCTTTTATTATTCTTCGTTTAGACTTGAGAGTTCTTTAGCAATTTTAGATCTTCTATTATTATTTGTTTAGAATTGATTGTTCTTTATCTATTTTAGAGCTACTATTATTCTTTGTTTATAATTGAGAGTTTGCCACTCGTACTACATGTATACTCATGGTTTCATTTTATTTGTCAGTGGCACCGGGAAACATCTTCTATATATAATCAGTTGTAGGAATCATGAGTGTATTTAACGTGATATTCACACCTCTTACCTTTGTTTAATTGCTTCTAGGACTGCTAATTGTCTATACAATAGTATGTTTTTGAAAATTATCTTGTATAAAATTCCTATCGCTTAGTTTTTCTTCATTAGCGGACTGAAAACATATGCTTAATGAGATATATGATACATTTACCATGTATCGGATCTTATTCACTAATGCAGTGTTTGGATGTAAGAATTCAGTCATGGAATCGTGCATCTGGAATTTAGCCGCCCAATTCGCCTGTTTGGATGCGCTAGGAATTTGGCGCTAGAAACGGAGCGTAATTCCGAGCCGACCCCCCGCGCGTGTACGCTCCGTGTCGATAGTTTCCGAGCTCGCGACCACGGAATCGCTTGGAAACGAGTCTCTGGCCACCCGCGTACCCCTTCGTCACGAGGGAAACAGGAACACATCCGTTCTTGGTTCCTGCCGACGGGAGACGACCTGCGACCTGAAGGTACCCGGCGGCGCCGCAAACAGTGAGCCCCTCCCTGCCCTCATCTTCCTCTTCCCTCCACGCCCTCCTCTCCCCATCCCCAACCTCCTCCAAAGCCTGCACCTCCGGCGATCATCGTCCCGTCCGCGAGATCGCCGCTAATCCTAGATGCGACCAGGCTAGAGGATGAACGGTGGCGGAAGGGATAACTGGTGGTGGTAGGGGAACGACAGCCTCTCCCTGGCCTCCCCAATCTGACCTTTTCCATGGCCCTCCACTTCCCATTGCACAACCTGTGCCTCCTGCTCCCGATGCCTTCCGATTGATAATGTTCTGAAAATTCTCCGTTGCTAATCTATGTTGGCTGTGAACTGCAGGTCCCTGGAGAATTAGTAGCTGAGTCCAACTGAAAAATAATATGTGTTGTTTGCTACTCTGTGTTGTTTATGAACTGTAGGTCCCTGGAAAATTAGTAGCCGAGTCGCATTGTTTGCTACTCTGTGTTGTTTGTGAATAGCAAGGTCACTTGAAAATTAATCTGTGTTGCTAATGTGTGTTGTTTATGAATTATAATATATAAACATCAGATACACACATATATTATACAAGTTTATACTGTCAAAACTAAAAAAATTCAATTCCATGGTTGTATGTCCAAACAGGATTCAGAATCAGGTCCTATTCTTCGATTCCAACAACAAATTTTATGCACATCCAAACAACGGAATAGAAATAGAGACCATTTCCTTTCTATCTTGGATTTGGAATTTCTACTCCAATTCATTTCCAAGCTAAAATTCCTACATCCAAACATAGTGTAAGAAAATTACGCTATCAATGTTTAACTCTAGTGGTAGTGATTTTAACCGCCTATATGTGCACAAGATATAAAAAAATTGACGCTCACGAAGCTATTTGCATATCAGAGAGGAGAGGGGCATTTGTACCCCAAAAAAACTTTCATACTCTACATTTTGCCCAAGACTTCCTCCCTACCTCTTCGAATCGAAAAAGCATTATGCAACATTAGGCCAGTACTCATAGACTTCATCCTCTCTGGTGCCTCGTGAATGAAGAACTCGAGCTGTCCCATATACCAAAAGGCCTCATCGACTCCCACTAGGAAGAAATGTGGTAATAGCCAGAAGAAGACGGTGACGTAGTCTCATTGTGTGGCGCCGCTTCCAGGAATGTTCCTAGGTCATGGCAAGAAGGGCAACGACCCAGTGACCAGGGTGAACAAGGGCCTAGATATTTTTGCACGGCTTAAAGTATACTATATAGTTTGTGTATGTAGCCGACCAGTTTTTTCTTACTAATTCAGGATACTAGAAAAGACAAAGAACGAATGCGCCTTGGTGACAGTTTTATATTTTTCTAAGGCCCTAATTTCTGTTCACTTGGTAACGTATGACACCCTGCTATTGATGTCCATTTTGATTGGACAACAGCGGCAATTCGTTAGTTAAAAAACACAATATGTTTAGTTGTATCTTTTTTTATGGCAAAAGAGTCAGTTTGGCAACGTAGAGACTTTTATATTGTATGCTATTTATTCTTCTAATGTCCTAATTGGTTTGGCATTAAAAAAATCTTGAAGGGTGATCTTAAGGCTAATTTTTTTAAAATAATACATTTTTTTATTGAATTTCATAAATAATACGCAAAATGGGCAAATTGCAAAACTGTTTGTCGGTCGGCCGTTCAACAGACAACAGATAGCCTTCGTCCGTTCAACGGACGACACGCAGCCTTCGTCCGTTGAACGGACGACACGTCTGCTATCAGCAGCAGCAGCTGGACGGGCCCCAGCGTTGCAGCCGCATGCAGCGCAGCAGCAGCCGCATGCAGCGCGCAGCACAGCATCGCGTGCGCGCGCGGCAGGCCATGCAGAGCAGTTGCGCAGCAAGCAGCATGCAAGCAGCTAGCAGCGCAGCGGTGCGGGCATCTAGCAGCCAAGCAGCGCGCATGCAGAGCCGCGGGCAGGCGCGCGCAGCAACAGCTTCGCAGAGCAGCAGGCGACAGCTGCACGACAAGCGAGCGCGCGGCGGCAGCTGACAGCAGACTGTCGTCCGTTCAACGGACGAAGGCTGCGTGTCGTCCGTTGAACGGACGAAGGCTGTGTGTCGTCCGTTGAACGGACGAAGACAGTGTTTCGTCTGTTGAACGGCCGACCGACAAACAGTTTTGTAATTTGCCCGTTTTATGTATTATTTGTGAAATTCAATAAAAAAAATTAGCGATTTTAAGCCACCGCCTCGCATCGAATTTGCATAGAAATATTTATTCTTACTTTTTTTAGCTATTTTAGAGCTTCTATTGTTTTTGTTTAGAATTTTTAGTTGTTTAGCTATTTTAGAGATCATATTATTATTGGTTTGCAATTGAGAGTTGCTTAGCTATTTTAGAGCTTCTATTTTTTTAGGCCCATCGCTGGAGGCTTGGGCCGAGTGGAGACCTAAGTATAGATCGTCGAAGACCTAGGTTTCCACTGTTATATAAACCTCTTATAAGCCGTCGGCTGGGATAAGTTGCATCTATGAAAACCTCCGGCCTTGTATAAAAACGCCCCCAATATAGTGAAGTTTTGCTGGCTGACGCCCATGCTTTTTTCCTCTCTTTGTTGGAGAGGTTTTTCCACGTTAAATCTCGTGTTCCTTTTGCTGTTATCTTGATTTCATTTTTTATTATTTACTTGTCGCAATTATAACAGGTTCTAACCATGGATGCCCATACGATGGCAGACCTGTCTGTGCCAGCAATGCCCGGTGCGAATGTTATCGGACGCTTCTGCTGATCGACAAAAAACAAGACACGAAGTCGCAGACAATGGGAACCATCGTAGGCGAGCCCTTTCGGAGGGTGTAGTCCATCCAAACTCGGGCTGGAAGAGTGCCTTATGCCAAACTAACCAAAAATCTCCGCCCAGCCGCCACGAGACATAGTCACTCTCCTCGAGATGGAATCCGGAGAGGACATCAATCTCGTAATTTGCTTTAGCCATGCTAAAGGTTCGGCGAACAAGATGTTCCAAGATCACTCTAGAATGGACTCGGCCACCAGTATCGATGGGGAGGCGCTAATTGCAAACAAGGTGCGAACTCCTCGCAAAGAAGTGAATCCAACAGCCACGGATGCCATAGACGCACCTCCCTTCCGCCACCAACACTAAAGGCGGCCCAGCAACCGTCATCGCAAGAAAGAAGCCACCTCTCCGATCGACAACCTCGCGACGCCGTCAGTCGATCGAAGGTGGTGGCCTCCCGTCTTGGCGATGAGGTGGTTCACGAAGACGTCCGCGCAAGTCAATCATTCGGCCGTCACGACATGCAAGTGAGAAAATTACAAATAACCACCACATTACAGGCTAGGGTTTCAAAAAGAAACCACTTTACGTTTGGGTTTCAAAAAGCCACCGGTTCAGAGTTCGTTCGTTCGCTGCGTAAATACTGCGGTTTGACCGTCTAATGACAAACCGGCAGACGGCCCCACCTGTAAGGATGACGTGGCTCACGCAGACGGCTGCGGGCAGACGGCCGTTAACGGCGTTGTCGGAACCCTAACCTCCCGTTTCGACATGGGTCAAACCAAACCACACGCTCGCACACTTCCTCTCCCGCGCGCGTACTGAAGCCATGGCGGCGGCGATTTCTCCTGGCTCTAGATCTCCGGTGGCGAAGCTGGCGATACTGGCGGAGAAGATGGCGGTGGAGGCGGCGGTGGCGAGTGCCGGGCTTCCTTGCGGCAGAAGGGGACTGGTGCGGTAGCTCTAACCCGCCGAAGGCGACATTTGCATCGCCGGAGAAGCGGGCCGCTGCTTCCTTGGCAAATCGTTTGAAGGAGGACCTTACCCAGAGCAGCCGTTGGACCAGTGCATTCGGAGGCGGTATTGAGTAAGTCATTTGCATCCATCTAATCTGTCACTGCCATTTTCTTATCCATTTTGGCTAGGGATTTGTACTGAAAAATAGACAATTAAATTCTCTTATTCTGAATATATGCAGTTTGGATGATCATATATGGGATATAAGGATCAATTTAGATGGCAAGGACAATTTAGAGCGCACTTTGTCTGAATCAGATGTAACATTCCTCAATTTGCTAGCTCTAATAGAGACAGAGGGCTATGGGATTAGTGAGAACATATATTATGTGAAAGAGAAGGGTATAGGGATAGCTGGGATAGACTTACTAGATGGGCATAGTAAGGTGCAGCAGATGGTTGAACTTTATGAGGATAAGAGATATGTCAGCTTGACTGTAATTAAAAGAGGGAGCACACTTCCATCAAACATCAACACTGCTGCAGTTGAAGAGCAAATCCCAATTTCTGAAATTGGAAACCCCATTGTTTACACAGTTGATGATGATGGGGTTGTTTTACCAAGTGAAGAATGTACACAATTAACTGAAGATCCTGAGTGCATGTACTTGCTGACACAACAGAGCAACAATGTTGAGAATGATCATGAAAATGATCATGAGAATGACATGCAAATCTTAGAAGTGGGTGATGGTGATGGAGGATACTTATTCAATCAACAGGGAACAAAGCACATTGTTGAAGAACAAGAAGATATGGAAGAGGATGAACAAGAATATATGGAAGAGGATGAAGATTCAGAAATGGAAGATGATGAAAATTACACTCCAGAGCATATAAATGAAACTGAATCAGATGAGGATGAGCCAAACCATGATTTGAATAAGAGAAAGAGGGGTGCCTTAGAGCATGAGTCTTATTTTGCAGAAGAGCCTCAAGATTTATTTAATGCATCTGATTGCTCGGATGTTGACAAGGATGAGCCAGTTACTGTGAATAAGAAGAAAGAACTAGTAAGGAAGGGGCCTACTAGGAGATCACATTGCGGTCGTGAGTACAACAACACGGTGGCTTCGCCGATGATGAAGGCGGATGGTGATTTGGATCCAGAGGATGATGATGGATTTGATAAATTGTCATGGGCTCTGCCAAAAGGAAGGAAAAGCAGGGCCAAAAAGAAATAGCCAAGGGTGTGGTATGATGAGAGCAGACTACAACCTGAAGAAGGACTGTGTCTTAGGATGTGCTTCCTAGATGTGTACCAGTTCAGGAGAGCAGTGCAAACACTTCATATTGCACAACTTAGGAACTTCAGGTACCATAGAAATTGCAAGGACAGAGTGATAGTAAAGTGTGCTCAAGAGAAGTGTCCTTTTTTATGGTTGGTTCTCAGATAAAGAATGAGAAATCATTCTGCCTGAGAAAGGTGCACTTTGAGCATACTTGTGGCACAGTAGGTGAGCACTGCAAGGTCACAGGCAAATGGGTTACAAAGATTTGTGAGCCCAGCATTAGAATTGATCCAAGGACAGACATTGAGGCTGTGATGGAGACAACCAAGGAGAAATTTGGTGTAGATGTTCCTAAAATGATGGCATACAGGGCAAAGAGGAAAGCTTTACAGGTTGTGCTTGGTGTCACAATGCTTTCTGGTAGATGGTTGCTTCATTAAGCTGACCACAGGCCAGCAGATTCTCGGTGCCACTGGAAGGGATGGGAACAACAATATCTTCCCTATTGCTTTTGGCCTGGTTAACAAGGAGGAGACATCTACATGGTCTTGGTTTCTCACCCAACTAAAGTATGCTATTGGTGGTGAGGCAGGCAAGTTTGGGTACTATACCATAATTTCAGACATGCAGAAGGTAATTGCATAGTTATTTACATAGTATACATTTCTTATTTTCTTGTCAGATGTTTAGTTATTTACATAGTTAGAAATCTTTGTGTAGGGTCTACTTAATGCAATCAACCAAATATTCTAGCGCCCACAAAGATCTTAAGACACATTTATGCAAACTTTCAAACTGCTGGGTTTAGAGGTGAGGAGCTCAAGAAATACATGGATGCAGCCTCCTATTCTTACACAAAGCATGGTTTTGATGTTACCATGGCTAACATGAAGGAGGAGAGTGTGGAAGCTTGGGAGTGGTTAATGAAAATACCATTCTGCATGGGCGGATATGCCATGGACTATAATTGCAAAACAGACTTAGTGGTTAACAATTTAAGTGAGGTTTTCAATAGGTGGATTCTTGGCATTAGAGGGAAACCAGTGAGAACAATGTTTGATGGCATAAGGAAAAAAATGATGGTCAGGAATGAAGGCAAGAGAACAGGAGCTAGCAAGGCAAGATGGGAAATCACACCTACTTATGTAGAAATGCTAGAAGAAAATAAGAAATGGTCAAGAATCTATAGATCAAGAAAGGCTGTTGAAGGTTTGTGGGAAGTTATCGATGGGGAAAAATATGTTGGAATTATGCCCTAGAGGCAATAATAAAGATGTTATTATTATAATTCTTGTTCATGATAAAGTTTATATTCCATGCTAGAATTGTATTAAGCGGAAACTTTAATACTTGTGTGGTTTGTAAACAACACCGTGTCCCTAAATGCGCCTCTATGGACTAGCTCGTTGATCAATGATGGTTAAGGTTTCCTAACCATAGACATGAGTTGTCAATTGATAATGAGATCATATCATTGGGAGAATGATATGGTGGATAGACCCAAACAAAGCAGAGCTATTAGATCGTGTCATCGTGTTCGTCTTTTTGAAGCTTTTCCTATGTCAAATATTGTATTCCTTAGACCATGAGATAATGCAACTCCTGGTACCGGAAGAAAGCTTTGAGGTCATCAAACGTCATCCTATGAGAGGGTGATCATAAAGGTGTCTCTCGGTGATCGGAAAGTATCTCTGTTGGGTTGTATGTATCGAGATGGAATTTGTCCCTCCCAAGTCGGAGAGATATACTTGGGCCACTCGTGTCGATATCAACACCGCTTGCAAGCATGTGGTTAAGGAGTTAATCACAAAGTGATATCGGATTACGGAGCGAGTAAAGTACTTGCTGTGAGCGAGATTGAACTAGGTATGACGATACCGACGATCGAATCTCGAGCAAGTAAAATATCGCGAGACGAAGGAAATATATATATGGGATTGATTGAATCCTGGCATCGTGGTTCATCCGATATGATCATCGATGAATGTGTGGGAGTCAATATGGGTGCCCAAACCCCGCTGTTGATTATTGATAGAAGATCATGTCTGCATATTCTCGAACCCGCAGGGTCACACATAACGTATCTCGGCTAGGATAGATTGGATAATTGGTTTATGAATTTTTGTTGAGTCTCGGATGGGATCCGGGATATCACGAGGTTCGAATGGTCCGGAGAATAAGATTCATATAAAGGTGCAGTTTTGGAGTTGAATTGTTAAAGGTTAATCGGTATTGTACCGGAAGCTTCTAGAACCTTCCGGAAGGGGACCAACGTGGCCCCACCTTCCAGGAGGGGGCATGGGCCTATGAGGGACTGTCCTGGCCGCATTGGGCCAGGGGCACAAGGCCCCATAGGGCCCATCCATTCCTGGATAAGTTTAAACTCGTTTAAACTAGAGATAGGATTTCTAGATAAGGGAGAGTTTAAATCGTTTAAACTAGAGATAGGATTTCTAGATAAGGGAGAGTTTAAATTGTTTAAACTAGAGATAGGCTTGGAGGAGGGGCAAGGGCTGGCCGCCCCCCTCTATATATGGAGGGGTGGTCGCCCCACACACACCTTCCTCCAAGCCCTAGCTGCCTTGCTACCTTCCTCTCCCTCCCGACTGTTTGTTGAAGCCCTGCAGTGAAATTCTCCACCATATACACCACGCCCGTGTTGTAGATCCAATCTATCTCTCCACCATACTCACTGGTCCGAGGAAGGAGGAGGCGTCGAGGTGCTGCGTGTGCATCTCACGAGGCACCGCCACTTGTGGTGCTAGATCGGATCGGATCGCGAGGAGAAGCGATGCGACTACATCACCCACGTTCGTTAAGCGCGTTCTGTACGAATCTTCAAGGGTATGAAGATCTAATCCAATCTCTCTCGTTGTTTGCATCTCCTAGATTAGATCTTGGCTTTCCCTCTGTTCGCTCCGTAGAAAATTTTGATTTACTATGCCGCGAAACCCTTCAGTGGTATCAGAGCTAGATCTATGCGTAGATGTGTTTCACGAGTAGAACGCAACATGGTTGTTGCGGGCGTTGATGTTTTCTGTTGCAAGCCTCTTGTTTGTGTTCTTCTTATGACGCGGGATAGTGAGATTGAAGCGGTCCAGGCCAACCTTCATGAGACCGGCTCCGCACTTGACGTGTGGCTTGTATCACACATGCGGCTGGTGGATGTCAGTTTCTCTCACTATAGTTGTCATGGGATTAACACCGGAGTTTGGCAACCATAATATCACCATTGTGGCTTTCCGTAGGTAAGAATCGTTCTTAGCATCTACTCCCATAGTCCGCGTAAAACATGCAACTACAAAGTAGGCGTCTAACTTGTTTTGCAGGGAGTGTTTTCGTGATATGGTATGGCCCAAGATGTGATGTGTATATTATGTCATGATCATGTTTTGTAATGTTTCAGACTTGCATGTCGATGAGTACACAACCGGAGCCATATGGTTGTCTTTATAATTGTGTATGACCTGCGAGTCAACTTCTTATATGCCATGTAATAGCTTTAATTTATCGCTAAGTAGTTAGCAATAGTTGTAGTTGCTATTCGTGGTGGAGGAAATCATGGTGGAGTGATGGAGATCATGCGGAGCACAAGATGGAGATCATTCTTGAGGATTGGCTATACCATGTCACATAAAGTTATATGCATGTGATGTTTATCCTTTATGTATCTTATTATGCTTAGATCGCGTGACGGTAGCATTATAAGATGATTCCTCACTTAAAGATCAAGATAAAACCGTGTTCTCCCCAAGTATGCACTGCGAAGTTAAGTCGTGTCCAAGCATCACGTGATGATCGGGTGCTATAGACTCTACGCTCACATACAACGGGAGCAAGCCAGTTTTACACACGCGGAAATACTTGGGTCTAGCTTGACGAGCCTAGCATGTACAGACATGGCCTCGGAACACAAGAACCGAAAGGTTAAGCATGAGTCATATGAATGATATGATCGACACTTTTTGTCCACCATTGAGACCACATCTCTTCTTGTGATGATCGGATTAGGTGTGGTGAATTTGGATCGTGTTCACTAAACAACTTGAGGGATGTTGAATTTAGTGGGAGTTCATCTAGTAATTTGATTAAGTTGAACTATTTATCATGAACATAGTCCAAATTGTACTTGCAAATACTGTAGATCCAATGGCCAAGTCCAACTTCAACTTCAACGTTTTTGCTGAGAAAGAAAAGCTTAGAAACAATGGGTCTAACTTCACCAACTGGTTCCGCAATCTAAGAATCATTCTGTCTTGGAGCGACGAAAACATAATCGGTGCATACTAAAAGGAAGAACACATTCTTATCTTGATATTTAAATGAGGGATCATCTTATTATGCTTAACAAAGCGCTAAACAAGCAATATAAGATGTAATCAAACATCATATGTTTATTAGTGAAATTATATGGTTCTCGCAGATGATCTCTATCATGTGCATCGTGGTATGATCACTATCATACCTATATGTGTAAATCCAAGGTCTATGGACTTTACACGCTATGTGTGTTGTAAGAGTATCATCTCATACTTCTACTTACAACATTACCATATCATAACACTAGCCCATCAACAATCTAAACTAGACGCCTCTAATTTATCCATTGCAAGTTTTACGTGGCTTAGGGCTTTCGAGATAGAACCGTTCTTACTTACGAACATGAACCACAACGAGGATAATCAAATTGTTGACAAATCGCTTGCAAAATAGATATTGACTATAGTAGGAGAGACAGACACCCGCTAGCCACTTATGCAAACTAGTTGCATGTCAAGCGTGGACAGTCTCATGTGAGGACATGTAAAGTTTGTCCGGCCGCTTCATCCCACTATGCCACCAATATCCAAAATCACAACAAAGGAGCAACAACATGATCATCATCGCCCACATACTCATATGTGTACTACCGTGTAAAGTATCTACGCATAGATCCGGCTCGATACCCTTTGTAGGGTTCGCGGCATAGAAAACAAAAATTTTCCTACGATGTGAACTATATACCAAGATCTATATATACTAGATACAAACAACGGGCGGATGTATATCCGTGAGAACATACCCTTGAAGACCGACAAAGCTTAACGAGTTCAACTCGTGGTTGATGTAGACGATCTCTTGCCGATCTCAAGATCGAGAGGAAGTCCTAAGCGCCGCAAATTAGCGGTATCCGTGCTCGCACACACGTTCGAGGCACCGAGCAACCTCCGCCTCCTCGCTCCAGCGATGCAGCGGAAGCACAACTCTTTCTTGCCGAATAGCCACGGGAACATGTATCTCGCTAGTCCGAGACCATGGGGATAAATTCTAGAGGAGAGAGATCCTTCACGAGGTGTGTGAGACAAGTGAGGAGGAGGGCTCCTTTTAGGAGGAGGCGAACCCCAAGGGGTGGCGGCGCATGGGGGCTGCCCCTTGCCCTCCCTCTTCATGTGGGTGGACACTCACTCACAAAACTCCTCTAAATTCCTCCACTCAAAAGTCCTCAAAATTCCCATTAAATTTCCACCAAATTTAATGCAAACTCTCATTAAATAAAACTCTTTTATTTTATTCAGAATTTTGTCAATTACTTTAATGACAAACATTCACAAATAACCTTGCTAGAATTCTATTTCACATGCATAACCACTTTATGCAATTTCACCGAAAACTGTTTGGTATCTAGTGAAATAAATTCTCGCGCTTCATTCTTCGGCATGAAACATTTGCTCCAATTGGATGTCGGTGTCTCTTAAGTGTGTCACCCTACGGTTCGTGAATAATGCGGACATGATCGAGACCCTCTCGGATCAATAATCGAAGCGGGATCTGAGACCCATCGACTCCCACACATTCAACGATGACTTTCTTGTGATCGTCGGAACCTTTTACGCTAGTATCTTAATCCCTTTGTTTCACGATATATTACATGTCCGAGATTCGATCATCGGTATCTCCATACCTAGTTTGATCTAGTTCGAGCATGCACTCTTTTCTCGTTCTGTGATATAACATTCTAGTGATCAAATCACTTGCTTGCAAGCTAATCAATGTGATATCACCGAGAGCCCAGTATATCTATCCGTCATCGGGATGAACAAATTCCACTCTCGATCCATGAGCCTCAACATAACACTTTATTAGTTACGAATCCATCTTTATAATCACCATTACGGTGACGTTTGATGTTATCAAGAAACTCTTAGGTGATAGTGATTGACATGATCTCATGGTCTAAGGATTAGGATCACCGTAGTTGTTATAGCAATATAAACTCAATGACTTTGATCGTAATGCTATACTTGGATGAATGTTCATCACATCATTACACTAATTTTGTGATCCGTTATTAACAACATCCAATGTCCATGATCGAAACCTTGATCATCTTGTTAATCAACGAGCTAGTTTATGAGAGAGGCATAACTAGGAACTTTCATTTGTTTATTAAACACACATGTATTAACGTTTCCGTATTAATACAATTATAGCATGCAAAATAAACATCTATCATATACTTGGAATACACATAATAAACACTTTATTATTGCCTCTCGGGGCATATTCCTTCATCTCCCACTTGCACTAGAGACAATAATCTAGTTACATAGTGATAAATCTAACACCCATTGAGTTACGTGTTGATCATGTTTTGCTCTAGGGAGAGTTTTAGTCAACGGATCTGCTACTTTGAGATCCGTATGTACTTTACAAATCTTTATATCTCCATCCTTGACATGCTCGCGGATGGAGTCTTGGAATGCTTGTGAGACCTTGGCTCTTTGGCATTGGCAATGGCACCATTGTTGTCACAATAGATCACCATTGGGTCCAACGTTTGCCACAACTCCTAGTTCGATATGAACTCCTTCATCCAAAAGCGCTTCTGGCCGCAAAGCGACAACATATTCGGCCTCCGTTGTTGATCCCGCCACCACAGGTTGTTTGGAGATCCTCCAACTAACCGCTCCGCCATTAATGAGAAATACGTATCCAGATTGAGACTTAGAGTCATCCGGATCGGTGTCAAAGCTAGCATCGACATAACACTTAGCCGAGCTCTTCTTCACCTCCGTATACAGAAACATATCCTTAGTTCTTCGTAAGTACTTAAGGATATTCTTGACCGCTATCCATGTTCGAACACGGATCCGATTGGTACCTACTAGTCAAACTAATAGCGTGTGCCACATCCGGTCTTGTACATAGCATGGCGTACATTATAGAGCCTATGGGTGAAGCATAGGGACTTTGTCCATTATCTCTCTTTCTTCCGTCGAGCGGACTTTGAGTCTTACTCAATGTCTTGCCTTGCAACATAGGTAAGAACCCTTCTTACTTCGTCCATTTTAAACTTCTTTAAAATCTTATCAAGGTATGTACTTTGCGATAGCCCTATTAGGTGCCTAGATCTATCTCTATAGATCTTTATGCCTAATATGTATGGCCTTCACCTAGGTCCTTCATTGAAAATTTCTGTTTAGATAACTTTTAACTTGTTTAAAGTTCTATATCATTCGATCAATAATATGTCATCCACATATAATATCGAAATGCCACATTGCTCCCCTCACTTTCTTGTAAATACAATCTTCTCCATAAGTTTGGACAAATCCAAACTCTTTGATCACCTCATCAAAGCGGAGATTCCAACCGTGATGCTTGCTTCAATCCATAGATGGATCGCTGAAGCTTGCACACCTTGTTAGCATCCTTAGGATCGACAAAACCCTTTGGTTGTATCATATACAACTCGGCTTCAATATGACCATTGAGAAGCTCTTTGGTGACATCCATCTGCCATATTTCATAATCGAAATATGCAGCAATTGCTAACATAATCCTAACTGACTTTAGCATCGCTACGGGAGAGAAAGTCTCATCGTAGTCAACTCCTTGAATTTGTCGAAACCCCTTTGCGACAAGTCGAGCTTTATAGATGGTCACATTACCATCAGTTTTCCTTTTGAAAATCCATTTGTTCTCCACCTTTTCGGTGGTGAGGTAATTCCACCAAGTTCCAAACTTGATTTTCATACATGGATTCCATCTCGGATTTCATGGCTTCTAACCATTTGTTGGAATCCGGGCTCATCATCGCTTCTTCATACGTCGCAGGGTCATTATTTTCATCAACCATGAAATTTATGACAGGATTTCCGTCTGTTCGGGGCTGCAGCGTCTGTTTGACTGCGAGGTTGGTGAGTACTCTCTTCGAGTTTCATGATCATTATCATTAGTTCCCTCTTCAGGTGGAGCCAACTCCGGAACAACTTCCGGCTGCGCTACTCGCCATACTTTGAAGAAGGTTCCACAACCTCTTCGAGTTCTACCTTGACTACTCACACCTTCGCGAGAAACTCTTTCTCTAGAAAGGATCCATTCTTAACAAAAACCTTGCCCTCGGATCTGTGATAGAAGGAATACCCAATAGTTTCTTTAGGGTATCCTATGAAGACGCATTTTCCGCTTTGGGTTCGAGTTTATCCGGTTGAAGTTTCTTCACATAAACATCGCAACCCCAAACTTTAAGAATGATGACTTAGGTTTGTTTCCAAACCACAATTCATCGGTGTCTTTTCAGCGGTTTAGATGGTGCCGATTTAAAGTGAATGCAGCGGTTTCTAGTGCATAACCCCAAAAGACAAGGCAAGTCGTCGGAGACATCATAGATCGAACCATATCTAATAAAGTACGATTGACGTTCCGACACACCATTTCATTGTGGTGTTCGGCGGTGTGAGTTGTGAAACAATTCCACACTCTTTCATGTGAGTGCTAAACTCGTAACTTAGATACTCACCTCCACGGTGGACCGTAGAAATTTGATCTTTCTATTACGATGATTTTCCACTTCATTCGAAATTCCTTGAACTTTTCAAAGGTTTCAGACTTGTGTTTCATCAAGTAGATATAACCGTATCTACTCAAATCATCCGTGAAAGTAACAAAATAACGATATCCACCTCGGCGACACACTCATTGGACCACATACATCGAATGTATGATTTCCAATAAATCTATCGCCGTTCCATTGAACCGAAAGCGGCGTTCTAGTCATCTTGCCCATAAGGCATGGCTCACATGTATCAAATGATTCATAATCAAGTGATTCCAAAAGTCCATCCGAATGGAGCTTCTTCATCGTTTAATGCCAATATGACCTAGGCGATTGCCACATATATGCGGATATATCATCATTAAGTTTAATCCTTTTAGCATCAACATTATGAATATGTGTAACATTATCATCGAGATCTAAGAAATAAACCATTCATCATCGGTGCATGACCATAAAAGATTTCATTCATATAAATGGAACAACCATTGTTCTCGATTTAAATGAATAACCACTTTGCATCAAACATGATCCGGATACAATGTTCATGCTCGGTCGAGCACCGGATAACATTTATTTAAGTTTATGACTAATCCGGCGGTAAGTGGAGAGGCAGCGTTCCGGCGGAGATTACATCAACGTTGATCCATTGCCGACACGCATCTTGACCTCACCCCTTGCTAGCGGTCGCTTGTTCCAGCCCCGATTCGAGTTACAAATATTATGGCGAACGGTATCAAATACCGGTGCTCTGCGAAACTAGTCAAGTACACATCAATAACATGTATATCATATATACCTTTGTTTGCCTTGCCGGCCTTTTTGTCGCGCAGATACTTGGGGCGATTCGCGCTTCCGATGGCGATCCCTTACAATAGTAGCACTCGGAATCAGACTTAGGTCCAACTCGGGGTTTCTTTTCGGTAGCAGCGGGCTTGCCCTTACTTCCCTTCCGTTTTCCTTCTTGTCTTTCTTGAAACCAGTGTTCCTATCGATCATCAACACTTGATGTTCCTTTTGATCTCCTTACTGCGGTTTAAGCATTGTGAAGCTCGGGAGAGACTTCTTCATGCCTTGCATATTATAGTTCATCACGAAGCTCTTATAGCTAGGTGGCGAGGCTGCGAACACGATGGATGCCTAAGTCAATGGAATCGTTATTCCCAAGGACACAAGCTTATCGGCGTAACCCGACATCTTGAGTACATGCTCACTAACTTGCTGTGCTCTTCCATCATGCAGACTAAAGAACTTTTACGAAGCATTGTAGCTCTCTCTGACAGATGTGTGTCAAAAATCATTTTCAACTCACCCATTGTATCAAATGCATTGCGTTTCGAAGCTTTGAAGTTCGGCTCTAGCCCATACAATATGCCGCAATGAACTAAGTTGTGGTCCTCCGACGAGTCGATAGACATTCTTCTCCTCGTCGGGGCATCATCAAAAGGGTGGGGGGCCTAAGGCGCTTCTAGCACATATTGCTTTTGTGCGTGAGAGAGAATCCTCAAATTCATGGCCCATTCGGTAAAGTTGCTACCGTTCGTTGCTAGTTTCTCTTTCTCCATGAGCATTGAAATTAAAAGCGGTGGTGCCATCTACAACAGAATTTGTAAAGTTTAGACTAAGTGTATGATAGATCGAGTTCAACTAATCT
Organism: Avena longiglumis; assembly: GCA_030063025.1. Taxonomy (NCBI): domain Eukaryota; kingdom Viridiplantae; phylum Streptophyta; class Magnoliopsida; order Poales; family Poaceae; genus Avena; species Avena longiglumis. The sequence continues at coordinate 57,306,709 of CP125976.1, forward strand.
ATATTCGAATGAACTCCCACTCAAAAGCGACATCCCTCGTGTCCTTTTGGTGATTACATGAACCAAATCCACTACACCAAGTCCGATCATCACGTGAGTGTATAGCTTCAAAGGAGAGCATCAAATGGGCATCATATCAACTATATGACTCATGCTTAACCTTTAGATTGTGTTCCGAGGCCATGTCTGTACATGAGAGGCTCGCCAAGTTAGAACCTTAGTATTTGCGTGTGTAACTGTTTTACACCCGAAATATGGTCGTGGATCCAAGAACACCCGATCATCACGTGATGTCTTGGAGCGACGAAAACATAATCGGTGCATACTAAAAGGAAGAACACATTCTTATCTTGATATTTAAATGAGGGATCATCTTATTATGCTTAACAAAGCGCTAAACAAGCAATATAAGATGTAATCAAACATCATATGTTTATTAGTGAAATTATATGGTTCCCGCAGATGATCTCTATCATGTGCATCGTGGTATGATCACTATCATACCTATATGTGTAAATCAAGGTCTATGGACTTTACACGCTATGTGTGTTGTAGTATCATCTCATACTTCTACTTACAACATTACCATATCATAACACTAGCCCATCAACAATCTAAACTAGACGCCTCTAATTTATCCATTGCAAGTTTTACGTGGCTTAGGGCTTCGAGATAGAACCGTTCTTACTTACGAACATGAACCTAGCGAGGATAATCAAATTGTTGACAACTCGCTTGCAAAATAGATATTGACTATAGTAGGAGGCGAGACACCCGCTAGCCACTTATGCAAACTAGTTGCATGTCAAGCGTGGAACAGGTCTCATGTGCGAGGACATGTAAAGTTTGTCGGCGCTTCATCCCACTATGCCACCAATATCCAAAATCACAACAAAGGAGCAACAACATGATCATCATCGCCCACATACTCATATGTGTACTACCGTAAAGTATCTACGCATAGATCCGGCTCGATACCCTTTAGGGTTCGCAACATAGAAAACAAAAATTTTCCTACGATGTGAACTATATACCAAGATCTATATATACTAGATACAAACAAGGCGGATGTATATCCGTAGAGAACATACCCTTGAAGACCTACAAAGCTTAACGAGTTCAACTCGTGGTTGATGTAAACGATCTCTTGCCGATCTCAAGATCGAGAGGAAGTCCTAGAGCCGCAAATTAGCAGCGCATCCGTGCTCGCACACACGTTCAAGGCACCGAGCAACCTCCGCCTCCTCGCTCCAGCGATGCAGCGGAAGCACAACTCTTTCTTGCCGAATAGCCACCGGGAACATGTATCTCGCTAGTCCGAGACCATGGGGATAAATTCTAGAGGGGAGAGATCCTTCACAAGGAGGTGTGTGAGACAAGTGAGGAGGAGGGGCTCCTTTTATAGGAGGAGGGAACCCCAAGGGGTGGCTTGGCGCATGGGGCTGCCCTCCCCTCTTCATGTGGGTGGACACTCCACTCACAAAACTCCTCTAAATTCCCTCCACTCAAAAGTCCACTCAAAATTCCCATTAAATTTCCACCAAATTTAATGCAAACTCTCATTAAATAAAACTCTTTTATTTTTATTCAGAATTTTGTCAATTACTTTAATGACAAACATTCACAAATAACCCCTTGCTAGAATTCTATTTCACATGCATAACCACTTTATGCAATTTCACCCGAAAACCTGTTTCGGTATCTAGTGAAATAAATTCCTGCGCTTTTTCATTCTTTCGGCATGAAACATTTGCTCCAATTGGATGTCGGTGTCTCTTAAGTGTGTCACCCTACGGTTCGTGAATAATGCGGACATGATCGAGACCCCTCGGATCAATAATCGAGCGGGATCTCGAGACCCATCTCGACTCCACACATTCAACGATGACTTTCTTGTGATCGTCGGAACCTTTTACGCTAGTATCTTAATCCCTTTGTTTCACGATATATTACATGTCCGAGATTCGATCATCGGTATCTCCATACCTAGTTTGATCTCGTTACCGACATGCACTCTTTTCTCGTTCCTGTGATATAACATTCTAGTGATCAAATCACTTGCTTGCAAGCTAATCAATGTGATATCACCGGAGGGCCTGAGTATATCTATCCGTCATCGGGATGAACAAATTCCACTCTCGATCCATGAGCCTCAACATAAGACTTTATTAGTTCTGAATCCATCTTTATAATCACCCATTACGGTGTGACGTTTGATGTTATCAAGAAACTCTTAGGTGCGAGTGATTGACATGATCTCATGGTCTAAGGATTAGGATCACTTAAGTAAGTTGTTATAGCAATATAAACTCAATGACTTTGATCGTAATGCTATACTTCGGATGAATGTTCATCACATCATTACACTAATTTTGTGATCCCGTTATTAACAACATCCAATGTCCATGATCAGGAAACCTTGATCATCTTGTTAATCAACGAGCTAGTTTATGAGAGAGGCATAACTAGGAACTTTCTGTTTGTTTATTAAACACACATGTATTAACGTTTCCGTATTAATACAATTATAGCATGCAAAATAAACATCTATCATATACTTGGAATACACATAATAAACACTTTATTATTGCCTCTCAGGGCATATTCCCTTCAAATAGGGCTCCATCTAAATCCGTTGAGACGACACCGTATGAACTGTGGTTTGGTGCTAAACCTAAGTTGTCGTTTCTTAAAGTTTGGGGATGCGAAGCTTACGTCAAGAAGTTGATGCCGGACAAGCTCGAACCCAAAGCGGAGAAATGCGTCTTCATAGGATACCCTAAGGAAACTATTGGGTATACCTTCTATCACAGAAGGCAAAGTGTTTGTCGCAAAGAAAGGTTCCTTTCTTGAGAAGGAGTTTCTCTCGAAAGAAGTGAGTGGGAGGAAAGTAGAGCTAGACGAGGTTATTGAACCTTCTCTTGAATTGGAGAGTAGCGGCAGCACCTGAAATTGTTCGGTGCCGCTGCACCAACAATAGAGGAAGCTAATGACAAGGATCATGAAGCTTGGACGATCTTTGCTCTTGGCGTCGCAGGTCGACAAGGTCGCGTGCCTCTCCCGAGTGTGCAGTAACCTGTCTTGACTGTCTTGTTAGTAGAAGGCGGTGAACCTCGAACTATGAGGAAGCGATGATGAGCCCAGACTACGAGAAATGGTGGAAGCCATGAAATCATTGGGATCCATGAGCGAAAACCAAGTATGGACTTTGGTGGATCCTCCTAGCGGCCAAAGTCCGTTGAGTGCAAATGGATATTCAAGAAGAAAGCGGACGCGGATGGTAATGTTACCGTCTATAAAGCACGGCTTCGCAAAGGTTTTCGACAAGTTCAAGGTGTTGACTACGATGAGACTTTCTCTCCGTAGCGATGTTTAAGTCCATTCGGATTTTATTAGCAATTGCTGCGTTTCATGATTATGAAATATGGCGGATGGATGTCAAGACGCTTTCCTCAATGGGAACATTGATGAAGAGTTGTATATGATGCAACCCAGAAGGTTTTGTCGATCCTAAGGATGCTAGTAAAGTATGCAAACTTCATTTCCATTTATGGTGAAGCAAGCATCTCGGAGTTGGAACCTTCGTTTTGATCAAGTGATCGAGAGCTTTGGATTTGTTCCAAATTGCTCTAAGTTTGTATCTACAAGAAAGTGAGTGGGAGCTCGGTGGCGTTTACGGTACTATATGTGGATGACATATTGATTATTGGAAATGACATCAACATGCTTAACGATGTGAAGAGTTATTTGAACAAGTGTTTTCAATGAAAGACCTAGGTGAAGCTGCTTATATATTAGGCATCAAGATCTATAGAGATAGACAAAGGCTCGATAGCTTTAAGCAGTACATACCTAGACAAAGTTACGAAAAGGTTCGGAATGGATAAGGCAAAGAAAGGTTCGGTGCCTATGTTGTCGGGTAAGATATTGAGCAAGGCTCGGTGTCCACTGATGAAATGATAGGAAGCTATGAGCAAAGTGCCTTATGCCTCGGCCATAGGTTCCATCATGTATGCCATCTTGTGTACTAGACCGGATGTGTCCAATGCTCTTAGTTTGTGACGAGATATCAAAGTGATCCGAGTGGAACATTTGGACAGCCGTGAAGAACATCCTAAAGTACCTAAATAGAACTAAAGAAATATTCTTAGTCTATGGGGTGATGAGCGACTTGTCGTAAAAGGTTACGTCGATGCTAGTTTCGACACCTACAAGGATGATTCTAAATCTCGGACGGGATACGTTTATATTTTGAATGGAGGAGCTGGTGGAGAAGCGCAAGCAAAAGCGTGATCGCGGGATCTACTGTAGAAGCGGAATACATGGCTGCTGCGAGCGTCAAGTGAAGGAGTTTGGATCAGAAACTTCATCACTGGGCTGGGTCTGGTTCCAAGTGCATTGGACCCACTTGAGATATTGTGTGACAACACTGGCGCCATAGCACTCGCTAAGGAGCCAAGATATCATCCAAAGACCAAGCATATCAACCGCAAGTTTCATATAATCCGAGATTATATAGCAGATGGAGATCTGAAGATTAGCAAAGTACATACGGATCGAATGTCGCGGATCCTTGACTAAACCTCTTCCACGTGTAAAACATGATCAACACCTCAGTGCCATGGGTGTGAGATTGTTGCCAGATGTAAACTAGATTATTGACTCTAGTGCAAGTGGGAGACTGTTGGAATTATGCCCTAGAGGCAATAATAAAGATGTTATTATTATAATTCTTGTTCATGATAAAGTTTATATTCCATGCTAGAATTGTATTAAGCGGAAACTTTAATACTTGTGTGGTTTGTAAACAACACTGTGTCGCTAGTACGCCTCTATGGACTAGCTCATTGATCAATGATGGTTAAGGTTTCCTAACCATAGACATGAGTTGTCAATTGATAATGAGATCATATCATTGGGAGAATGATATGGTGGATAGACCCAAACAAAGCAGAGCAATTAGATCGTGTCATCGTGTTCGTCTTTGCGAAGCTTTTCCTATGTCAAATATTGTATTCCTTAGACCATGAGATAATGCAACTCCCCGGTACCGGAAGAAAGCTTTGAGGTCATCAAACGTCATCCTATGAGAGGGTGATCATAAAGGTGTCTCTCAGGTGATCGGAAAGTATCTGTTGGGTTGTATGTATCGAGATGGAATTTGTCCCTCCCAAGTCAGAGAGATATACCGGGCCCACTCGGTGTCGATATCAACACCGCTTGCAAGCATGTGGTTAAGGAGTTAATCACAAAGTGATATCGGATTACGCGAGTAAAGTACTTCGTGAGCGAGATTGAACTAGGTATGGCGATACCGACGATCGAATCTCGAGCAAGTAAAATATCGCGAGGCGAAGGAATATATATATATGGGATTGATTGAATCCGGCATCGTGGTTCATCCGATATGATCATCGATGAATGTGTGGGAGTCAATATGGGTGCCTGGACTCGCTGTTGATTATTGATAGAAGATCATATGCGCATATTCTCGAACCCGCAGGTCACACATAACGTATCTCGGCGCTAGGATAGATTGGATAATTGGTTTATGAATTTTTGTTCGAGTCTCGGATGGGATCCGGGATATCACGAGAGGTTCGGAATGGTCCGGAGAATAAGATTCATATAAGGCGGTGCAGTTTTGGAGTTGAATTGTTCAAGGGTTAATCGGGATTGTACGAAGCTTCTAGAACCTTCGGAAGGGGACCAACGTGGCCCCACCTTAGGGAGGGGCATGGGCCTATGAGGGAGTGTCCGGCGCATTGGGCCAGGGCACAAGGCCCCATAGGGCCCAGCCGATCTGGATAAGTTTAAACTCGTTTAAACTAGAGATAGGATTTCTAGATAAGGAGAGTTTAAATCGTTTAAACTAGAGATAGGATTTCTAGATAAGGGAGTTTAAATTGTTTAAACTAGAGATAGGCTTGGAGGAGGGCAGGGCTGGCGCCCCCCTCTATATAGAGGGTGGTGCCTCCCCACACCTTCCTCCAAGCCCTAGCTGCCTTGCTACCTTCTCTCCCTCCCATTGTTTGTGGCGAAGCCTGCGTGAAATTCTCCACCATATACACCACGCGTCGTGTTGTAGATCCAATCTATCTCCACCATACTCGCTGGTCAGGAAGGAGGAGACGTCGAGGTCTGCGTGTGCATCTCACGGAGGCACCGCCACTTGTGGTGCTAGATCGGATCGGATCGCGAGGAGGAGGCGAGTGCGACTACATCACCCACGTTCCGAGCGTTCACTGTCTTGAATCTTCAAGGGTATGAAGATCTAATCCAATTTCTCTCGTTGTTTGCATCTCCTAGATTAGATCTTGGCTTTCCCTCTGTTCGCTCCGTAGAAAATTTTGATTTACTATGCCGCGAAACCCTTCAAAATATTATGTTGTTAACTTGACAACTAGAACACGTGGATGTAACAAATGGGACATGACTGGTATCCCTTGCAATCATGCTATATCAGCCATCTACAAGTCATTCCAACACCCTGAAGATTTTGTTTCTGATTTCTTCAAGAAGCCTTTGTATGTTGAGGCATACAAGCACTGATTTACCATGCCGGTGAAGATATTGGACAAGGACTGATACACGATATTGATCCACAGGTCTTCAAGATCTCATTGGGCAGGAATCGGACCAAGAGGAGAAAAGGAAAGTATGAAGTTCCAGAACCAACGCAACCATCAAGGATGGCCACTATAACCTGTAGCAACTGTGGAACTCTTGGGCATAGATACACTAGTTGTGGTGCCCCTCTAAAGCCATCCCTCGTGATGAGGAAAAACAAACATAAGGTTTGTTTTCTGTTTTAACCATTCTCTGCAATTTCTATGTTTTAACCATTCTATGCATTTTACGTGTAATAAACTGTCTTGCTTGGATGCAGGAGAACAGGCGAGCACTCGAGTCTTCTCTACAGTTGCTACTAGGAGGACAACACCAGGTGCTACTTTAGGTCAAACATTTTCTTTGCAAGGAGGGCAACACCAGCTCAAGCACTTTGCTGCTAGGAGGACAACACCAGCTCAAACAGCACCTGCTGCTAGGAGGACAACACCAGCTCAAACAACACCTGCTGCTAGGAGGACAACACCAGCTCAAACAGCACCTTTCAAAGCTCCAAGTCCAGGTCCTGCTCAAAATGAAGCAAGTGGTACTTCCAGTAGGCCTGTAAGAGCAAGAAAGCAATCATCAAGGATGTCAGGTTACCTCACAGCAAGCAATATTGACAACCTTACCTTGAGTGATATCAAGAAAGGGCTGTTGTGAACAATGCTACTTGTGGTTGTGAACTATGTTGGTACTATGTGTGGTTGTGAACTATGTTGGTACTATGTGTGGTTGTGAACTATGTTACTTGTGGTTTTGAACTATGTTGGTACTATGTGTGGTTGTGAACAATGCTATGAAATGCTTGTGTATATGTTGTCATGCTAGTATATTAAATTATTGATCATGGTAGATGTTGTCGAGACCACTCGAGGGGCCTCGACAACCCTAGTATATTAAATGCTTGAACATTATAATATAACATTGTATCCAGTACCACAAAGCATATTCACACAAACTGAATGGTTCAACACATGGAGGGTTCAACTAAACAAATACAGGGTTCAACACATGTATAGTTGAACTCAACAAATCTGAGGTTCAACACAAGGATAGTTCAACTCAACAAATACAGGGTTCAACTCAACAGACTCATACATCTACCTAAACATAAATATGCCAACTGAACACACCATTACACAAATATGCCAACTAAACAAATCATCACTCCTCCTCCTCACAAATTGCCTTGATTCTCTTGACCTTGTCCTTGTTAACAGCATTGGTCTTGAAAAGGTCATGCATGGAGTACTCTAACTTTTTCTTTTCATCCTTCAGATTAGCTCTTTCCTCATCCCACTTCTGTTGTTTCACCTTGAATACTTGTGCCTGTGATTTGAGCACATTCTTGATTCCTCCTTGGCATTCTTCACCTCTACTTCATTCTTCAATGCAGCTATGTGCTTATCCATCTTCGGCATCATATTGCCCACTAATTATCTTAGCATAGTTTTACTATGACTTTTTCTCGATCGAGCTATCCACTTCCTCTCAGTCTGATCTATCCACCTATTACCTTCCTCTAATAGGGTTGCATGCTTCTTCTCCAATTTATCCTTCTCTTCAGATAGAGCCTTCATCATCTTACTACTCTCATACCTCTCTTCAATTCTTGAGATGTGGCTGTCATTGTACATTCCCCACAACTTAGACAATGCATGCTGCAAACTATCATCCCACTCTGGATCTATCCACCTTTGAAAGCCACAATTCATGACCTGCTGCACATGTATATGTTTAGAATATAATCAGTACTCACAATGTATCTAAATGATCCAGGATCTATCTAAAACACCATTAGGTTCAGTACATCATTGTTCTAACAGGTTCAGGCCATTATAAATGGAGTGAACAAGTAATCATTATTTATCTAAATACAGAGAGATAAATACAGAGAGATTCAATGCACATGATTTAATATAGAGAGATTGCACATGATCCAGCAACATATATGTTGAGAACAAATAATCATTATTTAACTAAATACAGAGAGATTCAGTGCACATGATTTAGTATAGAGAGCACTTGATCCAGGAACATATATGTTGACAACAACTACTCATTATTTTTCTAAGTATAAGAGAGATTTAGTGCACATGATTTAAAACAAGTACTCATGATTTATCTAAATGTATGAATCAAGAACAAGTACTCATTATTCAAACATATCAGTTAATCAAATTATCGAGCCATGATAAAAGTACTGAGGGAAAGCAAGGACCTGAGTACTCACATTTTCCACTGAGCATAGATAGAACCTCCTCCCTGTATCTTTGCCCTCAAATGCAACACATCAACGCGGTTTCAGATTGTGACCGGAGCAAACGAGTGGGGCATCATCATCAATGACATAATATCCCTCGTCAAAAAGATGATTCGGTGCGTAGTCAAGCGGACAGATCTACAAATCGAACGAATCATCCACAAATCAGAGCTCAAATCAAACAATTTCAAAAAAAATCCCAAATCAGTAACCCTAATCCGAAGTAACCATAGGAGAAAAGTACTCACATCACCGAGGAGAGATTCACCGGATGTTTCGCTCTCGTTCATTTCGGCATGGTCTCTGACGGCGCGCGGTGACCAGTGGCGGGCAAGGCGATAGGGAGAAGCGAGGACCGAGGCGCGAGAAAGGGAAGAGCCAACTGTTTTATCTAGACAGCGTCGTTAACGGCCGTCTGCCCGCAGCCGTCTGCGTGAGCCACGTCATCCTTACAGGTGGGACCGTCCTGTCAGTTTTGTCATTAGACCAGCGTCAAACCTGTATCATTGCTTTCTGCAACGAATGAACTCTGAACCGATGGCTTTTTGAAACCCTAACGTAAAGTGGTTGCTTTTTTAAACCCTGGCCTGTAACGTGGTGGTTATTTGTAATTTTCTCCATACAAATAGCTGGTCGTCTCTCCTGATAGACAGTAAACGGGACACAGAGTCACAGACAATGGGAATCAGGTAGGCAGGCAGAGGCTCGGTGGAGAGCGGAGAGGAAGAGCTATCAACCGCGGGTCCCGGAGCGCATTAGCATCTGGAACAAATCGGGGGCCTAAAAATTCCAGCTCCTGACTCCGACCGACGAAGTGCCGTACCACGTCGCCGTGCCGCGCGTCCGCAGCCCTCGCGGACGCCATCAGGTGGAAGGGCGCCGCGCGGCGCGGGTGCATGGGTGGTCCTCCCGTCCCGTGCGCGGCGACGAGCGTCGTTCAGGAAGGCCATGCGCGCAAGTCAATCTGTTCAGCGGGCGCGTGCGCGGATGACAAATGCTGCAACTTGACGTGTCTCGGCTCGCGCAAGAATATGCACGCACTGGTGTGTGTGTTCACGTCAAGGTCAAGCAGCGCACGCATCTGCACACGCAAGTCGATCGGGTCGGATACGCGGCAGATTCGATCTGACCTTTGGCGCTAGCGGCATGGTTTCATATTCTTCCTCTGGCCTCTGACTCGCGAGACTGACCGGTCGATCGAGAAACTAGGTAGGACTGCCGCTGCTGCGAACATGCAAATGGAACTGGAGATGGTGAGCGCACCTCCACCGGGGCGATACAATCGGTCGACCTAAATCATTGTTTTGGGATCGTGGTCCGCTCTGTCTAGTCAGTCGCGTTCAGCGACTCCTGGCAAACATAGTGACGCATTTTCCCCCGTAAATTTAAACATAGAAAGTTTAAACTAAAAACTAGGAAAGTTTGTTAATATTCATACATAATTTTACATTCATAATTTAAAAAACGGAATTAAACTAGCCCTAGCCTAAACCCTAACTACCAATCTTCGTTCGCCGGCGCCGCCGCGTCCATCTAGGTGTCGAGCCAGCGGCGTCCAGAGGTTGGGCGGTAGCAGGGCCAGAGCGGGCGCGGGCGGGTCGATCACCTGCCTAGGCCACGCCGCCCATGCCCCATGCGGTGGTGGAAGCGATCTTGCGCCAGCAAACGGATGTGGTGGAGGCGGTGGTCGTTGCTCGGCCACTGCGGCCGGTGGTGGGCGACCTCTTGGTAGCTGACCCACAAGACGTCCTCGTCCCGTGCGCTGGCCGCAATGGCCTGCTCGGTGGCTGGTAGTCCCCCACGGAGCGGCTCCTAAACTCCTCTGGCCGTGGCAGAGGCGGCAGGGATGTGCCGTGGAGGAAGGCCGACAAGCGAGAGCGCTAGCTGCTAGAGCCGGAGCCTGTGGCCTCATGGTCGTTCCTGCTCTTCTTGAGCCATTCCACGTCTTCATCATTAGCGGTGGCGGCTACTAGGGTTGCGATGGCGAGAGGTGGGAAGTGCGGCACTGACGCGCACAAGGTTAAATAGCCCCTTCACCCGCAAACGCGCGCATGTTTTCGTTCCTTCGTCGTCAATTCCGCCGCGAGAACGCAGGCGGTGTCCAGTCAGTCAGGTGTCGTCTCGTCGCCATTGATGACGCAGACTGTCGCCGGTCAGCCTTCCATCTGCGCCTCTGAATCGCTGCCGCGGTTGCGTCTGTTTCGATGCCCCTGTACGCGTCTGAATCAATTCTGCGCTAAGCGGTGGCTGGTGGATGGACCACTGGCACCGCGAGCAGGACACACTCTCGGTCCGCCCGCGTCTGGGTCGACTCAACTGTTGCCTAGATTTGGTACACGGATAGGTCAAGATTGACGCGTCCGCCCGAATAGATCATGCCGCTAAGACGCCGCGTACTTCTCAAAAGTGCGTGAAAGTTTTCGAATACGCTTAGACGGATTAGATCGAACCGGCGAAGATGCCACACGACGGCGACAGTTGAAGACGCGCTGCGACCCGGAGTTGAAATCCGGAGCGCGCTGTCCCATCACGGGGTTGCTGGAGTGAACGTCTGGACAGGTTTTTCTCCTGACGGGGAATCCACTCAGATTTTTAATGCTAACCGTATGGTCCTCCATCACTAACCATTTGTGGATATTTATGTTGGTGATCAAGTCGCCGTCAACTTTTTTGATTAGATGTATGGAGAGATCAGTAAGTATCTGAGAGACGTATCAATTCGATCTCCCTCACAGAAAGATGTAATGAAGCATGTACGAGGAGCCTGGGATTACCTATATAGAAGATATTTGGATATACTGGGTGTGAAATCATGCTCGGTTTCAAGTTCCATCCATCCTGATATAGACCAAGTTAGAGCATTTCCATTCACATTTCCAACAGGGCATCCTAAGCCGATCTTTTATCCACACAATTTTCGTCTAGTTGTGTTTACAGAACCGAAGTTTCGCGGATTCTACCCAAGTTACATCTGGCGTTCAAGGCCGAACCGAGTGCGGGTACCGCCTGGGAACGCAGGATGAAGTTAACCGGCAAGGATTTTTTTTGGCGCTGGTGGCCCTGCATGTCAGCAAGAGAAGGCGATCCGTCCTCGTTCCGTCGCCTCGACTACCACGATGGACCGCCGGGTGATGCAGCGCTGAGTTGATGTAGGAGCGCTTCGTTGGAAACCCCAAGAGAAAGGTGTGAAGCAGCACAGCAGCAGGTTTTTCCTCAGTAAAAAACCGAGGTTATCGAACCAGTAGGAGAAAGGAAACGTCACACAGGTGTTGCAAGCAACGCGGGGACCTGCACAACACAAACTCAAGACTTTGCCCCAACGAATCACTGATGTTGTCAAGCTCACCGGTTTGCTGTAACAAAGGAATAAACGTACCGTGTGGAAAGTAATGGTGGTTTGCAACAAGTAAACAAGTAACCGAGGAAGATGTATCAATGATAAAAATTAGACCGGGGTTCGTAATTCACTAGAGGTGCTTTCCTTAGATAAACAACATGGCATGAAGGGTAAACAAATTACAGCAGGACAATTGAAAGGAACTAAGCAAGGCATAACAATGCAATTACCAGTCAGAAAGATCCTATGAGATTCGTTTGGGTAATACAACAAGATACATAGACCGCCATCCAACTGCATCTATGACTAGAAGTTCACCTTTAGGTTATCATCCGAACCCCCTCCAGTATTAAGTTGCAAGCAACAGACAACTGCTTTAAGCAAAGTGTGTAAGTTAAACAGTCCACATGTTCCATGAACAAGAGATTGTTGTTTTCTCCCTAATAGCAACAGCACATCTACAACCGAAGAGATTATTGTCACTTCCCTTGGAAACTAGAGGCATGAACCCACTATCGAGCATAAATACCCCCTCTTGGAGTCACTAGCAACTACTTGACCAAGATAACTACTAACAACGGAGATCATGCAAGAACACAAACAACACAGACATGATAGAATCATAAAGACAAAACTATTAATCAAACCAACATAATAATCTCAATATCCATTGGATCCTCGCAAACACAACATGCATGATTACAAATAGATTAGATCTTGATCATGAACGGAGCTCACAAGATCTATACATGAAAGCACAAAGGAGGAGATACAACCATCTAGCTACTACATGGACCCATAGTCCAAGGTGGAACTACTCACGCATCATACCGGAGAGAAGGCCTCCGAGATGATATCCCCTCTGGCAGTGTGCCGGGAAGAACTTCAGATCCCCCTGATCTAGGGACGATGGTGGCGGCGGCTACATACGGTTTTATGGAGATTTGATCGGGTGCTTAGGGTTTCTGCATCGGGGGCTTCTTATAGGCGAAAGGGGAGGCCGAGGAGGCGACCAGGGGGCCAAACCCTAGCCAGGCGTAGGGTGGGGTCCACCCGCGCCTGGGGTGGGTCTGGCCGCCCTGGCCGGCCCCTCCGGCTCCCCTATGGACTTCTTGTTCCCCACGGAAAGTAATTGACTTTGACGTTTGTACCGTCCAATTCCGAGAATATTTCTTTACTAACTTTTCTGAAACCAAAAACAGCAGAAAATAGTCATCTGGCACTGTTGCAACTTATTAATAGGTTAGTACCAAAAAACATGTGAAAAGCACCTCAAAGTGTAGAAAGTAAAACAAAGTAGATACTAAACAAGCATGGAGCATCAAAAATTATAGATACGTTTCCAACGTATCAACATCCCCAAGCTTAACTCCTGCTCGTCCTCGGGTAGGTAAGTGATAAAAGAATAATTTTTGATGTGACATGCATCCTCACAATAAAGATCCAACCATTTGCAAGCATTGAAAGCTGAAATTAAAGAACTCTAAACATGTGCATGAAATATGGAGTTCTAACAAGAGGACATAGTAACTATGCATGCAACATGGCAAGCTACAAACAAAGATCATGAATAACATGCATTGAAAAACGTTTGTTTGTTTCACATACAGAAAATATAGCATAGTGGCAATCAGCTTGTCCCTCATAGAGTAGCAATATAGATGCATAGGACACCTTCAAAGTTCACAAGGGTGACTAGAAACAAATAGCACAAGAACAAGTAATATCACAATATGCATCAATTAATAAGCTTTGGAACATTAAACACAAAATGACAACTATGCTCTCTTAATGGTGCCTAAAGGTAGAAGGTGGAGACTCAATAATGGTGGAAGAAAGACCTTTTTTGTAAAGGAAGCAGAGATTACAAGTTTCAAAAAGAGCTTCCAAAAATTATGGTACTTGTTAGCTTTCAGCCCTCATTGCCCCTATCATAAGCATCTTGAAGTGGTTAAGGTTAAATTGGCAAAGATGGAGTATATGCTTGAAGGAGTATAAGTTGGAAATCTCAAGTCCCTTGAATACGAGGGCCACACCTTATGATACTCAACTTTGGGTCCAGGTAAGTTCTTGTCATTGTAAGTAATTGCATATCATTGTGAACCGCCAACGGGGTACCCCTTGCACATGTTACATGAGCTTTCCCATAACCAAAATGACAAGGCAAGCAAACAATGAGCATCTCAGCAATCTTTTTATTTACCATATGCATAGCTTTTTATTGAGGATGCTTCATAGATAGCTCATTATAGTGATGCTGCAAGTTTCCACCATGATTAGGCATGGCTTAGGCTAGCGGCCCAGGCGTTTCTCAAAAACAGGATACAAACTCCATGGACTTACATGTTCCCTCTTTATTTCACACTGGTGACATCAATAGACAAAAGAACATGATATCAACTGAGTACAAAGTACAAGTGCAATGTTGAAACCATTCCCCGTGACAGCACGGTTCTGCTAATTCTAACTTATAAGTGCAAGCATATACAACAAAGTTGTCACATTGGTTCAAGTTTATTAGGGTCAAAGAATATAAAGTGTGCCATCAAGTTTGTGAGGGCTTTAATCACTAAGTTTTCACATAACAAAATAGTTTTTAATTGGAAGATAGTTGAAAACAAGAATATACTTGGAATGGTATAACACACCATGCATAGGAGTTTATAGTGGACACTTTGGAAAAACTTGGTTTCTTGGGAGTTGGAAGCATGAGTAGAGCTTACTCATACAAGTGGAGCAAAATACTGGTAGCAACCAACTAAGAGAGCATAATGGCCATAATCATGCAGTGCAACAAAGCATACTAATCAAAGCAAAGAGTAGTACTACAAGTCAAGGACTAAATGATCATAGAGGCTAATGGTGACTTGTCATAGTTATAACATGGTGTGAGAATGTGCCAAGTCAAACGAAGCAAAACATCAAAGGAGAATACCATAGTACTATGCTTTTGCATGCTAAAACAAATAATTTCTTCAAGACACACTAAGAAATCCCAATTAGTTGGAACAAGACATGATACAACTATAATTACTAAGCATAAGATCAAAACAACACCTATCATGTCATGCTAAAGTCTAAGTCACCGTCAATGTAAGCTCCTCTTGCACTTCAAGCAAGAACTTACTACTCCTTTCCAACACCAAGCAACTTATTTGCAAAACAACACAGCGAGAACATGGGTCCAAACTACTCAAGAAAACTAAACAAACTAAGCAAAGCAAACGAAAACTAAGACGCTCCAAGAACAACACAATTGTGCATGAAACAATAAAAACGAAGTGTCTAAACAGACCTGGGCTTTTTATTGATGAAGAAGGGGATGCCTTGGGCATCCCCAAGATTTGACGCTTATGTTGGAATTATGCCCTAGAGGCAATAATAAAGATGTTATAATTATAATTCTTGTTCATGATAAAGTTTATATTCCATGCTGGAATTGTATTAAGCGGAAACTTTAATACTTGTGTGGTTTGTGAACAACACCGTGTCCCTAGTACGCCTCTATGGACTAGCTCGTTGATCAATGATGGTTAAGGTTTCCTAACCATAGACATGAGTTGTCAATTGATAATGAGATCATATCATTGGGAGAATGATATGGTGGATAGACCCAAACTAAGCGAAGCAATTAGATCGTTTCATCTTGTTCATCTTTGCGAAGCTTTTCCTATGTCAAATATTGTATTCCTTAGACCATGAGATAATGCAACCCCTGTACCGAAGAAAGCTTTGAGGTCATAAAACGTCATCCTATGAGAGGGTGATCATAAAGGTGTCTCTCGTGTGAAAGTATCTATTGGGTTGTAAGTATCGAGAGGGAACTTGTCCCTCCCAAGTCGGAGAGATATACTTCAGGCCCAATCGGTAATCGATATCAACACCGCTTGCAAGCATGTGGTTAAGGAGTTAATCACAAAGTGATATTGGATTACGGAACGAGTAAAGTACTTCTTTGTGAGCGAGATTGAACTAGGTATGATGGTACCGACGATCGAATCTCGCAAGTAAAATATCGCGAGACGAAGGGAATATATATATGGGATTGATTGAATCCTGGCATCGTGGTTCATCCGATATGATCATCGATGAATGTGGGAGTCAATATGGGTGCCTGCACTCCCGCTGATTATTGATAGAAGATCATGTGCGCATATTCTCGAACCCGCAGGTCACACACTTAACGATCTCGACGCTAGGATAGATTGGATAATTGGTTTATGAATTTTTGTTGAGTCTCGATGGGATCCGGATATCACGAGAGGTTCGAAATGGTCCGGAGAATAAGATTCATATAAGGCAAAGGCAGTTTTGGAGTTGAATTGTTCAAGTTAATCGGTATTGTACCGAAGCTTCTAGAACCTTCCGAAGGAGACCAACGTGGCCCCACCTTCCGGGAGGGGCATGGGCCTATGAGGGAGTGTCTTGGCGCATTGGGCCAGGGGCACAAGGCCCCATAGGGCCCAGCCGATCTAGATAAGTTTAAACTCGTTTAAACTAGAGATAGGATTTCTAGATAAGGGAGAGTTTAAATCGTTCTAGAGATAGGATTTCTAGATAAGGAGAGTTTAAATTGTTTAAACTAGAGATAGGCTTGGAGGAGGGCAGGCTGGCTGCCCCCCTCTATATATAGAGGGTGGTGCCTCCCCACACACCTTCTTCCAAGCGCTAGCGCCTTGCTACCTTCCTCTCCCTCCCATTGTTTGTAGGCGAAGCCCTGCATGAAATTCTCCACCATATACACCACGCCGTCGTGTTGTAGATCCAATCTATCTCCACCATACTCGCTGGTCCGAGGAAGGAGGAGACGTCGAGGTGCTGCACGCAGTGCATCTCACGAGGCACCGCCACTTGTGGTGCTAGATCGGATCGGATCGCGAGGAGGAGAAGCGAGTACGACTACATCACCCACGTTCGATTTAACGTTCACTGCGGCGAATCTTCAAGGGTATGAAAATCTAATCCAATCTCTCTCGTTGATTGCATCTCCTAGATTAGATCTTGGCTTTCCTCTGCTCGCATCCAGAGAAAATTTTGATTTACTATGCCGCGAAACCCTTCGTGGTATCGAGCTAGATCTATGCGTAGATGTGTTTCACGAGTAGAACGCAACATGGTTGTTGCAGGCGTTGATGTTTTCTTGCAAGCCTCTTTTTGTGTTCTTCTTATGACGGGATAGTGAGATTGAAGCGGTCCAGCCAACCTTACGCGACGTCGTCGCGAGACCGGCTCCGCACTTGACGTGTGGCTTGTATCACATGCGGCCGGGTGGATGTCAGTTCTCTCACTATAGTTGTCATGGGATTAACACCGGAGTTTGGCAACCATAATATCACCGTTGTGGATTTCCGTAGGTAAGAATCGTTCTTAGCATCTACTCCCATAAGCCACGTAAAACATGCAACAACAAAGTAGAGGCGTCTAACTTGTTTTTCCAGGGAGTGTTTTCTGTGATATGATATGGCCCAAGATGTGATGTGTATATTGTATGCGATGATCATGTTTTGTAATGTTTCACGACTTGCATGTCGATGAGTACACAACCTGCAGGAGCCATATGGTTTTCTTTATAATTGTGTATGACCTGCGAGTCAACTTCTTATACGCCATGTAATAGCTTTACTTTATCGCTAAGTAGTTAGCAATAGTTGTAGTTGATATTCGTGGTGGAGGCAATCATGGTGGAGTGATGGAGATCATGCCGGAACGCACAAGATGGAGATCATTGCGCGAGGATTGGCTATACCATGTCACATAAAGTTATATGCATGTGATGTTTATCCCTTTATGTATCTTATTATGCTTAGATCGCGACGGTAGCATTATAAGATGATTCCTCACTTAAAGATCAAGATAAAACCGTGTTCTCCCAAGTATGCACCGTTGCGAAAAGTTCGTGTCCAAGCATCACGTGATGATCGGGTGCTATAGACTCTCACATACAACGGGTGCAAGCCAGTTGCACACGAGAAATACTTGGGTCTAGCTTGACGAGCCTAGCATGTATACATGGCCTCGAAACACAAGAACCGAAAGGTTAAGCATGAGTCATATGAATGATATGATCGACACTTTGTTGTCCACCATTGAAACCACATATCTTCTCGTGATGATCGGATTAGGTGTGGTGAATTTGGATCGTGTTCACTAAACAACTTGAGGGATGTTGAATTTAGTGGGAGTTCATCTAGTAATTTGATTAAGTTGAACCATATATCATGAACATAGTCTAAATTGTACTTGCAACATCAGAGATCACATGGCCATGTCCAACTTCAACTTCAACGCTTTTTTGCTGAGAATGAAAAGCTTAGAAACAATGGGTCTAACTTCACCAATTGGTTACGCAATCTAAGAATCATTCTGTCGGACAAAAGGACTATGTCCTTGGGAAAGCGTTAGGTGACCCCCTCAAGAATCGCTACCGATGAGAAAGCTGTCTATCAACAAGCAAAGATGATTATGGTGTGATTAAGAGCACCATGTTGTTTGCTATGGAACCGAGCTTCAAAATCGTTTTGAAACCTATCCGGCCCTTTGAGATTCTCGAGGAGCTGAAAACCATGTTTGAGACTCAAGCCCGCTCGAGAGATATGAGATCTCCGAGAAGTTCTTTAAGCGCAAGATGGAGGAAGGGAGTTCCGTTAGTGAGCACGCCATAAAGATGTCGGGCTACACTCAACGCTTGAGCAACTGGAATGCACGATTCCAGGAGCTCAAGATTGACAGATTCTGCAATCACTCCCTCCCAGCTACAAAAGTTTTGTAGTGACTCATAATCGATTGGTTCCATCGATACGATCACCGAGATCTTCGCAAAGTCAAGGCTGCGAAGTGGACATCAAGAAGGATAATCATGTGTTGATGGTTAACAAGCCCTCCTTTAAGAAAGGTAAGGAGCAAAGAAGCCCTTCAAGAAGGGCGGCAAGAAGTTAATGCCCTCGCCGAGAAGAAGCTCGTGTCCGGTCCTAAGCCGACACCGAGTGCTTCTATTACAAGGACAGGGGTCACCGAAGCGCATAATCGTCCAAGTGCTTAGCGGACAAGAAGGTGGCACCATCAAAGGTATATTTGATATACATGTTATTGATGTTTTCCTTACTAGCCCTCGTTGTAGTGCACGGGTATTTGATACGGTTCGTTGCTAATATTTGTAACTCAAACAGAGCTACGGAATAGACGGCGGCTTGAGGGATGAGGTGACGATGCGCTGGCAGCGGATCAAGAGTTGATGTGATGGCCGTCGGCACGCTCTCCTTAGTTTTACCTTCGGGATTAGTTTTAAACCTTAATAAGTGTTATTATGTGCCTGCGTTGAGCATGAACATTATTTCTGGATCGTGTTTATTGCAAGACGGTTATTCAATTAAATCGGAGAATAATGGTTGTTCTATTTATATGAGTAACATCTTTTATGGTCATGCACCTCTTGTGAATGGTTTATTTCTTCTAAATCTCGAAAGGGATGAAACACACATCCATAACATTGAGGCTAAGAGATGCAAAGTAGATAGTGATAATACTACTTATTTGTGGCAACGCTGTCTAGGTCATGTTGGTGTAAAGCGCATGAAGAAACTCCATTCTGATGGACTTTTGGAGTCTCTTGATTTTGAATCATTTGACACATGCGAACCATGCCTCATGGGCAAGATGATCAAAACCCCGTTCTCCGGTATGATGGAGCGAGCAACGGACTTGTTGGAAATCATACATACCGATGTATGCGAACCGATGAGTGTTTTGACGCGAGGTGGATATCGCTATTTCCTCACTTTTACCGATGACTTAAGTAGATATGGGTATATCTATTTAATGAAACATAAATCTGAAACATTTGAAAAGTTCAAGGAATTTCAGAATGAAGTGGAGAACCATCGTAACAGAAAGATTAAGTTTCTACGATCCGATCGTGGAGGTGAATATTTGAGTTATGATTTTCTCACGCATCTTAAAGCAAGTGGAATCGTTTCACAACTCACGCCACCGGGAACACCACAACAAGAATGGTGTGTCTGACCGAATCGAACCCTATTAGATATGGTCCGATCAATGATGTCTCTTCTTGATTTGCCGTTATCATTTTGAGGTTATGCATTAGAAACCGCTGCATTCACTTTAAATAGGGCTCCATCTAAACCGTTGAGGCGACACCGTATGAACTGTGGTTTGGTGCTAAACCTAAGTTGTCGTTTCTTAAAGTTTGGGGATGCTTTTACGTTAAGAAGTTGATGCCGACAAGCTCGAACCCAAAGCGGAGAAATCGTCTTCATAGGATACCCTAAGGAAACCATTGGGTATACCTTCTATCTAACCAAGGCAAAGTGTTTGTCGAAAGAACGGTTCCTTTCTTGAGAAGGAGTTTCTCTCGAAAGAAGTGAGTGGGAGGAAAGTAGAGCTAGACGAGGTTATTGAACCTTCTCTTGAATTGAGAGTAGCGAAGACTGAAATTGTTCTAGTGCCGCCTGCACCAACAATACAGGAAGCTAATGACAAGGATCATGAAGCTTCGAACGATGCTGCTACTGAACGTCGCAGGTCGACAAGGTCGCGTGCCCCTCCTGAGTGGTACGGCAACTCGCCTTGACCGTCTTGTTGGTAGACAAAGTGAACCTACGAACTATGAGGAAGCGCGATGATGAGCCCACTCGAGAAATGGTGGAAGCCATGAACCAATTGGGATCCATGAGCGAAAACCAAGTATGGACTTTGGTGGACCTCCTAGCGACCGAAAGGCCGTTGAGTGCAAATGGATTTTCAAGAAGAAAGCGGACGGATGGTAATGTTACCGTCTATAAAGCACGCTTCGCAAAAGGTTTTCGACAAGTTCAAGGTGTTGACTACGATGAGACTTTCTCTCCGTAGCGATGTTTAAGTCCATTCGGATTTTATTAGCAATTGCTGCGTTTCATGATTATGAAATATGGCGATGGATGTCAAGATCGCTTTCCTCAATGGGAACATTGATGAAGAGTTGTATATGATGCAACCCAAGGTTTTGTCGATCCGAAGGATGCTAGTAAAGTATGCAAACTTCAGTTCCATTTATGGATGAAGCAAGCATCTCGAGTTGGAACCTTCGCTTTGATCAAGTGATCAAGAGCTTTGGATTTGTTCCAAATTGCTCTGAAGCTTGTATCTACAAGAAAGTGAGTGGGAGCTCGGTGATGTTTACGTACTATATGTGGATGACATATTGATTATTGGAAATGACATCAACATGCTTAACGATGTGAAGAGTTATTTGAACAAGTGTTTTCAATGAAAGACCTAGGTGAAGTCGCTTATATATTGGGCATCAAAATCTATAGAGATAGACAAAGACGCCTGATAGCTTTAAGCCGAGTACATACCTAGACAAAGTTCAAAAGGTTCGTAATGGATAAGGCAAAGAAAGGTTCGGTGCCTATGTTGTCGGGTAAGATATTGAGCAAGGCTCGTGTCCAGCCTGACGGTAAATGATAGGGAAGCTATGAGCAAAGTGCCTTATGCCTCGCCATAGGTTCCATCATGTATGCCATGCTTGTGTACTAGACCGATGTGTCCAATGCTCTTAGTTTGACGAGCAGATATCAAAGTGATCCAGAGTGGAACATCGACAGCCGTGAAGAACATCCTAAAGTACCTAAATAGAACTAAAGAAATGTTCTTAGTCTATGGGGTGATGAACAGCTTGTCGTAAAGGTTACATCGACGCTAGTTTCGATAATCGACAAGGATGATTCTAAATCTCGACGTGATACGTGTATATTTTGAATGGAGGAGCTGAGTTGGAGAAGCTGCAAGCAAAGCGTGATCGCGATCTACAAAGGAAGCGGAATACATGGCTGCGCAGAAGGCCAAGTGAAGGAGTTTGGATCAAACTTCATCATCGAGCTTGGCATGGTTCCAAGTGCATTGGACCCACTTGAGATATTGTGTGACAACACCGCGCCATAGCACTCGCTAAGGAACCAAGATATCATCCAAAGACCAAGCATATCAACCGAAGTTTCATATAATCCGAGATTATATAGCGTATGGAGATCCAAGATTAGCAAGTACATACGGATCTGAATGTCGCAGATCCACTGACTAAACCTCTTCCACGTGTAAAACATGATCAACACCTCAGTGCCATGGGTGTGAGATTGTTGCCAGATGTAAACTAGATTATTGACTCTAGTGCAAGTGGGAGACTGTTGGAATTATGCCCTAGAGGCAATAATAAAGATGTTATTATTATAATTCTTGTTCATGATAAAGTTTATATTCCATGCTAGAATTGTATTAAGCTGAAACTTTAATACTTGTGTGGTTTGTAAACAACACCGTGTCCCTAGTACGCCTCTATGGACTAGCTCATTGATCGATGATGGTTAAGGTTTCTAACCATAGACATGAGTTGTCAATTGATAATGAGATCATATCATTGGGAGAATGATATGATGGATAGACCCAAACTAAGCGAAGCAATTAGATCGTTTCATCGTGTTCATCTTTAAGCTTTTCCTATGTCAAATATTGTATTCCTTAGACCATGAGATAATGCAACTCCCTGCACCGGAAGAAAGCTTTGAGGTCATCAAACGTCATCCTATGAGAGGGTGATCATAAAGGTGTCTCTCGGTGATCGGAAAGTATCTATTGGGTTGTATGTATCGAGATGGAATTTGTCCCTCCCAAGTCGGAGAGATATACTTGGCCCACTCGAATCGATATCAACACCGCTTGCAAGCATGTGGTTAAGGAGTTAATCACAAAGTGATATCGGATTACGGAACGAGTAAAGTACTTGATGTGAACGAGATTGAACTAGGTATGACGGCATCGACGATCGAATCTCGCAAGTAAAATATCGCGAGACGAAGGGAATATATATATGGGATTGATTGAATCTGGCATAGTGGTTCATCCGATATGATCATCGATGAATGTGTGGGAGTCAATATGGGTGCCTGCACCCTGTTGATTATTGATAGAAGATCATGTCGCATATTCTCGAACCCAGGTCACACACTTAACGATCTCGACGCTTAGGATAGATTGGATAATTGGTTTATGAATTTTTGTTCGAGTCTCGATGGGATCCGGATATCACGAGAGGTTACGGAATGGTGGGAGAATAAGATTCATATAACGCAAGGCAGTTTTTGGAGTTGAATTGTTCCGTTAATCGGTATTGTACGGAAGCTTCTAGAACCTTCGGAAGGGGACCAACGTGGCCCCACCTTCCGGGAGGGGCATGGGCCTATGAGGGAGTGTCCTGGCCGCATTGGGCCAGGGCACAAGGCCCCATAGGGCCCAGCCGATCCTAGATAAGTTTAAACTCGTTTAAACTAGAGATAGATTTCTAGATAAGGAGAGTTTAAATCGTTTAAACTAGAGATAGGATTTCTAGATAAGGGAGAGTTTAAATTGTTTAAACTAGAGATAGGCTTGGAGGAGGGGCAGGGCTGGCCCCCTCTATATATAGAGGTGGTGCGCCTCCCCCACACCTTCTTTCAAGCCCTAGCAGCCTTGCTACCTTCCTCTCTCCCTCCCATTTGCTTGTAGGCGAAGCCTGCAGCAGAAATTCTCCACCATATACACCACGTCGTGTTGTAGATCCAATCTATCTCTCCACCATACTGCTGGTCCGAGGAAGGAGGCGTCAGTCTTGCGTGTGCATCTCACGGAGGCACCGCCACTTGTGGTGCTAGATCGGATCGGATCGCGGCGGAGAAGCGAGTACGACTACATCACCCACGTTCCGACAAGCGTTCATGTGCGAATCTTCAAGGGTATGAAGATCTAATCCAATCTCTCTCGTTGATTGCATCTCCTAGATTAGATCTTGGCTTTCCCTCTGTTCGCATCCGTAGAAAATTTTGATTTACTATGCCGCGAAACCCTTCAGCTTATACCTCTTGGACATTTCTTGGGTTGACACCATGGTGGCATCCCCAAGCTTGAGCTTTTGTCCATTCTTCATCGCATTGCATCATTCTCTCTTTACACCTGAAATTTTTCCTTCGCACAATCTTCATTAGCAACATTAGCTTATTCAAAAGATATTAGTCCTCTGGCAAAGTTTTGGAACAACAAGGCTTTTCACTAAAAACACAAGCTACTGTAGTAACTCCTTCAAAAAGCTATATTCACCTAAAGAGAACTCAAAAAGGAATCAATAACAAGCAAATGCAAATAATGGCAGAATTTTGTCAAAACAGACCGACAGGTAGAAATCGATTTTTTCGAACTCCTTATGTGCTCAAATAAAAAAGTGTTGAACTAATGAAAGTTATCTAACATACTGGGGGATTTATTCATAAATTTTCAGCTCAATCCGAGTTATAGAGACTCCTCACGATTTTTTTATGGAGGACAGAAATCTGTTTCGGGACAGCAACTCCCCAGATCTTACTTTCCTCTCATTAGAGGTCATTCTTGGCACAAAAAGCAAACAAAAATGATAAGGAGAGGTCATTACAGAAGTAATAACTTCCAATACTCAAGGAAACTCTTGGGTTATCTCCCAACAAGTACTTTTCTTTAACGCCTTTAAGTTAGGCACAAGAAGCAAGAAGAATCAAGTATTTTCAAATGAAGAAGCATTAACATCAAATCTTGCTTTCAAAGGAGGAGCAAAAAGAAACTTCTCTCTCCTCATAGGGAAGTGTTCAATACCTTTCTTGAATGGAAAATGATATTTAATGGTGCCTTCTTTCATATCAATGATAACACCAACTGTTCTAAGAAAAGGTCTTCCCAAAGTAATATGACAAGAAGCATTGTATTCAACATCCAAAACATAGAAATCCACAGGGACATAAGCATTATTAACCATAATGAGAACATCATTAATACTCCCCATGAGTTTTTCTTAGCATTGTCATTGAGTGGGATATCTAAATAGCATTCTTCTAATGGTGGCAAATCAAGAATTTCATAAATCTTCCTAGGCATAATAGAGACACTAGAACCAAGATCACATGAAGCTTTGAGATCAAAGTCATTCACTTGCATATTAATAATGGGTTCCCAACTATCTTCTACTTTCCTAGGAATATAAGCTTTGTGTTTTAGCTTCTCTTCCTTAATCTTAACACGAGCATTTGTAATGTGTTTGGTGAGAGCAACATGCATATCACTAGCATCAAGACTTCTAGCAAGCTTTTGCAAGAACATAATCACTTCAGAAATATTGCAACCATCAATATCAAAGTCAAACTTAGCATCACTAGTGGTAGGCATAGTAGGAGGAGGAATAGGGGCTACTTGTGGTTTAGTAGTGATAGTGCACACGCTATCGTTTCTATCAATTTCATCTTCCCTTTCCCACTTAGCATGAAGTTGAGCTAACAGCCTAACATTTTCAGCAATAGTAACTTGTATGGCATGAGCAGTATCAAAGGTGTTTTCCATAGTTTCAGGTGTAGCAGCCATTTTATTAACCAAGTTTGAGCTTCAGACAAAGAGGATATATTTTTCTCAACAGTTAAAAGATTTTCCTCTATAGTCTTATTGAAAGTGGTTTGTTTACTAATAAAGTCCTTGAGCATGACTTAAAGTTCAGAGGGGGCACTTCTAGCATTATTGTAAGATCTTCCATAGTAATTGCCATTATTAGGAGGATAAGGCCTATAATTATTGTTGCTACCAAAATTATTCCTATAGGAATTGTAGTTGAAATTGTTATTTCTAATGAAGTTCACATCAACTTGCTCTTATCGAGCAACCAAAGAGGCTAAGGGAACACTATTAGGATCAAGAGGAGCTTTCCCATTAACAAGCATAGCCATAATAACATTAATCTTTTCACTCAAAGAGGAAGTTTCCTCAACAGAATTTACCTTCTTACCATGTGGAGCTCTCTCAACATGCCATGCAGAGTAGTTAACCATCATATTATCAAGGAGCCTTGTTGCAGCGCCCAAAGTGAGGGCCATAAAGGTACCTCCAGCAGCAGAATCCAACAGGTTTCTTGAGGATAAGTTCAAACATGCATAAAAAGTCTAGATAATCATCCAAGCAGTGAGTCCATGAGTAGGACAAATTTTAACCAAAGATTTCATTATTTCCCAAGCAGGACCAACATGTTCACTATCAAGATGTTTAAATTTCATAATGTCACTTCTCATGGATATAATCTTAGCAGGAGGATAGTACTTTCCAATAAAAGCATCTTTGCACTTATTCCAAGAATCAATACTATTTTTATGCAAAGAAAGCAACCATTCTTTAGCTTTTCCCCTCAAAGAGAAAGGAAAAAGCTTGAGCTTAATAATATCTCCATCTACATCCTTATACTTCTGCATCTCACAAAGTTCAACAAAGCTATTGAGATGGGCAGCAGGATCATCAGAACCAACACCAGAAAATTGCTCTCTCATCACAAGATTCAACAAAGCAAGCTTAATTTCATAAAAGGTAGCATCAGGAGCAGGTGGAGCAATAGGAGTGCTTAGGAAATCATTGTTGTTGGTGCTAGTGAAGTCACACAACTTGGTGTTCTCAGCAGAGTTCATTTTGGCAAAGGCGGGCCAGCCAAAAACAGTAGCATCAGCTAGAACATGAATTATTTTTTTTGTGTTTTTTTGCAAAAAAGGCAAACAAAACCAAGCAAAATAAACAAAGCAAACTAAAAACAAAGTAAAGAGAAAGGAAGTGAAGGACTCTCCTTGTGAAGACGTCCTTAGCCTCCCCGTCAAAGGCGCCAGAAAATCTTGACGACTGTCTACGCACAGCCTGTTGGGAACCCCAAGAGCAAGGTGTGAAGCAGCAAGAAGCAAGTTTTCCCTCAGTTGAGACCGAGGTTATCGAACCAGAAGTAGGAAGGAAACGTCACACAGGTGTTGCAAGCAACGTGGAGACCTGCACAACACAAACTCAAGACTTTGTCCCAACAAACAGTGAGGTTGTCCAGCTCACCGGTTTGTTGTAACAAAGGATTAAACGTGCCGTGTGGAAAGTAATGGTTGTTTGCAGCAAGTAAACAAGTAACAGAGGAAGATGTATCAATGATAAAGATTGTAACGGGGTCCGTAGTTCACTAGAGGTGCTCTTCTTAGATAAACAACATGGCGTGAAGGGTAAACAAATTACAGCAGGGCAATTGACAGGAACTGAGCAAGGCATAACAATGCAATTACCAGTCAGAAAGATCCTATGTTATTCGTTTGGGCAATACAACAAGATACATAGACCGCCATCCAACTTCATCTATGACTAGAAGTCCACCTTCAGGTTATCATCTGAACCTCCTCCAGTATTAAGTTGCAAGAAACAAACAACTGCTTTAAGCAAAGTGTGTAAGGTAAACAGTCCACATGTTCCATGAACAAGAGACCGTTGTTTTCTCCCTAGTAGCAACAACACATCTACAACCAAAGAGATTATTGTCACTTCCCTTAGAAACTAGAGGCATGAACCCACTATCGAGCATAAATACCCCCTCTTGGAGTCACTAGAAACTACTTGGCCAAGATTGTTGGAATTATGCCTTAGAGGCAATAATAAATATGTTATTATTATAATTCTTGTTCATGATAAAGTTTATATTCCATCCTAGAATTTTATTAAGCGGAAACTTTAATACTTGTGTGGTTTGTGAACAACACCGTGTCCCTAGTATGCCTCTATGGACTAGCTCATTGATTAATGATGGTTAAGGTTTCCTAACAATAGACATGAGTTGTCGATTAATAATGAGATCATATCATTGGGAGAATGATATGATGGACATACCCAAACTAAGCGAAGCAATTAGATCGTGTCATCGTGTTCATCTTTGCGAAGCTTTTCTTATGTCAAATATTGTATTCCTTAGACCATGAGATAATACAGCTCCCTGGTATCGGAAGAAATCTTTGAGGTCATCAAACGTCATCCTATGAGAGGGTGATCATAAAGGTGTCTCTCAGGTGATCGGAAAGTACCTGTTGGGTTGTATGTATCGAGATGGGATTTGTCCCTCCCAAGTCGGAGAGATATACTTTGGGCCCACTTGTCGATATCAACACCGCTTGCAAGCATGTGGTTAAGGAGTTAATCACAAAGTGATATCAGATTACGGAGTAAAGTACTTCACGTGAACGCGATTGAACTAGGTATGGTATGCAAACATCGAATCTCGGCAAGTAAAATATCGCGAGATGAAGGGAATATATATATGGGATTGATTGAATCACGGCATCGTGGTTCATCCGATATGATCATCGATGAATGTGGAGTCAATATGGGTTTCGGACCCTTGTTGATTATTGATAGAAGATCATATGCATGTTCTCGAACCCGAAGGGTCACACACTTAACGTGTCTCGACGCTAGGATAGATTGGATAATTGGTTTATGAGTTTTTGTTCGGAGTCTCGGATGGGATCCGGGACATCACAAGAGGTTCCAGAATGGTCCGGAGAATAAGATTCATATAAGGCAATGCAGTTTTTGGAGTTCGGAATTGTTTCGGGTTAATCGGTATTGTACCGGAAGCTTCTAGAACCTTCCGGAGGGGGACCAACGTGGCCCGACCTGCCGGGAGGGGGCATGGGCCTATGAGGGAGTGCCCTGTCCGCATTGCGCCAGGGGCACAAGGCCCCATTGGGACCAGCCGGCCAACCTAGGGCAAAACCCTAGGGGAGCTTCTAGAAGGGGGGGGGAACTTGCCCCCCACTCCTCCCCCCTTGGCTGCCGGCCCTAGGGTTTGGAGGAGGGGCAAGGGCTGGCCGCCCACCCCTCTATATAAAGAGAGCTGGGGGTGCACCCCCTCCCACACCTCCTCCTCAAGCCCTAGCCGCCCTGATGCACTCCTCTCTCTCCCTCCCGACTGCACGTAGGCGAAGCCCTGCTGCAGAAACTCTCCACCACTTGCACCGCGCCATCGCGTTGTAGATCCAATCCGTCTCTCCACCATACTTGCTGGACCGAGGAAGGATGAGACGTCGAGGTTCTGCACGTGTGCATCTCTCGGAGGCATCGCCACTTGCGGTGTTAGATCGGATCGGATCGCGAGGAGGAGAAGCGAGTATGACTACATCACCCACGTTCCGATGAACGTTCCGCTGTGCGAATCTTCAAGGGTATGAAGATCTCATCTATTCCCCCTTGTTGTTTGCATCTCCTAGATTAGATCTTGGCTTTCCCGTTCGCATCCGTAGAAATTTTTTGATTTACTATGCTGCGAAACCCTTCAGTGGTATCAGAGCTAGATCTATGCGTAGATGTGTTTCACGATTAGAACGCAACATGGTTGTGGCGGGCGTTGATGTTTTCTGTTGCAAGCCTCTTGTTTGTGTTCTTCTTATGACGCGGGATAGTGAGATCGAAGCGGTCCGGGCTAAACTTACGCGACCTCGTTCGCGAGACCGGCTCCGCACTTGACGTGTGGCTTGTTCCACACATGCGGCTGGTGGATG
Source organism: Avena longiglumis (assembly GCA_030063025.1). Taxonomy (NCBI): domain Eukaryota; kingdom Viridiplantae; phylum Streptophyta; class Magnoliopsida; order Poales; family Poaceae; genus Avena; species Avena longiglumis. The sequence goes on from CP125976.1 coordinate 57,336,296, forward strand.
CCAGTTTCTCTCACTATAGTTGTCATGGGATTTACACCAGAGTTTGGCAACCATAATATCACCGTTGTGGCTTTCAGTAGGTAAGAATCGTACTTAGCTTGCTACTCCCATAAGCCACGTAAAACATGCAACAACAAAGTAGAGGCGTCTAACTTGTTTTTGTAGGGAGTGTTTTCTGTGATATGGTATGGCCCAAGATGTGATGTGTATGTTGTATGCGATGATCATGTTTTGTAATGTTTCACGACTTGCATGTCGATGAGTACACAACCGGCAGGAGCCATATGGTTATCTTTATAATTGTGTATGACCTGTGTGTCAACTTCTTATACGCCATGTAATAGTTTCACTTTATCGCTAAGTAGTTAGCAATAGTTATAGTTGCTATTCGTGGTGGAGGAAATCATGGTGGAGTGATGGAGATCATCTTAACGCACAAGATGGAGATCATTGCGCGAAGATTGGCTATACCATGTCACATAAAGTTATATGCATGTGATGTTTATCCTTTTATGTATCTTATTATGCTTAGATCGCGTCGGTAGCATTATAAGATGATTCCTCACTTAAAGATCAACATAAAACCGTGTTCTCCCCATGTATGCACCTTTGCGAAAGTTCGTCGTGTCCAAGCATCACGTGATTGTGGCATCCCGCAAAAACCACTACTAGAAAATCGCGTTGTTTTTGTGCATTGCATCGTCATGACCGCATGCTCATGTCATCATGCCACATTGCATTTGAGCATCGTCATGTCATCTTGCATTTTGTTTGCACAAAACTATCTCCGAAAAACATATTTTGTTTTCTAAACACCCCGCCTTTATTTCAAAACCCAAAACCCGGGTCTCCGGAATATTTTGTTTTGTCTAACCACAGATTTCAAACGCCCCGTTTTAAATAATAAAATATTTATTTTATTTTTAGGGGGTTGCCAAACCGGGCCGATCCGACCCAGTCGGCCACCCCCAGTACAAAACCAGCCCCCTCCTAAACCCTTTTCCTACCCAGTCCTATTCTACCCACCCTTCAGCCACCTCACCCCCTCCAATCCCCTCCCTCCACCTCACCACTCTCTTCCCCCTATCCTATCCTATGCTGCCACCTCACCCCAGCTGCCACTTGCGGGCCCACCTGGCACCACACACGCATCCTCTCCTGCCACCTACCCTGGCCCCACCCCCCTCCACTCCCATCCCCAACGCACACCACGGAACGCACCCACCCCCCCTCCACTCCCTGGAACCCTGGCCCCACCCCTTGGGCTCGATCCACCCACGCACGCACGCTCCCCTGCTCCCGACGCACCTCCTCCCTCGGTCTCACCAACCTCCACCGTCGCCTTCCGCCCGGCCTCATCTCCCCTGGCCCGATCCCCACCTCCCCATCCCGCGTCCCTCGCTCCGCCTCTCCTTCCTCCCAGCGCCCGCCTCCCTGGGCTCCCCTCTCGATCGTCGCCCACCCCTCCGCTCAACCTCGCGGACGAGCCCACCGCAACCGCATCGCCCTCCTCTTCCCGGCCTCCTCCGGTGCCTCTCCTCGCCGCTTCTCTCCGAGCACCGGCCATGGTCCGCCTCTCCTCCGGCCACCTCCCGTAGTCCCTGCAGCCACACGGTCCTCCTTCTTCGAGCTCTTCACCGGCCGTGTCGCCCCTCTCATGTGGCCTGCACCTCGCGGCCGCGTCCGCCAAGCCCGTCGCTATTGTCCAGTCTCGTCGTTTGGCTGGATCCTTTCTTGCTTTGGCCCTGTCCAAGTGCTTGCCTCGCTTGTGCTCCTGGTGTTTGGAAAATTCCTATTGAGTGGTTGGTACAGGCCGCCACAGATCCTTGTGGATGTGATGTATGCGTTAAGTGATTCCTCCGCGGACCCAAAGACCGAACCCGGGCATGTCAATTCTTCGGCCCGAAGAACACAGAGGCGACAAGTACTACTTCCCGGGATTCGACACCCCGAGACCATCACGAGAAGGTGAAATGCCAGGGCCTTCGACACGGAACACTGAACCCCGTCGAACACCAAGACCCTCGGAATCGCCAATTTCTCCTTCTCGGATCAGAAGACCGAACCCGACACGCCAAGTTCTCCCTCTCGGATCCGAAGACGCCGAGACCCGGGACACCAAGATCTCCGCCGTGAAACGACAAGACCGACGACACGACCCGACGACCGCGGATGCGACAAGATCGTCTCTCGGACGCCAAGTTCTGCAACCCGAACGCCAAGACTGATCCGATGCCGACCCAAGTTCTTCCTCTCAGACCCGAAGACGTCGAGAACCCGAACGCCAAGATCGCCGACGCGAATACGACAAGTTCGTCTTTCCGGACACCGTGCGACAAGATCTACTTCACGGATCCGAAGACCCCGGTACCCGATCCATTCAAGTTAGCCATCGATGACAAGATCGACCGCTTGTAACCCAAGATCTCCACCACGTCGCAACAAGTTCTCCATCTTGAATCTGAACCTCGATCCCTGTTGAACCCTGAGTCCGGCCCCGAACCCCCGGAACCAAGATCTCCCGAGCCCAGATGTGTGACCCTAAGCCCCTATTTTTATAATAATATATACTTGTTGCATATTAAATTGTCATACTCGCATGCATATTGTGTGGTTTGGGGGCCTTATGCCGATTCACCTAATTAAATATGGGCTCCATATGCGGACAAATCTAGTCTAATATTGGCCCCATTTAAATTTGCGTAGAGAACCGGTAACTTATCTTACCCTGTCAATACCACATTTAAATTGCGGGGTATCTAAATAACTTAAACCGTTTAATAAATGTCGGGACCCCGGTTCCGCTTAATATTGCCTAATTGCATTGCACCTTGCCATGTCATACACCATACATGCATCATGCCCGATCTTTTGCCGTAGTATTAAATAGTGCATCCGGTGTTTGTGCTAGTGTTTTGCTTCTTCACGGACTAGGCCGATGAGTTGATGCGAGTGTCGACCCGATCTTCTGATGAACCCTTCAGCAATATTTTCAGGCGAGCATCTCCCCCTTTCTACCTATCTTACTTTTATAGTATTTATTCCCTCCTGTTGATCTATTGCTATCTACGATGCGTTGCTCTAGTTTTCGTACCCGTGATATCCCTTGCATACTTATATTTCTTTGGACACATCCTATTACCTGTTGATTGGTAGATAGTTGGACTTGCGCGTCGTAGTTGCTTGCTCAAGTGCTGTTGCGTGTCGTCAAGTACCACAGTTGTTGGAGTATTGCCGTGTGTTTATTGTTGGAGATGATCAAGACTTTAATTATTGTTTAATAACTAAAATTGAAGTAGGTAAATGCAGAGGCACAGGTGGGCAATAGATGTTATTTGGTTGTTAACCGTCCACTTGTGTCCCGTAGGACCCCGAGTACTTGATACATGTTCCTTGAATTTTTGCGCTAACCACATCCGGGAGGATTATGGGACCCCCCTGAGCTAGAGCTTGATTCATTCTTATTTCTTGGGGCCACAAACTAGTTTGAGGTTTTATTTACTATCCTGTACTTATGCCATGCTTTACTGCTTTATTTAAATTGTGCGATGTCTTTGCTCTTATTTAGGATCGGGACACGATTTCCAGTATCGACAAGCCAGTCACACTTCGGGTTCCCGATCGTTCTGACCGTCCACCCAAACCTTGAGTCCGTTTGGTCCCTAACTTCGTTGGGTAGCTTAATGGGGTGGCCCCTGAAATATTTCTGAATCTGGTGATTGCTTTGTCGTGAAGGCCTCGTTGGGTTTTGATTTGGTTTTCGAGGTTGATCGAGTGTGTGTTGCTATTTGTGCACCCTCGCAGGTAAAACTTTCAAAGCCGTGTCCATGTTATGGACGACTTGGAGCACATTATCTCGATCATAGACAACTATAACTAAAGTAGTGATATAAATTTGACTTTATAATGACTAGTAATCAGCTTCACTATAATGGAATGGCTAAATAAAACTGCCAACAATTGCTTGTTTGGGTTGTCGCTTGCGACCATTGTATCTGACTAGTAAGTATTGCAACTACAACGGAATGGCTAAATAAAAGTACCAACAACTGCTGGGTTTTGGGATATCTCATGCTAATTGTATCTGACTAGTAATTGTTGCAACTACAATGGAATGGTTAAATAAAAGTGCCCACTGCTTATTTTATCAGGATGACTATCTATATTTGACTAGTAATTGTTGCAACGATAACTGAATATATAAAACTGCCAACTGCGTGAGTTCCTCGGTTGACTTCCTCGTTTGGTCTCGAGGGGAAACACAAGGATGGGTTTGTTTGATGGTAGCATCAGATTGGTACCGAATAGGTCTTTCTTATCCCTCTCTGATAGCCGACAGTTATATCGAGTCTCTATAGGTTGTTTAGTGCATGCTGCGCTGCCGCTCAGTCCACCATACCTATGTAGGCGAGGAGCGCCGAATACTAGTCTCGCCGTGTGTGGCATCCCGCAAAACCACTACTAGAAAATCGCGTTGTTTTTGTGCATTGCATCATCATGACCTCATGATCATGTCATCATGCCACATTGCATTTGAGCATCGTCATCATCATGCATGGTTTTTGTCTAAAATATTTTCGAAACGCCTAGTTTTGTTTTCTAAATATCCCCGTCTTTTATTTAAAATCAAACCCTCGGTCCGCCTGTATCTTTTGTTTGCCTAAACTATTTTACCAAAAGAATATTTAAAACTAAACAAAATAAATAAAACGTTTTTGTCCGGGGAGACAGTGCGGCGGTCGTGCGAGGCCAACCGGACTGACCATCTACCACCCGGCCCAACAGACCTAGCAAACCCTAGACCTAATCCTAGCCCTACATCTAACCAAACCCTAGATCCCCATCTACCCAGACCCCCCAGCTATCCTATCACCCCTTGCCGCCGCCAGCCCTTCCTGGTCCCACCACAGCGGCACACACACATGCGCCACACTCGCCGTACTCCACCCACCCAGGAAACCACCGCGCGCTCTCCCGTTCCCGATCCACCCCACACGACACACGCACGCCACACACGCCCCCCACTGCCCCACATGCCCATACCCGACTCGGCGTCCTCCCCGCGTGCCGCTTCTGCCCGTCCATCCCGAGACCCTCGCCTCGTCGCTCCCCACCTACCCCGCTCCTACCCAGGTCCGCGCAGCGAGCATGCGAACCACCACCCTGCCATGGCGCCTCCTCTTGGTCACCGCTTCTCCTCACCCGGGTGAGGCCGTCTCCGCTCGATCCCGCCGTCGGCTTCCTCGGCCAGAGGTCCTCGCCGCCGCAGAGCTCCTCCAACCCCGCCGTCGTCGACCTCCCGCGCCTGCAAGGCCTCGCCACCTCTCTTCCCCGCCGCCAGGCTCCTTCCTCCCTGGAACCCGGACGCCACTCCCTCGTCCCCTTGGTTGCCTTCCTCCCTGGCTCTAGCCAGGCGCCCCGCCCGCCTCTCTGCCGCTCCTCGGTTGCGCCCTGGCGCCCTCGAGCCCTCCCCGGCCCCTCCCTCGCAGGAACGATGCCGTACTTCGCCGGATCCCCTCGAACAGGAGCCGAAACCACCTCCCCGTGCTCGCCCGCGAGCGGTCCCTCGCTGCAGCTGGCCTCCCCGTACGACCTCGCCCTCTCCCGCCTCGCGCTGGCTTCTCTCTGCAGCGCCGTGGCCAAGCCCTCGCCGCCCGGCATCTCCTGCTCGTCCAGCGCCCCACGTCTCCTCCTTCCGTCGGCTTGCTGCAGCTCGCGCTACTCTCTGTCGCATGGGAGGGCCTCCCCTGTGCGCGTCCCCGCAAGGAGCTGCAAACTGGTACATGCCTTGGATGACCCTTCTAGCTAGCTATTTTGCTACTTGGGGTGTACCTGGTCGTCGTCTTCCACATGTTCCAGTGGCGGTCCTATGTGCAGATGCGAGTTCCCTTGTCTGTTGTTCACGCTCGGAACCCGATGTCAAGCTCTACCGCTGCATCAACAAGCTCTACCGCTGACCCTATCTGAGCACATTAACAAGTCCTTCTGAAGAGATGTACGCTCGCGACAATCCTGATCTGGAAATATACCCGTCGGATCCGATGAAACCGAAGGTCACCGACATGGAACGCGAGTTCTCCATCCCGAGACGCCAAGACCGCCCCATAGAACCCGATCCTGCACGTCAAGGTCTTCTTCACGGATGCGGATCTGAAGAACGATGTGTCGAGACCGATCCCAGCAAGCCGAACCCCGTCGAACCCCTGATCCAAGGTCGCCAAACCCCCGTGTATAACCCCTATCCGAACCTTATTTTATAAATGATATATATTTGTTGCATATTAAATTGATCATGTCGCATACATGACATGTGGGTTGGGGCATTATGCCGATTCGCCTCATAATTAAATATGGAGTCGATATGCGGAATACCTTTGTCTTATTTCGGACTCCATTTAAATTTGTGTAGCGAACCGGTGATATATTTTGCCATGTTAAGACAACAATTAAATTGCGGGGTAGATAAACAACATGAACCATCGGAATAATTGTCGGAACCCTGGTTCCGCTTAATATGACCTAATTGCATCGCAGCTTTGCCATGCCATACACCATACATGCATCATGCTCGATCTTCTGCCGTAGTATTAAATAGTGCATCCGGTGTTTCTTCTAGTGTTTTGCTTCTTCGCGGATAAGGCCGTTGAGTTGATGCGAGTGTCGACCCGATCTTCGGATGAACCTTCGGCAATGTTTTTCAGGCGAGCACCTCCCCCTTTTTCTACCTATCTTACTTTTATAGTATTCATTCCCTCCTGTTGATCTATTGCTATCTGTGTCGCGATGCTCTAGTTTTCGTACCGTGATATCCCGTGCAGCCTTATATTGCCTTGGACACAACCTATTACCTGTTGTTTGGTAGATAGTTGGACTTGCGCGTCGTAGTCGCTCGCTCAAGTGCTGTTGCGTGTCGTCAAGTACCACAGTTGTTGGAGTCTTGCCGCATGTTTAATGTTGGAGATGATCATGGCTTTAATTATCGTTTAATTCAATGATTGTTTAATAACTAAAATTGAAGTAGGTAAATGCAGAGGCACAGGTGGGCAATAGATTGAAGGGTTCGCAGCATAGAAAACAAAAAAAATTCTACGATGGGAACACCTATGTACCAAGATCTATCTACTAGATACAAACAACGGGCGGATGTATATCCGTAGAGAACATACCCTTGAAGACCGACAAAGCTTAACGAGTCCAAACTCGTGGTTGATGTAGACGATCTCTTGCCGATCTCAAGATCGAGAGGAAGTTCTAGCGCCGCAAAACAGCAGCGCATCCGTGCTCGCACACACGTTCGAGGCACCGAGCAACCTCCGCCTCCTCGCTCGGCGATGCAGAAGCACAACTCTTTCTTGCCGAATAGCCACCGGGAACATGTATCTCGCTAGTCCGAGACCATGGGGATAAATTCTAGAGGGGAGAGAGATCCTTCACGAGGAGGTGTGGTGTGAGAGGAGGAGAGGGGGCCTTTTATAGAGAGGGGCACCCAAGGGGCATGGCGCCCAGCCATGGGGCTGCCCCCACCTCTTCCACATTCATGTGGGTGGAGCTCCCTCAAAATGAAAAGCCTCCACTCCCATTAAAAGCCTCGACTCAAAATCCACTCACATGCATTAAATTTCCACCAAATTTAATGCAAGCTCTCATTTAAATAAAACTCTTTTATTTATTTATTCAGAATTTTGTTAATTACTTTAATTAACAAACATTCACATAAAACCCTTGCTAGTATTCTATTTCACATGCGAGAACCAGTTTGACAATTTCAACCGAAACAGTTTCGGTGTCTAGTGAAATAAATTCCTGCGCTTTCCTTTTCTTTTCGGCATGAAACTTTTGCTCCAAATGTATGTCGGTGTCTCTTAAGTGTGTCACCCTACGGTTCGCGAATAATGCGGACATGATCGAGACTCCTCTCAGATCAATAATCGAGCGGGATCGGAGACCCATCTTGACTCCCACACATTCAACAATGACTTTCTTGTGATCGTGAACCTTTTACGCTAGTATCTTAATCCTTTTGTTTAGCGATATATTACATGTCCGAGATTCGATCATCGGTATCTCCATACCTAGTTTGATCTCGTTCCGACATGCACTCTTTTCTCGTTCCGTGATATAACATTCTAGTGATCAAATCACTTGCTTGCAAGCTAATCAATGTGATATCACCGAGGGCCCAGAGCATATCTATCCGTCATCGGGATGAACAAATTCCACTCTCGATCCATGGGCCTCAACATAACACTTTAGTAGTTACGAATCCATCTTTATAATCACCACATTACGGTGTGGCGTTTGATGTTATCAAGAAACTCTTAGGTGTTAGTGATTGACATGATCTCATGGTCTAAGGATTAGGATCACTTCGTAAGTTGTTATAGCAATATAAACTCAATGACTTTGATCGTAATGCTATACTTCGGATGAATGTTCATCACACCATTACACTAATGTTGTGATCCCGTTATTAACAACATCCAATGTCCATGATCAGGAAACCTTGATCATCTTGTTAATCAACGAGCTAGTTTATAAGAGAGGCATAACTAGGAACTTTCTATTTGTTTATTAAACACACATGTATTAACGTTTCCGTATTAATACAATTATAGCATGCAAAATAAACATTTATCATAAATAAGGAATACGATAATAACCACTTTATTATTGCCTCTCGGGCATATTCCCTTCAGTCTCCCACTTGCACTAGAGACAATAATCTAGTTTGAAAACTTTGTGTATTGAACACCTATGGCTACGGTGTTCCAAATACGCAATTGCAAGTGGTTGACATAATCTCACGGATCGGCGCTTTCGGTCCGTGTGTATTCATGTCTTTGCGTCTTCACGCATCACTCATTCTCCAATGAGATGGCATTGTATAAATTTGGTCTTTCGGTGAGACTTTTGGTTCCTTGGGGTTAAAACACGTCGATACTATTGTCATACAATATATCTTTAGTGTTAGCCGTTCGAACCACACCTTAGTTTGATAACAAACTACTTGACACAAATTCCTCCTTTCTTGCTACTATAGCGGTCATATACTTAGCCTTTTGTTGTAGTATTCGTCACAATGTCTTAACTTTGGAACTCTTCCAAATCCATCATGGAATCTCCTTTCCATTACATTGTGCCACCCATAGTTTAAATCGAGATAAACTTAATTTGTATCTTGTGACAAAACTAGTATCAATGTAACGCTTTACAATGAACTATAATGGAATGGCTAAATAAAATTGCCAACAATTGCTTGTTTGGGTTGACGCTTGCTACCATTGTATCTGACTAGTAAGTACTGCAACTACAACGGAATGGCTAAATAAAAGTGCCAACAACTGTTGGGTTTTGGGATATCTCATGCTAATTGTATTTGACTAGTAAGTGTCGCAACTACAACGGAATGGTTAACTAAAATTACCACTGCTTATTATATCAGGATGATTATCTATACTTGACTAGTAATTGCTGCAACGATAACTGAATAAATAAAACTGCCAACGGTGTGAGTTCCTCGGTTGACTTCCTCGTTTGGTCTCGAGGGGGAAACACCAGGATGGGTATGTTTGGTGGTAGTATCGGGTTGGGTCGGTCAGGTATTTCTTACCCCTCTCTGATAGTAGATAGTTATATCGAGTCTCTATAGGGTGTTTAGTGCATGCTGCCACTGCCGCTTCAGTCCACCATACCTATGTAGGCGAGGACCGCCGAATTCTAGCCTCGCTGTCTTGGCCTCGATCTTGGCTCCTCTTTTCCTTTGCCCTTTGTCGGCACCCCTTTTGTTTAAGCGGTTTTGAGATCAACGTCGTTAGCGGTTACCCTTCAAACGCTTTGGCGAGTTATGGGCGCCATTGGTTATTCTTGAGGCTCTTAGCCCCATTTGCATCTTGTCCGTAGTGGACGCTCTATCAATTTCAAGGTGATTTGGATCTTTGTATATTATATCGTATTCTTGACTCATGGAGTCGTGTTGTATATATATATCTGTTCTGGGTCCCATCGAGGACTGTTGTGTAATGTTATTACTTTGTTTTCCACCCGCGAAAGTGCTGGTGAGCACCTTTGAATCGTTTCTATGCGGGTTTGGCGGGTTTCGCTAAAACTTGCATAGGGCCGATTCTGAGGGTGTTACAGAGTGGTATCAGATCTCAGCAGTTACGATACCCCACAAGTCCAGCCTGTAGGATAACCTAGCTAACGGCCGAAGTAGAGTGTCAAAACTATTTTTGAAAAATTGGTTGGATAGTTCCGATTAGGTCTGATATTACTCCTTACCCTCTGCTATTCTCCTCTTACCTCTACGCGTTTTGAATCCACCTCTTATCTTTTCTTCGAGTCCAGGATTTCTCGTGGTTGGGTTCCATCGTACCTTCAGGGTTTCACTTCCTCTTTTGGTAACGGTGTTGCTACATCTGGTCTTCATGCTATCCGAGGAATCCTTCGTCTGATGGACTTGTCCTTGCTCCTCCTCGTGTCTTACGGTGTTTTCCCGACGCGACGACATCACCTACACCAGATCCGGTGCAGGGCATGCATCACTCCTTTGTTCCGACCCTCGTTTTTCGAGATCTTCAGTCTAATTCTGAGAGTTGGTTGCATAATTTCCTATTCATGTGCAGGGTAATGCTTTGGGTGCGCGATGGACTGATCACCATCCGACTACTCTTATCATTCGCTCTTGTACCTTAAATGGTGAATCATTGCAGTTATACTCCTTCCGCGGAAGATAGAGTTGGCCTTACCCTTTTGATACCTCTACCTTCGACCTTTTGTTCCCGGAGTGTTCTCTCGACGATCACGGACAACGACCTCTTGTTAGTGGTGTCGCGAGGATCTACACGACGCGAGAAGATTCAGATCGCCGACCTTCCTTCCGGTACCATGAGGCGGATCTCGAGGGCGAGATCCATTGTTAGTGGTGTCGGTGTGGCATCCATAAAACCACTACTAGAAAATCGCGTTGTTTTTGTGCATTGCATCATCATGACCTCATGCTCATGTCATCATGCCACATTGCATTTGAGCATCGTCATCATCATGCATGGTTTTTGTCTAAAATTTTAAAGCCTAGTTTTGTTTCTAAATATCCCGTCTTTTATTTCAAATCAAACCCTCGGTCACTTTGGATCTTTTGTTTGCCTAAACTATTTTACCAAAAGAATATTTAAAACTAAACAAAATAAATAAAAGCGTTTTTGTCGGGAGACAGTCCGGCGGTCGGGCGAGGCCCAACGGACGGACCATCTACCACCCGGCCCAACAGACCTAGCAAACCCTAGACCTAATCCTAGCCCTACATCTAACCAAACCCTAGATCCCCATCTACCCAGACCCCCCAGCTATCCTATCACCCCTTGCCGCCGCCAGCCCTTCCTGGTCCCACCACAGCGGCACACACACATGCGCCACACTCGCCGTACTCCACCCACCCAGGAAACCACCGCGCGCTCTCCCGTTCCCGATCCACCCCACACGACACACGCACGCCACACACGCCCCCCACTGCCCGCCTGTCTGGCCCCACATGCCCCACCCCCGACTCAGCGTCCTCCCCACGCGTGCCCCCACTTCGCTCTGCTTCGTCCTCCCGAGACCATCGCCTCGTCGCTCCCCACCTACCCCGCTCCTACCCAGGTCCCGCGCCGCCGCAGGCCGCGCGAGCCCCACCACCACCCTGCCGCCGGCGCCTCCCTCCGCGGTCACCGCTTCTCCTCACCCGGGTGAGGCCGTCTCCGCTCGATCCCGCCGTCGGCTTCCTCGGCCAGAGGTCCTCGCCGCCGCAGAGCTCCTCCAACCCCGCCGTCGTCGACCTCCCGCGCCTGCAAGGCCTCGCCACCTCTCTTCCCCGCCGCCAGGCTCCTTCCTCCCTGGAACCCGGACGCCACTCCCTCGTCCCCTTGGTTGCCTTCCTCCCTGGCTCTAGCCAGGCGCTCCGCCCACCTCTCTGCCGCTCCTCGGTTGCGCCCTGGCGCCCTCGAGCCCTCGGCCCTCCTCATGAATGATGCGTGCCGCGGATCCCGAGCGAGCCGAACCACCTCCCGTGCTCGCCCGCGGCGGTCCCTCGCTCAGCTGGCCTCCCGTCGACCTCGCCCTCTCCGCCTCAGCTGGCTTCTCTGCGGCCGTGGCTAAGCCCTCGCCCGGCATCTCCTGCTCGTCCAGCCCCCGTCTCCTCCTTCCGGCTTGCTGCAGCTCGCGCTACTCTCATCGCATGGGAGGCCTCCCTGTCGGCGTCCCAAGGAGCTGCAAACTGGTACATGCCTTGGATGACCCTTCTAGCTAGCTATTTTTCTACTTGGGGTGTACCTGGTCGTCGTCTTCCACATGTTCCAGTGGCGGTCCTATGTGCAGATGCGAGTTCCCTTGTCTGGTGTTCACGCTCGGAACCCGATGTCAAGCTCTACCGCTGCATCGACAAGCTCTACCGCTGACCCTATCTGAGCACATTAACAAGTCCTTCTGAAGAGATGTACGCTCGCGACAATCCTGATCTGGAAATATACCCATCGGATCCGATGAAACCGAAGGTCACCGACATGGAACGCGAGTTCTCCATCCCGAGACGCCAAGACCGCCCCATAGAACCCGATCCTAGACGCCAAGGTCTTCTTCATGGATGCGGATCTGAAGAACGATGTGTCGAGACCGATCCCAGCAAGCCGAACCCCGTCGAACCCCTGATCCAAGGTCGCCAAACCCCCGTGTATAACCCCTATCCGAACCTTATTTTATAAATGATATATATTTGTTGCATATTAAATTGATCATGTCGCATACATGACATGTGGGTTCGGGCATTATGCCGATTCGCCTCATAATTAAATATGGAGTCGATATGCGGAATACCTTTGTCTTATTTCGGACTCCATTTAAATTTGTGTAGCGAACCGGTGCTATCTTTTGCCATGTTAAGACAACATTTAAATTGTGGGGTATCTAAACAACATGAACCATCTGATTAATTGTCGGGACCCTGGTTCCGCTTAATATGACCTAATTGCATCGCAGCTTTGCCATGTCATACATCATACATGCATCATGCCCGATCTTTTGCCGTAATATTAAATAGTGCATCCGGTGTTTATTCTAGTGTTTTGCTTCTTCGCGGATAAGGCCGTTGAGTTGATGCGAGTGTCGACCCGATCTTCAGTTGAACCTTCGGCAATGTTTTTCAGGCGAGCACGTCCCCCTTTTTCTACCTATCTTACTTTTATAGTATTTATTCCCTCCCGTTGATCTATTGCTATCTGTGTCGCGATGCTCTAGTTTTCGTACCGTGATATCCCGTGCAGCCTTATATTGCCTTGGACACCTATTACATTGTTTGGTAGATAGTTGGACTTTAAGCGTCGTGATCGCCGCTCAAGTGCTGTTGTGTGTCGTCAAGTACCACAGTTGTTGGAGTCTTGCCGCATGTTTAATGTTGGAGATGATCATGTATTTAATTATCGTTTAATTCAATTATTGTTTAATAACTAAAATTGAAGTAGGTAAATGAGAAACGCAGTGGGCAATAGATGTTATTTGGTTTTAACCGTCCACTTGTGTCCGTGGGACCCCGAGTACTTGATACATGTTCCTTGAATATTCGCGCTATCCACATCCGGAGGATTATGGGACCCCGAGCGAGCTTGATTCAGTCTTATTTCTTGGGGCCACAAACTAGTTTGAGGTTTTATTTACTATCCTGTACTTATGCCATGCTTTCTTTGCTTTATTTACGATTGTGCGAGGAGCTTTGACTGTTAGGATCGGGACACGATTTCGTGGTATCGACAAGCCCGATTTTGGGTTCCCGGTCATTTCTGACCGTCACCCAAACCTTGAGTCCGTCTCGAGTCAGCTAACTTCTTGGTGTACTCAATGGGGTGGCCCCCTGAAATATTTCTGAATCCTGTGATTGCTTTGTCGTGAAGGCCTCATTGGGTTTTGATTTGGTTTTTCCGAGGTTGATCGAGTGTGTGTTGCTATTTGTCCACCCCTGCAAGGTAAAACTTTCTGAAAGCCGTGTCCGTTATTATGGACGACTTGGAGCACAGTATCTCGATCATAGACAACTATAACTAAAGTAGTGCTATAAATTTAACTTTATAATGACTAGTAATCAGCTTCACTATAATGGAATGGCTAAATAAAATTGCCAACAATTGCTTGTTTGGGTTGACGCTTGCTACCATTGTATCTGACTAGTAAGTACTGCAACTACAACGGAATGGCTAAATAAAAGTGCCAACAACTGCTGGGTTTTGGGATATCTCATGCTAATTGTATTTGACTAGTAAGTGTCGCAACTACAACGGAATGGTTAACTAAAATTGCCCGCTGCTTATTATATCAGGATGATTATCTATACTTGACTAGTAATTGCTGCAACGATAACTGAATAAATAAAACTGCCAACGGTGTGAGTTCCTCGGTTGACTTCCTCGTTTGGTCTCGAGCGGGAAACACCAGGATGGGTATGTTTGGTGGTAGTATCAGGTTGGGTCGGTCAGGTCTTTCTTACCCCTCTCTGATAGCCGATAGTTATATCGAGTCTCTATAGGGTGTTTAGTGCATGCTGCCGCTGCCGCTTCAGTCCACCATACCTATGTAGGCGAGGACCGCCGAATTCTAGCCTCGCGTGTCTTGGCCTCGATCTTGGCTCCTCTTTTTCCTTTTCCCTTTGTCGGCACCCCTTTTGTTTAAGCAGGTTTTGAGATCGACGTCGTTAGCAGGGTTACCCTTCCGGCTTGGCCTGGGCAGGGTTATGGACGCCGTTGGTTATTCTTCAGGGCTCTTAGCCCCATTTGCATCTTGTCCGTAGTCGGACGCTCTATCAATTTCAAGGTGATTTGGATCTTTGTATATTATATCTGTATTCTTGACTCATGGAGTCGTGTTGTATATATCTCTGTTCTGTGGGTCCCATCGAAAGTGCCTGGTGGGCACCTTTCCACCCGCACGAAAGTGCCTGGTGGGCACCTTTGAATCGTTTCTATGCGGGTTTGGCGGGTTTCGCTAAAACTTGCATAGGGCCGATTCTGAGGGTGTTACACCGTGTACTGGCCTCAGTACTGACCGCTCTCTCTTTTTCCTTTGCCCTTTGTCGGCACCCCTTTTGTTTAAGCAGGTTTGAGATCGACGCCGTTAGCAGGGTTATGTGGCATCCCGCAAAAACCACTACTAGAAAATCGCGTTGTTTTTGTGCATTGCATCATCATGACCGCATGCTCATGTCATCATGCCACATTGCATTTGAGCATCGTCATCATCTTGCATTTGCTTGCATAAAATTATTTGCGGAAAAGCCTGGTTTTGTTTTCTAAACGCCCCATCTTTATTCAAAACCAAAACCGAGTCTCCGGAATATTTTGTTTTGACTAACTATGTTTTGCAAACGGTCCGTTTAACACAAATAAAATATTAAATTATTTTAGTAGGGGCAGTCGCACGGGCCGATTCGACCCGAACGACCACCCCAGTTCCAAAACGGCCCAACCCAAAAACCTTTTTCTACCAGCCCTAGTCTACCCACACCCCCCTCCACCTCACCCCAGCCTATCATCTCTCGCCACCTCACCCTCTTCCTTCCCCCACCCACTCACACGCTGCCACCTCACCAGCCTCTCTTTCCCTCCCCCTCTCTCCTGGGACCCCCCAGACGCACACAACACACCAACCACGCACGCGCCCTGCAGGCCCCCCTGACCCGATCCAACCGCCGCCCTGGCCCCACCCCTCCGGCCCCACCTGCCCCGTCGCCCCGCTCCCCCTCTCTTCTTCCTCTCTCTCTCCCGCGCGCCTCTCTCCTCTCTAGCTCTCTCAGGCGCCGCCCCCTCTCCCCCTCGGCGGCCGCCCCTGGTCCCCAGTCCTCCCGCATCTTCCGCCTCCTTGGCCAGGCCGCGCCCAACAGACCGCCTCCCCGCCTCACTCGCTCCTCTCCTCCCACCTCCCTCCTCCGCTTGCCCTTGCCAAGGCCACCCACCTCCTCCTCCGCTCGCCCTCGCGGCCACCTACCTTCCTCCCGCCTCATGGCCTCCTCCGCCAGCTCCTCCATGGCGACCCCTCCGCCATGCTCCTTCCCTCTGTCCGCTCCTCCTCATGGCCTCCGTCTGCCGGGAGCGCAGCGTCTGCTTGGCCTCCCTGAGCCGCGTCTCCGCCGCGCCCTTCCTCCTTCATCCCCGGCGCTGCCCCGCAGTCGGCCTGCCCGGCCTCGGCCAGCCCTCCGGCTTCGCGCCCCCGCTTCTCGCGCCGCCTCCGCCTCCGGCGCCCGCCTCGCCTCGCGGCGAGCCGCCTGCCGCCTGCGCAGCCAGGCGCCGAGCCCGCGCACCCGTGGGCCCTGCCACTGCCTCCACGGCCGCCCTCTCTCGCTTTGAGCCTGAGTCCGCTCCCTGGCGCAACCTCGAGATCGGCCACGCCCGATGTTGGCTCGGGCGTTGGCAGTCCCGCTATCGCCACCTCTTCCCTTTGGTCCGTACACGTTCCCTGCACCCGCCGAGCTGGTGCCTCTTATTCTTTGTGTGTCCTCCCGTCTATGTCTAGTGCCGCTTCGCGGTTCCGTGACGAAGGTCTTCTACATACATACCAAGATCGCCCACATGGAAAATTGAAGGCCCGCTCCGAGTCCAAAGACCGACATCAACGGCGTCGCTCCAAGATCTCCTTCCCGGAGTTGATGACCCGATGACGCCAAGATCTACATCACGGATCCGCAGGCGAGACCTCGAAGGCTGTCGGCGTGAAGGCGTACCCTCGAATTCCGAGGAGGTCGGCAAGATCGCCTGACGCGAACCCCAAACCACGAGGCCCCGGCAAGGCGATCCGCAATGCTGTCGCCCGACATGGAACCGACGGTTCCGCGAGAACTCCGGACCCGATGACCGCCAAGATCGCCACCGGTACCACAAGCACTTCACCCCGGACGCCAAGTCCGACCCGACCCGCGAACCCGGCAAGACCTTCACGACGACAAGAACGACAGCGACCAGGAGAATCCGATGCGCCCCCGGCATCGAACCAAGTACTCCTTTCCGGGCGCCGAGTCCGCCGAGAACCCGGATGCGACAAGATCTGCCCCGTTGTTCGAGGACGTTTCCGCCGAGACCGACCCGTCGAACCCTGGACCCTGAGACCGACCCCGAACCCCGGAACCCCAAGATCGCCAAACCTCCATGTGTGAACCCCTTCCCGAAAACCCTATTTTATAATATAATACAACTTGTTGCATATTAAATTGTCATCCTTGCATGCATATTGTGTGTTTTGGGGGCCTTAGGCCGATTCACCTCTTAATTAAATATGGGGCCCATATGCGGGCAAATCCAGTCTCATATCGGCCTCATTTAAACTTGTGTAGCGAACCGGTAACTTATCTTGCCATGTTAATACAACATTAATTTGCGGGGTAGATAAATAACTTGAACCATATAATTAATTGTCGGGACCCCGGTTCCGCTTAATCTGGCCTAATTGCATCGCATCTTTGCCATGCATGCATCATGTCGATCTTCTGCCGTTGTATTAAATATTGCATCCGGTGTTTATTCTAGTGTTTGCTTCTTCGCGAATAAGGCCGTTGAGTTGATGCGAGTGTCGACCCGATCTTCGGTTGAACCCTTCGACAATGTTTTCAGGCGAGCATCTTCCCCTTTCTACCTATCTTACTTTTATAGTATTTATTCCCTCTTGTTGATCTATTGCTATCTGTGTTGCGTTGCTCTAGTTTTCGTTCCCGTGATATCCCTTGCAGCCCTATATTGCCTTGGACACACCCTATTACCTGTTGTTTGGTAGATGGTTGGACCTGCGTGTCTTAGTCGCTTGCTCAAGTGCTGTTGCGTGTCGTCAAATGCCACAGTTGTTGGAGCCTTGCCGCATGTTTGATGTTGGAGATGATCATGGTTTTACTTATCGTTCACTTTAATTCCTGTTTAACAACTAAAATTGAAGTAAGCAGAGGCATCGGTGGGTGATAGAAAATATTTGGTTTCCGAACACCCACTTGTGTCCCGTAGGACCCCGAGTACTTGATACCTGTTCCTTGATTTATCGCGCTATCCACATCCGGAGGTATATGGGACCCCACGAGCGAGCTTGATTCATCTTATTTCTTGGGGCCACAAACTAGTTTGAGGTTTTATTTACTATCTGTACTTATGCCATGCTACTTTTGTATTTACGATTGTGCGAGGAGCACTGCATCTTGTTAGGAATTGTGACCCGTTTACGTATCGACAAGCCCAGTTTTGGGTTCCCGATCGCTTCTGGCCCCACAAACCTTGAGTCCGTCTCGGAGCTAGCTTGCCGTTGGGTAAGACTCAAGGGTGGCCCCTGAAATATTTCTGAATCCTGTGATTGCTTTGTCGTGAAAGCCTCGTTGGGTTTTGATTTGGTTTTCCGAGGTTGATCGGCGTGTGTTGCTATTGGTGCACCCGGCGGGTAAAACTTTCAAAGCCGTGTCGCGGTTATGGACGACTTGGAGCACAGTATCTCGATCATAGACAAGCATAACTAAAGTAGTGCTATAAATTTGACTTTATAATGACTAGTAATCAGCTTCACTATAATGGAATGGCTAAATAAAACTGCCCACAATTGCTTGCTTGGTTTGTCGCTTGCGACAATTGTATCTGACTAGTAAGTATTGCAACTACAACGGAATGGCTAAATAAAAGTACCAACAACTGCTGGGTTTTTTGGGTTATCTCATGCTATTTGCATCTGATTAGTAAGTGTTACTACTATAACGGAATGGTTAACTAAAAATGCCCACTGCTTACTTTATCAGGATGATTATCTAAACCTGACTAGTAATTGCTGCAACGATAACTGAATAAGTAAAACTACCAACGGTGTGAGTTCCTCGGTTGACTTCCTCGTTTGGGTTCGAGGGGGAAATACCAGGATGGGTTTGTTTGATGGTAGCATCAGGTTGGTTCCGAATAGGTCATTCTTATCCCTCTCTGATAGCCGCCAGTTGTATCGAGTCTCTATAGGTTGTTTAGTGCATCTTTGCCGCTGCGCTTGATCCACCATACCTATGTAGGCGAGGACCGCCTAATTCTAGCCTCGCTGTCTTGGCCTCGATTTACGCTCCTCTTTTCCTTCGCCCTTGTCGGCACCCCTTTTTGTTTAAGCGGGTTTGGAGATCGTCGTCGTTAGCGGCGTTACCCTTCCGGCTTGGCTGGGCAGGGTTATGGGCGCCATTGGTTATTCTTGAGCTCTTAGCCCCATTTGCATCTTGTCCGTGGCGGACCTTCTGTCGTTTTCAAGGTGATTTGGATCTTTGTATATTATATCGTATTCTTGACTCATGGAGTCATTGTTATATATATCTGCTACGTGGGTCCCATCGAGGATTGTTGTGTAATGTTATTACTTCGTTTTCCACCGCGAAAGTGCTGGTGACCTTTGAATCGTTTCTATGCGGGTTTGGCGGGTTTCGCTAAAACTTGCATAGGTCCGATTCGAGGTGTCTGAGGTTACCCTTCCGCTTGGCTGGGCAGGTTATGGGCGCCATTGGTTATTTTCGGGCTCTTAGCCCCATTTGCATCTTGTCCGTAGTCGGACGCTCTATCGTTTTCAAGGTGATTTGGATCTTTGTATATTATATACGTATTCTTGACTCATTGGGTCATTGTTGTATATATATATCTACGTGGGTCCCATCGAGGACTGTTGTGTAATGTTATTTCGCTTTCCACCTTGCGAAAGTGCTGGTGGGCACCTTTTGAATCGTTCTATGCGGGTTTGGCGGAATCGCTGAAACTTGCATAGGGTCGATTCGAGGGTGTTCTGAGTGGTATCGAGCTCGTGATTGCGATACACAAGTCCAGCCTATAGGATAACCTAGCTAACGGAAGTAGAGTGTCAAAACTATTTTGCAAAATCGGTTGGATAGTTCGATTAGGTCTGATTTTACTCCTTACCCTCCGCTATTCTCCTCTTACCTCTACGCGTTTTGAAACCACCTCTTATCTTTTCTTCGAGTCCAGGATTTCTCGTGGTTGGGTTTCTGTCGTACCTTTAGGGTTTCGCTTCTTTCCTATTATAACGATGGCGCTACAAACATCTTATCTGCATCTCGTTTGGTGTACCCTTCATCCAATCTTTTTGTTCTTGAACTCTTTATCTGTATGTGTACCTTGCTGGATATCCGTATCGTTGAAAAACATATGAGAAGGACGAGCATTGGTGAAGTTGGAGTATACCTTGAGCATGTGTTGTTCATGCCAATGGATTCATGCCAATGGAACCATCGCGGAACCTAATCATTGTGTCTTTCATACGATTTCTGTTGTATCTTCCGGTGTTTTCCGATGTGATGACCTCATCTACATCAGATCCAATGCAGAGCTGGCATCATCCCTTTGTTCCGAATACCGCTTATGAAGATCTTCATTCTAAATTCCGAGAGTTGAGTTGCCTGATTTTCGTATTCATGTATAGAGTTGATAGTTTGGGTACGGGATGGACTGATCACCCTACCCGACTCTTACTGTTCACTCTTGTACATCGGACTGGTGGATCAATGTAACTTTTCCTCTTCTCATGGAAGTTAGAGGTGGCCTTATCTTTTGATACCTCTACCTTCGTCCTTTGTTTCTCCAGAGTGTTCTCTTGATGAACGTGAGCACCGACCTTTGTTGGTGGTGTCGCTGATTTCAAGATGGAGAAGGAATCATTGTAAGTGGTGTCGTGATGATCTAACCGAAGCAAGAAGATTGCATCACGGCTTTCTTCCTGTATGAGGCGGATCTCGAGGGAGATCCATTGTTAGTGGTGTCGAATTGTGGCATCCATAAAACCCACTACTAGAAAATCGTTGTTTTGTGCATTGCATCGTCATGACCGCATGCTCATGTCATCATGCCACATTGCATTTGAGCATCGTCATGTCATCTTGCATTTTGTTTGCACAAAACTATCTCAAAAAACATATTTTGTTTTCTAAACACCGCCTTTATTTCAAAACCCAAAACCGGGTCTCCGAATATTTTGTTTTGTCTAACCACAGATTTCAAACGCCTGCTTTAAATAATAAAATATTTATTTTATTTTAGGGGTTGCCAAACCGGCCGATCCGACCCTGGCCACCCTAGTACAAAACCAGCCCTCCTAAACCCTTTTCCTACAGGTCCTATTCTACCACCCTTGACCACCTCACCCCCTCCAATCCCCTCCCTCCACCTCACCACTCTCTTCCCAATATCCTATCCTATGCTGCCACCTCACCCCAGCTGCCACATGCGGGCCCACCTGGCACCACACACGCATCCCCTCCTGCCACCTACCCTGGCCCCACCCCGGCCCCCACTGCCCCGCTTCCACTCCCATCCCCAACGCACACCACGGAACGCACCCACCCCCACTCCACTCCCTGGAACCCTGGCCCCACCCCTTGGGCTCGATCCACCCACGCACGCACGCTCCCCTGCTCCCGACGCACCTCCTCCCTCGGTCTCACCAACCTCCACCGTCGCCTTCCGCCCGGCCTCATCTCCCCTGGCCCGATCCCCACCTCCCCATCCCGCGTCCCTCGCTCCGCCTCTCCTTCCTCCGCGGAGCCGCCGCCTCCCCGGCGGGCTCCCCTCCGTCCAGCCGTCGCCCACCCCTCCGCTCAACCTCGCGGACGAGCCCACCGCAACCGCATCGCCCTCCTCTTCCCGGCCTCCTCCGGTGCCTCTCCTCGCCGCCGCTCCTCTCCTGAGCACCCGCGCCGGCCATGGTCCGCCCCGCCGCCTCGCGGGACCGCGCCAGCGCGTGCCGCCTCTCTCCTCGCCGTCGCCTTCCCCGGGCCGTCCCTCCGCCGGAGCCAGTCCCGCATCCAGAGCTCCTCCCGGCCCATGCGGCTTCGCCCGCCGGCGCCCTCCCCTGTGGTGTTCCCTCTCAGCCTCTGTCCCACAAGCTCGTCGTCGGCCCTTTCGCCTCCTCGTTCGCCGCCGTTGCCAAGCCCAGCCATCGTCGGCCTCTGCCACGACCCTAGGCTCCACCGCCATCTCGCACCAGGCCGCCTCCCCGAGGCCTCCTTCTGCACGCCACCGAGCCGACTCCGCCGCTGTCTTCCTCCAGGAACTGCTACCCTTCGTCCTCCACCACCCGCGCGAGCGCCGCCCCCAGCAACGTCTTCCTCCTCGCCGCCCTCTCGGCCACCTCCCGTAGTCCCTGCAGCCACACGGTCCTCCTTCTTCGAGCTCTTCACCGGCCGTGTCGCCCCTCTCATGTGGCCTGCACTCATGGCGCTGGCCCCAAGCCCGTCGCTATTGTCCAGTCTCGTCGTTTGGCTGGATCCTTTCTTGCTTTGGCCCTGTCCAAGTGCTTGCCTCGCTTGTGCTCCTGGTGTTTGGAAAATTCCTATTGAGTGGTTGGTACAGGCCGCTATAGATCCTTGTGGATGTGATGTATGCGTTAAGTGATTCCTCCGCGGACCCAAAGACTGAACCCGGGCATGTCAATTCTTCGGCCCGAAGAACACAGAGGCGATAAGTACTACTTCCCGGGATTCGACACCCCGAGACCATCACGAGAAGGTGAAACGCCAGGGCCTTCGACACGGAACACTGAACCCTGTCGAACACCAAGACCCTCGGAATCGCCAAGTTCTCCTTCTCGGATCAGAAGACCGAACCCGACACGCCAAGTTCTCCCTCTCGGATCCGAAGACGCCGAGACCCGGGACACCAAGATCTCCGCCGTGATCGACACTTCGTTGTCCACCATTGAAACCACATCTCTTCTCGTGAAGATCGGATTATGTGTGGTGAATTTGGATCATGTTCACTAAACAACTTGAGGGATGTTGAATTTAGTGGGAGTTCATCTAGTAATTTGATTAAAGTTGAACTAGTTATCATGAACATAGTCTAATTTGTACTTGCAAACATTGTAGATTAAATGGCTAAGTCCAACTTCAACTTCAACGTTTTTGCTGAGAAGGAAAATCTTAGAAACAAAGGGTCTAACTTCACCAACTGGTTCCGCAATCTGAGAATCATTCTCTCTGGCGGTCAAAAGGACTATGTCCTTGAGAATGCGCTAGGTGATGCCCTACTGTAGATCATGCCGATGAGAAAGTTGTCTATCGTCGCAAAGATGATTATGGTGTGATTAAGAGCACCATGTTGTTTGCTATGGAATCGGACCTTCAAAATCGTTTTGAAGACTATCCTGGCCCTTTGAGATTCTTGAGGAACGAAAACTATGTTTTAGACTCAGTCCGCTCGAGATATGATATCTCGAGAAATTCTTTAGCGCAAGATGGAGGAAGGAGTTCCGTTAGTGAGCACGCCATAAAGATGTCGGGCTACACTCAACATATGAGCAAGCGGACTGCAAGATTCCGGAGGAGCTCAAGATTGACAGGGTTCTGCAATCACTCCCTCCCAGCTACAAAAGTTTTGTAGTGACTCATAATCAGATTGGTTCCACTGATACGATCACCGAGCTCTTCGCAAAGCTGAAGGCTGCGGAGGTGGACATCAAAAAGGATAATCATGTGTTGATGGTCAACAAGCCCCCCACCTTCAAGAAAGGTAAGGGTGCAAAGAAGCCCTTCAAGAAAGGCGGCGGCAAGCGCGTTGCCCCTGCTGAGAAGAAGCTCAAGTCTGGACCCAAGCCGGACACTGAGTGCTTCTATTGCAAGGACAAGGGTCACTGGAAGCGCAACTGTCCGAAGTACTTAGCGGACAAGAAGGCTGGCACCATCAAAGGTATATTTGATATACATGTTATTGATGTTTTCCTTACTAGCCCTCGTTGTAGTGCCTGGGTATTTGATACTGGTTCAGTTGCTAATATTTGTAACTCGAAACAGAAGCTACGGAATAGACGGCGGCTTGCGAGGGATGAGGTGACGATGCTGGCGTAGCGGATCAAGAGTTGATGTGATGGCCGTCCGACACTCTCCTTAGTTTTACCTTCGGGTTAGTTTTAAACCTCAATAAATGTTATTATGTGCGTTGAGCATGAACATCATTTCGGATCGTGTTTATTGCAAGACGGTTATTCATTTAAATCTGAGAATAATGGTTGTTCTATTTATATGAGTAACATCTTTTATGGTCATGCACCTGCTGTGAATGGTTTATTTCTTCTGAATCTCGAAAGGGATGAAACACACATCCATAACATTGAGGCTAAGAGATGCAAAGTAGATAGTGATAATACTACTTATTTGTGGCACTGTCGTCTAGGTCATATTGGTGTAAAACGCATGAAGAAACTCCATTCTAGTGGACTTTTGGAGTCTCTTGATTTTGAATCATTTGATACATGCGAACCATGCCTCATGGGAAAGATGATCAAAACCCCGTTCTCCGGAATGATGGAGTGAGCAACGGACTTGTTGGAAATCATACACACCGATGTATGCGGACCGATGAGTGTTTCGACGTGCGGTGGATATCGCTATTTTCTCACTTTTACCGATGACTTAAGTAGATATGGGTATATTTATTTAATGAAACATAAATCTGAAACATTTGAAAAGTTCAAGGAATTTCAGAATGAAGTGGAGAACCATCGTAACAGAAAGATTAAGTTTCTACGATCCGATCGTGGAGGTGAATATTTGAGTTATGATTTTCTCACGCATCTTAAAGCAAGCGGAATCGTTTGCAACTCACGCCACCGAACACCACAGCAATGGTGTGTCTGAGCGAATCGAACCCTATTAGATATGGTCGATCAATGATGTCTCTTCTTGATTTGCGTTATCATTTTGGGGTTATGCATTAGAAACCGCTGCATTCACTTTAAATAGGGCACCATCTAAATCCGTTGAGACGACACCGTATGAACTGTGGTTTGGTGCTAAACCTAAGTTATCGTTTCTTAAAGTTTGGGGATGCGAAGCTTACATCAAGAAGTTGATGCCGGACAAGCTAGAACCCAAAACGGAGAAATGCGTCTTCATAGGATACCCTAAGGAAACTATTGGGTATACCTTCTATCACGTAACCAAGGCAAAGTGTTTGTCGAAAGAACGGTTCCTTTCTTGAGAAGGAGTTTCTCTCGAAATAAGTGAGTGGGAGGAAAGTAGAGCTAGACGAGGTTGTTGAACCTTCTCTTGAGTTGGAGAGTAGCGCAGCACCTGAAATTTTTCTAGTGCCGCCTCCACCAACAATAGAGGAAGCTAATGACAAGGATCATGAAGCTTCAGACGATGCTACTACTGAGCGTCGCAGGTCGACAAGGTCGCGTGCCCCTCCTGAGTGGTACGGCAACCCTGTCTTGACTGTTTTGTTAGTATAAGACAGTGAACCTACGAACTATGAGGAAGCGATGATGATCCCAGACTCTGAGAAATGGCTGGAGGCCATGAAATCCGAATTGGGATCCATGAGCGAAAACCGAGTATGCACTTTGGTGGACCCTCCTAGCGACCGAAAGGTCGTTGAGTGCAAATGGATTTTCAAGAAGAAAACGGACGCGGATGGTAATGTTACCGTCTATAAAGCACGGCTTGTCGTGAAAGGTTTTCGACAAGTTCAAGGTGTTGACTACGATGAGACTTTCTCTCCTGTAGCGATGTTTAAGTCCATTCGGATTTTATTAGCAATTGCTGCGTTTCATGATTATCAAATATGGCAGATGGATGTCAAGACTGCGTTCCTCAATGGCAACATTGATGAAGAGTAGTATATGATGCAACCCGAAGGTTTTGTCGATCCTAAGGATGCTGATAAAGTGTGCAAACTTCAGCGTTCCATTTATGGACTAAAGCAAGCATCTCGGAGTTGGAACCTTCGTTTTGATCAAGTGATCAAGAGCTTTGGATTTGTTCCAAATTGCTACGAAGCTTGTATCTACAAGAAAGTGAGTGGGAGCTCAGTGACATTTCTGGTACTATATGTGGATGACATATGGATTATTGGAAATGACATTAACATGCTTAACGATGTGAAGAGTTATTTGAACAAGTGTTTTTCAATGAAAGACCTAAGTGAAGCTTCTTATATATTGGGCATCAAAATCTATAGAGATAGACAAAGGCCTTTGATAGCTTTAAGCAGTACATACCTAGACAAGGTTCTGAAAAGGTTCAGAATGGATAAGGCAAAGAAAGGTTAAGTGCCTATGTTGTCAGGTAAGATATTGAGCAAGGCTCAGTGTCCATCTACGGTAAATGATAGAGAAGCTATGAGAAAAGTGCCTTATGCCTCGGCCATAGGTTCTATCATGTATGCCATGCTGTGTACTAGACCGGATGTGTCCAATGCTCTTAGTTTGACGAGCAGATACCAAAGTGATCCAGGAGTGGAACACTAGACAGCCGTGAAGAACATCCTAAAGTACCTAAATAGGACTAAAGAAATGTTCTTAGTCTATGGATGTGATGAACAGCTCGTCGTAAAGGGTTACGTCGACGCTAGTTTCGACACCGACAAGGATGATTCTAAATCTCAGACAGGATACGTTTATATTTTGAATGGAGGAGTTGTGACCTGGAGAAGCTGCAAGCAAATCGTGATCGCGGGATCTACAGTAGAAGCGGAATACATGGCTGCTGCAGAAGCGTGAAGTGAAGGAGTTTGGATCAGGAACTTCATCACTGAGCTTGGCGTGGTTCCAAGTGCATTGGATCCACTGGAGATATTGTGTGACAACACTGGTGCCATAGCACTCGCTAAGGAACCAAGATATCATCCAAAGACCAAGCATATCAATCGCAAGTTTCATATAATCCGAGATTATATAGCAAATGGAGATCTAAAGATTAGCAAAGTACATACAGATCTGAATGTCGCAGATCCATTGACTAAACCTCTTCCACGTGTAAAACATGATCAACACCTTAGTGCCATGGGTGTGAGATTGTTTCCAAATGTAAACTAGATTATTGACTCTAGTGCAAGTGGGAGACTGTTGGAATTATGCCCTAGAGGCAATAATAAAGATGTTATTATTATAATTCTTGTTCATGATAAAGTTTATATTCCATGCTAGAATTGTATTAAGCGGAAACTTTAATACTTGTGTGGTTTGTGAACAACACCGTGTCCCTAGTATGCCTCTATGGACTAGCTCATTGATTAATGATGGTTAAGGTTTCCTAACAATAGACATGAGTTGTCGATTAATAATGAGATCATATCATTGGGAGAATGATATGATGGACAGACCCAAACTAAGTGAAGCAATTAGATTGTGTCATCGTGTTCATCTTTGCGAAGCTTTTCTTATGTCAAATATTGTATTCCTTAGACCATGAGATAATACAACTCCCTGTATCGGAAGAAAGCTTTGAGGTCATCAAACGTCATCCTATGAGAGGGTGATCATAAAGGTGTCTCTCAGGTGATCGGAAAGTACCTGTTGGGTTGTATGTATCGAGATGGGATTTGTCCCTCCCAAGTCGGAGAGATATACTTTGGGCCCACTCGGTAATCGATATCAACACCGCTTGCAAGCATGTGGTTAAGGAGTTAATCACAAAGAGATATCGGATTACGGAACGAGTAAAGTACTTGCTGTGAACGAGATTGAACTAGGTATGACGGTACAGACGATCAAATCTCGGGCAAGTAAAATATCGCGAGATGAAGGGAATATATATATATATGGGATTGATTAAATCCTGGCATCGTGGTTCATCCGATATGATCATCGATGAATGTGTGGGAGTCAATATGGGTTTCCAGACCCCGCTGTTGATTATTGATAGAAGATCATGTCTGCATGTTCTCGAACCCAAAGGGTCACACACTTAACGTGTCTCAATGCTAGGATAGATTGGATAATTGGTTTATGAGTTTTTTTCGGAGTCTTGGATGGGATCCGGTACATCACGAGAGGTTCCGGAATGGTCCGGAGAATAAGATTCATATAAGGCAATGCAGTTTTTGGAGTTCGAAATTATTTCGGGTTAATCGGTATTGTACCGGAAGCTTCTAGAACCTTCCGGAGGGGGACCAACGTGGCCCCACCTGCCAGGAGGGGGCATGGGCCTATGAGGGAGTGCCCTGGCCGCATTAGGCCAGGGGCACAAGGCCCCATAGGGCCCAGCCGACCAACCTAGGGCAAAACCCTAGGAGAGCTTCTAGAAGGGGGGAACTTGCCCCCCACTCCTCCCTCCTTGGCCGCCGGCCCTAGGGTTTGGGGGAGGGGCAAGGGCTGGCCCACCCTCTATATAAAGAGGCTGGGGCACCCTCCCACACCTCCTCCTCAAGCCCTAGCCGCCCTCGCCTCCTCTCTCTCTCCTCCGACCACGTGGCGTAGCCTCGCCGCAAAACTCTCCACCGCTTGCACCGTGCCGTCGCGTTGTAGATCTAATCCGCTCTCCACCATACTTGCTGGACCGAGGAAGGAGACGCCGAGGTGCTGCACGTGCATCTCTGAGGCATCGCCACTTGCGGTGTTAGATCGGATCGGATCGCGGAGGAGAAGCGAGTACGACTACATCACCCATGTTCCGTTAACGTTCACTGTGGCGTAATCTTCAAGGGTATGAAGATCTCATCTATTCCCCCTCGTTGTTTGCATCTCCTAGATTAGATCTTGGCTTTCCCGTTCGCATCCGTAGAATTTTTTTGATTTACTATGCTGCGAAACCCTTCAAAGATCGCTACTAACAACGGAGAGCATGCAATATCACAAACAACACAGACATGATTGAATCATAAAGACAAAACCATTAATCAAACCAACATAATAATCTCAATATCCATCGGATCCCCGCAAACACAACATGCATGATTACAAATAGATTAGATCTTGATTATGAACGGAGCTCACAAGATCTATACATGAAAGCACAAAGGAGGAGATACAACCATCTAGCTACTACATGGACCCATAGTCCAAGGTGGAACTACTCACGCATCGTACCGGAGAAGGCCTCCGGGATGATATCCCCTCTGGCAGGGTGCCGGGAAGAACTTCAGATCCCCCGATCTAGGGACGATGGTGGCGGCTGCATTTGGTTTCGTGGAGATTTGATCGGTGCTTAGGGTTTTGCATCGGGCTTCTTATAGGCGAGGGGAGGCCGAGGAGGCGACCGGGGCCAAACCCTAGCTGTGCTCGGGGCCCACCCGCCTAGGTGGATCTGGCCGCCGGCCCTCCCGGCTCCCTCGACTTCTTCTTGTTCCCCACGGAAAGTAATTGACTTTGACGTTTGTCCGTCCAATTTCGAGAATATTTGTTTACTAACTTTTCAAAACCAAAACAGCAGAAAATGTGCATCTCGCATCTTGTGCAACTTGTTAATAGGTTAGTACCAGAAAACATGTAAAAATCACCTCAAAGTGTAGACAAGTAAAGCAAAGTAGATACTAAACAAGCATGGAGCATAAAAAATTATAGACCTTTCCAACGTATCACCGGGCAAACGACCGTCTGTCCACCGCCCACGCATCAGCGTAATGGCGCGCCACCGCCCGCCCTACTTCCCCCCACTTTACCATTTTCTGCCCTCACCGCTACACCCTTCCGCCCTCGCCGCTCTTTCCCCATTTGGCTATTAATGCTGGCCGCCCTCGTCGTCTCCAGATCACACACTCCCACTCCATTACCCCACAAAAACTCCATGTTTCGGCGAAGAGAAGAAAAGCTCGCCGGCTGCCATGACGGAGAGGTACCCGGCGACGGAGCGGTGGCGAACGGCTCCGACCGACATTGGTTGCCGTCGTGGAAGGATTGGCTCCTCGATGACGCCGGTTAGCCAGCACCGCCGGATTTCGGGCGCCCGCCGACATGGAAGATGAGCGCGGGAGGCATGCCTGTGCCGTCGGTGTCAGAGGGGCAAGAGCGAAACGATGAGATCCAAGCCGTCATCACTGACATGGATCCCGATGAGGCAGAGCACCTGAGAACCATGCCCACTGGGACAACTTCTTCGGCAAGCGGCGGGCGCAACAGTTGGTGCACAATGAGGGCGGAGGCCCGACGCCGGCGCGCAACAACGCAAAAGGATGGCATCGCTGGTTGATACGTCGAAATTGTATCTATAATTTTTGATGCTCCATGCTTGTTTAGTATCTACTTTGCTTTACTTGTCTACACTTTGAGGTGCTTTTTACATGTTTTCTGGTACTAACCTACTAACAAGTTGCAACAGTGCGAGATGCCTGTTTTCTGCTGTTTTTTATTTCAGAAAAGTTAGTAAAGAAATATTCTCGAAATTGGACGGGACAAACGTCAAAGTCAATTACATTCCAAGGGGAACAAGAAGTCCAGAGGGGAGCCGGAGAGGCCGGCCAGGGGGGGCAGACCCACCCTAGGCGCGAATGGCCCCTAACCCTGCTCGAGGTGGGGCCCCGGCCACGCCTCGGCCTCCTCTTGCCTATAAGAAGCCCACGATGCGTAAACCCTAAGTACCGATCAAATCTCCACGAAACCTCAGAGTCATGCAGCCACCATCATCCCTAGATCGGGGATCCAAGTTTTCCCAAGACTGTTGAGGAGATCATTCCGGAGGACTTCTCTCTGGTATGATGCGTGAGTAGTTCCACCTTGGACTATGGATCCATGTAGTATCTAGATGGTTGTATCTCCTCCTTTTTGCTTTCATGTATAGATCTTGTGAGCTCCGTTCATGATCAAGATCTAATCTATTTGTAATCATGCATGTTGTGTTTGCGAGGATCCGATGGATATTGATATTATTATGTTGGTTTGATTAATGGTTTTGTCTTTATGATTCTATCATGTCTGTGTTGTTTGTGATCTTGCATGATCTCCGTTGTTAGTAGCTATCTTGTCCAAGTAGTTGCTAGTGACTCCAAGAGGGGGTATTTATGCTCGATAGTGGGTTCATGCCTCTAGTTTCCAACGGAAGTGACAATAATCTCTTCGGTTGTAGATTTGCTGTTGCTAGTAGGGAGAAAACAACGGTCTCTTGTTCATGGAACATGTGAACTGTTTACCTTACACACTTTGCTTAAAGCAGTTGTCTATTGCTTACAACTTAATACTGGAGGGGGGTCGGATGATAACCTGAAGATGGAATTGTAGTCATAGATGCAGTTGGATGGCGGTCTATGTATCTTGTTGTATTGCCCAAACGAATCTCATAGGATCTTTCTGACTGGTAATTGCATTGTTATGCCTTGCTCAGTTCCTGTCAATTGTCCTGCTGTAATTTGTTTACCATTCATGCCATGTTGTTTATCTAAGGAGAGCACCTCTAGTGAACTATGGACCCCGGTCCAATCTTTACCATCGATACATCTTCCACTGTTACTTGTTTACTTGCTGCAAACCATTAACTTCCACAGTACGCTTAATCCTTTTGTTATAGCAAACCGTGAGGTTGACAACCTCAATTCGCTGGGGCAAAGTCTTGAGTTTGTGTTGTGCAGTCTCCACGTTGCTTGCAACACCTGTGTGACGTTTCCTTCCTCCTTCTAGTTCGATAACCTCGGTCTCTACCGAGGGAAGACTTGCTCTGTGCTCATCACACCTTGCTTTTGGGGTTTCCAACGAAGTGGTCCACGTCAGCACCATCACTAGTGGAGCATGCCCGACCACACCCTCGCTACCGTCCTCGACTATGTTGCCGATGGCGACACCACCAGCTAGGCTACCCGCCGTTGTTTTCTTGGTGCCGCGGGGCGGTTTACTGGATGCCGAGGCGGATGACTGGTGCCTCGTCATCGTCTTCAGCGTCATCCTCGCGCTCATTTGGCTCGGCGCCAAGCCAGTCACCGCGCTTCACGGTGCCTCTCCAGCCGGAGTTGCCGGTGCGCTCACCACCACGGACGCGCTCGCGCGGGATAGTCATCAACGAACGTCGTTCTCCATCGCTGTCGAGCAGCCACATTCAACTGTTGAGGTCGAAGCTGCGTGCGCCGAAGATGGAGCCGACATAGTGGGCGGTGCCAGTGGACGAGGAGGACTTCCTCCTCAAGATGGAGATGGAGGCGTCGTTGAACGACGTCTCTTTGATGGCACCCCCCGACGTGTGCGCCTGGTCCTGGACGGACTGGGAGCGTGAGGAGTGTAACACCCCCGGTCTCTCCGAACCGACGGTTGTCACTTATGGCAGCTCAATAGGATCTCTAGACTAACCCCACAGACAGACACTAGTGTTTTCTGCGCACTTTGTCCTCACTCGTGCGCACCCGGTACCCACTTCCCGGTCGGTCATCCATCTTAGAATTGCTCTAGGCCAAGCACACTTAACCTTAGTGTTTTTTGAATGAGCTTCCAGAAAAGAAGGTTCAACTTGTTGGTATGGGTTTCCTATCAATCCTATTGAGCCATGCGCCAGGGTCTCACATACACCCACCCGTAGAAGATCGACGTCCTCGTCGATCAACCACAAGCCAGGAACGTCCCCACTTGGCACACGTCTGTGCGTCCAGTGCCGGCACATGCGCCATGCCGTGTCCACTCCGGGGCACACGTGCCATGCGCCACATGTCTGCCACTGACCCGCACACGCCCGTGTAACCGAGAACCTGGCTCTGATACCACTTGTAACACCCCCGGTCTCTCCGGACCGACGGCTGTCACTTCTGGCAGCTCAATAGGATCTCTAGACTAACCCCACAGACCAACACTAGTCTTTTATGCGCACTTTGTCCTCACTCGTGCGCACCCGGTATCCACTTCCCGGTCGGTCACCCATCCTAGAATTGCTCTAGTACAAGCACGCTTAACCTTAGTTCTTTTCGAACGAGCTTTCGAAAAAGAAGTTGCAACTTGTTGGTATGGGTTTCCTATCAATCCTATTGAGCCATGCACCAGGGTCTCACAAGGAGGCCAAGAGTGAGCCACACCCGGCAACAGGGGCTGTGGGTGTGAGGATTAATCCCTTTGTTGATTGTAGCATTTTCCAAGAGTGTTTGGTATTGTTTGATGATTTTTACACTAATCTGCACTATTTGGCCCTGGGCTTGGGTCGATTCTAGCTCCGCCACTGAGGCCAAGCACATTCGCCGCCTGCAGTAGTAGGCCATGCGCAGAGCTGGGCGGGAGCTCGCCTACCAGGACGCTCCGCTCATCTTCAACAACAATGACGAAGATGAGTCCGGACCAGGCCCTTCATCGCAGCAGTGGTGCTGCAGTGACGCCGGCCAAGGTAGCTCATAGCAGCCGAAGCCACCGAGCAACAAGGACGGTGACGATGGCACCCACGAAGCCGATTATACCGTCTTCTACCGCCTCCTCGGCATGTGAACGACCTACCATCGGCATCATCTCGGCATTTACTTTTCTTTCATGTTTTCAATTTTTTTACTATTGTAAGTTAAATTCGTTTATATGTCCGAATTTGGCATAATATGTACGAAATTGCTATATTTTAATGCAATCGCATGAATTAGTTGTAAGTTTATCACGTTTTGTCAAATTTTTAGGCTGAAAGTTTCATCCATTCTATTTAGCACCGGATTTTGGCCTCGCTGGAATTCGGTCGCCGAACGACGGTAGATGCTCTTATGAACAGCGTTTATTCTGTAGTACTACAAGCTAACATGCACGAGCCGTTAAATCAGCTTTGCATGATGAATATTTCTTTGTTAAAAAGTTGGCTATTATTTTCTCCGCATCTCTTGTTTTCGCTGAGAAATCCTAATTAGTGGAGCAATGGGACCTGCCAGGATATTTTCGGAACATTCTTCCCTCCTTCCTCTTCGCCGTAGGATGATGCGCTCGATTGGATGCCACGAGGAACCCTAGTTGCTTCTTCTCCATCGCACGCTTGATGGACCAGCCAAGCTTATTGCTAACTGCTGCTCACAGCCAGCCAACTGACGGTAATGCTAATGGGCAATGGCTTAAAATCCACGCTGACCATGCCTTCCTCCTGCTGTCCTGCACATCCCCTGTAATACTTGAGCTTGTTTCTTCTGAACTCGTCTGAAAGCAACTCCTAGACAGTGGTGACCATGTATTTTCTCTTCAAACAAGCTTGACCAATGACCACCTGCGGTTTGACCCTCACGCGTGACCAGACGCCAGTTTAATTTACAGTCGCCGGGGACGACAGGAAGAGAACAAAACCCAGCCTTGTCCCGTTCCCAGTTCGATCATTCTGCAACTTGCCGCAGAAACACCCGAGATTCTCCTGAGCCGCAACGTCCCAAGCAGCTAGAGACAGAGATTAAGAAAGGGAGAGAGAGAGGTAGACGACGAAGTGTGCGGTGAGCCGACGTGCAAATGTCCGGTTCCGAACACTCCTGAATGACAAGCGGTATGCGCGATGCGATCATGCGAGTGACATATATTAGTAAAAAAAATAGGGATTGTTCTGTTTGAAAGCTGCAGTTGGCCCTGCCTAGCTGTGAAACCGAAAGACTGGGGATCCTGGTTCGTGGAATTCCTCATATTCCCTTTCCGCGGATCAGAGACGTTGGATTCTTGCGAGGGCGTGCGGTCCACGTCCGGTTGCCGCGCGCGTGGAGCTGACATGAGATGGGGACATGCATGCTATGGAGGACCCTATTGAAGCTACCGGCTGTTAGAACGATTAAGTACCAATATTTTTAATTTTTAAATAAGTATCAACTTTGAGTCATACCGTTTCGAATCGCACTAATTCATGGCTAAGAGCATTTTTACAGCAGGACTGACAGTTAAGACCCGCTTGTAAGAGCTGACTTGGCAGCCCACGTGGAGAACAAGCGCAGGTGGAGGTAGCGCCCACATGTCATCCACCCATCTTAATTCCCCTCCTCCTTCCTCCCGTCTCCATTAGGCCCGTTCGAGCTCCGGCCGACAACACGAGCGTCGAGCGGCCCCGAGGAGTTTAGCAGCGCGTAGCTCCTGACACGCAGCCACCCGTCATGCCCCAGATTGAGCATGCGGAACTCCGCCGACGCGATGCCATCCATCGCTGGTGCTCGCCCGTGCCATCCATCGCCGGTGCTCGCCTGCACTGCCCGCTGGTCGGAGCTTGCTCGCCGCCGGTATCGCTTCGCCAGCGGGCCGAGCTCGCCAGATCCCCTCGCACGGAGCTCACCCGCACTTGGCCGCATGCGCCACTCGCTGGCCGGAGCTCGCCTGGATCTCTGCCGCTGGCCTCGTCCACGTCGCCCACGAATGGATCTCACCCACTGGCTTCGCCCGCGCCTTCCTTGGATGGCGCTCGCCCATGCCGCCCACGAACAGATCTTCCCCACTGGCCTCGCTCGCGCCGTCTTTGGGCGGCGCTCGCCCGCCCACTAGCCAGAACTTATCCGCGCGCGGCCGCCAGACAATCGTCGGCCTCGCTCAGCTGCGCCGCCAACCAACTAACCGCTGGCCTCACTGCTGCTGTGGCGCCATCCGTGCGCACCTCCGCCATGGGATTTTTGGTTGGGGAAAAGTCAATACGCCAACATGGCCATCTTTATTGACTAGTCAGCTCTAGAAATGGATCCCACCTGTGAGAAAGCGTGTTAAACTGCTATCAGATGAAAATTAGTTCTATTCGCAATGTTGTGACTTAAAATTGATACGGACTAGGAAATTTAGAAATGTTGATACTGAATCATTCTGACAGCCCGAATTGTGATAGCTTCCTCTAATTTACTCGGCCCATTGGGTTACCACAACCGTGAAGTAAAAACGTGGACGCAGATGCAAACCATGGATGCATATGCGTACGTGCCTCAGAACTCCTGTCTGACTGTCTCCCGGTTTTGTTTGGATCGGCCAATCAATGCTAAAACCCTATGCGATCAGCCACCTGACCCCCTTGTTAGCAATTTGGCCGTATATGCCCTGTAACAAGGCACCGGTGATCTGCCCGCAAGAGGCCAAGAACAAAGAGGCCATCCATCTCTCGGCTGGCGAATTAGAGAGATGCCGGAGCCCGACCTGCCCACCAAGTTTTTATATACTGGTGATCACTTCGTGTTGCACCTGCCCAGTGCTAAAATGATTTACTTCGGCCCATACTAATTGACTTGGATTTATCAAAATTTGAATAAATCTAGACACTATTTAGTATATAGGTTTATATAAAATTTGACAAATCAAAGTCAATTAATATGTACGGGAGGGGTAGAAAACCGGACCATTTTAATTTAGTTCAGCAGACTGCATTGCGATGGAAGCTTTGGTTGCCCATTAGACCATCTCCACTCGTTGAGCGAACTCAAACCGAAAACCGGACCATTTTTTGATCGGACGGAATAAGTTTTTGACCTGGGTACGCCTAGTTTCCCACTTGCGTACCTAGGCCGAGTTCCCAAGTTCGGCCAAATTTTATTAAAGATGGGCAAATTTCATTAAGATGGGCGAATATAGGCGGATTACATCGAATTTAAACTAAACTAGGACATAATAAACTAAAAAAGGCCGCCGCCGTGGCTTTCGTCGGCGTCTTCGCCGATCTACATGCCGAAGCTGCTGTAGAACGCCGTGTAGCCGAGATCGGCACGACCATTATCCCCGCCGCCGCCGCCGCCGGGCGGGTCCGGCGGAGCTCCTCGCCCGGGTCGCCGCACTCCACGGCCGGTAGGATGGGCCTTCATCCTCGCCGTCGCCGAGGACGAGGCGGGCCTGGTAGGCGAAGCTCGCCGGGACAACGCCCGCCGGCCGCTCGATCTCGGCTCGCTGTCGCAGGCGCGGACGCGCCGCCGCCTCTCCTCCCGCCCTTCCCGACCACTCTAGGATGTCCGGCGATGACGGCTCCACCAACGGCGGCTGTGGCGCCGAGTCGCGGAGCGACTACTCCAGCGCCATCCTCAAGACGCTGTCGTCGGGCGGCGCCGATCCTTCAATCTTCAGGCACCGAAGACGGAGGTGGCCGGTTGGTGACGTCATCGCGTGTGGCTCACCGATGACGATACCGCACGCGTGTTCTGCGGGCGCGAGCGACAAGCGAGCCGCTCGCTTGATCGGGCGCAGCCGGACGAAGGCGCAGAGGCGCGCAGCTGAAGCCCGAGTGGGATGGATGCCGAGGCGGAGGAGGAGGAGCTCATGCTGGCCATCCTCCTCGACATCCAGTTTGCCGGAGGACGCCGACCTGACCTCGATGCCGGCGTGGGAGTTCGTGGGAAGCCTAGACGCGGCGTGTTCCTGGCGTTGATGTGCTCCAGCACCGCCTTCAGCGTGCGGCCTGGTGCACTCCACCAACGCCGGCGACCCGCCGAGTTGTTGCGCTTCGACGGCGACTCGTTGGGCGGCCCTTCGTGTCGGGCGAGCTCCTGGGCGCGGCGGTCCGCGAAGAACTCCTCCCAGTACAGGAGGTTGTCCGGCGACTCGGCGGCGGAGGGGTCGTCCATGGCGGCGATGTATTCTTGAATCTCGTACGACAGCTCCTCCGGCATCAGCGTCGGCGGGATAGGGATGCCGCCAGCGCTGAGCTTCCACACTGGAGGGTTCCGCGTGTTCGGCAGCGCCATGTAGCCGGCCTCGTAGAGCAGGCGTGCCTCCCACGCCTAGAGGGTGCGCCGGCCGAAGTCGTTCGCCGCCGCACCGTCGCTTGGGTACCGTTCGTCCATGGCTGGGGGAGGTGAGCTGCGAGAAAGAGTTCGCCGGAGTTCGGGCTGGTGGGCTGGGGGAAGATGTGAGAGAGTGTGAGGTTCTCTGGCGAGGGGTACGGCTTATAAAGGCCGAGGTGGTCAGCGAGGGAGGGAGCCGAGGGCGGAGAAAGGGGAAATGGCGGGAAGTTAGTGCCCGCCGGTTCGTCACGGGAGCCGAGGCGACGACGTTAACGCCGCAATTCGGCGATGCGTGGCCGATGCGACGGTCAGTTAATGTACGGCGGTCGCCACGTGGTTCTGATGATGATGATGACTCGGCTTCCGTCGCTGACTCGGCGGGTCCATGCGCCGTTTTGTTTTTTTGCCGAGTTCGGCCGTCCGGCTGTATGCACTGGGAACCTGGTTCGGCTCGGTAGTCCGGACCAAAATTGCTCAACCGCCGCTGGGCGTCCGGACCGAAATTCGACGTCTGGATCGGCGTCCTAGCTAGCGAGTGGAGATGCTCTGTAGCATCCCATTTGTCTAACAACTGTAATGCTACTTGGTTTAGTAATAAAATGGCTACTTCCTACACATAATTGTTGCATCATCATCATATTATGCTCATGTCATCATGCCACCTTGCATTTGAGCATCATATAAAACCTTTGTGATTTGGTTCTTCTCTCATAGGCATGGTAAATTGTATTTGCCTCTTGATATTGTATTTGGTTCTTGATATATTGTTAAATGCCCAAGTTGAGTTGGGGGCATATCTTTTATTCAACTCCACCACCTTTCTTTCACCACCTTACCATTCCACCATCCCATTATCCATGAGCTTGTAATTATTTTTCTTTTGTTGTTTATTCTAGCTCATGAGAGATAGGGTGGGTCCAATTCTACAAATTCTTTTGCTTGGGCCTTACTCCACATTTTGGAATGCATAAAAACAATGCCATGTAAATCATCTTGTTTTCACAAAATAAGCATGGTATTAATTATTTATGCATGGCCCATGCAAGTACCACCTTTTGCTTGTCATTTGGATTTTATTTGATTTTTGCTTGGATCATCTCTCTCTCTACCACTCCTTTTTGGCTTGATCTATTTTGATCTTGCTTAAACCTCATCACCATCTCTATCTACCCCCATCACCACCTTTTCTTCTTTTCTCTCTTTGGGTATCTTGTTTGAGCTTGTGTGATCATGCTTGATCTAGTCAAATGAACCACTCCATCTATCTCTCTCTCTTACCCTCTAGCTAGGATCCCCCCTATCACCTACCCATCTAACCATACCCCCCATCTAACCCTAACCCTCACATCCCCCTCTCACCTAAACCCTAAGTCCACCCCTCTCTAGCTAACCCTAGCTCGACCCCACATGATCCACCCTCCCTCTCGGCCTCTCCTCTCTCTTCCATGCATGCCCCATGCTACCCCTCCCCGCCCCACGCCTCTACTCTCTCTCTCTCTCTCCACTCCAACCTATCTAAACCCTAGCCAAACCCGAGCCACCCTCCTCCTTTGCATAAGGTGGCACCCCCATGTGCCTCTCCTCCTCCCTTATCCCCCAACCACCCAGCTCGCCACCACCCAGATCCACCAGAGGCCCCTGTGTCCTCCCCATCCTCCTTTCTTTCCTCTACCCACCATGATCACCACCATGTCCCCAAACCCCAACCTCGGCCTCCTCCTTCTAGTCGCCCCGAGCACGCCAGACGCATAAGGAGCATGAGGCCCCTTGCTTCCTCGACGACTAGGACCTGAAACCACGGACCTCGCCGGAGCCTGACGCCTCCGCACCGCCTGATCAGAGCCTGTGGCCCACCAGGCCAGATCATGACCGCCCGAGCACCTCCGACCGCACCAACACCCTCTGGTGAGCCTCACCCCTAGACAAGGTCCCCACCCTCTTGCCAGAGCGCCGGGCGCCGCCGAACACCCCTGCAGGCCAAGCGCCACGCTCTAGCCAAGCGTGGCCGCAGCTTCGCCCGCCTGCCTTGCCTTCCTCACCGCAGCCTCCTCCTCCGTGCTAGCTCCTCGTAGGGAATGTTGTAGCCTGTGAATCCCTGTGTTTTCATTTTGGGTCGTGCTTAGTCCAGCAGAGGCGCCGCCATCGTCCAAAACTCCGGCCAGATCCACCGCAGAAGCATCAAGGCCCGACAGCAATGATGCCGCTTTTGCAAAGAGACCCCGGGTTTTTCCACTAAACCCGCAGCCACCGACCCCACCGTCGGCAAGCTGGAACTTTGCAAAAGGGTCCCTGGCTCCGCTGCTTCCCACCGGCTCCTGGATCGCACACGTGTCACGCCTCGGCTGGCGACGCGTGCGTGGCCTCGTCGCCCGCCTGCTGTCATCCGTCACTGTGACTAGCTGGGTCCGGTGATGACAAACCCTTCGCATGTGTGTGTCCCAACCAAGATCTGCCCACCAACAAGGTTGTCGGTCGCTCAATCTGAGTAATAAAAGTTTTTGTCATCCGTTTCAAATTCAAATCTTTACAAATTCAAATTCATTTTTCAAATCTGTTTAAACATGAATGAATTCATAACTTTCAAATGGTTTGGAATTTGAATTCAAACTTAATATGAAAAATGTTTTATTTTTGAATGTGAATTCAAATCTTTAATCAAATATTTTCAGAATTAATTTAAATAGTCAACCTTTGACTTTGACCCTATTTAATAATTTCGACTTTTAAATAAATTTAAATTCATAATCCCAAATAATACAAATAATATATGTTTTTGAATCAGAAAAATGTGAGATTTTCAAATATGCCATCCAAAATATATTTTGGGCACTTAAAAATTTCAAGTTGAATTAAATTACAATAAAATTCCCTTCACCTTAATTAATTAATAACTTTTGTTTTATAACTCCAAATTTGACAAATGATATGTCTAAAATGATTAGCTCGACGAGACCTTTCTGTTTATGCTATCCATGACTTAAATTGCAGCATGCATCATATAAATATAAAGTATACAGCAACTAATATGAGGATAAAATGTGACCAAAACTCAATAAAGTGCTTATTTCTTGTATTCCACACCTCACCCATGCCTTGCTACTTTATTGCCATGCAAATTGTGCATCATACATCATGGCATGATTGTTTGCTTGTCGCATTTTATATGCTTGCGTACTTTATTTATGTTGGCCCTTGTTTGTTTGGTTCTTCTTCGAATAGACACTGAGCAGGGGATATATCAAGAGAACCGAGCACTACCCAGATCCGCTCTCGCTCAATCGAGCTGCCAGCAAGCACTACCACATGCTTGCATACATACAAGACCTATTGCCTCTATCTTATTCTTGCATCATTGAGTCGCGATTGCATTAAATCAATCCCAAGTATTGCATAGCCTTTACTTTTAAACCCCACCAAGCTTGATCCTCCATCCCATGAGCCATTACTACAGGAGTTGTTTGAGCCATGCAGTCGAGAACAACATGTGTAGGGTATGTGAGTGTCTGTTGGATAACGAGGTACCTAAACAACTTAACTTGAGTAGTAATGGGATAACTAATGAAAGTGGCACCGTGAGCAATATCTGCTATTTGGTTTTTCCGCTCACTTGTGTCCAAGAGGGACCCCGAGTACTTGATTCCTGTTCTTGATTATTCAAGGCTATCCACATCCGGAGGCTTATGGGACTCCCCGAGCGTAGCTTGATTCCTTATTTCTTGGGGCCACAAACTAGTTTGAGGATTTATTTACTATCCTGTACTTATGCCATGCTTATCGCTATATTTACGATTGTGCGAGGAGCACTGACTGCTTAGGATCGGGACACGTTGCATCGACAAGCCCAGTTTTGGGTTCCCAGTCGTGTACCGTCCACCCAAACCTTGGGTCCGTCTCGAGTCCTAACCGCTATGGTGTGTACTCAATGGGTGGCCTCAAATATTTCTGAATCCTGTGATTGCTTTGTCGTGAAGGCCTCGTTGGGTTTTGATTTGGTTTTTCTGAGGTTGATCGAGTGTGTGTTGTTATTTGTGCACCCCTGCAGGGTAAAACTTTCTGAAAGCCGTGTCCACGGTTATGGAAGACTTGGAGCACAGTTTCTCGTTCATAGACAAGATACTATTTACATGTACTGGAGGGCGGCGACTAGATGTCTCTCCACGTCTCTCCTTCTCCTCTCTCTACCTCCACGGTGGTTAGCTCCGGCGATCGTCGGGAGTTGATCGGGAGTTGGAGGGCCATATTCCGTGAGGCGGTCGCTGATCTGATTAGTCCTTGCCGACGGGGCCAGATCTCGAGAGCGGGCTCGGGACAGGTGTCGCTGTGGGATGCCTCGGGGCAGTTCGTTACAAGTTGGTGCTCGGTGGCGAATTTTTCGTACGGGACACGTTTGGTACACGAGCGATGGCACGTTCTCGTGGGTCCGCCGACGGTGGCGAGGGCAATTTCTGGCGGTGTCGACGATGCGCCCACGTGCGGCGTGCGTCGGTGATACGGCCAGTGGTTGTGGGAGAACAAAGGCGCCGATGGTGGGGTTTCTCGGGGAGTACCACCGCGGAGCTGCGGAGTACTAATACGCGGAGGGCGAGCCGCTGTTCGCCTTCTTCCATTTGTGTTTTCCTAACCCTAAATCGAGAGCAGTTCCCTTTCTCCATTTCTAGATCTCGCGTGTGTGTGGTGTGGTGTTCGTCGAACCGCCTCGCTCAACCATCGCCGCCAGAGTTGCTTCCGGTGAAGTGGAGCGGTGTTGTGTCGTGTGATTCTAGATCGCTTGCTCGTGGTAGCCGCAGATTTTGATATGGATCGGAGGTTTCGTGGTGGGCGTTCACCTTCTCCCGATCCGATCCGTCCCTATGCGAGCAGATTCGGATCCGGGTATGGTCAGTCGCTTTTCCGTGGATCGCAGAGGTTTGGAGGGGATTCTAGGAGAGGGTGGATCCGCGAACAGGAGCGGCGCCGTGAGGAGCAGGATGCTCGGCCGTGATTTGAGGCATCGTGATGAATTGAGGCGGGAAATCGAAGCCCGATTGGAGGATCAGTTAGGAAGCTTTGGCACGGAACGGCGTTGTCGGAGGCTCGCCGTCGTGAAGCGATCAGGCTCGAATCGGGCCGGTGGAGCCATCGCCCGAGATGCAGCAAGGATCCGGATCGGCGCGACGCCTTTCCCAGCAGATCGTAATCGACTCAAATCCTAGAAGAGGGGAGCCGGTTTTTGCACGAACTGTTGAGCAAGTCAATGTGCCTAGAGCTGTGTTGAATACTTCTGTGCCTACCTTTCGATCTGCTTCTGGTATAAACACATCGGCATCTACTTCTGTTAATGTGCCTGTGGGGGGGAATCGCCCTGTAAATTTGTCTCCAATTTTATCATTTTCTCAGTCTGATGCTGTGGCTACTACTCTGGTGGGGTCCTCTGTGCCGAGAGATGGTGGTGCGGCTGGTGGGTCTGGAGATGTGCAGTTGCTTGATGTGATTGAGGAAGAGGCTTTTTGTGATAACTGTGGGAAAGATCATAGTATTTTGGTCTGTCAAGAGAGGAAACCATGGGAGTATGTTCCGCTTTTCTTTGGCGATCGATTTTGAGCAGTTTTCATTCTATTCCTGTAGGGAGTCTAATGTATGCCTATGGAGCAGCTGCATTATGCTCACATAAGTGTGGTGAGGGGTGATGTCACTAGCAAGGATCTGGAGAAGGAATTTCAGATTTGGGCTGATGCTTTGGGATCTGGATGGAGATTCAATGCCAGGTCTATTAATGATGTGGAATTTCGATGAGGTTTCCTTACAGTCCATTGATGATTTTCATTTTGGGAAGGTCTTTATGAAAACAATTCACGATGTCGTGATTCAAATTGCCTAAGTGGAATGGGGATTTGCAACCTGTTGAGTGGTTGGAAGAAGCCTGGTTTAGAATTGTGGGTATCCCTATGAAGTACAGGGAGAAATCAACTGTCTTCTATGTTGCTTCTTTAGTAGGCAAGCCTGTGGCCCTGGACAGGAACAGTTTGAGGAACTTGGCATATGTGAGAGTGAAAATTTCCTGTTTAGATGTCTCTTTGGTTCCTAATACCAGAAGGGGGGAGATGCAAGGTGGGATTTATGAATTCAAATATACCAGGAGATTTTTGCTCCAGATGTCTCTAATCGCCTTCTTTGGGGATTGAAGGACAGGATGGTGATGTTGGGGTGACTAAGGAGAGTGAAGGTGATGATGTGCTTGGGAGGCTCAACGATGATAATGGGCAAAGAACTGCTCGTGCAAGCAATGCCGGAAATCTGGGGTCGTCAACATGGTGGGACTGGTGGTGAGACTGGTTTGGACAAAGGTAAGTGTTATGGTGGAACAGAAGACTGGGGTGTTTCTTTTGGGACTCGAATGGCTAACATATGGGCTAATGAGGAGGTGGTGGTCGCTCGAGGACTAGTGATTAGAGAAAATCTAGCGGTGGCTCTGGCCGAGGGTGGACAAAGCTTTCAAAATAAATCAAAGTTTGAGGAATGGGTTGATTCTCAGGAAAATGTGGTTGGGGGGGCTGGGCTGGGAGGTAATCTCATGGATGTGGAGCAAGATCTTTCTTCTGGGGAGGGTAAAGAGGTTAATACTGAGGTTACTGCTGGTCCTCAGAGGTTTGATGACTTTATCAAAGGGTTGTTGAAGGATAAGAAGAGTGACAAACACTATTAACTCATGAAGCAATATGGGCATCTGCTGGAAGAGGAAAATGAGCAAGAGGAGGGTGCACAGGGAAGGAGTGATAGTACTTCTAATGATACTTCATTTGGGTCCTCTGGTGATAGTGAGAAGAAAGATGTTCTTGAGGGTTCTGGATTGAGGAGTGATCAGGTCATGGAAGCTGTCAATCAGGATCAGGAAACAGTGGTTATTGGTTTGTCTCAACCTGATGGTTCTACCCAGGAAAGTGTGGATTCTCAATCTGCTCCGGTGGTTGGTGTGGAAGAGCAGCAGGGTATTAGAAGAAGCTTGAGGGTGATTGATCAGGGTGGTGCTAGAAACTTGGCTGAAGGGCATTTGGCTCAACAAAACCCTA
The DNA here is from genome assembly GCA_030063025.1 of Avena longiglumis. NCBI lineage: Eukaryota > Viridiplantae > Streptophyta > Magnoliopsida > Poales > Poaceae > Avena > Avena longiglumis. The sequence continues at coordinate 57,380,637 of CP125976.1, forward strand.
GAGACCTTTCAGGTACAAATCTAAACTTTCATAATTCTTTTGCTGTTCTAGATGATGAGGTTATTATGCATAGAGCGTTGGAAATGGGGATAGATGCTTCTTCTATTTCTTTGGAACATATTAACTCTTTAAGAGAATTAGAGATTGCTAGGCATAGTTTGCAGGATAGGAGGCAGGTAGTGGATGAATGTGTTCCTGATATGAATGAGAAGGTTTTGTTTCTGGATTGGAAGGAGGTCAGTAATGATGAAGAGGAATTCACTCCTGTGGTCTCTAGGAGACAAAAGAAAAAGTTGAGGGTTGGTTCTGTTATGAGGGAGAGAAAGTTAAAGGTCATTGCCGTGAAGGTTCACAATTATCACCCTATGAGTGGTATTGTGATGGAACAAGGGAGAGAAAATCTGTTTATGATAGGTGCTATTCTGAATATTAGGGGTGTGGGGAAGAAAGGGCAGTGCTTATTTGAATAATTTGTTGAGACAGAGAGGGTGGATTTTATTGGTTTGCAGGAAACTATTAAGAAGGACTATTCGAGGCTTTTTCAGAGAATTGATCCTATGAATCAATTTTCCGAGTTGGTTGCCATCTGTTGGGAAACTGGGGCATTTTGGGGGCCTACGTTCCTCCAAATTGACTCAGTCATGCGTGTCTCAGGTAAATTTCATGTTAAGTTGAAGGTGTTCGATGTTTTGAAACAGATTCAATGGCATCCGTGATTGTGTATGGGGCTGCCCAAGAGGAGAATAAAGAGGATTTTTGGTAGAATTAATGAGGTTTGTCAGACCAAACTATTCCTTTGTTGGTAGGGGTGATTTTAATGTGATCGATGTGTTTCAAAAGAACAAAGGTCATGTTTTGAACAAGTGGGGCATATGTTTAATTCGATTATCAATGCGTATGGGTTAAGAGAGATCAGATGTCCGTGGGCAATTTACTTGGTCTAACAATCAAGAATCCGACTTTGGAGAAATTGGATGTAATCTTAGTTTGTAGAGAATGGGAGAAGTTGTTTCCTCTTACTACGACATAAGTTGTCTAGGGAGGTTTCGATCATAGTCCTTGATCCTGGATACTATGGAAGTGCAAGAACCTCGGGGTAGGGAGTTCAGTTTGAGAAAAGTTGGTTACTGCAGGATGACTTTTGGCTGTGGAGAAAGTTTGGAAAAAGCATGTGAATGGCAAGAACAGTTTGGATAGATTGCAGAAAAAGATCAAAAATGCCAGAAATGATTTGAAAGGTTGGGGGGTACATTTAAGGGGAGAGGAAAAGAAAAGGAAGAAGAGGTTGGTTGATGAGCTGATGGAACTTGAAAGTATTGAGGAATTGATTTTACTTTCGGCTGAGCAACTTCAAAGAAAGGCAGTTATTCAGAAAGAGCTGTTGGAGGTGTATGAAAATGAGGAGAGATTTTGGCAGCAAAGGTCGAGGGACAATTGGTTTCTTAGGGGTGACAATAATACTGAGTATTTTCATAGGATTGCTAATGGGGTGAGGAGAAAGAAAATGATTTTTTCAATGAAAGATGGGGAAAATGAAATTGGGACCTATGATCTCCTCAAGCATGCAACTAGCTTTACAAATCTTTATTTGGGCCTTTGGTGGGTTTTCTATTAGGCTTCCGATGATAATTGTGATGGGGAGAAACTTAATGATGATGATAGGGAGAAAATGGGAGTGCCTTTATCGAGAAAGAGATTAAGGAGGTTATTGATCGATGGAGAAAAATAAGGTCATTGGTCCCGATGGGATTCCTATTGAATTCTATCAAGACTTGGGAAGTTATTAAATCGGATGTTATGGTGTGTTTGATGATTTTTTGCTCATAAGATTGATCTAAGCAAGATTAACTATGGGGTGATTACTTTGCTGCCAAAAGGTGATGATGCCGACAGATTAAGTATAGGCCTATTTGCCCGCTCGTGTTTTGTTCAAAATTTTACCAAGACCACAGCTTAGAATCGAGCCTGTGATGGGGAAATTAATTGCCACAAACCTTTTATTAAAGGGAGATTTATTGCGATGGTGTGACCTTATTGCATGAGATTTTGAAAGAGTCGAAAAGTCGAAGTTAGGGGTGGTTTTGAAAATTGACTTTGAGAAAGCTTATGACAAAGTTAATTGGGATTTTTTGTTCTATTGTTGTAAGCAGAAAGGTTTTAGTGATGATTGGATGATTTGGCTAAAGAGTGTTGTGACTCAGGGTACTCTTTGTGTTAAGGTCAATGGGGAAACTGGTCCTTACTTTGGCAGCTTTAAGGGGGTGAGGCAAGGGGACCCCTTTTCTCCTTTCCTGTTCAATTTGTGTAACACCCTCAGAATCGACCCTGTGCAAGTTTTAGCGAAAACTCGCCAAACCCGCATAGAAACGATTCGAAGGTGCCCACCAGGCACTTTCGTGCGGGTGGAAAGCAAAGTAATAACATTACACAACAGTCCTCGATGGGACCCACAGAACAGATACATATATAACGGCGACTCCATGAGTCAAGAATACAAATATAATATACAAAGATCCAAATCACCTTGAAAACGATAGAGCGTCCAGCTACGGACAAGATGCAAATGGGGCTAAGAGCCCTGAAGAATAACCAATGGCGTCCACAACCCTGCCCAGCGGAAGGGTAACCACCTAACGGCCGATCTCAAACCTGCTTAAACAAAAGGGGTGCCGACAAAGGGCAAAGGTAAAGAGGAGCGCCAAGATCGAGGCCAAGACAGCGAGGCTAGAATTGGCGGTCCTCGCCTACATAGGTATGGTGGATCAAGCGGCAATGACAAAGATGCACTAAACAACCTATAGAGACTCGATACAACCGGCTATCGAGAGGGGTAAGAAAGACCTATTCGGATCCAACCGGATGCTATCCTCAAACAAACCCATCGTGCTTTCCCCGAGACCATCGAGGAAGTCAACCGAGGAACTCACACAAGGCAGTTTTACTTATTCAGCTATAGTTGCACTTTACTAGTCGGTTTAAATAATCATCTTGATAAAGTAAGCAAGGGCACTTTTAGTTAACCATTCCGTTATAGTTACAACACTTACTAATCGATACAATTAGCATGTGACAACCCCAAAACCCAAAGCTTGTTGGTACTTTTATTTAGCCATTCCGTTGTAGTGAAGTGATTACTAGTCAAATCGAATACAAGTCAATTTATAACAAAGAACTTTAGTTATAGTTGTCTATGATCAAGCTAATCGTGCTCCAAGTCGTCCATAACCGCGACACGGCTTCTCGAAAAGATTTAACCGCAGGGTGCACTAAAGTATCCACAGCACTTCGACCCTTTTGCCGATCGCTAACATACACCCATCGGTATGTCGGCGGGGCCTAAGTCATGACGCTCCTGCACCAAAGCAAGCACGGGGCCACCCACTAAGTCTACCCAACGGTCGGCCGTCTCCGAGACGGACTTAGGGTTTGTGGTCAAGCAGAACGCCAGATCCCCAAACGGGACTGTCGATACCACGAAACGGGTCACAATTCCTAACAAGATGTGCTCCTCGCACAATCGTAAATACATAAGTAGCATGGCATAAGTACATGATAGTAAATAAAACCTCAAACTAGTTGTGGCCCCAAGACAATACTTTGAAATCGTAGTAATCAATGGGGCCCATATCTCCCCACGTGGTTAGCGCTCGATCTCTAACAGTGTCAAGAACTCGGGTCCTACGGGACACAAGTGGGCGGTCGGAAACCAAATATTACCTATCACCCACCGATGCCTCTGCTTAAGTCAATTTTAGTTGTTAAACAGTAATTAAAATGAACAGTAAGTAAAGCCATGATCACCTCCAACATCAACATGCGGCACTTCCCCAACAATTGTGGTACTTGACGACAAGCAAAACACTTGAGCAAGCGACTGCGACACGCGGGTCCAACTATCTACCAAACACAGGTAATCGGATGTGTCCAAGGCTCTATATGGCTGCAAGGGATATCACGGGTACGAAACTAGAGCATCGCAACACAGATAGCAAAGATCAACAGGAGGGAATAAATACTAGAAAAGTAAGATAGGTAGAAAGGGAGATGCTCTTTGAAAACATTGTCGAAGGTTCAACCGAAGATCGGGGCGAAGCTCACATCAACTCAACGGCCTTATCCGCGAAGAAGCAAAACACTAGAAGAGACATCGGATGCACTATTTAATACAACGGCAGAAGATCGGCATGATGCATGTATGATGAATGACATGGCAAAGATGCGATGCAATTAGGTCCTATTAAGCGGAACCGGGGTCCCGACAATTATTAAACGGTTCAAGTTGTTTAGCTACCCCGCAATTTAAATGTTGTTTTAACATGGCAAAGAGATAGTACCGGTTCGCTACACCAATTTAAATGAGGCCAATATAAGGCTAGATTTGCCCGCATATGGGCCCCATATTTAATTATTAGGGGAATCGACATAAGGCCCCCAAACCAATGATATGCATGCGAGAAGACAATCAAATATGCAACAATTCAATTAGTTGATCATTTATAAAATAGGGTTCTCGGAAAGGGGTTCACACATTAGGGGTCTCGACGAACTTGAGGTTCCGGGGTTCGACAGGGTCCAGGGTTCGACGGGTTCGGTCTCGGCGGGATCGTTCTCTCGTTCTCGGTAACGGGGTCGGTCTTGGCGTCCGGGAAGCGGTACTTGTCGCACCGGTGGTCTTCGGGTGTGCGTAGACGGTCAAGGCGTTCAAAGTGGCGAGCTTGGCGTTCCGTTTACACGACATGGGCGTCCTTGTCGGAGTTTCTCGGTGGCGATGTCGGTCTTGGTTCGGCGTCAGCAGATCCTGGCGACCTTCAGGCTCGGGTCCTGGCGTGGCCCTTGGATCTCCGGGATCGGGCTTCGGGATCGCGGTCCTCAGATCTGTGAAGGAGGTCTTGGCGTGCTTAGGGTCTCTGGGCCGATCTTCTTCCGAGGTCTCGTGGTTCTTAGCATTCCGTGACGAAGATCTTGAGGATCCGTGCCGGTCTTGGTCTCTTGACAGCAACAACATCTTCGATCCTCGTACCACACCCGCCAGACTAACACCACCTTTACTCGGAGAACGTGGATCAAGACCGGAGATGGAGGTGGCCATGACGTGCTCGGGACGGCGTGGAGGACGGGCCGGGCTCGTCGCAGGCGAGGGCAGAGGCCGGCCGGCGGCTCATGGAAGGCGCAGTGGCCGGGATCGGGTCGAGGCGAGCAGCGGCGGCGGCGAGGCGAGGCCACCGGGCGCGAGGCGCCATGGGAGGAGGGTCGAGGAGGGTGCGGCCGCTGGTGCCGGGCGGGCGCGGAGGGCGCGGCCTGGGTGAACGGGCGGAGGCTGGCATGAGCCGCTGGAGGAGCTTCACCGCGGAACGGGCGAGGCGCGGGTCAGCGTGGCCGCGGGAGGCGACGCGAGACGGGCGGCCATGCGAGGCGCAAAGGGCGTGAGCTGCGAGGGGTAGGAAGCGGGAGCGGCTGAGGCGGCGGAGGCGGGAAGCGGCAGGCTGAGTCATGGAGGGAGCATGGGCGCTCGGGAGGAGGCGCGGGGCTGCTCGGGGAGGAGGTCATGGGAGGCGAAAGGAAGGTGAGAGAGGAGAACGTGGGGTGGGCGCGGTGGGGTCCCGGGCGCCAGGTTGCAGGGGCTGGTGGACGGGCTGTGGCGCGGGGCCAGGGTTGTGGGGCCGACGCTGGCAGAGAGTGGTGTAGTGGGCGCGGGGCCCAGGTGGTGGAGAGTGGGGGTTGGGTCTGCCGAGGGTGAGAAAAGAAGGGGCTGCGGCTTAGGTGGAGAGAGGGAGGAGAGAGAGAGTGATGTGGCAGCGTGTGAGTGGGTGGGGAAGAGGAGAGGTGAGGTGGCGCACACTGATAGGATGGGGTGAGGTGGAGGGGAGGGCTGGGTAGAGTTTTAGGTAGCTGTAGGATTTCAGGGGTGGACCGATTTAAAAATACTGGGGGTGGTCGTTCGGGTCAAATCGGCCCGTTCGACTGCCCCCACTAAAATAATTAAAACTTTTATTTTGTTTTAAACGGGCCGTGTGCAAACCAATAGCGGCCAAGATAAATAATCCGTAGAGCCGGGCTTTGCGTTTGAATTAAGATGAGGCGTTTGGAAAACAAATCGGGCGTTGCGAAAATAGTTTTATGCAAACAATGCATGATGATGACGATGCAATTCACAAATTCAACGCGATTTTCTAGTAGTGGTTTTGCGGGATGCCACAATTTGGCTGGGGAATGTTTGGCTAAGATGGTGTCTAATGCTCAGGCTGGTGGTTTGTTCACTGGTTTGGTTGGAAATTTGTTTGATAAAGGAATTGCCATTCTGCAATATGCTGATGATACCATTTTGTTTATTAAGGAGGATCCTGAGGGGGCTAGAAATTTAAAATTGCTGTTATATTTGTTTGAATCCATGTCTGGTCTCAAGATTAACTTTGAGAAGAGTGAGGTGCTGATGGTGTTAGAGGATGAGGAGAAATTGTCCAATTATGCTGAGATGTTCAACTGTCAGAAGGGTAACTGGCCTATTAAATATTTGGGTTTACTGTTGCTAGCAGGAGATGTTCAAGAGTGAAATGGGCTTTGTTGGTGATAGGTTGAAGAAAAATTGGATGGTTGGATGGGGAGCTTTGTCCTTGGGAGGGAGACATGTTAAAATCACTGCTTGTGTTTCTAGTGTGGCTGTTTATCCTATGACTATGTTTCTCTTACATAGATCGAATGTGGAAGAAATTGAGAAACTGACTAGAGCTTTCTTTTGGTATGGAAAAGTGGTAAGAAGAAATATCATCTGGTGAAATGGAAATATGTGTAGGCCGAAAAAAGGTGGTCTGGGGATTAAGAATATCATTCTCTTTAACATTTGTGTGCTGTGTAAATGGTGGTGGCGTCTTGAATCTGAGGAAGGTCCCTGGCAAGATTTTGTGAGGAGGAAATATTTGAAAAGGGTGGGATTAGTAATGTGAAACACAGTAAAGTGACTCTCCATGTTGGCATGATTTGATTAAGCTTAGGGATTCTATTTGGCTGGTAGGAGAATGAAGGTTGGTAATGGGGAATTGGTGATTTTGGCATGATGCTTGGTGTCCGGACTCACCCTTGAAAGTAGGTTCCGATTTATTTGATGTTTGTCGAACCGGAGAATCACAGCGTAGACATGGCAAAAAAAAAGATGGGGTTTATCTTTTAGGAGATGGTTGGATATTGAAGGGTTAAATCATCGTGAAGCTTGAGAAATTTGTTATCCGGGTGTGTCCGAATCAGAAAGGGACAAAGCGTGTGGATGTGGAGTAAATCTCGCAAGTTTTCTCGTTAAGTCCATGTATACTCATCATCGAATGTGGGGATTGATAGAAGTTTTAAACATCCGGAAAGCAAAAATCCTTTGAAAATTAAGATTTGGTTGTGGCTTATTTGGCATAATGCAATTCTCACCAAAGACAATATGAGGAGAAAGAAGTGGGTTGAGATTTTGCACATCGGTTTTGTAGGAAGGATGAGAGCATTGGGCACTGTTCTTTTCATGTGTGGCTGCTAGATATGTTTGGGGGTGGTTGCAATCACTGCGCTGCACATAGACCTGGTTTCTTTTCCCAGATTTTGGTGGGCTTCTCAAATGTGGGGTTAGTAGGAATGTGCGATTACGGTGGTGGCGGCTATTTGTCGGGCTATGTGGAAACTTAGGAATCGAGCTTGTTTTGATAAAAGCTCATTAATTCACTGTTGATCGATCTTATATGCTTGTGTTTTCATTCGTTATTGGGCAGGTTTGCATGGGGAGGATGACCGTGGTGTTGCAAGTCAGCGACACCCTTCAGAATCGTTGGGATCGGCGGCTATGGATGTGGCCCTGTTCCTTTCTTAGGTCTGCCGCAATCCTCGGAGATCGTGGTCGTGAGGCTCCGAGCTGGAAAGAGGGAGGGGAAAAGAAGGAGAACCGAGATAAAAGCTTTTGAGGACCGGCGAAATATAAAAAGCTTGGCGCCGGTGTGGCTCTCAAGATTTGTGCCTTTTGGGATGTTATGTTTGATAGTTTCTCACTAGCTCATGCGGTGTTCTTGTCTCCATCTTCCCCCTTCGCCTAGTTTGGTTGGTTTGTAAGGTGAACTTCTATTTCCGTTTTGACCCCCTAGGTGGGTCAGTATCATGACGTTTGTGTGTGGTTGCTGTTCCGTTATCTGATGATAGTGGAACCCGATCCCTCTTTGTGGGGGATTGTATGGAAAAAAAATAACTAAAGTACCGCTTTTAATTTGACTAAGTAACTGACTAGTAATTAGTGCAACACTCATGGAATGGTTAATAAAATTGCCAACGGATGGGGGGTTGTTCGTCCGCTTCCTCGTTGGTAAGCGAGGAGGAGGATGGATCTGATGGTATTATCTATAATCGCTGTCATTAATTCACGGACATCCGTCTATCTTTGGTTAGGCGGATGGTTAGCGAGTATCTATAGAACTATTAGGGTTTATCTTTTGTTGCAATTGCGTCACCCCAGGTTGTGTCCCCTTTAGAGGAATAAAGACTTGCTGAGTACCCCTAGGGTCTCACTCGATAAATTATTGGTTCAGATGAACAGGTACACTCGCAAGATGGATACTGGGTGGAGGAGGCTGATGATGTGGGCAACGATCGTTCGGTGTAGAGATTCCGGGAACGGGGATCCGTGAGATCTGTGGGCGGGATGTGCTTATTTATGGGCATCTTATGCCGATTTGATTCTTATCCGTACTCGGATCTTGTTTGCCGCTTCCGCCTGATACTCTGATGTGTGATGTATGAGGAGATATCCTAAACTATTATATCTATCTAGGTCATTTGAATCTTGCCGTATGGCGTTGCTATATTTCCTTTCTTTTAGATGGAATGGCTCGATGTACTATTGTATGGTGGCTTGCATACATACTCATTTGTGTATGTAGTTGATCCTTCGCCGATTACGCCCGCCTGCACTTGTCCCGATGATTGGAAATGGTTGGGACGGCCGAAAGGTTCACGTGAGTGGCATTTGGGCCCCACCGCACTATTTCAACCATTTCCGTCATCCAGCTTGTATCTAGGAGCGTAATTCACCGAGGTAGTTACAATTGGTATCGAGCCATCCCGCCTTCGTGGTCTCACCAAATGGTCGTTGTCACCTAGCAAATATTTTGGTAGTTATGTATACTAGGAAAACAAAACGTGAGAGTAGGACTTCCATTTTTCTTCTTAACCACCCACCCACCCTTTTCTGGTAAGGAAGTGTAACGCTTTCAATCCTCTTCTTAAAAGTTCAAACTAGGATTCACGTGTTCGGGTTTCGTAGTACCATAGGTTGTATTTGTGTGTGTGTGTGTGTGTGTAATTCCTTGTCTATCCGTTGCATCCAAGTTGTTATCACAATCGCCTTTTGGTTATCAACTGTTGGTACATTCCATACCGACTGTGCTTTTGCAAACCGACGATCTATCCGATTCATGTATACACGCGATCTGTCTTACTCTTGGTTATCCGACGTTATCTTGTTTGGGGTGTTCGCTCGTAGTTACCAATATTTAGGTTCAACGTGAGAAGAAGGGGTTAGGATATGTGTTCCACTTATTCATGTGCGAGTAATGATTTGAGTGCGGATGGAGTCGCGACCATACCACTACTCTTATCATTCGCTTTTGTATATTGAATTGGTAGAGTCACTAATCTTGATTCGTTAAGTAATTTTATGCATCTATTGGTATTTTAATGCAAATTTGTGGAAAAATTTTCTTTGATATATCATGTACCACACTCCTTTTCGACCGTGTGCGATATGCTTAATATCTTCTAGGTGCTTTGAACTTTGTTGATATTTTAATATCATCTTAGTAAATTGTATCCTTTAATCTTGGTTAATTCCATCTTGGTACTATTTTGGATTATTATTATTCTCCATTATAGTACCACGCCGTTCTGATGAGGACATACCACCAGAACTGGGATCCGCGTTGTCAAACATCGCCAACGCCTTGGCAGCAATGCAGCAGAACCAGCAACGCTTTGAGGAAAGTGTCAGGAGGAATGAGTTTGCTCCGCTACCTCCACCTCCCAAGCGAGGAGACATCAAAAGCTTCCTGAAGTTCAACCCTCGCCAATTTGATGTTTCTGATCAACCACTTGATGCTGATGATTGGTTGTGTGAGATGTCAAGGCTACTCGAGACTGCTGATGTTCCTGAGCAAGAATGGGTAAAGTGTGCTACTCACCTTCTGAAGGGGGACGCAGCTCTCTGGTGGGAGAATTACCTGAAGGCAAACTGTGTTGGTTTTCAGCCTACTTGGGAACGGTTCCTCGGAGCATTCAAAGAGCAAGATTCTGCCGAAATTGTCATGGAAAGGATGAAGGAAGTGTTTCTCAACCTCAAGCAGTGGAAATGATAATGTCAATACCTACATCAGAACTTCATGAATCTTTCGTTATGGTGGCGGCGAGATCTCCGATCACAAGAAGAAGCAAAAGAGGTTCGCAAGGGCTCAATGCATCGATCAAATATGCAATCACACATGCAAGGCCGGCCTTTTTCCGAACTTCAAAGACATACTGCAGGAGGAAGCAAGTAGGCAAGTGTTTGAGGAGTCAAAGAAACACAACCGTGATGCACCAAGCTCTTGACTATGTCACTCTCCTTCTAAGCGGCGTGTTTGGGTTCCTAACACCCCACCGTCGCTCCCGGCTCCACCAAGACCTGCAAGCTACGCGGCAAGGCCACCAAACTTCATCACTGCTGCTCCTAGGGGCTACAAACACCACTACCCTGGAGCGCCTGGCGGAGTCCCTGGCTGCGTTGCTCCACGTCCACCTGGTGCTTGTTTCACGTGTGGAGACCCTGGACATCTAAACTGGAACTGTCCGTTGAAAAACAAAGCTCTTCCTCCACCCCCTCCAAGATCTGCGGCAAGCTCTCCTTTGGTTCGTGCACCACCACCGGGCTCTCAACATCAACACCAAGCCCGGCTCATCGTTGCTCGTGCTAATCGTGTCAACGCCAGCCGAGCATGCACCTGGAGTTGTGATGGGTATGCTTGCTAACTCGGTCCCCTGCGAGTTTTGTTTGATTCTAGTGCATCGCATTCATTTGTTTCTCACAAGTTTGCAAATGAGAATGAGTTAGTCTTGGTTCCTCTCCTTAAGCGGTTGGTGGTACAATCTGGTTCAAACATGAGGGTTGTTCATATCACCATGGCAATCAAATTGAGATTGGTGGCTCTTCATTCTCGGCCCCTTAATTGTTCAGGCAATTCGACATTGATGTCATCTTGGGCATGGATTGGTTGACAAAGAAATGCAGCTGTGATTGATTGTGCCGAACGCCGGTTTCTCTTAAGATTCTCAAGGCCATATAGTATTTTCTCCAAGTCGACTCCTGTCGTCAGCTTTTTCTTTGGCGGCTCGAATGATGATGCTATGGAAGCTATTCAGAGTGTACGGTGGTCTGCGAGTTCCCGGATGTCTTTCTGAAGAGTTGCTGTATGCCTCCGGATCGTGAGGTTGAGTTTGTAATTGAGCTTGAACCCGAACGGCTCCTATCTCCAAGCGGCCTTATAAAATGGGTCCCGCCGAGTTGGTGAACTCAAAAGACAGCTTGATGAACAAGAGAAGTTGGGTTTCATTCAACACAAGATTTCTTCATGGGGTAGCCCAACAATCTTTGTGAAGAAGCGGACAGATCGATAGACTTTGTGTTGACTATCGGGCTCTCAATGCTAAAACCATTAAGAACAAATATCCCCTTCCGCGGATTAATGATCTCTTCGATCAGCTAGCTGGAGCTGTGGTGTTCTCTAAGCTTGACTTGAGAAGTGGTTATCACCAAATCAAGATTCGCAAGGAAGATGTGCCTAAAACAACTTTCACCACCCGCTATGGCCTGTATGAGTACACGGTCATGTCTTTCGCCTCACCAACGCACTGCTACCTTCTCAAGGCTTATGAACTCGGTTTCATGGAGTACCTTGATAAGTTCGTTGTGGTCTATCCGGATGACATCCTAGTCTATTCTAAGTCAAAGGAAGAGCATG